>CM060068.1:7155362-7755362 GCA_030533445.1 Cyprinodon diabolis | reverse complement strand
AATAACATGCAAAGAGATCTCTTGAACCTCTTGGCTCATTTAAAATGTTCTACCTAAGACTAATATGCCCCAAAAGAGTTGAATTCATCTTAGAAACAGCATTTTCTTTTAAATTATAATAGGAAAATCACTTCTATTTTAGAGGCCTATAACTTAATATAAATTAGAATAAGAGTATGAACATAACATACAGCAAAAAAACTTAAATGAAAAACATTTTCTGCCTAAAACAATTAAAGCACTATAACTTCTCCTTTTGAAAGTATGTATGTTTAGAACACAATATCTAGCAAATCATTACAAGGAATCTGGGCACATGCTGCACTAAAACAATACAAAAATAAATGACTAGCATTAGGTAATAAATGTTTAGGAGAACCCCCAATATTTTAAGTACCACTATGTGACATTTTCTTTTTTTTTTATTCTGGTTATTTTCTTATCCCTAATCGTGTCTATATATTTTGGGATCTCTTAGAAAATCCAGTAAAGATGAATTAACTTTTTTTTTAAAAAGAGAGAAACAAGACAAAGAGAATAGTAGCCGACTCCAAATTGGACTCCTGGTATCTCATATAACTAGTTACGTTTACACAGTTACATTTACTTGAATGCATTTTCTAAAAGTTTTTGGAGTACCTTTGGGAGTAGTTTTGCAACACCGTACTTTTTAGTTTTCTTGACTGATATCATCGTGAAGTGCACCTTATCTTACTTAAGTAACAATTTTGGTTGTTCTACACATCACAAGTATTATAACTTCACTGATCACAGCCAAAAAGTGTTCAAAGTGATGTCAAACAACTCCACCAAAACTAGGTTTACACTGACAGACTTGTAGTGTTCCTTTTCCCTGTTACTAAACACACACTGCAGATTCAGACAATTGCATTTTCAGGAATGTGGCAATAGAGTTTAGCCTGGGTGCCATTCAGAACTTAGTCCCGCCCACAACGTTTGAGTTTGGGAAGTTCGGTCTAGCATTGCTCAATATTAGCGCGAGTATGCTGGCAAAAAATCTGGCGGGCCGATCAAATTGTCATGGCGGGCTTTATACGATGATGGACAGATGATCAATAGTAACGTAATCAATCACGTCACCAAAGCACGCTTGGGTGACAACAACAATGGCTGCCGCTGGAGAGTTCAGGTGTGTAGATTCTGCTATTAGGTCTGTTCTAGAAGATATCGACAGAAAATTAATTTTAAAAGAGGAACAGAGAAATGCGATCAAGGCTCATCTTCTTATTTTAGGTGTGCAACTGCACGCTTTGATTTTTATTGACAACTATGCGTCGCTTAACATACGTCACGCACTCAGTTTCTCTTATTGGTTGTAGGTCTATCCAATTGAGTGCAGAGGCATTTTTTTTTCCTGGTTCGTTCGAAACACGCCCCATAATCACAGCTCTATGGAGCAGAATCAGACTCATATTCTGACTAGAATTGAGAAGGACTACGTCAGGCTAAATAGAGATGCCAGTTATACATGAAATATTACCTTAAACTTCTAGATAAGGTTAAATGCAGATAGATTATTATTCCCACTTGCATTAATGACACCTGGTTACATTAATTGGAGGTCCTAAATTTTAGTTTCGCTTTGTTTTGCAAGTTTGCAAAAATATTGTCGGACTTTGTAATTTTCTCTGCCCCCCTCCATTGATGACATGTTTAGTGACATTGTGCAGTTTAATCACTAATTGTTAGATGGCGTTCTAAAATGTGATGAATTAATAAATTAATCAACTTCTCCTAATTATTTAAATGTCCCCATGCTGATCAATCTGGAGGGGGAGGGGGAGTGGCACTGGGAAAAATCGAAATCTAAATAAGTCATTTTTTCTTTAAATAAGTGCATTTGTTCTTGGATTAAGGAGGTAAAAGAGACATTTTGCCAATGGAACAGGACAATTTACACTTAAAATAAGAAAACACAATTCCATTGTCTTATTTCAAGTGCATATTATCTAATTATCTTATTTTAAGACTAAAAATACTAATTCCATTGGCAAACTATCTCTTTTACCTACTCAAATTAAGGGTAAATACACTTAATTTAAGAAATTTTTATTCATTTCTAGATTGCTTTTCCAGTGCAACCTTTCAGCCTGATATGTTGTTTTGAGGGATTGCTGTTGAGTTAATGATTCTATGCAGTCAGCTTTTTCATAGAAAGAAGACTTTGAAGCAATCTGAGTGTATGATCTGATTGTCTCTGTAAAGTGCCTTTGATATGACATCACCTGAATTGAAAAATCTAATTTAATGTACAAAAAAATAACTTGTGACAGTGTTTGATTATTTATGCAAACTTTTGAGCTCCATGAAAGTACATCTGCAGCACAAAATTTGGCAACAGTAAAACTCCCTTAAATGTGCTCAAGTTTGGTTCTGTTAACTAGGATTTAACAGTTTAAGATAAGAAATATGATATTACAGAAATTATTTACAGGAAACAAAATAAGCAAATGTAGTTAGGAACCACAACAGTGTGACGTTGGTACAATTGAATACAGCCAAGTCGAAATATGTACTCAAACACAGATTATTTCTATAAAGCAGCCAAAGTAAGATGTTTATGTTTTTGACTACATTAAATAATCATTTTGGTTCCTTTTATTTGACTGCCTTTTTCGCAAGTTTTGTATGTAGGACAATGGTACTGGACGAATTTTGTTGCATTTTTTTCATTTTTCCATTTAGTTTGCGGTGGTGGTTGAGTTTGTGATTTATTAGGGAAGTATTTCTTTCTACTTTCTAGCCATTAAGTTAATATCTAGTGTGCTATGAATGTATTGGTTATACTGCAGATTGTAAAAGATTTTTTTCTTTAAGTATTTTCAACAAAAAGCAATGGCAGGTTTGAATACACTTAAAGGTATAAGGCTTATACACTGAAGTCGGTGTGATGCATCTAATGGGGCAATTTGAAAAGTAAGATATACCTCAGACAAATTTTTAATACCTGTTGATTTGGTACCCCATGGCAATTTTTTTGAAGTTCAATAATTGCCTGAAACTTTTGTATTAAGTAGATGTACACAGAGTATTGACCTTGGGTACTACAAACTGTTGATAAAATCTAAGATTTAACCTCTGTTTTTTCCCTGTTCTGATCATTGTCTGATAGGATAGTTTTACATTGTTTGACATTTCTCTAATCCTCATGAAATGTTTTACAACTACAAAGCTGAGGGTACCTACTTGAGTTTTATTCCAACCCACACACCCCTTGACAGTGAAGAACAAGAGTACATCCTCTGTCATTGAAGACCATGAAGGTAACACACGAGAGGTGTAACAGAAACGCTTCAGATGATGAATTACTGAATGACATTTTCTAAGAGCTTCCATAGCTTTTTAACTCGTTATTGAGTTTCTTCAAGTACATGCCTCATGAAACCCAAGCCAAAAGTTTACAAAAAAGACAGAATTGAAAACACAACAGTTTTAAACCAAACAACTAATTAAAGTTTTCACATTGTTGACAGATTGCTCAATGGTGTAAGAATTTAAAGACTTATTTATTTTTGTTTTTTGAGTTTTTGAGGCATTAGAGGCTTGTTTTCTCGAATCTAGGGTGACAGATGTCCTGATCATTGTTTTTTTTCTTGTAAATGATTCGTTCAATTTTAACCTGAGTCATGAGTGTTTTATATGTGAATCAAATCATTACGTCATATCATGACTTTAATCATATTTCGTTACCTTACTATTTTCTCTTACTGTTCTTCAGTACTGCAGTTATTTCTTACAATACTGTATCTCTTAGTGCTCTTTGATATTTTCTCCCCAACAGAAAGTACCCAGGGCTCAGAGCTTTACTGGTTAACGTGTATTTTCTCTTATAACTTTGGCTGAAATAAACTTTCTCCCAGAGTTTCTGCATTTTGCATTACATATTTTCTGGATGAAACTATTGACAAAGCCATTGATGCAATTACCTTTTGTGCTCTTTTGGTTTGTCTTTCTCCTGGCTCATGTCTTCAGTGTTAAGCTGTCTGTTTTTCCAGTATCTTGCATTCGATTAGGCCATGCATGTCCACAACTTTGTTTGTTCTGTTTTTATTTAGTTTAGAATCTAGCAAAGTATTTTTTTTTTACAAACTGTGTCTTTTCCTTGGACAGAAACACTTGTCTTTGCAGACAATAGTTTTGTTCTAAACTGCTTGCAGAAAACACCCTTGGAAATGTACTTTTTTTTAGACCTACTCTGTCCTCATTTTGTCCTCACATACCCTAGTTGGCCATGGCTTATTTTGAGCCTTGTTCTTTAATTATATATAACAGCAAACACATGACAGAAAATTAGTAAAAAGCTTTTTAAGTGTAAAGAAAAACGTAGATACACTTTAAAGCCTTTAAAACAGTTATTTACATTATTTTGATGTCAAGAGATTTCTATTTTATTTTATCCCCCTCCCAATAAAAGTGGAAAAAAAGTGAAAATACTTGGGGTGACCTGCATTATTTAGTTCAGACTAATTCAGTCTGACAGATCTTCCAGCCCTTTTATATGACTTCACTGCAGGATAAATAACAAAAGGGTCAGATGGAGAAAGACACAACATTAAAGAAAAACAATAAAGATCTTAGGAACCTGGGGTTTTGGCTCTTCATTTTTTTTAAGAATTACTATTTTTTGATCTTATATATATATATATATATTTTTTTTTTTCATTTGAAAGTTCAAATTAAAACAAAGAAAAACTAAATGTATCCATGATCTCTAAAAAAGATGTAAAAAATAGTCAATATGAGATTTCTTTTTTGTTGATGATGATTTCAGCAAGAACTATATAGTAGACCTGAATATACAAAAAAATAAAAAATAAATAAATGAAAAAGCTGGTAGCAGAAATATATATGCCCTTGAAATTAACCTTTACTAAAGTATTAATTTATTTATCTTTATTGTAACCAAGGTTTAGCTGTCATGGAAAATCTTTT
Organism: Cyprinodon diabolis; assembly: GCA_030533445.1. Lineage (NCBI taxonomy): Eukaryota > Metazoa > Chordata > Actinopteri > Cyprinodontiformes > Cyprinodontidae > Cyprinodon > Cyprinodon diabolis. The sequence continues at coordinate 7,750,409 of CM060068.1, read as the reverse complement.
ATGAAATCTGCTGATCTGCATGAGTGCATGGTGTTTTTTTTTCTTGTGTCTTGGTGTTTATTTTCTGCTGTGCAGCCTAATTTTAAAATTATTATTGATATAATTTAATGTTGTGTGTAAGTCTTATCACCTCTTTAATACTTGTAATTCCTCACTATGGGATATAAAAAGTATTTCTTATCCTATCTACTCCTTCGTAAACTATTCAAAGAACAATTTCTGTATTAATTTATTGTTCTCACTCTGTAAATTGTCCTGTGATGAAATGTGCTGTGAACAGTGATGGGACTAACGGAGTTGAAAGTAACGGCGTTACTAACACCGTTACCTTGTTTTAGTAACGAGTAATCTAACTAATTACTTTGACTGTAACTATAACGCAGTTACCATTGCAGACACCCCGTTACTGCGCGTTACTCAGGTCGCACAATGAACCTTTTTTCATGATAGGACTCGTGCGCAGCTGCGTGAAGCTGACACCCCACCCACGTCAAAAAACTCTGCAAATAGACTGAATGGTTAGTGCAACGTTAGTGCAGATTTGTGCAGAAAAAAATATTGTTTGTGCTACTTTTGTTTAAGAGATATTAAAGATTATTTTTTAGGTCATCCAGAGGTGCGCGCCTTGTCATGAGACAGGGGAGGATGAGAATGGCTGATGTATAGTGAGATTCCGTCTGTCAGTTGGGTAGGTGGGTGTTTCCGCTGGTGGGTGTTAACGTACAGCACACACAGAGAGATGGAGAGTGAGGATGACTCCAGCAGCAAACAGCGTTTTCCACATGGAAATACCGGTGTTACGTCGAGCTGCGTTTCCCCATCACATACGGTTTCCCCTGCATCTCCGCACAGCGCAGGCGGCAAGATTCACCGCGCAAGCGACAGGAAACGCGTATGCTCACTAAAGGCGCGGAACAGTCGCCCTGTGCTCGCGCCACAGGAGAACTATGGAGAGCGTGAACAATCAAATGATAGCCTATATGAAGAAAGGGAGAAATCTGGATGGATGGATGGATGGATGGATGCTCTGACTTTCAAACCTACTGTATTTTTTATTTTAAACATTATTTGATGGCCTTTGTGGCAGGGATGGAGATCCATATTTTATGTCACACACAGAGTATACATCTAGATAGATAGATGTTGCAGTATCTATAACAACCCAAACACACAGGATTTCAGAATTAGACATCCCCAGTTATTAATTTCATATACTCACCAGATCTGAATGCCCTGTTAAAAAACTTCACATCTCGTTCCCCCCTGATGTCATTTACGCTGAGTTTCAATCAATGCTAAACTCTCTTCAGGTTCTTGTCTTTGTCGTCCGCTCTATTCAGCTGGCTTTGGAAACACACGGCGAGAAGGTGGGGGCTGGGTGGTGAGGGTTACGGGGGCGAGAAACGCAAAAGTAACGCAATAGTTACTTTTACTAGTAACTAGTTACTTTTATTGTGGAGTAACACAGTTAGTAACTCAGTTACTTTTTGGGAGAAGTAACTAGTAACTATAACTAATTACTTTTTCAAAGTAACGTGCCCAACACTGGCTGTGAATTGGTTCTTTGTCAACAGTTTTTCTTCTTCATTGTTTTCCTTTTCCAGTTTATCTACACGTTATCATTGGTGAACAACTAATAATGTTCACTGGAGCAATAAATCAGCTATGGAAACATCACCCTGCATGGCTTGCTTTTTAACAAGTAACATGAAACAAGCACAGATGTCACTACGAGGTAGAGGGTAGTCATCTGACTCTGAAATATGGGACTTGTGTTTAAAACAAACCTTTGTTTAACCAGGATAGGATAACAGGCACACTCTAAATTTCAATTAGCTGAAAACCGACTCTCCAGGGTCATGATCAAACTTACGTAAGTATGACGTTAGGAATAAGCCTGGCAGTTCAGCTATGTTATCTAATACAAGCTTGGCTGCATATGGATATTTCAGCATTGTAGATAGTAGTGAGTGAATTTAAGCTGTATTTAATTATTCTATGCAGCTGTGTGATGCATCTAGGTCTTTTCAGAAAAGCCCATTTGTTAAAAATGTAACATGTTGGGTTAAATTAAAGTAACTTCTACCAAATGCAAGCTGCAGTTCTCTTTAATGATATCAGATCCTGGGGTTAAAGGCCTTTTTTTTATCAGGCAGTGAGTCTGACTGCATCTCTTTCTTTTTCAAAGAACCATTTCCTCAAATCAAAATGGACATAGTTTTGAAATCATCATTTAGGACTAATGGCTTTCCTAAACTGTGCAATTTTAGCACCATTATGAGATTATTTCCTGAAACACTATACAACATAAAAATTAACTATTTTACAACATCAGGTTTGATGTTTGCACGTTGACAATCACAGTTTAAGTACTAAATAGCTTACGACTGACGACACTAAGCATCTTTATCAGCGTTCTGCAACCATCTGTTCTGCACAAGATATGAAACATATCTGAAAAGCGGAGAAGGAATTTGTATGTGGTGGTAAAAGAGACCAAATTGAGGGAGTCAAAGGTGTGGTATGACATCTCTCCGTCATGAGTAATATTACATTCAATGGCCTGCTTCTGGAATAAAAGCAAAAGCTTGCTGCTTTAGGTGTGTGTATATATATATATATAAAAAAAAGCAGCTGAAATGAGCTTTCTCCGCAGGGTGGCTGGGCTCTCCCTTAGAGATGAGGAGCTTGTTCATTTGGGAGAGGCTCAGTGTAGAGCCGGTTCTCCTCCACATCTAAAGGAGTCAGTTCAGGTGGCTCGGACATCTTCTTCTGATGCCCCAGGACGCCTCCCTCGGGAGGTGTTCCAGGCACGTCCCACTGGGAGGAGGCCCAGGGGACGACCCAGGACACGCTGGAGAGACTATGTCTCTCGGCTGGCCTGGGAGCGCCTAGGGCTTCCCCCAACAGAGCTGGAGGAGGTGTCAGCGGAGAGGGAAGTCTGGGAGTCTCTGCTTAGTCTGCTGCCCCCGCGACCCGGTTCCGGATAAAGCGGGAGACGACGAGTACGAGTATATATATATACATATATATATAGGTGTGTTATGACATCTCTTCATCATGAGCAATACTACTTATATAAGCCTGCAGCTGGGATAATATATATATATATATATATATATATATATATGTGCGTGTGTGTGTGTCAAGTAATATGTGATTTCTAGTTTCAGCTCCTGTCCAAACCTTGAAAAATGGCTGGCACAACTCAAATGCTTTTCCATCGTGTTTTATTTGTTTAGACCTGTCAGAGGATCTAGGATTGGGATTTAGCTTGAAAATATTTCAAAAACAAATTGACAAACAGAAATTTAATACGTTCAAAACAAACAGTTTTAAATGAAACATTTTTTTACTGTGGCTTAACCATAAGCACAATAAAAAATGGAACATTACCAGGCCACAAGCCATACTACAATATCTTCCAACCCAACTTCTTCCTTTTAATAAACAATATCTTAATACCTAGCATAATTTCTGCCTTACCACAGAGGGATCCCAGTGTATTCCTGGCCAGATTTTATTCCTCTGAGTTCTGTGCCATTTATTCAGAACTTTATTTACAGTATAGATGAGCCCCCCAAGGTGTGACACCTTGGCAAACCTTAGAGGCTCCAAACCTCTGAACTTGGTCTTTTTTGTAGCTCTACACTAAGTTTTCTCTATAAGCTTTCTCTATAGAACAGAGCTCCTGATCTTTTCCCTAAAAAGCAGCCCAACTGTCCAGTGGAGGAAGCTCCCCAAGCCTGTTTTTTTAGTCACTCATCAAAATCAGAATAAGCTATATAACCAAATACCGTGTTATGCTTTGTTTAATTTGTGAGGGAAAAGTGTTAGTGTCCTAAAGGGTCTCTGCAATCAGATCTGTTTTGCAGGTCATGGCCAATGGGAAAATGGTTCCTTGGCTTAGCCTGAGTGGCTCACATTGAGGCTGTCACTGAATCAGGGAAGGGGGCTTTGTCAACATGTATGACAAAAAATAACTTTAAACTGCTAAAGCAAATTTCTAGTTCAAGCAAACCATTCACTTAGGCGTTCCCAGGTCAGCCAAGACACACAGTCCCTCCAGTGTGTCCTGGGTCATCTCCTGGGCCTCCTCCATTGGGACGTGAGGGAGTTACCAGGGGCATCCGACAAATATATCTGACCACCTCAACTGGCCTCTCTCAATGTGGAGGAGAATTGGTTCTCTCTGAGCCTTTCCAAGTTAACCAAGTTACTTACCTTTTAGGGAGTGTCAAGCCACCATGCAAAGAAAGCTGATTTTAGCTGCTTGTATTGGAAATCTTTCTCTTTTGGTCATGATCCAGAATACATGACCACAGATTAGGGTAGGACTGTAGATGGACTGGTAATTTGAGAGCTTTGCCTTTTTGCTTAGCTTGCTCTTCACCACAACAGACCAATGCACCACCTAAACTATAGTAACAGCCACACCGGGAAGACTGGGAAGCAGAGTTGTAGTTTAGCACACCTCACTGCAACTTCTCTATAGTTATATACTCATTACTCCATCCAGACAAGTTCTTGCCCATGAGCAAAATCAAATAGATTACAAAATAAACTTAAAGAAGTAAATTATGATTATCTAAAATGAAAACTCCAATGGGGAAAAACTATTAAATGCAATTTATTTAACATAAGATCTCTTTCTTCAAAAAGTATGTTAGTTAATAACTTCATCCATCCATCCATCCATCCATCATCTGACACATTTGTCCCGAGTGGGGTCGCGAGGGGTGCTGGTGCTAGCAGTCAGTGGGCGAGAGGCGGGGTACACCCTGGACAGGTCGCCAGTCCATCACAGTTAGTTAATAACTTGATTTGTGATAATCAGATGATTTGTTATCTTTAAATTAAAAGGCTCCTCTCCTGTGGAACCAACTACCAGTTTTATCCCGTGAGGCAGACACCCCGTCTACTTTAAAGGCTATAGGCTTATAGCGTGTTTATAAAACTTATAGTTAGAAGGGCTCAGGTTGTCCTGACCTATGTCTATAGTTATGCTGCTATCGCCATAGACTACTGGATGACATAGGGACCCCTTTTCATCATTCTGCTTCATTCTATCTCTAGTCTCTCATTCTGAATTTGTTAGTTTAACATCTAACTTAAAGCTCTCTCTGCTTTTTCTCATCATAGTAGCTTCATCTGGTCTGTTCCTATTTGGCTGTGACACCATCCCAGAGAGAAATAACAGCTGTCCTGCTGCCACCAACACCTTTGCTTATAGATGTTGGAGCTTGGCCTGTTTTTCAGTGTAGTCCCTTTCCTGATCTAGAAATGGAACGGAAGAAAAGAGAGTGATTTTAATAAATGTAAATACAGCCTGCCATAGTAGCTTCATATAAACCTACAGTACACATTAACTTGAACAGCAATCTTCTCCTTCAACAACTTTTTCTCCTTTGCAGCCATAGCGCTTTTTCTCTTTTAAACACATTCTCCATTTGTTTTTCATATCTTTATTAAAATCTCTTGTTCGATTGGACTGAAATAGACACTTCCTGTTATCTGTTATCATGGTGACTGGTAATCAAAACGGGGATCCACTAATGATGGCTTTTAAAACTTGTCACGCATGCGCTTTAGTGGACCTATTTAGAGTTGATTGAACTAATTCATAGCAGCTGAAACTCAGAGTTCCCGACATTAGGCTAGATCAATTCAGAGGTTCGGATTTGACCCCGAGTTTGTTAAAACTTAGTTAAAACTGAGTTTTGATAGAAATGATAGTGACTATAATTGTATATTGGCGTGAGGAATTTACTCCATTAAAACTACGTTTGTTATGACTTCTATAAACAGACCCCTGTACTCTCGGGTGGAATGGCCTTCCCTCTCAACAAAGAGGCAGTGTTATTGGTACACTTTAATTTATCAGGCCCTTCTTGGATTACTGCTCTCTTACATTACTATCTTACTTATACAGAAATGCATGGCCTCTTATGCCCTGAGAGCCAATGATCAGCTGTTGCTCACTGTTCTTTCTGCTGTTTTCACAAATCAGATGAGAGGTATCACTCAAAATATAACTGACTCTTTCTTGAGCAAAATGTCTCTAAAATCTGCACAGTTTCTCCACGACCGTCTGATTTGCTTAAAAATGTCTGTTTTTGTTTTTAAAAGCCAGCAAATAAACATAATGATTGTACGTAGTACATTCAAACAAACAGTGCTTCAAACTGAGAAGTTGATCAATTAAAAAAAACTCTTGATGATGATTCCTCATTGTGCAAATTGATTGAGGCACATTGAGGAAGCTTCACACAGTTTATCTGTTCCACTGAGGGTGGGAGGAGGCAGCAGCTGGGGTTCAGATCCATTCATTAAAGAAACCAACAGGACATAATCACGCACTGGTGTTTCTTTGTTATTCAGACAATACTTCACAAGTATTTACAGTACATATTTTGTGGATAATTTCATTTAAAATCTATTACATTTTGAGTTAAATGGTATATGAATGGTACAGTATATGAAAGCAAAAGGAATCAGTGTGTGCAATACACACAACCATGTTACTATCCATCTAAATACTTTATTCCCTCTTTCAGGTTTAAAGATTGCAAGATCAGGTCATTTAAAAAGTAGGTAAATAGTTCTCATCTTGATCATGACTGCTTCAGCTATGATAAAGAGATCATAGCTGTAATCTGATGCAAAAATTGCTATAAAATCTGAGGTTTTGTCTACGCATATTTCAAGAAAACTGGAATCTAAGGCAATAAAGAGTCAAATGTTGCCTATGTACAGCAGCCCTGCTTCTGTCAGCCTGCCTCAAGGCAGCTGGGGGTATAATGTAGCTTGGCACCATCAATTTGTGAATTTGTGTGTGAATGACTGAATGTATTGTAAAGCTCTTCGGAGTCCCCTGACTTGTAAAGGTGCTTTGTACAGGCCATTTACCTAATGAAGTAGGAAAAATACAACCGTTTGCTATTTTGTACATTTTCCAACCAAACATTTTAGTTTATTGTGTAAAAAAACATGACTAAAATAAACAGGGATAATTTTAGCCTAAGGTTAAAGATATTTATTGAAACACTATCAACATAATCCCTGCTATTAATACATCCATGACATATTAATTTTTAAGTAATACTGTTTATTCTCCTCTTAGTGACTCATTATATCCATATTTCAAACTCTTAATAACAAACATAGAAAATGTACACATAAATCATGTTAGATTAATCCATTTTCATCCTTATCATGTTGATTCCTACACCCTTTCGTCACAGCCGTTTCAATGGCTCTTAGGTTCTGTGTGCAAGTGTCTTGTGATATATTTTCTGGCCTGGAATCGAATTTCATGGTCTGCTGAGTTAAAAGCAGCGTGAGAGCCCCAGGGAAGCTGTCAGACACAAGTTTTTGAGCTCCTCATTTTATCAGCGACTGACCTGAGAAAACCTTCGACTGATGAAATTACTCTGAACAGCATAAAAAAGGGACAATTTTTCCGAACACCATGACAGCTCTCCTTTATTCTCATTGTCGTCATTTTCTTCTTGTTAAAAAAAATAAAAAAAAAACATGCTCTGACCTCAGACCAAAATCTCTGAAACGTGTCCCTGGATGACCTTTTTACCCAGCATAGCTACAGCTCATCCCAGACCAGCAGGGGTTCCCACCGGTTGGGGCCATGTCCTCAACCCCCCCAGTCTTTACACCCTTAAATGGACTCACAGCAGAGCCTTCACACGCAGAGGGGTCTGCAACAGACCGGCTATACTCCTGTCAGAAATAAGACTATATAGCTTTAATAAGACCTTATAAAGCCAAACTTCATCATCTGTAATAAAATGAACAAATAAGCATTTTTCCGTCTTTAGGTTGTTTTAGGTAAAGTTAAATTATGTAAGTATTAAGCTGTAAATCAAAGTAAAGTAGGCTACTCTTGATCTAATAGTCAGTAAAACGATTTATACTAAAGCAAAACTTTTATATTAAAACAAAGTTAAAAAAAATGTAATGACATAATGCTTTTATGTTCAATTTAAAGATGTTCATGCAAACACTGCTCGACTGAGAATTGTGTAAGGAATACAGAAATAGACTCAAAACAGCAAATTTGCTTATATTTATTGTAAATTTGGTGACATTTTTTTATTTCAGTTGTGTTATACAAGTTGATATGCACTCATTTGCACTTTTGTTTGTATTTATATAACTTTCGGATTCTCATGTGTTTTTCCGTGAACACACTAGCTGTGTTCCCTAGCTGTGGCATGTTGAATTTTCACGATTTGCAGACCTGTTAACTCTGAAGAAGTTCATGATATCCCAGAATCTCGAGGGAAATATTTGGCAGAAATTAGTCCCATTTACACTACCTTTTTGAAACCATGGCTAGAACGGTCCAAGCACCGTAACCGAGATAACTGTTCAATGTAATTTTAAAAGGAATGCAACTAAACTGGACCGTGTCAGACACAACCAAACTGCGCTAAACTAGTACTAGTTGAACAGTAGGGCTCGGCAGGGTTTAGTAGTGGCTCGGTTCTCTGATAACAGAGCACATTAGCAGCGCATTAGAGCGCATTAGCAGATTACGTCATCTCCTATTTAAAGTCAGCTGACTCATTTTGCAGGTTTTCCAGCGTGTCTGGCTTTGCAATTAACAGATCTCTTCACTTCACAACGAATGAACACGCATCTAAATTCCTAAATATTATGGGTACGGCCATTTTTGTTTGGATAATTCCTGCTTTGAAAGCTGTAGTATTGTGGACTGCCGATAGGATGAATGGGGCAACCATTATCTTGCACGATTATCTTGCCCTGTGAAGAAGCTTTTAGTAACTCTTAAAATGGCAGAGGGGTTAGCTATACTCAAAAGAAGACAAGGAAGCCTATGGCTAGCAGACATTAGGGGGCTTTGCAATTTTGCTTATAAAACAGTAAAATACTTTGAACAAATTATTAAAAACTTTACTTATCCAGCCTCGCTGGAGCAGTGTTGCCATCTTCTTAGTAAGGAAAGTAGCTATTGGCTGTGCTATAAGTCGCTAGAAAGTCTGAAAAGTTGCTAAATATAGCGACAAAGTCGCTGAGTTGGCAACACTGCGCCGGAGGGCTTGCTTTGTTCTCTTGGAAGAACACAACTGTCATGGTTTTAAGGTTTTTGGCCCACATGCAGCGCAGACGGGGGGGAAAACAGGAGCAGTTTAAGATGTTTATTGACTACACAACAACTAATAAGTTAGTTCTGAACAGGCTCCGCAGACGAGGTTTGGAACGTAACCGTTCGGGGTTCTGCGGGAGGAGAGAAGAAGGTGATTAAGAATAAGATAAGCAAAAGTAACCTGCGTTGTTGCTTCTCTGCTTACTGCCAGATATGGAAAACCTATCCGCAAAAGGGGGGACTAAGGCGGGGGGTCTGAGCAACACAACAGCGAAGGCAGGTTTAAGGAGCAGCTGAAGGAACCGGTGTGAATCCATGTAAGGGGTCTCTTTTCCGACTTGGTAGTAGGGGGCTGGAGGGGAATGCCAGAGCAGAATCTGAGCAGCAGGGATTCAATGACCAGTCCTCTGAGCAAGGAGAGGGGCGGAAAGCAATCCAAAGCTCAACGAACACAACGGTTTAACCCTCTGGCGTACTTCAGCTGACTGAACGCTCTTCTTAAGCTCAGCAGAGCAGCCTCAACGAGCCGCAGGTGCGGGGTCACGCCCACCTGTCAGCAGCTACCACATGGAAGAGAGGAAGCAGAGCAGAGAACACCAAACCCTGAAAACAACCAGCAGTATCTTGCTGGTTGTCTACTCTGTGGCTGTGGAATGAGCTAATGTTATTCAGTCTCTGTTGGATCTCTGGTTCCAGGCATCTCCTGTAAAACTATAGCAAGGGGGTCTCAGAATTTTCTTCAAACCTCCATCTTTGTGATAGAGGATGTATTTAGTAGTGAGGTCTCAGCTACTTAGTCTGGAAAGCAATCCTGCATCATGGTAAAACCAATTTCCCATACTCATAGATGTTCATATTGATCGTATGTCTGTGTGGTGCAACAAACATGCACAAAATTGTTTACTGTTTGTTAAATCTAATGATTGTCTAGTGTGAACTTGGTCAATGCCACACTTTTCAGATTCTGCATGTACATTTGCGTGTTGATCTTAGTGAAATACTCTAAATTTTTTGATTGAAACATTTAAGAAATAATAAGAGCTTAAGTAACTAATTCAATTAAATTTGACCTTTCAGGTTTTTCTCTCTTTGCTAAATATACCAAATTCAAAATTAAAACAGCATTTTCATCTTTCTTAGCTGTTTTTTGTTCCTCCAGACAAGAATAAACTTGAAGGAAAAGTCCGGTTAGGAAGGAATGATCAAAGGATTATTGTCTATAGCTAAAATGAATACGTTTGTGGTGATTTAATGAATTTAGCGTTTATCAACAAAAAAATTAAAATACTATTTTTTGTCGCGATCACTTAGCCCGGAACCACCCATTTTTGCCCAAGTATAGTAAGACCTCACTCCTGACATCTTACGGCAGTAAGCCCAGTGCCATTCTCCCTGCTTTACAATAAAAATCAATGGGAATTACTTGACACATCTGCAATCAACAACAATTATTTAACATTTCAAGAAGAATTCACCATAGAAACTCGTGAGCGCTATAGTTTACCGGACAATGCCCCTGTGCATGGCAGTTGGACATTGTAATACATTGGGTAAAAGTGAAGAAAAAATTAACCTTTCCAATTCCTGATCCTCCACGGACGGGTTCGTAGTTGGATTGCCAACTTGGAGAGGGAGGATTTGCCATCGAGCTTCTGGCCAGAGAAGAAACACGTAATATGTAGCCAACAATTGGAAGAGGAATGTTTTCAAGATGACTTAGATAGCGCGTTGTGACAAACACCAGATACAGCAGTGGGACTTGCTCAACAGCCGATACCGCACCGTGACTTCACAAACTGGTATGTGGGAGTAGTGTTCTTTGACAAATCAGAATCAGAAATACTTTAATAATCCCAGAAGGAAATTACTTTTGTTACACGCTCCAGTTACAGTTTATATATATATATATATATATACACTATATTGCCAAAAGTATTTGCTCACCCATCCAAATTATTGGAATCAGGTGTTCCAATCACTTCCATGGCCACAGGTGTATAAATTCAAGCACCTAGGCATGCAGACTGTTTTTACAAACATTTGTGAAAGAATGGGTCGCTCTCAGGAGCTCAGTGAATTCCAGCGTGGAACTGTGATAGGATGCCACCTGTGCAACAAATCCAGTCGTGAAATTTCCTCGCTCCTAAATATTCCACAGTCAACTGTCAGCTGTATTATAAGAAAATGGAAGTGTTTGGGAACGACAGCAACTCAGCCACGAAGTGGTAGGCCACGTAAACTGACGGAGCGGGGTCAGCGGATGCTGAAGCGCATAGTGCGAAGAGGTCGCCAACTTTCTGCAGAGTCAATCACTACAGACCTCCAAACTTCATGTGGCCTTCAGATTAGCTCAAGAACAGTGCGCAGAGAGCTTCATGGAATGGGTTTCCATGGTCGAGCAGCTGCATCCAAGCCATACATAACCAAGTGCAATGCAAAGCGTCGGATGCGGTGGTGTAAAGCACGCCGCCACTGGACTCTAGAGCAGTGGAGACGCGTTCTCTGGAGTGACGAATCGCGCTTCTCCATCTGGCAATCTGATGGACGGGTCTGGGTTTGGCGGTTGCCAGGAGAACGGTACTTGTCTGACTGCATTGTGCCAAGTGTAAAGTTTGATGGAGGGGGGATTATGGTGTGGGGTTGTTTTTCAGGAGCTGGGCTTGGCCCCTTAGTTCCAGTGAAAGGAACTCTGAATGCTTCAGCATACCAAGACATTTTGGACAATTCCATGCTCCCAACTTTGTGGGAACAGTTTGGAGCTGGCCCCTTCCTCTTCCAACATGACTGTGCACCAGTGCACAAAGCAAGGTCCATAAAGACATGGATGACAGAGTCTGGTGTGGATGAACTTGACTGGCCTGCACAGAGTCCTGACCTCAACCCGATAGAACACCTTTGGGATGAATTAGAGCGGAGACTGAGAGCCAGGCCTTCTCGTCCAACATCAGTGTGCGACCTCACAAATGCGCTTCTGGAAGAATGGTCAAAAATTCCCATAAACACACTCCTAAACCTTGTGGACAGCCTTCCCAGAAGAGTTGAAGCTGTTCTAGCTGCAAAGGGTGGACCGACGTCATATTGAACCCTATGGATTAGGAACGGGATGTCACTTAAGCTCATATGTGAGTCAAGGCAGGTGAGCAAATACTTTTGGCAATATAGTGTATATATATATATATATATATATATATATATATATATATATATATATATATATATATATATATATACATATATATGTGTGCATATGTAAATCTAATTCCAAGTAAAGTGATACATCGGAAATATCTGTGTTTCTGGTAAAGCATAGTCAACGCTTATCATTTATTGAAAAGTATGCCATGATTTCATACTGACCTTTAAAGAACCTAATGATCATTACATACATTACAGGACACCATGTCTTAGAAGATTTTGTATCCTCAAATATCAAACAGTTTTTTTCATGACCTCCAAAAAGTTAAACCTCTGGGTTTAATAAATTATGTGACAAATTTTGTATATAGAAGTCCAGGCATACACATTAATAAATGGCTATAATTTGAGGCAAACTCCAGCCTTTGCTGAAACACTAATATGAATTAGTAGATATAATGGTGGCTAATTTCTATCTATATTTATCACATGTGAAACCTGAACATCGATTTTCATCCATTATAACTGTTTGTGCAAGAAAACAGCAATATTTGTTTTGCAAGTGACTCAGCTCGTATTTACATCTGATCCAAGCACTATTGTAGCGTAATGGAATACCGGGACAAATTGGCAGCACCCAACATTGTTCTGCTTCTCTGCAAACCACGCCAGAAAGAAAATCCAATCAGTCATTCAAATGGAGCGAGCCAAGAACCTGTCCGAGATGGAACAACAGCCTTTTTCTGGGAGTGTGAGGCCTTGTCTTACTGTTTACATGCTTTGTCTCCAACGGGCTCAGTCAACTTTTCAGCACGCCCCATGTGTCCTTGCCCTTCAGACCAAACACTTTGTTTTTGCCAGTGGAAAATCTAGATTTCTTTAGGTTTTGTTATACAGTAAAATAATTCCAGGAGAATATTTGGTATTAGTTAAATTTTCTGGTTCATTTTTGTCAACTAGAAAAAAAGGGAATATTACACAGTGTCTTAATATACTGCTTTTGCCTTTATGATGTATTTGAAATCTGGCTGCCACGTGGTTTTTGTCATGGAGTTAAAAGAACTAGGAGTCCAAAAGGAAAGTGTGAATGTACCATAGCTGATATGCAGAATTCCTCACGCTCATCGTTCTGTGTCACTTAAAATCCAAGGTACATTACCAGCAAGCCAGAGAGAGTAAAACAGTTTTTCCAGATCAACACAAGACACATTTAGCAGAATGAGATGATCAGTAAACCACAGAAATACGAGAGTCCATTTAAACACCCCAAAACTACCATTCAGATATTTTCCCATCCATTTCACGGACAGAAGTGGCCAAACTGAGAATCACAGAACATAAACTGCCTTTTTTCTCTCTGTTGTTCCATGTAAAAGCTAATTTAAGGCACACTGTAAACCACAAGTGTCCTCACCTGGCTGCTATTTTAAATTCCTCACTTGCGGCTTAGTTATTTCTAGAATAAAATAAAAAGTGCATAAGAACTCATGAAAAATCCTTAAGAAGGAAAAAAACTGCAACGTTTTACAAGGAAACGGCACCAGAGTGAAAAATGACTTTTTCCTCTTTGAAAAAAGAAATACCCCAACAAAAGTATTGTAGAATGACTCATACTGATACTTATTGTAAAGATCTGTTAAAAACTTAAATATCATTACATTTTTTTATCTAACTGTGAAATCTCACAATAAAAAATGTAGAAAAAAAATAGAATAATTCATTTGAGAAAATTAACTTGTTTGAATCCCATCTTGCTCATAGACTTTGGTTCATGAATTATTATCCATATTAACCGTAATCAGTGATTGGCTTCCGCAGCAGGGATCTCAAACTTAAATTCTCAAGGGCTGGTGTCCTGCAACTTTTCTATCTATCTTTGCTTCAACACACCTGACTCCAATATGAACTCGTTAGCAGAGCTTGACTGCTGCTAGTGAGCTAGTCAAGCTAGAGTTTGAAACTCCTGTTTGATATTTGGGCCATATTTATATTCCCCTTTTTCATCAAGGTTGTTGAATTAGGATACAAAAGCTCAATTTTCCCTGCTCTGCTGATGATAGTCTGCTTTATGTGTCCATATAGCCAGATGCTTCTGGTCTGCTCCTTGGTGTAGAGATACACTATATTGCCAAAAGTATTTGCTCACCTGCCTTGACTCACATATGAGCTTAAGTGACATCCCGTTCCTAATCCATAGGGTTCAATATGACGTCGGTCCACCCTTTGCAGCTAGAACAGCTTCAACTCTTCTGGGAAGGCTGTCCACAAGGTTTAGGAGTGTGTTTATGGGAATTTTTGACCATTCTTCCAGAAGCGCATTTGTGAGGTCGCACACTGATGTTGGACGAGAAGGCCTGGCTCTCAGTCTCCGCTCTAATTCATCCCAAAGGTGTTCTATCGGGTTGAGGTCAGGACTCTGTGCAGGCCAGTCAAGTTCATCCACACCAGACTCTGTCATCCATGTCTTTATGGACCTTGCTTTGTGCACTGGTGCACAGTCATGTTGGAAGAGGAAGGGGCCAGCTCCAAACTGTTCCCACAAAGTTGGGAGCATGGAATTGTCCAAAATGTCTTGGTATGCTGAAGCATTCAGAGTTCCTTTCACTGGAACTAAGGGGCCAAGCCCAGCTCCTGAAAAACAACCCCACACCATAATCCCCCCTCCACCAAACTTTACACTTGGCACAATGCAGTCAGACAAGTACCGTTCTCCTGGCAACCGCCAAACCCAGACCCGTCCATCAGATTGCCAGATGGAGAAGCGCGATTCGTCACTCCAGAGAACGCGTCTCCACTGCTCTAGAGTCCAGTGGCGGCGTGCTTTACACCACCGCATCCGACGCTTTGCATTGCACTTGGTTATGTATGGCTTGGATGCAGCTGCTCGACCATGGAAACCCATTCCATGAAGCTCTCTGCGCACTGTTCTTGAGCTAATCTGAAGGCCACATGAAGTTTGGAGGTCTGTAGTGATTGACTCTGCAGAAAGTTGGCGACCTCTTCGCACTATGCGCTTCAGCATCCGCTGACCCCGCTCCGTCAGTTTACGTGGCCTACCACTTCGTGGCTGAGTTGCTGTCGTTCCCAAACACTTCCATTTTCTTATAATACAGCTGACAGTTGACTGTGGAATATTTAGGAGCGAGGAAATTTCACGACTGGATTTGTTGCACAGGTGGCATCCTATCACAGTTCCACGCTGGAATTCACTGAGCTCCTGAGAGCGACCCATTCTTTCACAAATGTTTGTAAAAACAGTCTGCATGCCTAGGTGCTTGAATTTATACACCTGTGGCCATGGAAGTGATTGGAACACCTGATTCCAATAATTTGGATGGGTGAGCAAATACTTTTGGCAATATAGTGTATATTGTAAAACCTGGAATAGCAACCCTTGAACAAAACAGAAGAGATAGTTATTGGCCCTAAAATGCAACCATATTAGCTGCTAACAAAAATAATACATTTAGACAGGCTTACCTTTTGTTTCTTGTGCCACTGTAAGAAACTTTGTGGTGATTTGGTCTTTCTTTTAGGTTGCATGTGAAACAAATCTCTTAAGTTTCTTCAATAAAATAGATTGCTGATGAAACACAAAGCGGAGACAGACTTGATTGGTGCATGTAATTTCAGAAGGTGATATAGTTTACTTTAAATTTTTAGATTAATCCAGAATGCTGTAGCAAGGGATCTTAGCATAGCAACAAAAGAGATCCCATTTAAATAAAAAAATAAAATAGTGCTTATATTAATGGACACACCAAACTGTCTTGGAGCAAGGGGGCATTTGAAAGTTGCACAGTATACTTAATAAACAGAGACATATTCTAATATAAATATATATATACACTGCTCAAAAAAATTAAAGGAACACTTTGAAAACACATCAGATCTCAATGGGGGAAAAAAATCATGCAGTTTATTTACACTGATATGGACTGGGTGATGTGTTAGGAACAAAAGGATGCCACATCATTTGATGGAAATGAAAATTATCAACCTAGAGAGGGCTGAATTCAACGACAACCCAAACATTACAGCAAAAAATGATGCAGCAGGCTAGTCCATTTTGCTGAAATTTCATTGCAACTCAAAATGGTACTCAGTAATTTGTATGGCCCCCACGTGCGTGTATGCATGCCTGACAACGTCGGGGCATGCTCCTAATGAGACGAAGGATGGCGTCCTGGGGTATCTCCTACCAAATCTGGACCAGGGCATCACTGAGCTCCTGGCGGTTGCACCTATATATTTATATCTATCTATATATATATATATATATATATATATATATATATATATATACAGTGGGGCAAAAAAGTATTTAGTCAGCCACCAATAGTGCAAGATCTCCCACTTAAAAAGATGAGAGAGGCCGGTAAATTTCATCATAGATATACCTCAACTATGAGAGACAAAATGAGAAAAAAAAAATCCAGAAAATCACATTGTCTGATTTTTAAAGAATTTATTTGCAAAATATGGTGGAAAATAAGTATTTGGTCAATAACAAAAGATCATCTCAATACTTTGTTTTATACCCTTTGTTGGCAATGACAGAGATCAAACGTTTTCTGTAAGTCTTCACAAGGTTTTCACACACTGTTGCTGGTATTTTGGCCCATTCCTCCATGCAGATCTCGTCTAGAGCAGTGATGTTCTGGGGCTGTTGCTGGGCAACACGGACTTTCAACTCCCTCCAAAGATTTTCTATGGGGTTGAGATGTGGAGACTGGCTAGGCCACTCCAGGACCTTGAAATGCTTCTTACGAAGCCACTCCTTCGTTACCCGGGCGGTGTGTTTGGGATCATTGTCATGCTGAAAGACCCAGCCACGTTTCATCTTCAATGCCCTTGCTGATGGAAGGAGGTTTTCACTCAAAATTTGACGATACATGGCCCCATTCATTCTTTCCTTCACACGGATCAGTCGTCCTGGTCCCTTAGCAGAAAAACAGCCCCAAAGCATGATGTTTCCACCCCCATGCTTCACTGTAGGCATGGTGTTCTTTGGATGCAACTCAGCATTCTCTCTCCTCCAAACACGACGAGTAGAGTTTTTACCAAAAAGTTCTATTTTGGTTTCATCTGACCATATGATATTCTCCCAGTCATCGTCTGGATCATCCAAATGCTCTCTAGCAAACTTGAGACGGGCCTTGACATGTACTGGCTTAAGCAGGGGGACACGTCTGGCACTGCAGGATTTGAATCCCTGGCGGCGTAGTGTGTTACTGATGGTAGCCTTTGTTACTTTGGTCCCAGCTCTCTGCAGGTCATTCACTAGGTCCCCCTGTGTGGTTCTGGGATTTTTACTCACCGTTCTTGTGATCATTTTGACCCCACGGGGTGAGATCTTGCGTGGAGCCCCAGATCGAGGAAGATTATCAGTGGTCTTGTATGTTTTCCATTTTCTAATAATTGATCCCACAGTTGATTTCTTCACACCAAGCTGTTTACCTATTGCAGATTCAGACTTCCCAGCCTGGTGCAGGTCTATAATTTTGTTTCGGGTGTCCTTTGACAGATCTCTAGTTTTGGCCATGGTGGAGTTTAGAGTGTGACTGTTTGAGGTTGTGGACAGGTGTCTTTTATACTGATAACGGGTTCAAACAGGTGCCATTAATGAAGGTAACGAGTGAAGGACAGAGGAGCCTCTTACAGAAGAAGTTACAGGTCTGTGAGAGCCAGAAATCTTGCTTGTTTGTAACTGACCAAATACTTATTATCCACCATATTTTGCAAATAAATTCTTTAAAAATCAGACAATGTGATTTTCTGGATTTTTTTTTCTCATTTTGTCTCTCATAGTTGAGGTTTATCTATGATGAAAATTACCGGCCTCTCTCATCTTTTTGAGTGGGAGAACTTGCACTATTGGTGGCTGACTAAATACTTTTTTGCCCCACTGTACATATACTGTGTGCAGAATTATTTGGCAAATGAGTATTTCGACCACATCATCCTTTTCATACATGTTGTCCTACTGTCCTACTCCAATCTGTATAGGCATGAAAGCCAACTACCAATTGAGTAAATCAGGTGGTGTGCATTGCTGTAATGAGAAGGGGTGTGGCCTAATGACATAAACACCCTATATAAGGTGTGCTTTCTTTCCTTTGGCAAAGTGGGTCAGTAAAGAGATTTGACAGACTATGAAAAGTCAAAAATTGTCAGCTCTCTTTCAGAGGGGTGCAACAGTTTGGAAATTGCCAAGCTTTTGAAGTGGGATCATCGCACTATCAAGCAGTTTAAGGCAAATAGCCAACAGGGGAGCAAGAAGCATGTTGAAAACAGAAGACGCAAAATAACTCCCCATGAATTGAGAAGGATCAAGCGTGAAGCTGCCAGGAAGCCTTTAGCCACCAGTTGTGCCATATTTCAGAGCTGCAACTTGTCTGGAGTGCCAAGAAGCACAAGTTGCGCAATACTCAGGGACCTGGCCAAGTTAAGGAAAGCTGAAAAAAGGCCACCTTTGAACAAGACACACAACACAAAACGTCAAGATTGGGCCAAGAAATATCTGAAGACTGATTTCTCCAAGGTGTTTTGGTCTGCTGAAATGAGAGTGAGTCTTGATGGGGCAGATGGATGGACACCAGGCTGGATCAATAAAGGGCAGCAAGTTCCTTATTGACTCAGACACCAGCAAGTTGGAGGTGGGGTACTGGTATGGGCTGGTATCATCAAAGATGAGCTTGTAGGACCTTTTTGGATTGATGATGGAGTCAAGATCAACTCCCAGACCTACCACCAGTTTCTGGAAGACACCTTCTTGCAGGACAGTGCTCCGTCACATGCATCAAAATCTAAAAGGAGAAAAAATAATGACATGGCCCCCTTGGTCAACCGATCTGAACCCCATCGAAAACCTGTGGTCCTTCATGAACTGTTAGATCTACAGGGAGGGAAAACAGTCCACCTCTCTGAACAGTGTCTGGGAGGCTGTGGTGGCTGCTGCACGCAATGTGCATTGCAAACAGATCAAGACACTGACGGAATCTATTGATGGACGGCTTTTGAGCATTATGGTGAAGAAAGGTGGCTATATTGGTCCCTGATTTGTTTTTTTGAATGTCGCAAATGTTTGTTCCTGAATTTTGAGTTGTTATATTGGTTTAAACACCATCTTCACCATCTTCCAAAAATATGAAACTTTGATATTAACGAGTCTTTTAGGTTGATTTAGAACACAATTGTGGCCCAATAATAAAAATAATCCTCAAAAATACAACTTGCCTAATAATTCTGAACACAGTGTATATATAGGTTATGCAGTAGCTCTAGACAATTTACAGTTAGGTGCAGTGAGGGTTAGAGGTTGCTGCACCTGTTCCATATCCCTCTAAACCTCCAAAAAGAAGTACTAATCCTGGTAAAATAATGGAACAAACCACTGCTGGGTCTTTTCAAGACAGTTGGTAAATATGTACCAACCTTTGAAGTATAACACATCAAAGAAAAGTTCTGGGCAGTTGTAAAGGAGGTCCAAACAACTGTAGAACCTCTGATTTGGAGGAGCAGTTTAGCTTTCATGTTAGAAGAGAAGCTGAATATTACCTCCGTGGAGATGGTGAAGGTGGCATGGGCAGTTTGGTTATCAGTGAAGGGTTGTGCTCTTAATTTTGAGCTTGGTCAACATTCTTTCCCTCACCTGTAGTAATGCCATATGGATGAAAACTTAAAGAAAATATCTAGCTTGGACACAGGTGGATAAAAGAAGCTTTCACCATGGGATGCCCCAGCATTGCCTCTAAGAAAGTGTCATAAGCTTTGCATCTTTGTGGTCCTTGGAGTAACATACTGGATCATACTGCATCCAAGGTGGTTAATCCTTCTGTAACTTCTATTTATGTTTGTTTTAAAAGGCAGAAGCTTGTAGAAGTTATCTAAGTAGCAGAACTTAAAGCTTTGAACATCATTCTCTGCACTTGTTTAGTCAGGTTGGGAGTTGCAGGACATCTTTAGACAAACCCAAGGCTCCAAAGTAACCAGTCCGCCTCACTACAGCCATCATCAATACTCAGGCCTAGCTTAAAAGAGCTTTGTTTTTTTTGCAGAGAGAATAAGCCAGTGAGGGCCGGATTTATCAAAGGTTTGCGTGTATTAAAACGTGAGCTATTTCATTGCGCACGCTAAAAAATTTACAAACTGATCTATCAACAGCGTGCTAAAAGGATTTGGTCTTTAAAACGTGCTAAATAGCGCCTCTTATCCATTTAGTACTTTTTCTGCAATGAATATTCAATATGGGGCGTTTACACGCAAAAGTGCGTCTTGTGGGAGGAGAACATGTAAATATATTAATTTAGCACTGGCAAAGTGATTTATCAAACCTGAAACCAATTTTGCTAACGGTATCTGACTCTATATTTAACACGTTTCAAAAGAAGGTGCAAATGGTCTGTATGCGTAATTGCGCACACATGGCAGCGGTTATTGTCGCAAGAAGGAGACATCGAAATGAAGCAAGGAGACGCAGAGAACGCATTTTTTCATTTCGTGTGAATATTTTTGGAATGAACGAGGAAACAATCATCAAAACATATCGTTTATCCAGCATTGACATTTTGGAGCTGTTGGGGGAACTCCGAATGGATTTGGAGCCAGCCACAAGGAGGACCCACGCAACACCAGCTATCACAAAACTCCTTGCAACATTGGATCTCCCAATCTAGTTTTTCAGAAGTGCTGTCTGACGTTTCTAATGCCATGTCGCCCTGTTGCCCTGACGCCCTAACAGAGAAACCAGACCTCCCCCCTGCGCCTGTGGAGCAACATGCCAATGCTGCGGGGATGCGTCATCTTATCCACAGTAACTTCTTGTGAGCCATTTGGTATGTGCATTTTTCTACAGGCCAATACAAAACACTTTTTTTTTCTTTTTTTTTTTTACTGCAGTGAAGTAGAAATTCAGCCACATACCACCTTGGGGAATAAAGGTTGCCAAAGTTTTTTCTTTATATATATATATATATATATATATATATATATATATATATATATATATATAATTTTTTTTTTTTTTGTTGGGGGTCACTGTAAGATTTAAATTTCTTAATGCACTAGTTTGTACAAACTACAAACTACTTTGCCGCAAACCACAAAACGCGCAAAACCATCATTTAAATAGGGCATCTCCAACAGTTTTGCACCTGCCACCAGTTACGCAATCACTCTTGTTAAATCACCCGCAAACCATGGTTCAGCCCCTCGCGCAAAATTCCAGTTTGCGAGCGCAAATTACTGCACGCAAAATTGGATCTTGATAAATCCGGCCCTGAGAGTTTGAAAGTAAACCCACTCAGAGTAAACAGAGAGCCCAAGTTCCATCTCTATGGAGACTCGGGGTGGGGATGGAAGCTTCTTTATCGAAACCTGGCAAGTCCTGATCAGAAACCTGCGGGAGCTCTCACAATGACCTCAGGCATCTCTGAGGCATGAGTTCATCAGGCAATGGAAACACGTCCCATCAGTTTGCATAGACGATACTGGGCGGGAATCCTGGGGCGGCGGTGTCCTTCCTTTGTTGCACAGACATGCAAAATTGACCCCAGCTGTGGTAGCCACTCATATAATACTGAATATGCTTTAGACATGTGTGGTTGTGTTAATTTCCACTGCAGTGTGGAGAAATAAAGGCAGGTCTTAGAGGAACAATGGTACAGCTGGGTAAAGCCTGGACCGCCTCCCATTGCTGGTGTGTCTGTTACTTTATAAGCAGCATGACAAAGTGCCTTTGGAGAGAAAAACAAACATGTTTCAGCACAAAGGGACAGCAACACAAGGCCAGTCCGATTATGAGTCAAAAGTTTACTTAGAGAGCATGCGGGAATGATTGATGAGAGGCTGTCACATGTGAGGCCCCCCGAGAACATGGTCCCTGAAAGCCGTCTGAAATTCAGCACAAGCTGGCCCTCGAACTTCACCGCATAGGAATTTTGGAGTGCATTCCCTTCTGGTGTTATTCCATGCTGGGCCATGTGCTGAAAGAAAATATTAGGCATTTACACAACACACTATGTTGAGGATTTATTGTTGGACTATTCCAATCATTCTACATTAATTCAGGCTTCATTTTATATTCTGTTCACGACCTGCTTAAATCAGCAAATGTTGAAACTTGAACTGGAATTTAGATAATAAGGATTTTGGGGAAGAACAAAAACAAAAAAAAATCTTATTTCTTTTACTGAATAGGTGTTCTTAATTTTTTTCAAACAAATATTTTAGATATATGCTATACACATAGAATATATGAGCAGACTTTCTGCAGCTTAAGTTACTAAGTTGGTTATTCATATTGTAGCCTATGTTGCTGATTATCTAAAATTGTAAAACAAAAAAGTTATATTATTAAAAATTGTAAACCTTCAATTATGCAAGATACTTGAAGGGACAGTATGCAATGTTGTATTTTGTCAAAACTAAAATGTAAATTAAAAATATCTTAATATGAATTTAACATCCGTACTCATCTCAACCAAAAAAATCTGTCAGTATTAAAATAAAAAATTTGTTTTTAGTTTTAAATAATTTCATATTTATAAAATGTGTTGCTCTCTACTTATCTATATAATTCTGGGAAAAAGTATTTGTATAAAAACAGACTTCTTTCTGACAATTAAAAACAATGATCTTATGCTTGGAAACCCTCAGAGGCTAGATTAAAAAACAAAACAACAAATAAACAAACAAATCGGATTAGATATTATCCACAAGGATGTAAAATTAATTCTTAGTATTGACAAACAACCGATCGCAGCTGTTTCTACCAAGGGACACCAGGTCTTAGGCTAAAGGGATGATCACTTTTCACATGTGTAAAGCAAGGTTGTTTTTTATAAATAAAATGCTTTTTTTCTTGCTAAAGTTATCTTTACACGACATAAAAAGCTGTTTGATGAACTGACTCATTAATGAGTGACAAAGAAGAATACATTGAAGAAATCTAACAGATGGGGAACAAAATCCTTCAAATCAAAGTAATCTGGTCAGGAACAACCCCAGAATCATCAGGTCTTGAAATGATGTTAAAAATGCAATGGTTGAAATTTTATTGCCAGTGTCCATAGTCAACATACATAGTAAATTTTGGGGAATTAATATGAAGCCTTTCATACACCTGCAGTAAGCGCCACTGGGTAACAAGTTAATATGGTGTTGGCAGGATTATACTTTGTGTCTGAGAATAATAAAGTAAATTTTAATGTAGTCATATACCATCTGCAAATTCTTTAACTTTAAATTGAATAAGCAGCTCTATGTTCTGCTTTATATTTTTAAAAATATTTAACTCGCCTCACCATGCTCCACTGCTCCACTGCTGTAGCACCGAATTCCTGGGGGTGCACATCACAGACAACCTCACCTGGACTGTGAACACCATGTTACTGGTCATGAGGGCACAAAAGCACTTGTGCATCCTGCAGAGGAGGAGGAGAGCTAACCTGGCTCCGCCCCTCACAACCTTCCATAGAAACACCATAGAGAGCGTTCTGAGGATCAATGGGGCTCCTCTTCCCTCCATTATGGACATTTCATCCCAGCGCTGCGTGTCCCGAGCCCATAACATCATCAGTCACCAC
Source organism: Cyprinodon diabolis (assembly GCA_030533445.1). NCBI lineage: Eukaryota > Metazoa > Chordata > Actinopteri > Cyprinodontiformes > Cyprinodontidae > Cyprinodon > Cyprinodon diabolis. Next base: position 7,726,559 of record CM060068.1, on the reverse strand, counting down.
TCATACCCCCACCATGGACTGTCCTCCCTGCTGCCCTCTAGGAAGAGGCTTTGCAGCATTAGTTGCAGGACCACTAGATTCTGCAACAGCTTTTCCCCCGCTACCATCGGACTGTTAAACTGTTGAACTGTAAACTGGACTCTGCATTACACTTGCATCATTATTTTACACTACCAATGTTGCTGAACTTTATTAATCCTTTCAAGTAGGACACAATTCAACATTCTACTGCTTTTTCTCCATATTAATGTTGCACTACACTGAACTTTTTCAACTTTTTGCACCACTGTTTTAAAATGTTTTTTCTCTTAAATTGTTACATTCTGATCAGGGCAGCACTTTACACTACAATAACTTTTTCCAAGTGCAATCTCGTTACAATATCGTAAGCTGTATGAAACCAATTTTATTTGGATACCTTATGCATACAAAATGACAACAACGTTTGTCGAATTCTAAGCCTTTTCTTTGTATGCTTCATTTTTCATATGTGAACATAGAGCTGAGGTGACTAGGTGAAAAGTAAATTTTTTAACTTCAGGCTAAAGAAATATCAGTGTCAGATCACACAATGTCTCGTTGTTTTAGCCGAAGCGGATTAATGGGAAATAACCAAGAAGGACACCATCCAGTTGTGCTTTAACACACCTGTATCAAATCAGGTCATTAGCATGACTCCGCAGAACTGGGCTACATGCTGAGGAGGTAATTCACTCATATGATTAAGGTGTATTGGACCAGGGACATATCTAAAAGCTGTTCCTGTTTGGCTGTGACACCATCCTGGAGAGAAATATCAGCTGTGCTGCTTCCATCAACACCCTTGTTTATAGATGCTGAAGATCGGCCTGTTTTCAAGTGTGGTCCTGTTTCTCTGACCATGACTGGCTGGATATGCTCTCTTCATCCTCTGACATGGGAGCTGGCATGGTGCTCGTCTGCCTGGCTGTGTGTTTCCTAGATGGGGCCGCCTTTTAGAGCTGTCTTTTGTATCTCTGCTTCTGTCTCCTTGAACCCGTCGGCCTCGGCAGATGGCCGCTCACACTGAGCCTGGTTCTGCTGGAGGTTCCTTCCTGTTAAAAGGGAGTTTTTCCTCTCCACTGTCGCTACAAGCATGCTTAGTGTGAGGGTTGTATTTGAGTCAATGAGTCAATGCAATCAACCAGTTTTCCTTAGATAGAAAACTTTGAATCAATTTGACTGGATGGTCTGGTTGAACTGTAAAGTGCATTGAGATGACTTGTGTTGTGAATTGGTGCTATATAGATAAACTGAATTGAATTGAATTGATAGTTTGTGAGAGTGCACTTGTGCATGTAAAGTTTATCCCCCCAAAAAAAGCTCAATAGTGGTTGTGAAGAGACAAAGATGCGTCCCTCCAGAACATGGAGGCGAGCACTGGTGGACCCAAAGCCCCAGATGGCCAGAGGAACCCCAAGAGCAAAGGCGTCCAGGAGGGGCCAACCAAGGAAATCCGTCCCCATATTTTATACCCATATTATATATGGGTATATAATAGCATAGACTATTAGAGGCCAGTTTAACAGAAACAAGAGCTTTCCAAAGGTTATTGTTCACTGAATGTGTAATAACTGGCACTGAGGAAATGCACATGCTATCTTGGTAATACAAAGCATTTGTTGCATATTTGTAATGATGGATGTAAAGTGGTTAATATTACTCTACTACTTTCCCATTTTAATAAAAGAACCCTCCAATAGAATAAAAATATGAAATGTAACAAGGGAAGGTATAATCAAGAGGAAGATTAGTTTGAGTGTGATTACAGAGGTCAATCATACAAGAAGCCCAGTTAAGACAACTGCAATCCTCTACTCTATACTCTACTCAATATGCATCTAATTACTAGATAAAATAGAGCATAAAGCATGAAAATAAAATATATCACACTCAGCGGAGATTCTGATTGTTTATAAACAAAATACATCCTTCTGTCTTTGTGCAGGAAGTCTTTGTATCCCCGTTTAGTATCAACCATTGAGGCCAGCAACACTTTTTAACAAGGCATATTTTTGCTGTAACTGACCAATTACAGGACAGAAAATACTGACTTTAGGACGTACCCCCTAGTTCAGGGGTGTCAAACTGGTTCCAGAAAGGGCCGTGTGGCTGCAGGTTTTCTTTCCAACCAAGCAATAGCACACCAGACTCCTATCATCCCATCAAGTGAGTCCAATCTGTTGGGATCTGGAGCTGTACCACCTTCCTCCAGCAGAGTGCGCCGTGGGTCTCCTGGAGCTGGAGTCTTCCAGCACACCTGAGACGTATCTACTCATCAGGAGACCAGCCCTTTATAACCAGCTGCCAGACCTTGCTTCGATGCCGCAGTGTTGACCTTAGTTTGGTTAGCAACCTGAGCCTTGAACCTGAAAGAATCTTAGCTGTCTCTGGAGAGAGATCAGATTCTAACTCTCTTCTGTTTTTGCCTCACAGGAAACCTGTCTCTAGCCTGAAGCTCTGGATGAGCTTAACCTGCCAATCTGCCCTGGAGAGCCAAACCTGAAGATTCCTTTGTGGATTCCCCTGCTGCTCTTAGTTAAGAGCTGGAAACTCTGATCAAGGTCTGCCATTAAAGTCAGAAGCTAGACGCTGCAGCTGCTCTGGAACTCTGCTGAACAAAACATAACATCAAGGATGAACTAGCCACAATCGACGAACCGACTAGTTTGGAGGAATTAATCCGTTTAACCATCAGATTGGATAACAGGCTCCGAACTAGAAACAATACTAGACAAAAAAGTCTCAATTTTTCTGTGTCAGCCCCTGCATTAAATAATGCTTCTGTTTTTTCTGGATCCACAGAACCTGTTTCCAAGCCAAAGTCTAAAAACCAGACTCTTTTTGTGCCTGTCCAAGTCTCTCACTCAGATGGAGCGGAGGCCGAACCCATGCAGATTGGACACACAAGGCTAACCCCTGAGGAAAGACAACGACGATTTAGGGGCAATCTGTGTCTATACTGTGGTGAGACTGGCCATTTCATTGCTTCATGTCCGGCTAAGTCAAAAGCCAGGGCCCGTCAGAGGAATTGAGGAGTCTGACGGGCCATTTGAAAACTGAAAAAGCTCCTCATCTGAGGTTACCTGCTACACTTTTTTTTTCTAACCAGAACCTCACCTTGTCTGCTTTCATTGACTCCGGATGTGAGAGTAATCTCATTGATTCTAACCTGGTCCAGCAATTACAGATTGAAATCGTTCCGTTATCCAAGCCTCTCAGAGTATCCGCTATTGATGGAAAGAAACTCCATCAAGTCATTCATCAAACACAACCTCTAGAACTGTTGATCTCTGGAAATCATCGTGAGACATTAACCTTTTTTGTTTTCCCTTCTGCATGCTCCCCCTTGGTGCTTGGATTCGAGTGGCTGGAACGACATAACCCCCATATCAACTGGGCTGAACGCCACATTGAGTCTTGGTCCACGTCCTGTCACGAGACATGTCTTTGTTCTGCAGCCCCTGCTGTTCAGTTCCCTAGAGGTAGGGGGGGGATGGACTCTCCTGACCTTACTTCTGTTCCTCCCGAGTATCACGATCTGGCACCAGTCTTCAGTAAGGTCAGTGCGACGTCTCTTCCACCTCACAGACCATATGACTGCGCCATAGAATTATTACCAGGAGCTCCCCTGCCCAGCAGTAGACTTTATAACATCTCTAAGCCTTAACGTGAGACAATGGAGAAATATATTAATGAGTCTCTGGCTGCTGGGATAATCCGTCCATCTTCTTCTCCTCTTGGTGCTGGTTTCTTTTTTGTGTGTAAGAAGGATGGTTCCCTACGACCCTGTATAGATTACAGAGGCCTAAATCAGATTACCGTCAAAAATAAGTACCCACTACCATTACTGGCATCAGCATTTGAACCTGTTCAGGGTGCAACAGTTTTCACCAAGCTCGATTTGAGAAATGCTTATCACCTCCTTAGGATAAGAGAAGGAGACGAATGGAAGACAGCCTTTAAGACCCCCTTAGGCCAATTTGAGTATCTGGTCATGCCTTTTGGTCTCACAAACGCTCCTGCCTGTTTTCAGGCTCTAGTCAATGACGTCCTCAGAGATTTTTTGAATGTGTTCGTTTTTGTGTACATAGATGATATATTGATCTACTCCAAGAACCTATCAGAGCATAAGAAACATGTCTGTCTGGTTCTTCAGAGACTTTTGGAAAACAAGCTCTTTGTGAAGGCAGAGAACTGCGAATTTCACCAATCATCTGTTACTTTTTTGGGGTTTATGCTCGAGGGCGGGCAGGTTAAGCCATCCGAAGACAAGATAAAGGCAGTTCTGGACTGGCCGACACCTTAAAACCGCAAACAGCTTCAGAGATTCCTTGGTTTTGCAAACTTTTACAGACGCTTCATAAGGAATTACAGTCAAACAGCTCTACCTCTCACAACTCTGACTTCGGTTAAGAAGACATTTCAATGGACACCTGAAGCCCAGAACGCTTTTGAGAAATTAAAGAACCTGTTTTCTAGAGCTCCCATTCTGATCCAGCCAGACCCCTCTAAGCAGTTTATCTTAGAGGTGGATGCCTCAGACTCCGGTGTTGGAGCAGTTTTGTCTCAACAATTTGACTCAGACCAAAAGATTCATCCTTGTGCCTTCTTTTCACGTAGACTCTCACCAGCGGAGCAAAACTATGATGTTGGAGATTGAGAACTCCTAGCCATCAAACCTGCCTTGGAGGAGTGGAGACACTGGCTCGAGGGGGCCGAGCATCCAGTTTTGGTCTGGACAGACCACAAGAACCTGGCCTATCTCCAATCCGCCAAACAAGCTAATCCACGTCATTCTAGATGGTCATTGTTTTTCTCCCGATTCAATCTCATAATCTCTTACAGACCTGGTTCCAAGAACGTCAAGCCAGATTCTCTCTCTCATCTTTACTCTGCTGATCAACCTGAGACGCCCGAGCCAGTTCTTCCTGCCTCCTGTACTGTTGGAGTGGTTTCCTGGGAGATCACTGATCTCATCAACTCTGCCCTAGCCTCTGAACCTGACCCAGGTAACGGTCCTCCAAAAAAAACCTATGTTCCATCTTCCGTTAGATCCCGTCTGATCCAGTGGATGCATGCAGCAAAATTTTCCGCCCATCCTGGAGTGAGCAGAACGATTGCCTTGATTACAAGACGTTTCTGGTGGCCATCCTTACACAAGGACGTAAAAGAGTACGTTTTGGCATGTCCCATCTGCGCCAGAAACAAGACCTCTCACCAACCACCTTCTGGTCTGCTGTATCCCCTACCTGTTCCAACCCGTCCCTGGTCTCATATTGCTGTTGATTTTGTCACTGGTCTCCCGATTTCCAAAGGTATGTCCACCATTTTAACCATCGTCGACCGTTTTTCAAAGGCTTGTCACTTAATTCCCCTCAGGAAACTTCCCACGGCTTTCCAGACGGCCCAGCTTCTTATGAAGCATGTTTTCCGACTCCATGGCATCCCACAAGAAATTCTCTCCGACCGCGGTCTCAGTTCATCTCACAGGTCTGGAAAGCCTTCTGTTCAGCATTAAACTGTAAGTCCTCACTCACCTCTGGTTACCACCCACAGTCAAACGGGCAGACGGAAAGAATGAACCAGCAACTAGAGTCCACTCTCCGCTGCCTGACCTCAAACAACCCCACTGACTGGAGTCAGTACCTGACCTGGATCGAATACGCACACAATTCACTCAAGTCTGCTTCTACTGGTCTATCCCCGTTCCAGGTATCTCTTGGTTATCAGCCTCCACTTTTCCCTGCAGATGAGAGAGAGATCTCGGTCCGATCAGTCCATCAGCACATCCGTCGTTGCCAGAGAGTCTGGAAGGACACCATCGCCACCCTCAACCGCTCATCTGTCTCTACTAAACGCTTCACGGACTCCAAGAGACGCCCGGCCCCTGACTACTCCATAGGCCAAGAGGTATGGCTGTCCACATGAGACATTCCCCTCAAGGGGATGTCTCGGAAACTGTCCCCCCGGTTCATTGGTCCATTCAAGGTTGCCCAGATCATCAACCCCTCTGCTGTACGTCTGCACCTTCCTCCGAGTCTCCGCATCCATCCCACGTTCCATGTCTCCCAGATTAAACCTGTTGTTTCTAGCCCCTTGTGCCCTCCATCCGACTCCCCTCCACCCGCCCGGGACATCGATGGACATCCTGCCTTCACCATCCGCCGGATCGTGGACTCCCGTCGGCGAGGTCGGGGTTGGCAGTACCTCGTCGATTGGGAGGGCTACGGTCCGGAGGACCGCACATGGGTTCCTGGCTCTTATATCCTCGATCCGTCCCTGATCGAGGAATATGAGAGCTCCCTCCCATCGACGTTGAGAGGTCGTTGAGAGGGGGGTACTGTTGGGATCTGGAGCTGTACCACCTTCCTCCAGCAGAGTGCGCCGTGGGTCTCCTGGAGCTGGAGTCTTCCAGCACACCTGAGACGTATCTACTCTTCAGGAGACCAGCCCTTTATAACCAGTTGCCAGACCTTGCTTCGACGCCGCAGTGTTGACCTTAGTTTGGTTAGCAACCTGAGCCTTGAAACTGAAAGAATCTTAGCTGTCTCTGGAGAGAGATCAGATTCTAACTCTCTTCGGTTTTTGCCTCACAGGAAACCTGTCTCTAGCCTGAAGCTCTGGATGAGCTTAACCTGCCAATCTGCCCTGGAGAGCCAAACCTGAAGATTCCTTTGTGGATTCCCCTGCTGCTCTTAGTTAAGAGCTGGAAACTCTGATCAAGGTCTGCCATTAAAGTCAGAAGCTAGACGCTGCAGCTGCTCTGGAACTCTGCTGAACAAAAAGTGTCTGGACCTAACGGTTCCCTCTCTCTCAAAGAGAAGCCCGGATTCAGTCAAGGTATAACTCTGAATTATCAAAGACTCATTCTCATCAGCCTGCCTTCTAATCAAACTATCTTCTCAGCAGACATCTGTGAACCAGCCCGGACCAGCCCCTGACCCAGTACAAGTACATTGTCTCTTTATTGTGAAACATTCAATAAACCTTGTTTAACTTTTACCCAGCCTCCGTTGTGTTCTGCATATGGGCTTAGAACCTAAACCCATCATGACACAATCTGAACATGATGACATTATGAAATGACTGGAGTCTGGTGTGCTATTGCTTGGTTGGAAAGAAAACCTGCAGCCACTCTGCCCTTTCTGGAACCAGTTTGACACCCCTGCCCTAGTTGGTCCAGTGGTACAAATCTGAAATGTGATTAGTTGGAGAAAACCTTCTTCACTAATATTATTAAGGTACTCCACCATTAGCCAGTATTGCGGATTCTGAAGGCCCTGATTTGATTGACATAGCAACACACTAAGGCTCAAATCTGATTTGACAAAAAAACATAGCAACTACATAAAGCAGTAGCCATTCACAATTTCCACACTTTCCTTGGCTAGTCCCCTAAGACTCCTTTTTTAAATATCTTTGTACAAATATATTCTTTCTTTAATGATTTGTGGAACTTAAGTTCTAAAGTGAAGCACCTTCTCTTGGTCAGACCCTGTAATTCAGTGAAAGGGTGGAGTCAGAGTAAAAAATATGTATGCCCAGGAGACGGAGGGGGTCACTCCAGTGGCTGGGAGTGGGCTGCCATTCGGCTGGCGTTTCACTGGGAAGGGCCATTTTGAATGGCTGCTCCTGTAAATGTAGTTGAAGCAGCACAGCCAAGACAAAAACTGCTAAATTAAGAGAGTGGATTTTTATTACTAAATTAATACTGTTCGGTAGAAGAAAATTAAAGTTTAGGTTGTAAATGTAGGTTAGTGTTTCTGATTGACTTTAGGCCAGCAGTGAAGGCCTTGAAGGCCCTGACCTCCCACCACTGCAGGAGAATAATGACACCGAAGCACTTAAGCTATTCTAAATCTGAAAGCTATTCCTACATTGTCCTGCTCAGGGGAAAGGAAAAGCATTGCACCCTGTCAGCTTTCCTGGTAGTTGAAGAGATAAATGTTGACCGTCCTTTGGCAGCAGCCTGCCTGGAAATAAATGTTTACCAGCTCTGGTTACAAATCCACAGGCATTCCCTCGTGTCCTGTTACCTTCCCAGTGTCAGAAGAATGCTAATATGCTCATACTGGGCTTCATCGGACACGCAGGGAATGCCGGGGATGCCAGCCTGAGCATGAGCAGGGTCCCCATCAAGAATGTTTTCCTAGGTGTCGTTTTCTCATTCCTTCCAGTGTCTCTGAGCCCAGGGGTTTAGTGCAGCTCAGGGAGGCTAAAACTAAGACAGAGTGGTGCACAACTTGATGCCTTTGACCCCCATTTCCAACTCTCATCAGGGAGAAAGTTTTATTTATTATATTTTTTCTATATTTATTTATTCACACAGAGCCCAGCTTTGATTTGCATTTAGTTCCACCCTTTGGAAAGAGATTATGTGGTCCTGAAAGTTTTGTTGGAAATAAGTGTGAAAAAGAAAGGTCAGGATAGTTGTAGTTAAAAAGATTACACATTTTAAACAGGTTTGCAATAATAATTGGTCTGATTAATATTACCACTGTAATCCGTCCATCTATCTACAATCAAACCATCAAGATCAGAGCAGCTTGCAGTCACCCCAAGACTCATGCATTTTAACCTGTTTCCTCCACTCACTTCATGCCAAGTCACTTAGTACTCTTACCTGAGTAAGAGCCAGACAAAAAGCAGATAAATAGTTAGAAATGAGCAGGCTGATAAGTATAAGATAAAAGAAATACACTGTACACCATAGCAGGCATGAAAATAGCCCGGCAAGACACCCCGACTGACTGTTCCATGCAGGACTGCACCAAAATACAGAAAGTAAGCGGGGAAGGACTGTTTTGAGACTGGTTTCATAAAAACAAATACTTTTACAAACAAGAGCTTGAGCTTGAGTTTCCAAATTCCAACATGGATAAAACCAACAAGACAAAAGGAGGGTAGTCCAACAGATGAAAAAACTGTAAAAAAAACTGTATCCTGTCACAGACTCTGCATCACATTGATAACACCAAACCAAAATACTTGCATATATACATATTCGTACCATATATATTCATACTCTGAACTTCAATATCTTTTTAATTTTGCACAATGTTTTTTTCCCCACACTGTTTTCGTTTGATCACTGCTGAACTTTAAAAAAATGGAAATGTCCATTTCACAGCTAAACTATCTGAAAGCTTTACAAAACGGAATTTCCTAGCACACATAGCGCACTGCCCAAATCCCTTCTATAGCTCTAGCACACATAGTGCACTGCCCAAATCCCTTATATAGCTCTCCACTGATTCAGATATAACTAAACTCACTCTTATCTGGGTGGTAAAAACAAGGCAAGCATTTGTTTCTCAGGAGATAGCAGACCAAACCACAATGAGAATTGTACTTTATGGTGCATTTGCCCAACTCCATATCTCTTGGCTTCATGCTATAATCTAGATGTGTTACATCATGTATGAAGGATATTTCTTCCTATCTAATTCTATGCAAGTCAATGCTGCTTGTTAGCACATCTGGTGCTTCAGCCAATGAAACTAGCGTTAGCGTGGCTATTGAGCAACTTTTATCAGAATTACAGAGTATTTCTTCACTGAAAGAAGAGCAAAACACTGCTCTGGAGGCTTTTCTCAGAGGAAAAGATGTTTTTGCTCTTCTCCCGACTGGTTTCGGCAAGAGTAGCCTGGCTTGTGGTTGTGTTTTCGTCGTCACTCTGTTAGTACGTCATATGCTTCGTTGATCTGATTGGTTTATTTGGCCCATCTATCACCAACATAGGCCAATCAGCTAACCAGTATTTTCGCCCCTTCCCAAAATTACTTCAACGGAAGGTTTCTAGATGGATATGCGGAGCAAATCCATCTGGCGGAGTCAGGTTATGCAAAAGTATACGATGCCATATACTTTTATGCTGTGGCTGTGCATGAGCCTTTAAATCTAATATAGATATACAATACAGCTTAATTAAGGAAACAATTTAATAACTCCACAGAGCTTTAGTTTTTACACTTGCAAAATCACATAAATTGGCAAAAAGACAGGCAACATCAAATTCAATTTTTTTCTTTTAGCTCAGTTACAAGAATCTGAAAATGTGCATATACCATACAAACTATACTATACTATACATACAAGTATGTGTGCACACACAAACTCAAACACACACTTTGTAGTGATAGAATACCTTTAATAATATAACTTACACATGAACATGCATAACATACATGACATACAAGTACTTATTTATATGGTCAGTACATTTCTGCAGTGCAAGTGCAATAATCAAAGTCAACTACTGTGTAGCCTCTCCTTGGCTCTCTACTGTGCAGATTTTTTTAAATCTAAAGGAAACATATTCCAGGACATTACATTTTTTTAATATTTTTTTGTACTATATACACTTTTTATATTGTCTGCTGTATTTTTATGTTTAATGGCATCCTTCTTTAACTCTAAGGGAGTAGTACACACCGTTGTAGGAAATCTTCAATTTCTTAGCAGTTTCTCGCATGGAATAGCCTTCATTTCTAAGAACAAGAATAGACTGTCGAGTTTCAGATGAAAGTTATCTTTTTTTGGCCATTTTGAGCGTTTAATTGACCCCACAAATGTGATGCTCCAGAAACTCAATCTGCTCAAAGGAAGGTCAGTTTTGTAGCTTCTGTAACGAGCTTAACTGTTTTCAGATGTGTGAACATGGTTGCACAAGGGTTTTCTAATCATCAATTAGCCTTCTGAGCAAATAAGCAAAAACATTATACCATTAGAACACTGGAGGGATAGTTGCTGGAAATGGGCCTCTATACAACTATGTAGATATTGCACCAAAAACCAGACATTTACAGCTAGAATAGTCATTTACAACATTAGCAATGTATAGAGTGCATTTTTTTTAAAAGTTAAGACTAGTTTAAAGTTATTTTCATTGAAAAGTACAGTGATTTTCCTTCAAAAATAAGGTCATTTCAATATGACCCCAAACTTTTGAATGGTAGTGTATATATATATATATATATATATATATATATATATATATTAGGGCTGTCAGTTTTAAAGCGTTATTAACGCGTTAACTGCTTTAGACTATAACGCCGACATTTTTTCTAAAGCACGTTTATCGCACATCAAAACAAACGCACCGTGTGCTTTTGTTCTTTATTTTTCCGCAGCGCTCGCTGTACTGTTTGTTTTACCCTCGGCGCTTTCCGTAGCTTCAGGAACGCTAAGTTTTGGGAGAAACCGCAGCATAACAGACCCGTGCTTTGAATGAGCAAAAATGGCCAGCAGACAAGGTATCCTGAATGATAAGGTTCATTTTAAAGTTATCCCAGAAGGCTGTCTTGACAAAACCTGAGTTCTATGTCCAGAAGAAACGAGCGTCTCACTGGCTTAGTGCCAACAAGACAAAGAAATAAATTAACTCATGTGGAATGCACTGCTGCTGCAATTCCTGTTCAGACCAAAGGAATATTAAAGCATTTTGAAAATGTTCTACATGTAAAATGTTAAGTTGTTGAGATGACTGCAAAGTCCAGTTATTGTAAATTCGTTTGATTTATTTATTATTTTGTGATTAACTTCATTTTATTTGAATTAAGTCTGAATTTCATAACGGAATGTGCACTTTATTTTAACAGTACATCTTTATTTTTGTCCTATGTTTGAGAAAAAACTTATTTTTATGGAGTTCTTTGAAGTACTGTTTACTGTTCTGTAGTTTTGTAATTTTTTTATAATTTTTGAATAATTATTGGCCGGAATTTAAACCAGGATATTTTTATTCTAGTTTTTTAAAAGTGCTTTAAAAAAATAATAATTAAAAAAACTTATTGTATAAGCAAGTTGTTTTTTTTTACATTATTGCACATTAGCATTTTTTAAAATGCCCAAATAAAATAAATAAAATAAAAAGATAAAATATGCGATTAATTTGCGATTAATCTTGAGTTAACTGTTGATATTATGCTATTAATCGCGATTACAATTTTTAATAGTTTGACAGCACTAATATATATATTAAGGCTGGGCAAGTTAACTTGTTATTATCACGTTTACTCATCAATCAATTAACGCCGACAATTATTTTATCTCGTATTAACGCAGTTTTTTTTTTTACTTTTATGACTGTAAAAGTCTGTTGCTCCCAGGCTTTTATTTGGTAAAACTAAAAGTACCGGAACCGGAAGTACAGGAACCAAAAAAGAAAAGAAATTGGCGAATAAACAATCCAACAAACATGGAGAAGGGTACGGCATTTTTACATGGCCATTTTCATTTTAAAGTTCTTTAAGACGGCGCAGTCGACAGAAACAAAGTTATTTGTAATCACTGCAAAGTTGAATTGTCTTATCACTGGAGTACTTTGAGTCTAAAATCTCACCTAAATGCAAAACACACAGTTGATACCAGCAAATCATTTAACGAAACAGACAGTGGCGTGAGGCTTCAGCAGACTACGTTAGATGCAGCGTGTGGAAGAAGTATAGATAAACAAAGGCAAGAGAAGCTAACAAATGCCTTAGCAAATCGGATTGCTACAGACTGCAGACCGATTAGTATATTTACAGACTATTTCCCTGCACAGTAAATCCCAGCAGTGAACTTTTTTTGTGCTTCACCTCACTCTAAGAGGGACATTTGGTACTAGACTGGCTATGCTGCTCCCTGATAAAAAAAATAAATAAATTTTTCTGCTGTTACCTCAGAAATTGCCTGTTTTGATGTTATGATTGTGACTAAGGATTTTGTGGGCACTTTTTATTTAACTGCTACCGTATAAACAAAATGCTGATAAGTGTTTGCAGAAAAAATGTTATGGCACTTCCTTTAGTATGGCAGAACATTTAAAATAAAATTGTGCTATACACTACTTATGAATTCATTATTGTTTTTTATGCGTATAAAAATGTGATTAATCACAATTAATCAGGGAAATCATGAGATTAATCGCAATTAAAACATTTAATCGTTGACCAGCCCTAATATATATATACACACATATATATATATATATATATATATATATATATTTCAGCCAATGACACAGCAGCAACTCCATACAATTAGGCATGTAGACATGGTCAAGACAATCAGCTGCAGATCAAACTGACCATCACAATATATATATATATATATATTTTTTTTTTTTTTTTTTTAGGCTATCAGCAATCCAGTGAATAAATAGAGATCAGTGGGCCCTGCCAACATACTTACAGTAAGCTAACAGTGTGTTGCTAAGTCTACCGCTATGATCTATAAAGTAACAGGTAAAATATTGTAATTAAATTAAAATATTTATATCAGCATATTGTTTTCACAACCTCTGCATGCATTTTAAAACATTTTATTATTTTGCCTTTAGGCTAATAAAACCTATATGTAACAACTAGATTATATTAGACTTGGAATCTTTAGCTTTTTTTGGATTATTTAAGAAAAAAGAATGAGGGAAAGAGATGGATTATTGGCAATTATTTCAACTAACTTATTTCAACCGTTTAATAAATAATAGACCTATGTGATAACACTTTAATCCATGACATCCATTTTTTATCTTCATATAAATTACCCAATGAATCTACAAAACTTTCCTATAATATCTTTAAAATCCAGATATAACATATAGTTCATCAAGTTGTGACACTGATGAAGGTGAAAGAGAGCGATGTTATTAAAACAGGCTGACGTAAGCTCCTAAAATGAGAATGTGATGGAACTGACAATCTTTTGGACTATTTGATTGTATGTTTGCTCAGTAAGATTAAAGGCCCAAACCCTTTATTTCTTTGGCTGGGTGGGGGGTGAGTTGGGGGGTGATCTGAGGGGAACCAGGAAGCAAGATGATCTTAATTAGCACTAAATAATCTACATAGATCTTAGTGTTACCAAACTAAATTACAAAGTAATGTCAAGCTTGCCCTTCCTTCCTTCCTTCCTTCCTTCCTTCCTTCCTTCCTTCCTTCCTTCCTTCCTTCCTTCCTTCCTTCTGTGACATTCACCCTTATTTGCTTCCCAATCCCTAATCTCTAAAATATCAACTTATCGCTGCTCCTCCCAGTGTCCTGTCCTTCCTCTGCATACAGTTTGTTCTGCCGGAAGAGATCATGTTCAAACCAGTTCTCCCTAGTACTGACTGATACAAGCCCTAACAGAGGGGAGCCAAACCACTGTTCACACATGAGATTGAGCTGGCAGCACAGAGCCCCGGGCTCTGTGCTCTGTAGGTGTGCCTCTGTTTTACACTCACAAGACTGGATCATTAGCTCTTTATTTTAATGATGATAATGAGTCTAGAAATGTAATAACTCTTTCACTAAATACTCAGTTGGGTCATGTGAAAGGAATCCTAAACACAGTGTAAAGGCCCTAATTAAAAACTACTGTACAAGGGTATGCACCATTACATACACCTTATATAACAACTCTGTAATTGTTGCCTTGTAAGTATTCACTGTAGAGTTTTGAAACCATGTTCAAATTATTAGTTAAGTGTTTGGTACTTTAGTAAATTGAAGAGTCATGTTATGAGTTGGATAATTTGACAAACCACGATACATACCCCATAAATTTGATAACAGGAAAAAGAGAGCAAGGAAATTCTATATTATTCCAGTCGCTTTTTTAGAGTCTTTCCAAGTCAGATGATTACTTTTTAAAGCTGGTTCCCTTTTTTGGACAAACTTAGTCTATATGTTCAGCTAAATTTACAGTCCTGTTAAAAAAAAATGCTTCTACCACAGCAGCTTTGTCCAGGAACTAGGGGAGCTGCTTTCCCTCTCCCTGATTTTCACCACATATGTCACTACAAAAATGAATTAACCACAGTGGGGATCCTGGACCTGCAGTGTGACACTAGTGGCATTATCAATTTTTGTATAGTGACCTAGGGATATTTAGCTGTTGTTCCACCTTACATAACTGATGGCTTTCTCTCTTCTAAAAAATAAAGTAACTAAAAAGACTCTACTAAAGATGAAGAGAAAGTGTGACAGAAAGGCTTTAGGCAATTTTTGGGAATATATATTTCCAGAGAAAGTTGGACGCAACCACGTGCCATGGTTATGTTTGCTCACTTTGATTAGTCCTAAACTGTGTTGTCTTTGTTCTCTAGCAGAAAAATGTTAATCAGTTAAGAAGAAAGCTTAAGGAACAGAAAATAAAACACTACTACTTGTAACTGGAGGAAGAGCAAGCATCACTGCCTGGATGCCTTGTTTGCGAGACACATTTTTTCTATGCAGGTTGTCATAGAGCTCAACAAAATAAAATAAAAAAAGCATGGTACTATGTACACCTTACTAGTACCTGTTTGGACACCTTTGCCTTAGAACTTTCTTAATCATTCGTTGTATAGATTCAAAAAGGTACTCGAAATATTCCTTAGATAGTTGACAGTGAGTTGACTGTCCTTTGAGGACAGTCAACTCGCTGTTCCAGTTTTCTGTTCCAGAAACTAGTCTGAGTTGATTTTTGCACTTCATCACATGGTGTCCAAAGTGTGCCAAGAAAATATCCCCTAAGACAGCAGAGAAAGATGGTGTTGTCTTATGATGCTGTAGCCCATCTGCCTAAAGATTTGACATGTTGTGCATTCAGAAATGCTCTTCTGCATACTGCATTCTGTTGTAGCAAGCTGTTATTAGAGTTACTTTTTGCTATCTTTTAGCTGTAAGCATTCTGGCCATTCACCTCTGAACAGTGTCATAAACAATGCTTTTGCACCCAGACAACTGCCGCTCACTGGATATTTTCTCCCTTTGGCCCATTCTCTGTAAACCATGAGGATGGTTTTGTTTGAAAATCCCAGAAGATTAGCAGTTCCAGAAATACCCCGACCAGTCCATCCGGCACCAAAAACCATGCCACCTTGGAAGTCATCATTTTCCTCATTGCAGAGATGGCAAAAGTATTCACTTTCCGTACTTGAGTAAAAGTACAGATACTTGTGTTAAAAAATACTCTGGTAAAAGTGGAAGTACTGATTAAACTTCTTTACTCAAGTAAAAGTAACAAAGTACAGGCTTGTAAATTTACTTAAAGTATAACAGTAAAAGTAAAAACCACTTTTTTCATACCGTTGCCTACATTTTAAATGGATGTCTGCCAATAGGACTAGATCTCCGTTGTGTTCATTTTCAATCATCTCGTCGTCCATACTACTATGCTAACGCCACCGCCACCAAGCTGCAATGATTTGCCGCGAATGAATACCGCCGAATCTGTCGATTCATCTTGTAGTGGTGCGTCAAATGCAACGTAGATTCCCATCCAATTAGACTGAATTTGGTATTGATGACGTGAAAAATAATAACGGTAACTCCATTGAAATGATTCAAAACTAAAGTAACGAGCCAATTTTTTAAAATGTAAGGAGTAGAAAGTACAGATATTTATGTAAAAATGTAAGGAGTAGAAGTAAAAAGTCGCCTTAAAAATAAGTAGTAAAGAAAAGTAAAAATATCAGAAAAATCTACTTGAGTACAGTAACGAAGTATTTGTACTTTGTTACTTCCCATCTCTACCTCATTGTGATGGTCAGTTTGATCTGCAGCTGATTGTGTTGGCCATGTCTACATGCCTAATTGTATGGAGTTGCTGCTGTGTCATGGGCTGATTAGAGGTTTGCATAATTAGTAGTTAGACAGGTGTACCCTAATAAAGTGGCTGGTGAGTGTACACTATAACAGTGGCTCAAACACTATCATGATTGCATGTTAATCACATGAAACAGATTAATAAAATGGTTAAAGTCCATACCCTACCTCCTTAACTAAAAGAATCAGTTCTATCCATGGGGCTGATGTTTCACTTTGTTATTGTGGAGGATTTTCTGTTCTTTTTTTCTTTTCTTTTTTTAACAGTCTCCTGTCTGGCATTGTGGCATTTTGCTTTTATCACACACACCTAAGGACAATTTAGAGAAACCAATTAGCCTAACATTCTTTTTTTATTTATTGTGAAAGGAAGCCAGAGTACGCAGAAAGAACCCAGACATGGTCAAGGAGAACATGCAAACTCGAACTTGCAGGAATCTAACCCAAAACCTTCTTGCTGCAAGGTGGCAGTGCTACCTTCTGTGCCACTGAGCAGTCCTGCATATAAACAGCTTGTAGCTATAGCTTTATTGTCCATATAATCTGTAATACTACCTGTGTGAATTATAATAAAGCCTGCATTTCAATAGCTTTATTATAATTCATGCAGGTAGTATTACAAATTATATGGACACTGCAATGTAAGTAGAACAGGAGCGGAAAAAACAGGAAAAAGGAGAAAAAATGAAAGAAAGAGGAGATAAAATGAGACAATGATTAATTCTGTCTGCTTCATTACCTGCAAAGAGAGATATAAAAAGAACAGCACAACCAACGGATATAGTATAGGAGATACAATAAAGTAGCATCTATGCTATCGTTGTAGTATAAGTAGTATTATTTAATCTGACATATATACTGTGCTAGCTGAAGATAGGGCTTTCTGTGTGGATGTGAATCTCTAAGTGACTGGAAACAAGCAAACATAGTTGTTTGTGATAGTGCACCTGTGCATGTGAAGTTTATCCAAAGGAAAAATGCTCAGTAGTGGTTGTGAAGAGCCAAATACTCGCCCCCCCCCAGAGCACCGAGGCAAACGCTGTGGAACCCAAAATCCCAGATACCTAAAGGGATCCCCAGAGCCAAGGCGCCCAGGGGGGACCAACCCAGTAAATCAGCCCCCCCACCAAGGGATGAGGAGGAAATCCCCCAGCCGATGCAATGCCGAATCCCCCAGGAGACGCGGGACCAGTCCACAGGCTTTGCTGGCAGCAGCCACCCTGGGATGGAACTGGCCATGGGGCTCTGGGACTGAGCATAAAAATACACAGTCTCAATCCCACCTTCCCACCCCAGTGCCGCCACTTGCAACACAAAGACACAGACTTGCTCCTGAGAGGGAACAACTATTAAACATGTTTGAGAGCATGCACGTTTCTCCTTGTGCACGCTCTGTTTAAAAGTTGCTGTTCTCATAGGTCATGCAAGCTTACTGTGTCTGAACTATATAGAGCATGAACAATATAGTGGACTTTATGGCAAACTCAGTTAAGTAACCGTTCGGACAGATGATCACTACTTTTTGCTCCCCGTTGGCTAGAGAGGTCAAGTGGGTTCCTGAATTTGCTAAAATGTAACACAGGAATTCTGCTGTGCTGTTGCTGAGTTTCAAAACATTTTTCCTCTGTGACTTTCATTTTAAGCTTGAGGCTTCACTATGTGGCTCCTGCGTGCACTGGTTTGATATCTGGAACTAATTTTTCACGTTTTTAAAGATGCAAACACTGAGGATACATGCCCCTGCCTGTTTGAATGAGAATAGATTTGTGTCAGCAGTGCAGCATCATTCCACTCCAGGCCATCTCCACTTTTGTATCAGAGATAAATTGATAGATTTTTGGAACTAATCTGAAGAGTTACAACATGAGAGTGGTTTCACCGCATCATCCCTGATGTGGTGCTTGGCACAGGTTTCAGACTTTGCATGTCACATCATTGTGAAAGTCTCTATAGTGGTGGGTGGTCCAGTGGATATTTGGCTTGTTTCCTTTCTCCTTAGGTCAAATTTGAAAAACTCCAGAAGGAATTACCTTCCTGTAGTTTCCATACAACAAGTCCTTTTGCTCAGAACTTATTTTCTGGGCATAGGCCATTGCTTCATTTACAGTAAGACAGAGAGAAAGCTTTTTGTCAAACTTTTTGTCATGCAATCACCTGATACCCATCAAGTTCTACGTATGTTTTTTTTTTTATTGACAGCAATCGAAGGTTGAGCACTAGTTCTGTATTACACCCCACAACGTTGTTTCACAATCTGTTTCGTTGATTTATTACCATCTAAAATGGATTTTCTTTGTTAATGTTTCCCCCCTGATAAGTAAAACACAGGTATGTTCTGTGGAAGTGTATGAACCATCGTGGGTGTAAAAATGAGTTCAATTTGTTTATTTTTTTTACTCCTTTTAATCATCATAGCTGTTTTCAAAAATTTATATTGGAAATTATTTTGGACATAAAGAAAAAGAACAGACAAATACTTTATTATTGTTCAGTTACAAAGTGGGGTGCACCACATGATACATGTATTTTTGGAAAGTGTTGAGTAATACTGGAACAAGTCTGCATAACACACACTGAGAAAAACAGTAAAAACCATCCAACTCTGAGGAAATAATTATAAATGGTTTATTGCAAAATGGACTGATTGAAGACCACCATTAAAAGAACCATTCAGTGCACTAAATATCTATCCAAAACATGTATAATGGTAGATTTAGATTTTACCCTTGGCCTTTGTTAGAAAACGTATTTCAAAGTGCTTTAAGTGGACAACTATGCAACAGTATGGAAAACAACAACGTGAAATTAACAGGCGCATGTACATTGTGGTTAGAACAATCACAGTCAGCACAATTCAGTTCACCAATAAGGGCAAGAAAGAATCATATTCCCCTTCTTTACATTATAATTGAATAATTTAGTAATAATTATATTGATTGAACTTTACAGATCTCACATTGGAGAAATTTACCTCTGCATTTAACCCATCCCTTTGCAGAGCAGTGGGCTGCCATTGTGCAGTGCCTGGGCAGCAATTGGGGGTTAAGGGTCTTGCTCAGAGTGACAGTCTGTGGGAGTGGGTTACCCTGTTGTTTGCTTTTGAATTTATTCACTCTGTTGTTAAATAATGAGCTATTAGCACAACATACTGTTCAATATCAACCAGATAAAGACTGAGAAGATACAGACAGAAGCACAGTGCTTATATTTTTTACCTGTCATGTATATCATATTATACCCATTAACATTCATTGTATTTAGGAAGGAAAAGAACATTTACATTTAATGTATGAGAGTAAATAAGCAGAGCTATAGGGAAATATCTGTTAATTTTTTAGCTCTGTGGTTTTTAGTCCCTCTTCCTTGAAGATCAAAACGTGCCTAATGATGCCATGTGAGTTTTTTTGGTCATGTCTCAAAGTGTGAATTGCAGAAGAACCTCCTGGGGACATGAGTCAAGGCTGCAGAGGATTTGAAAGTTGGAAACTAAAGCCAACTCTGTTTGTTGACGGTTCATTAATTGTTTATGATGAATAACTTAATTTATGCAATCTATCACTTTCTAAAATGTCCAAATAGCTGTTCCCAAAGGGATGTCTCTTTTCCTATAATATGTGAATGAACTCCTGATTCTTATCACAAGGACTTAGCTTTCTGGTGTTGTGCCCTTTATTTGGGTAGCTGCTGTTTAGTTTCTTTGTTGTATAAGTCCAAAAATTCCTTGCAGCAGTGGACTGTCACATTTGGTTTAAAATGCAGCAGAATATATTGCTTTGAGTTTTCAGCCAAGTGAGGTAAATGACTTTGTTGGCCTGCAACATTCTGATGAATTTTAGCAAAGCAACATTATTGTCTGATCTGACATAGAAAGCATGAATAAAGGAAAGGTCTCCAAAGCCATTTCTAAAGAAGCTTGCTTTTCAGGTTGCAGTATTAAAACATATTGTAGAAAATTGGAGCAATAGAAAGAATGTGATAGAAAAAGTGTTCTGAGAGACTCTGGTTTTCAGTTATGATTTCATGCTTATGGTTCTATTCGGTTTAGGAGCATCTGGACAGTATTTCTGGTGATAGATAAACATAAATAAACCAATATAAAAACAAAATGTAGAATGCTAGAAGCTATAATTAGACCTAAACTGACTGTGAAATCTGTAATCTGACATAAGGACTGCACCACGAGCTAAAATAAGAGAAACCTGGGGTGAGCTTTGGCATTGGGAAGGTTTGAGCTATTTGTCAGGTTGGCACTTCAGCACAGAAAGACAGACAGCACATAACTCCATGTCAGCAGGGGAAGTGTTTGTTTTGGATACTGCTTGTGTTTAATAGATGTGTCCAGCAGCCAGCCTTTCTCAACAGTGACATGACTTGTGTCTGGCTGCTGCGGAATGGATTTATTTTAGAAACTTTTTCAGGTAAAAGAGATGAGCTGATAGAAACTAGGCTGGTGTCTCCTTACACCAGATGGAATTCAACTCACCAAATAAAACCTGTGTATGTTTACAGGTGCTATATGCAGACAATGGTAATATAATAGTATCAGTGGAATACATACTGGAGCTCCTGGCAGGAGTGAAGGACTGCGTACTTACTCAGACTACAGGGTGAAAAACATGGAGGAATCTGCAGTCCGTAAACTCAGGGAGAGACGGACACTGGTGGTATATGGTTTAAGGGCACTGCCCTGAGGAATCCAACAGTGGCGGTCAGGAAAAGAATGCAGTGTTTGGTGCCAAACAGCCACGCAGGCGGTACGTTTCCAAACCGCAAAACTCCAGGGATATTCGTGAAGATCAGAGTGACCTCAGAGTGACCCTTCAATTTAATATATATTGAACTATAAGTGGTAGAGCAAATCAAAAGTGCTGTGTTTGTTAAGAAATGTTAAACTTTAGCCAATGTTCTGTCAAATTTTTTGGACAAGGCTGATCAAGAACATCTGTCTTTCTTCACACCTTTTGCTGATCTACCTTCATGATTGAGTTCTTTGTGAATCCTTTTCATTTTTCAAGCTGACAGCTCTTTCATTGGAGCAGTTTGTCCTGTCAGTCAGCAGCTGTGACAGCTTAGTAAGGTCTGAGACCTCTCTTTAAACTGCAGACTCGTTTGCAGAAGCACAGTGTGCAGAGATTGGCTTTAGGAGTAAAATATTTTAGAAGGATTCCACTCTCTTTTCCTGCACATTTTTTTTTCATTTTTCACCAGCATCAGACTGTTCAGCTTTGCTCTTAATCAGTGACTGGTAATTGACTGTGTAAAAAAAAAATATATATATATATATATAAGCCCAGTTTTATTTCTAAACAGTAAACCCATGATGATGGATGGATGGATGGATGGATGGATGGATGGATGGATGGATGGATGGATGGATGGATGGATGGATGGATGGATGGATGGATGGATGGATGGATGGATGGGTAAATTAATTGATGGATGGATGATAGATGGATGGACGGACGGACGGATGAAATTTGTTTGCTTTAACCAGTCACCAGCTTTTCTTAACAAGACATTTTGTAATTTAATTGTGAAATAATATCTTTAAAATAGCCTTCTTATTTGACTTTTTACTACTAAAAAAATTGTTTAATGAGGAGACTGACACCTCAATAGTACAGTGGTAATGGATTTGTAAGATTGCAGACTATTTTTGGTAAATAGTAAATGGCATGTACTTACGTATATAGCGCCTTTATTCAAGTCAGGAGACTTGACCAAAGCGCTTTACACTACATTCATTCACCCATTCACGCACACACTCACACACTGATGCTGGCTTGCTACATTGTATCCACAGCTGCCCTGGGGCTCACTGACAGAAGCGGGGCTGCCGTACACTGGCGCCACCGGGCCCTCTGACCACCTTTCCTTAATGTACTTTCAGATTGGAAGTTCCCTTGCTGTTTTGGGGGATTTGATGACAGGCATGTCCACATTAAATGGGTTTAATCTAAAAAAAACAGCAAAGAGTTATATTCAAGAAGGAAATTGTCGATACTCAGAAATGACCTCCAGTTCAACACCAATGTCAACTCCTCATAGGGTAAAAAAAAAAGTAGAAAAAACAATCTTCTCAAGCACTGTTTTAGCCACAGGTGTCAGTATCACTAGAAAACGCCTTCATGCCTCTTTAACCCTGGTGTTAAACTGTTGATGAACAGTTGAGATGAAAATGAAAAACATTGGAAAATAAATTTTGTAAAAGTTTAAAAAACAATCCACTGGACTTGGTTTCCAAGGTTTGAAGACGTTTTGCTTCCCCTCCCCTTTAACGACCGACCTTTCAGAATCATAGACAGGTTTCAGATATTACAGGCTAACAATGGAACCAAACGACCCACTTGTTGGTTTCAATTTACATGTTTCCAAGCAATAAAAGGCCTTGTCTATTTAAAGCCTCAGACTCACTGCAGATCCAGACATTTGAATTGAGAAAACTTCCTGGAGGGGAAGCAAAACGTCTTCAAACCTTGGAAACCAAGTCCAGTGGATTGTTTTTTAAACTTTTACGGAATGACTACGACCTGGATGACTAAGAATCTTAATAAGGATACTGGAAAATAAATGCAAGATAGTGAGGATTTCATAGAGAAAGTTAAAATGAATCCTAAATTAAGTTGGGTGAAGTGTAGGTTGTCCATAAAAAGCAGAAAGTTCATTTAGGCAATGGGAGGTAAGAAACTTGGGGGATGATGGAGAAGGTTATTGAAGAACGCACAGACAGCCTTGTCTAGAGGTTGGGCTGAAGACTTGTGACTGAAAGGAGCTTCACAGACTTGAGAATATAAAAGAAGTCTATAGATTTGAGACTTAGGACACTGAGCAATGCAAGGCCTTGTCTATATAAAGCCTCAGACTCACTGCAGATCCAGACATTTGAATTGAGAAAGCTTCCTGGAGGGGAAGTGCAACGTCTTCAAACCTTGGAAACCAAGTCCTGTGGATTGTTTTTATTTACTTTTACGGAATGACTACGGCCTGGATGATTAAGAATCTTAATCAGCATATTGGAAAATAAATGTAAGATAGTTAGGATTTCATAGAGAAAGTTAAAATGAATCCTAAATTTTGTTGGGTGACGTGTAGGTTGTCCATAAAAGCCGAAAGTTCATTTAGGCAAATGGGAGGTAAAAAACTTGGAGGATGATGGGGAAGGTTATTGAAGAACGCACAGACAGCCTTGACTAGAGGTTGGGCTGAAGACTTGTCACCGAAAGGAGCTCTGCAGACTTGAGAATATAAAAGAAGTCTATAGAATTGAGACCAAGGACACTGAAGACTTGAGAGCATGTTGAAGTTAAAATGACTGCTGAGATCTAGGTAGGTGCTCTAATGCATACTGGCAGCGACGAAAAACCTCAGCAGCCAGAGACCCACTAAGGAGCTCAGGATAATGAGGCAGCTCAACCTGGTCCCACTCATTGGAGAATCCAGGAATAGTCCTGGAGGCATGTTTACATGAATAGTCCTGTTGCAGATGTCGAGAACAAGACCCTAAGGGGACAACAGCAACTTCAGGTGAGAAATGGACTTAGGTGCAATTAGACAGAGACAGTCATGTTCTGATGGTCTCAGACAGTTAGGAGTAGTTCCCTTTAGACAGTTTAAGACAGACTCCAGGACCTGGAAGAAGTGTGGGGCATGTTATGGGACTTTAAACACAAGCTCTAAGCAGGCTGGAGATGTGTCGATGCAGGTTGGATGCGTGGGATTTAGAGGCAAAAAATGGCAGTGTTTTGTCTATTTTCATATCAAGAACTTGGAAATAAAAAAGAGAGAAACAAGAAAAAAGAAACATAAACATTATACGGATGTGAGAGGCCACAGCGAAAAAAGATTAGGGCAGTTAACAATGAGCTGTATACTAACACTGGCATGCCTCTCTTAAATTTGAAATTATATATGAACCCACTGGACGGCTTTTATTCGGGCTGGTTTATTCTTACTGTTGCACTTTTCTTCAAAGAGTTAAAAGCCATTAGGCTTTATGCTCTAATGACAATTTGTAAATCTCTGCAACTTATGTTCAAACTGAAATAGGAAAGAAGGCTCCTGTCAGGAATCCAGTTTGTTTGGTCTGTTGTTTTGTGTTTGTCTCCTTCTCCACCACCAGGTGGTGCCCTGTTTTCATTGGTCCTCCCTGCACACCTGCGTCTCGTTGGATCATTATCTGAAGGAGTACTTAAGCAGTGGACTGTCACTATCTCGGGGCCAGAGTGTTTGCCAGTTTTGGGTACTCTAGCCAAGCTGAGTTTTGCTGAGTCTAACTGAGTCACTGTTTTCGCTGAGCATAACCTTTTTTTTGTCTTTGCCTTTTCAGCAGGAAGCCTTCCTGCAAGCTGGATGTTTGGCCTTCTTCCCCTGGAAGGATTGTTTGATTCTCACACTGAGCAGGGGATTAACCTCCACAAGTTCAGTTCAAGTCCTCCTGTTTTCCGAGTGACAGTCTGCTCAAAGCTCCTCCAACAAATGTCTACCTATCCACTCTCCAACGAGTCACTACCTCTGGATCAACCCACACTGACTGGATTCAAAGTGAGAGAGGAACCCCCCACCTTACCAGCGTTATCCTTACGGCATCCAAGATTCCCACGGTACCTGAACTCACCTGTGTGAACTTCCCTCATCCCTTCCAGTTCTGGTTCACCAGCCCTCTGAGTACCAGATCCAACCCCTCAACCCTTACCACAATAAACCTGTTAAACCTTTGCCTTGCTCTCTGAGTGGTTTTCTGCATTTTGGGTCAGATCCTTAAATAAATCATGACAGCTCCAACTTTTTTTGCCCCCTCTGTTAGGAACACCCTCAAACACAAAGGACACACATTCCAAGATTTTGGATAAGCATGACAGATTGTTTGAAAGAGGTGTCAATGAAGCTATCTCAGTGAAAAGACAAAATACATCACTTAAAAAAGTGGGGGGATTTTGATTTCAACTTCCAAGCAATTACAATTCAGTCATGGAATAATTTACCAGGAACTCATATACGTATGCACTCCCATTATGAATCCAATCACAGAGTCCATGCACAACATAATAATTGATTATCATCTGACTTGGAATGTGTGCAGGATGTTTGTTCACCATGTTGCTTGAATAAATCAGCGCTCCATATAGAGGTTGCTCTGGTGCTAGCAACAGAATTGACAGAGATTCCTGGATGGGTGTTGAAACGTCTTTGAAACACTGAGCGAAAGTCAGATTCCATTCCAATTTAAGCCTGTTTGTTAATGCCTAGAATCTGAATTTAAATTGTTTAAGGATCTATAAAAAATCTGTCAAAATTGATCAAAATCATGCACAAATTGGTATTTGATGGACTGAGGCATTTTTGAGTAATCGTCAGCTTTCTGAGGAGCAGTCCTTCCCTACATGAAGCACCTATCTTAAAAGTGCTGTGCCCACAGAGTAAAGAAACTCCCACTTTCTCCAACCAGGAAGGGGTGTTTTTTAGGTACAGGTGGATGAGCCAGGCACAAAGTTGAGACAAAGTGATTTATTAAGCAGCTAATTTGCACAGGGCAGAAACTTTTTTTTAGCTCTATGTTTAAGTCAAAAGCTCAATATATGTTGTGGATGTGAAGTTGAATAATACTAAAATATGCGTCTAAGTTTTTCCCATTTACAGGCAGATTGATGGCCTTAGCTCCAGTTCCAGGTATCCTGTGGTATCGGGATGTTTGATCCGTAATTGAATCTAATATCTGATAAAACAGCATGTTGTTTTTTTTTTTTTGTTATTTACTTTTGGCTGCTTTACCAATGTTTTGCAGTTTATTGTTTCTTCCCATCAGATCTTATCTCTTTTGAACTTAAAGCCACTGGGAACAGGAACGTGGTGTTTTTTTTTTGTCATCCTGCCTTCCCAGAGACCTTTACAGAAACTACGTCACAGGATGGTCACAATAAACATATCTCAATTTCAACAGGACATTTCCTGTTGAACTTTGATTCTTCTCAGAATAAATCTACCCATTCCCTGCTTCATCACTAGTAATGAATCATATCATTGTTTCAAAAACTCAAACTCTGATATGAACCTTTGGGGTTTATGGATTTATAATTCTGTCAAGCATATGAGCTCAAAGAATGAAACAATGAAAAAGAGCAGCAACATTTGGATCTGAAAAATGAAAATAGATAAATTATTAACATTGATCTCTCACACACAGTGGGCAACAGAAAATGTAACCAGCCACTGATTTTGTTACTTTAGTTCATTAGGTCTTCTACTTTACAAGATGAAAGAGGTCTGTCATTTTCATTATAGCTAAACTTCATCTATGATAGACAAAATGAGAAAAAGAGAGAAAAAAAAAGTATTTGATCACCCATTAACAAGCACGATGTTTAGCCCTCAAACGCTTTGAACTTCTATTGAGGAAGCTCTTCTGTCCACTCATTATCTGTGTTAATGGAACCTGTTTGGAGTTACCTGTATAAAAAAAAAAAACACCTGTCCACAGCCTCTTCAGACTCACCTGACCTAAACAAATGAGCTTTTGAAGGACAGTGCAAGGAAAATGTAGACCTGCCTCAGGCTAGGAAGAGTAAATCTAGAATAGGGAAGCAGTTTGGTGTGAATAAATCAACTATGGGAGAACTAAGTTTGAAATTAAAGACATACAGGACCATTGAAAGGCTGAATCCCAATCCTGCCCCTAAACAATAAAACATCCGCCACATTAAGGGCCATCCCAAACCACATACTCGCTAGCGCGAGTGGACTGTTCATCCCTTAAATACCAAGTCTGCATCAGTGCATGGTCGCTGGAATTAGGTGTAAATATACTGTAAAAATAATGGCAGAGGAAACATGTGCATTCAAACGTAAATTCTGCTGATTTTGCTGCAACTTTGTCACACTGAAAGAAAATCACAAGCTAGGAAAAAAAACAAAACATTCATTCTCATCATTAATCTCTAAAGGGATTCGTCCTCTTTGATTGCATAAATTTATCTTTAAGAAAGGGGAAAATTTTTGATGTCATGTTAACTTCGCCCCAGAGCTACAGCCATGCACATGTGGCATAACTGTGTTGCCATAGTGACTACTTTCCTTTTCCGTCAGAGGAAAGAGGCCATCCCATTCTCATATATACCGTCATACAGTCAAGGTGCCTTCCACAGCTGTGAGTGTAACTTCATTTGGAGTGACACTTGATAGTTAAGGGTTAGTGCTGAGGGGCTGGTTTGGGGTTCAGCCATAAAAAAAATAATAATAATAACATTGTGGGACAATAAAGGAATTTTCTATTGTATGATCTTCCTCAATCTGGGACTCAATGCAAGATCTCATTCTGCAGCGTTGGTTATGTCCTTCTTCCTGCTAAAGCCAGCACATGTCCTGGTCCTTCTGAAGTTTACCTAATTTGAAGCCTAGGGGGATTGGCTTTGGGGCTTTTTTTGCTAAGGGGACAGGAAAAGTGATCCATGTTAAGAGAAGAATGAACATGATCATGTATTGTGAGATTTTAATGCAAAACGCCCTTCCATCGTTGATAGCATTGAAGACGGAATGGGGCAAGGAGGAATGGGCAAAAATATTATCTGCAGTGTGTGCAAACCTAGTGAACACTTATAAAAAATGTTTGGCACTGTCATTGCCAATAAAGATTATGCTGCAATGTGTTGAGTTGACATTTTTATATTATTTTCCGTTTCTTTAAAAATCCTGCAATGTTATTTTTTTCTTATGCACATCTTCATATGTTGTGGGTTTTATAATGGAGAGCTTCAGTGATTTGTTACATTTGTGTAATTTTTATTTGTAGCTTATTTGCTAAAGGCTGTGGCCCCATTCTGATCAGCATCATTAATCTGTGTGTCCTCTGCATGACATCCATAAGGCTAAAGAGTGTCTGGATTCAGCACAGCAGTCTGAAGCTCCTTACCTAGACTGTATTGTGTTCGTATTCTTGACCCCATGGAGGGTGAAGGTGATAGGAGTTAGGGAAAATGAGGTAGGAGCTAGAATTCAAGATATTTGGATTGAGCCTATGCTGTGTCACTGCAGCGAAAGTTATATGTTACACCTAGTTGGTACAGCTTTTCTGTTTAGCTTTTTCGGACTGGGTATTATTAATTTCAATGATGGTTTAATTATTATAATTACTAATAGGTGGTAAAATGGATTATGATTACATGTTAATGACCTTGTCAGTCCAAATAACACACATCAAAAGTGTAGTGCAACCTCTGTAGCCCTTTACAAAGTATTCAGTGACTGAAACCGCACATATCTCTGCTCAGACTGTCATGACTCAGAAAAAATAGACCCAGTATTCAGGCAAGACATACAGTGGGATTTTCAGAAGGCGTTTATTAAAACTATGGGCTGCTGATCTGCAGTTGCAGTGGCTAGAGCGTCTGAAGCATGAAATTTTGCAGAGAAGAAAACCCATGTTAGTGACCACGTAACTCTAACGGACGAAGAATATGAACATGAGTCATTAACCTGGTTCAGTCCATGCCCAGAGAACGAGGTAGGATCCAGCCGGTGGGCTGCAGACAAGATGTGATGGGCGCCGCCCAGCGTGTCCCAAATGCTACAGCCCAGGAGAACATGTAGGAATCAGAAGCCAGGTCAGGCAAACTGGCCAGAACAGGAACAGGCAGGCTCAGAGATCCAGGAGTCAAAGACAGTTCAAGCAAACAGTTTAGCCAGGAAAAGGGAGGCTTTGAGAGGCAGAACAGATCAGGATCAGAAAATCTGAAACACCATGGAACTCTAGAAACACAGAATAACTGGCCCTGATGACTGGATGCGAGTAACTTAAATAAAGGCAGGAGCAGGTGGATCTGATGAGCAGTGATTAGAAATCCAGAAGAATTGGACAAGTGAATGGAATGAGTAATCAAGCCAGTCATCAGTGCCAAGATCATGACAGAATATAGCCACTTTGTAAACTTTTGGATTCCTATCCAGTTTGGTACCAGATGTGGAAGTGGCTAAAATCGGATTGGGGTTGCATTTGTCTGTTTTGAAAGAAGCTTATGAGGACACAAGAGGTGCAAGGCTGACCATTAAACTAGAATACAGAGCCACTTGGACTGATGCTGCAGGTTACATAGCAGACCTGCTGCTCTCTCCCCTGGCTTGTATCACTGTGGTCTCATCTTGTCATCTCTAACAGGCATATGATATTACTAAACCTTCACAGAAAAGGTGTAATTACAAGATAATTAGATGTATCATATCCTGACCATCCCAGTGTAATGAAAGTTGAACCAGAGTGCACACAGCCAGGGAAGCTTTCCACCTCTTATTACAACATTAATCATCTAATTAGACAAACTGTAACCGAATACTCGGAAATGTTTTCATGTGTTAACGGTGCAGACCTTGACAGGACAGTTGTCCCTCCGACCCTGAGAACGCTCTCAGACTCACCCTGAAGCTGTTCTTTTGGGATTTTTTCTTAACTCAGAGGAAGAGCTTATGATAGTTAAAAAAATATCCCACAGAATCCCTTTCAGCTCCTGTCCTAAATTAGAATTAGCTGGGGATTTTGTTTTGTGATTTTAGTCATTTCCTGCAAAAAGAGACTTTTACAACGCCCCATGTCTACATAACGTAGTTAGGGATTTTTTTTTCTTTCAGTTAAGGCTTTTTTGTAAATAATTTTACTGTTAATTTACTAAATCACTAAAATGGACACAAAGATGATTTTGAATTTGTGCTTCCTGTAGGTACGTTAACACACCTTCATGTTTCCAGTGTTTCCAAGCTTTTCTGTCCTCGTTACTGTGGGTCAATCCATTTAGCAGCCCAAAGTTAAGCTTAAAAAAAATCAAATTTAAAAAAAACAAAAACAAAGTTAAACTGTCCCTTTCTTCTGTGGTGAAGTTAAGGTGTGCTTCACTGTGTCACAGTTGCAATACAGCCTGTGACAAAAGTGGAAGTAACACCAAAAACCCAGAAAAATTATATTTTTTACAGTTTTCATGTTAAATGTAATATCACCTAATTTAACATAGGCAGTCCAGTAACTGATCCTAGAAATTACAAATAATCACACGTGTATATATAAATAATATAGCGATATATATAAATAAAATATGTGATTTGTGTTGCTCGACTGACTGAGTCTGTTGAATAAGTTCTGACATAACAAATCTACTTCATATACAATAACTGGTTTGGTGTTTCCGCTGCCTACAAACCATTCAAATCATATTTCTCTCTCTGCCTGTAGAATCACTAACGGACATTATACACTATGTACAACTTGCCTGATTGCAACATTTTCATTAAAACCTTGGTTTCTAACTGATCTGTGGTCCATTCTAACTCTAATCCTGTTTATCACAGCTAAGCTCAACATATGATGATATAACTATTTACCTCGTCTGGTTAACTCGCTCCAGTGGAAGGATGCATATCTAATTCAGAATTTTTTACATTTTTTTTTTTAAGTTTGCTCAAACTTTGCATGCTATAGGGATGGAAACACTACTACTCCTGCAGCCAAATTTCGAAATAAGCCTCCTTTCAGTCCCCTTCTTTTTTTTTCTTTACCAAATCTGAAAACTTTTTCTTTAGTCCAGATTTTGGGGGAAATTTCTGAGTGCTCACTCCAAATATCACCATGTTTCCAATTGATAGATACTGTGCCAATCTTCTCTGCATTGTACCAATAAAGTAAGTTTTGGTGGAGAAAACAATCTTACTTATGGAATGATGGGCTAAAAAAATATGTCAAAAAGTCTCTGAAGCTCTCTACCTGCTCCAAATATTGTAATAGCCACAGCACATTCTCCATTAGGCTGAGACCGGTATGAAGAACATGCATTTTAACTTTTTTAAAGAAGGTAAGTACCATTCAGTCTTGTTTGTGGAGAAGGAGGAGTAGAATCTAATCTAAATCCCACAGCTCAACAGATAAGACTCTAAACAGTGTTTGATTTTGGCTACAAGCCATGTGGAGTTCCTTTTTCCCTCGACTGCAGGACAGGGATGGCTGTTAATGCTGGAAACAAATCCCCATTGATGACGCACAATAAGAGGTGTGTGGGAGAAGGACGAAAAGTCAAAACTGGAAGAGTTCAAACAAGAAGTGGCGCAGCGGAAGAAAGTGTAGCTGAGACAATAAAAGGGTGAGTGGTGGAAGAGTAAAGGTTTTGGCCTGGAAATTCCAGCTTCCCTGCAAACTTTAGTTTGGCCTCTTTGTGTGAGATGACTTCACACGGTGCACCTGAATACACAGATTTACACACAAGCCTGGCTGCAGCTTCTGAAGCTGAATGTCTGAGATCACTCACAGCTGCTATGAATTTAGCAGGACTCTCTGTGAAAAAGTCCTTCTCAATACGCCAAATCTCGGTTTGGTTCCATGTCTCTGCACAGTTCATTGCATTTCTCGGCTTTGAGTTGACTGCAATAGATGCTAACACTTCAACAGCATTTACCCTGATACTTCTACTGCAGTAGAATGTATCCTCAGAAAACAAGAAATGAATCTATGCTAACTTCTGCACCACATAAATGAGAAGGTGAGGATTCCTTATCTTTGTACACAAATAGGAGTGGAGTAATGGATCAAAGCTGTAGTAAAATGGTGTTACTGGCAGAAATTATTAACGGTTAAGACTTTAAAATGATATTTTATTCTACTTTAACTTCTACCAGAGCAAGATGAGGACAATATGCCTTGTTGGAAATTTAAACACTTTACAAGAATATCATTCATTAATAGTGATTGCACAATCAATCCAAACTGTAAGACACCTCCTAACATTATTATGAATGTATGGGGGCATAAATATTGGAGTCTGAAAATCACAAGAGCTCAGGAAAAATACTTTTTTCAGGTTTTTATGTTGGGAATTCTTTAACTCAGTAGGTTGGAGTTCTCCCAGCTGGCAGGATGATTAATCAACCATTTTGTGAATTTTAGGCCATCTATTTCCTATCATGGTGGTATGTTTTGAGTGAAGGGAAGGGCATAGCTTTTCTGCTTCTTTGCATGACAGTAGAGATTCTGTTCTTTAGAATATTTCTCTTGCTCCAAACATAGTGGGATGAACTGATGCATAAGAGCTAATTTTGGCCTCATTTGATATCAGTACTTAAAATGTTCTTTTCTATTTTAAAGCCTTTTGCTTGAGCCTCTTACTTCCAAGTGGTTGTAATATGTCTACTGTTTGGGGCATAATATTATAACAGAACTAGATTAACCACAATAATAAAGCTCTCTTGACAGGAAGGGTCAGAGCAGAGTTTACCTCCTGAACATCTGTTTTGACTCTGTGGTATCATTAGCTGCCGTCTATAGTGTAGCTTGTTGGGGCAGCAACTTAAGTACTGCTGAGTAGAAGGGGTAAGTCAAGCTCATCAGGAAGGCAGCTCTGTCCTAGAATACCCCAAGGGACACAGTGCAGGTGGAGGGAGAAAGAAAGACTTATGCTAACAAATGCTGAACTAAATGCAAAAACTAAAACACTAAAAACTTATTATTATAGAGCTAATAAGCTCCTATGGTAACATTCTGCAACACCCTTGGTGCACACAAGACATTTTCACAGATCCTTCCTCCCAGAAACTTTCACTAGCAAAGAAACACTCTGCTCTTTCTTTGTTTCTTTGTTTTCAGCTTGGCAGTCTGATGTAGCTTTTGGTACAACATGAACTCACACATTTTGTACAGTTGTTAAAATGATCTTACTTCCACTAGTTGCATATTTCTTTCAGCCTGACATTGCTAGTTTAGAAAGCTGCACCACATTTTTTTTTCTTTGTTGCAAAACATCCTTTACTCTAAAATTACCTTTTTTTTACCTTGTGTAAATCTGCTTGTTTGTTTCCCCTAAACTTTTCTGCAAGTACACCTGAAATTCACTATTATGAAACAATCACTACCCCTTCTTTTATAGCCAGCACAATAATTTCTTTTCTTAACATGCCAGCTACTGCAAACAGGAGTTGAAAGATGTTACTAGAATCTTTTAGGAAGAATAACTTCCAGAAAAAAGTACCAGGTTCAAACCCCACAGCTTGTAACTCTGGGTCCCTGAGCAAGATCCTTACCCTCATATTGCTTCCCTGGTGCTCTAAGCTGCTCACTGCTTCCTAGCAGATTGTTTAAATGCAGAGGTGAAATTAAAGTTTAATGTACACATGCAGTGACCAATAAAGTTGTTATCCTGTCGTGTGCACATTTTCTAAAGCCGGGCATACACTGTGCGAGTTTTTGCCCTTTTCGGGCCAATGGACCAGTTGTTTGAGAATGCACCCTGCCTTGTGTAGTATACCCTGGCAACATGGGGCAATTAGCCTCGCATGACAACCTCCTGATCAGGAATCATAAGGTTGGGAGAAAATCAAACATGTTGGAAATTCAGTCGGTCCTTGTAAGGTGCTTGTGGGAAAATCTTGCTGTTGAAGCAGAGCTATGAGCATCTATAAACCTTGCGCATTGCGCATGTGCAAATAAGTGGTTGATGAGTCTGAGCAGCGCCATCTCTCAGCGCCAAGTCGGACGATTGGTTTTTGATGATGCAATGTGAGCAGTTAGATCGTATTAGAGTATTGGGCCGTACAGTGTAAGAACATACATTGTGAGCCGTGAACATTTATAACCCAGCAGTTTTGGCGGACAGTTTGAGCTGTAGCTCAGTGGTTAATCTAGATTTTTATCACTTTGAGACGTGTCTGGGTATATTGAGTAAAGGAAGGAACAGAGAACTCAAAGAGAAAAAGACAAGGATAATTAAAGCCAGACCAGATAAAAAGATTTATGTGTGCAGTAGTAGCAGCCAGCTAAACTATGGTCTAGCAGACTGCCTGCAGGTGGATGAACTTTCTTCATGATTGATGAGATTTTTTAGTCCCTTCAGCATATGTGAGATCTTTTTCTTTCTTACTGTCCCATCATCCCCAGCATCCTGAACCTATAAGTTCTTGGAGGTGTAAAACCCTGAATCTATTCCTTAAAAACTATTGGCAGTGCAAAAAGGACTTGTTCATAATCAAACTCGGCTTCCCTCTCTACTGCCGGACGTTTTCCACTGCCGGAATGGATGGTTGAATGGTTATAATGAGAGTTCCAGGGTCCAGCTATTTTTAAGGCTGGAGACAGACTGTTATTGAGCAGGAGGTAGTGAGGCCTTTTGGGAGACCTGCAGACTGCGGACTTTATGGGTCTGAAAATATCTGTCTTGCCACGCTCCTCCCGAGGTAATCACAAACTGCAGCTATCCAGAAACAAAAGTTGGATATGCTAAACCTGTCATCACCAATATTAACCCAAGTTCAGTGATATATATTCATGGAGATATTCATGGCTCACTGATGACTGCTTTTTGGAAATGCAGCATTTCTTTACATGTAGAAGGCTGATTTTTATCAGTCAGTAACTCTGACAGTAACTCTCCTTTGTCAGGAGTTGCAAAAAGTCACCAAAGCAAACTTACATGATACGTTGCATGGTCCTTATAGAGCACAAAATAGGAACTTGCAATAGTTCTGTGGAGCTCAAGATTAACTATCCATTTGTGGACAGGGTCATGTTTTCAATCTTATGTCCCAAACATCAGGATGAATTAGTGGAGAAAATTTCACTGGTCTGTCTGTCAAGCTCTGCGCTGGTGGCAGCATGTATATGCAAGGAATTTGGATCTGGATCTTTCTGAAAGTCCCAAAGCCTGTTTCTTTGCCACAGAATGGCTAGGCTTAAATTTATTGATGATCCAGTAACTGCAGTTGCAGTTGCGATATTTTCAGCTGCTGTTTGTGAGACCTTCCTGATGAAACTATTGACTTTTGGCAGAAAGTGGCAAGCGAACTATCAGATCTCTTTTTAAATCATGACAATTGCTAGTTTGAAAATGGAGACTTTCAAACCCTTGTCATGTACTAATCATGTGGCTTTCCTGAGGTTAGCTTCGGATATTGGAAAAAAAAAAGAAAGTAAAACATGTTTTTTTCCATCAAGTTTGTAACCTTATCATCCAATTTATTCTCTTTGATCAGTCTTCACCAAAGTTAAATGTTCATCAGGTCACACAATATGTCATTCAAGTTTAGAGAAATCTTTAGCGACTGTAATAAAAGCAGATTTTGCCTTAAGAGCTCCCCATTTGTTTCGTTAAACACAATGTGAAAATATGGGGACATCTTATAATCGGGGTCTAACCATTTATACAGACTGACAGTCGTCTGGGGTCGCTGTGGAATGCAACAGCAGAGGGTCCCATCTTATTGTAAAGCCAGTGATCTCACTGTGGCTGGGGTGATCTTTCTATCACAACAGAGAAGAAGTGACAACGATGCAACAAATGGAGAGTCACTGCCCAGAACAGAGTGGATCAAAAGTAAGGCAAGTTTGTAGATATTTAATTCGGAATTATGTCGCCAATTTTAAAATAATGATGGTCAACGCAGCTGAGGCATGAAATAACTGTCAGGCAGCACAAAATGACTGTTATACAGAGAACAATGGAGTGACCGCGAGCACAGGGAGGCAGAGTAGGTTTGTAGGTAAAAGCTTCATGCAGGTTTTGGAGACGTTCCGTGAGCAAAATTCAGATTGCATTCAATTTGTTGCTTTTTATTGTTTAAATAAATTTGGTTTATCAGTCTTTTTTTTTCCCCTTCTTTTTGGTCTTTTTGGTTTTGTTCCTAAAAAGTCGTCCTGGAAGGGGTTGTCTTATAATCAGGGTTGTCCTATATTTGGGTCAGTACGCTACTTTTATATTAAAGAGCTACTTTCCTATCTAAAAAGCAATGTCTGTATGCTTGACTGGATACTGGATATAAGTCTGATTCTGAGATCATGATATTCACTTTCCAAACAATAACACAGTGTTAACGACAGATACAGTTTCTGAACTTGTTAGAGGATAACTTAATTTTTCTCTTTTTAAGTTCCAGTGCTACAGCTGTATAAAGTCGCCTTGCTTTTTCCTTCCTTTTGGCATTTTAAACTTTTCAATAAAAACGATGACTGGCTGATTCCGGACGGACTCGTGTGTGCTTTGGCACAACTAAACACACCAGTGTACCACAAAATAATAGCAATAAAAAAATCACATCCTGATGATCCGCATGTGCATTTTGTGGAATAAGCAGGCAGAGAAGAGAGAAGAAGAGAAATAAACCTAATACACTCATGACCCGTCCCACAGGAGTCCATCTTTCACTCTTTACTTAATCTTCTGGACTCAGCAAAAAGTACTTTAGTTTGTTTGAAACCTCTTATAAACACATCCGGACTATTGCCTTGGAAAGTAATCAGCTGGCTGATTGGAGAGAAATTCTCTCATTTTGTATATGAAACTGATAACTGTAACAAACAGGCATTGCCCCACTGAACCTTGGATCCGGTTGGCATTTAAAGTTACACTGAGAAAAATCTTGCAAACACTGCAAAATGCACATGAATCTACGGACCGGACAAAAACAGCAGCACCACATTTCCTTCTAGGAATCACACTGATAAAGCTTTGATGCTTTAATGCTAAACTTTAAGATGCAGGTGCTTCTCAATCTCAACTAGAATATCATTACCAACTGTACTGTACATTTTTCAGCAACTTAATACAAAAAGTGAAATGTAACAGGAATAGATATCAAAGGTTTGTTTTGAATTTTCTCTCCTATAGCAATGTAAATGTCAAATTAACTTCTGACAGCATTTTAATTTTAAATTAGAGGTGTTCTGGAAAGTCTGTAAACAATAATACCAATGCAACCTGCTATTGGTATTTTTTGTGTTGGATGTTATCGTGTACTTGTGTTAAGCTTCTGGACTGTTGTTCTGGAAAGTTTATCAAGTTAAAGTTAAACTTTATTCAAATTCAAAGATTCTAATTATTCCATTTATTTTCTATCCAAGTTAAAGCAGCATGATGAAGACATTGTCTTATTGTCCATGCCCCTTGGTGATGGTTAGAGAAAAATCAATCACCAAACGGTGGCGATCTATTTAACACATTTGCAACCCACTATTATGTTTTCTAAAACCATAGTTTAATTAATTTTAGAAATTAAAGTATGTTTTTCCTCTTCAACATTAACATTAATTTTTTTTTCTTTAATTTAATTTCTTATTTATTTTTAAAATTTTTATTTTATTTATGTTTTTTATTCCCCCACCTGCATCTCCTTGAACATATTTCTAAAAAGGTTTTTTGTTTGGGAACGTTTTATAGTGTTCTTTAATGAATTCCATAATCTTACCCCAGAAACTAAGAACACTGTGTCTTATTGAGGTTCGGGTGGAAGTTACACAAACGTTTCCTTTCCATCTTGTGTCATCTGTGATCAAAGTGAACTTGTGAATCTCCACCTCAGTCTCAGTTCTTCTAAAGCCTCTAACTGAGTGTCTCCCTGAACTGTCCTTGATTTTAGCTCAATCAGTCATTCCATTAACCTTCTGTGTCCCAAATGAAGAAATTGATTCCCACAGCATGACTCTGCCACTGTGGTGTCTTTACATGCTCACTACTGAACTGGTTTTGTGACAAAAATGGTCATTTTATAGCTTTAATTAAACAGCTCTAACATAAAAACGGATCTGGTGAGTGCATGACTCAGAGCTGCAGCTCCTTCAAAGCATCAATTCAATTCAATTCAGTTTATTTATATAGCGCCAAATTCACAACACATGTGACAACAGGCACTTTACAGTTCAACCAGATCATACAGTCAAATTGATACAAAGTTTTCTATCTAAGGAAAACCAGTTGATTGCATTGACTCATTGACTCAAATACAATCCCTCACACTAAGCATGCTTGTAGCGACAGTGGAGAGGAAAAACTCCCTTTGAACAGGAAGAAACCTCCAGCAGAACCAGGCTCAGTGTGAGCGGCCATCTGCCGAGGCCGACTGGGGTTCAAGGAGACAGAAGCAGAGATACAAAAAGCAGCTGTAAAAGGCGGCCCCGTCCAGGAAACACACAGCCAGGCAGACGAGCTCCAAGGCAGCTCCCATGCCAGAGGACGAAGAGAGCACATCCACTCACTCACGGTCAGAGAAACAGAACCACACTGGAAAACAGGCCGATCTCCAACATCTATAAACAAGGGTGTTGATGGCAGCAGCACAGCTGATGTTTCTTTCCAGGATGACGTCACAGCCAAACAGGAACAGACGAGGCAAAGCTACTCTGAGGAAAAGCAGA
The DNA here is from genome assembly GCA_030533445.1 of Cyprinodon diabolis. Taxonomy (NCBI): domain Eukaryota; kingdom Metazoa; phylum Chordata; class Actinopteri; order Cyprinodontiformes; family Cyprinodontidae; genus Cyprinodon; species Cyprinodon diabolis. Next base: position 7,687,847 of record CM060068.1, on the reverse strand, counting down.
GAGAGCAGAAGGTTAGAGATTGAACTAACAGATTCTGCAGAATAGGAGAACAGAGAGAGAATGAAGCAGAATGATGAAATGGGGGTTCCTATGTCCTCCAGAAGTCTAAGCCTATAGCAGCATAACTATAGAGATAGCTCAGGATAACCTGAGCCGCCCTAACTATAAGCTTTATCAAAAAGGAAAGTTTTAAGCCTAGCCTTAAAAGTAGACAGGGTGTCTGCCTCACGGACTAAAACTGGTAGTTGGTTCCACAGGAGAGGAGCCTGATAACTAAAAGATCTGCCTCCCATTCTACTTTTAGAAATTCTAGGAACCACTAGTAAACCTGCAGATTGAGAGCAAAGTGCTCTGTTAGGAACATAAGGAACAATCAGATCTCTGATATAAGATGGAGCTTGGCCATTTAAGGCTTTATATGTGAGAAGGAGGATTTTAAATTCAATTCTTGATTTAACAGGAAGCCAATGAAGAGAAGCCAGGATAGGAGAGATGTGATCTCTCCCCTTAATTTTCATCAGAACTCTGGCTGCAGCATTTTGGATCAGCTGAAGGCTTTTAACTACAGTTTGTGGACTTCCTGATAGTAAAGAATTACAATAGTCCAGCCTTGAAGTAACAAATGCATGGACTAGTTTCTCAGCATCACCCCTGGACAGGAGATTTCTAATTTTTGCAATGTTCCTCAGATGAAAGAAGGAAATTCTAGAAACCTCTTTGATATGGGATTTAAATGACAGGTCCTGATCAAAATTAACACCAAGATTTTTTACTTTATTATCGGAAATCAGTTTAATCCCATCCAAATGAAGTGACTGGCTAATCAGCTTCTTTTTCAGAGACTCTGGTCCAAAGACTATAACTTCTGTTTTGTCTGCATTCAGAAGCAGAAAGTTAAGAGTCATCCAGGTTTTTATGTCTTCAAGACATGCCTGTAATCTATGTAATGGGTTAGCTTCATCTGGATTTATAGACAGATATAGCTGGGTATCATCAGCATAACAGTGGAAATTAATCCCATGCTGTCTAATAACTCTACCAATTGGGAGCATGTATAAAGTAAAGAGAATTGGTCCTAGCACTGATCCCTGTGGTACTCCACAGGTAACCTTTGAGCGTGTTGAAGATCTATCATTAACATGAACAAACTGAATTTGATCAAATAGATAAGATTTAAACCAGTCTAGTGCTGTTCCTTTAATTCCAACAAAATATTCAAGTCTTTCTAAAAGAATATTATGGTCAACTGTATCAAATGCAGCACTAAGATCCAACAGGACGAGCACAGATACAAGTCCATTATCTGAGGCCATGAGATTATCATTAGTGACTTTCACCAGAGCTGTTTCAGTGCTATGATGAGCTCTAAAGCCAGACTGAAACTCTTCAAAAAGTTCATTATGGTGTAAGTGATCGCAAACTTGTTTGGCAACTACTTTCTCAAGAATTTTGGATAAGAAAGGAAGATTGGATATAGGTCTATAATTAACCAAGTCATCTGGGTCAAGAGACGGTTTCTTAAGCGGAGGTTTAATTACAGCAACCTTAAAAGCTTTAGGTAGATATCCCTGTAACAGAGATAGATTAATCACATCTAAAATGGAGGAGGAGATCAAAGGGAATACCTCCTTAAATAACCTGGTTGGAACTGGATCTAACATACAAGTTGAAGGCTTAGATGAAGACAATAATTTTGCAAATTCAGAAAGTTCAACTGGATCAAAGCAGTCTAAACCCGGTTCAGATTCCATGACTACCTCAGGTACAATCGCGGATAGAGGAGTGCTTATGATCTTATTTTTAATAAGATCAATCTTATTTATAAAGAATCCCATAAAATCATTGCTGATAAGAGCAGGTGGGATGGATGGTTCAACAGAGCTATGGCTCTGGGTGAGTTTGGCAACTGTATTAAAAAGAAATCTAGGATTATTCTTATTCTCCTCTATTAATGAGGAGAAGTATGCTGCTCTTGCTTTACAAAGGGTCCTCTTATACAGCAGTAAACCATTTTTCCAGACTAGGAAGGACTCCCGCAGGCCTGTGGAGCGATATTTTCTCTCCAGTTTCCTAGCATTTTGCTTCAAAGTACGCAGCTCTGCATTAAACCAAGGACCAAGCTTTCTATTTTTAACTGTTTTCATTTTCAAGGGAGCTGCGTTGTCTAAGGCAGTACGCAGAGAACTAGCAACCCCATCAACAAAATCATCAACCTGTGAAGGGGAATAAGCTATGCTTTTGCACTCTGCAGCACTGCTCAGTGACACAGAGGAGAGAGAAAGTGAAGCAGATTCTTTAAAATTTATAACTGCACTATCTGATAAAGATCTACTAAAATTGAACCTTCTTTTGGGGGAGGAGAACTCTGTTAAAGTAATCCTGAAGGTTATTAGAAAGTGGTCAGAGAGGACAGGGTTGTGAGGAAATACTGTTATTTCTTCACATTCTATGCCGTATGTCAGCACAAGATCCAAAGTATGAAGATGAGAATGTGTGGGACTATTCACATTTTGAACAAAGCCAATAGTGTCTAAGATAGCATTAAAGGCTGCTCTTAAGCTATCGCCTTCAATGTCAGCATGGATGTTAAAATCTCCCACTATGATGACCCTGTCAGTATTTAATACCAAATCAGAAAGGAACTCTGAAAACTCATCTAAAAGTTCAGAGTAAGGACCTGGTGGACGATACAAAGTTACAAAAAGAAGAGGTTTTCTTGCCTTGAAATTTGGATGAGGGAAATTAAGGGTTAAATGTTCAAAAGAGTTGTAGGTATTAACTGTTTTGGGAGTAATCAGTAAGTCAGACTGGAAGATTGTTGCTACTCCTCCTCCTCGCCCAGAACTTCTGGGTATGTGAAAATTTAAATAGCTTGAAGGAGTTGCCTCATTTATGCATCATGGCTTCTTATGAGGATGATCAAATTGATGATAGGTCAACAGCTGATCTGTTAGAACAGCTGGACACTGATTACAAATTAAGTGATGTTTACTGAGGGATGTCAGATTAAAGGGCCCCTGATTTAGCAAACGGTAATGTGCTCTACAAACTTCTTTATTTTCCTCCATTCATTACTAACAAGAGAACTAAGAAACTACTGTAGATTTCATTATTTCTATTTAACATTTGGGTGTTCTTGATCCAGGATGGCTTCTTTCCCCTCCTTGTGTTTACACCACGAATAATATGATAAATGGTCCATCTGATGTAAAAAACACCTTCCTGCCAGACAGGCCAGGCAGACATAAGTGACTTGTTTCAGGAGCATGTGTGCAACAGATCTGCCGTCCTGCTTAGGCTGAAGGAAACTTTCTGAGGAAAGCGGATGGAGACCCTTACATCACCTGGAAATGAGTTTTGATGAAGCTGTTTAACAATTTGATAATTTCATAAACAGACAAGATAATCCTTTACAGTGCTGGGTAATCAGGCCACAGCGGACCGTCGAGCAGGAGGAATGTCGGTCAAACACAGGTGGTTTCCATCCCCAGCTTCAAGATGAGGGCTGAAAAAAGCAGCTGCTGTAGGATTTCAACACAGAAACTCCCTGAGATCAGAACCTGAGATTATTTAATGAGTAAGGATTATTTTTGGTGTGAGTCAATACATTTCTGTCACCCGTTTAAACAGAAAACTCCATGAATTATTTTTCTCTTAATTTTTCTGAGCAAATTTATTCAGCAATCAAAGTGTTATTACAGAAAATAATAGCAGAGGCTATCCATAAAGACTTAGGATAAACCCTTTTCCTCCTGAAACAAGAGAAAGATTTATTTACAGGTTGCCATGGAAGCACAGGAAACAGTCTTGTGGAGACAGGAAGGACCGGTGACATAAAGCCGCTCAGAACAGCTGTTTTATGTTGTTGTTGGTAATCAGTCAGCTAATCAAAACAGCTTATTAATTTGGAGAAACAATAAGTGTTTTCCTCTCTGCTGTGTGTTTTCAGACGTTGCTGTGGATATTTGAGCTCTCAATGGCTTTTTCAGAAGCTGGAATATCCTGACAACACCTGGTTCCTTCCTGGGGAAGCATTCAAGGAACCCGGAAAAATCTCAGATGGGTCACATGGGATTGGGTTTAACATATCACTAACTGATGGTTGTATAAAAACAAAGAGACTGCATCTATGCATGTCTACGTAGATCAAAACTCAGGATGATGATTCACTCAGTGACTCTGTATTATGAAGAGACTGCATCATTATCGAGTTGAATTGACAACAATCAGATGCAGGCAGTCAGTAAGTGTTGCTGCTTGTGTAACGTTTTACTTGTTGTTTAACAGATGGGGAACAATGGTAATCAAACCATGGCTAACTGCTATTGATGCTAACGTTCCATCCAGATGAATGCACATACACACAAGTCAACTTCTTGTGCTCACCCTTTCGACATAAAAGGGGTATAAAAATTAGCCCTATTTTAAAATGTTTTGTCTAAAAATAAGTAAACATAAACAAAAAAAACTCAAAAGGATTGTATATGTAAAAACATGACTTATGACTCCTTTAATAAATTAATAGCTTTAGAAGACTTTCAGTGACCAAAGAGTGCTCCATAACATTATAGGACCTGCTGTTTAACACAGAAATGCTGAAACAGTCCAGACGCATCAAGTGACTGATTTTGCCAAACCTACTGTAAGCCAAGGACCAGAATTTAAGAAAAGCCAGATAAAGGACCCTAATGTTTGCTTTGCTTTATTTTTTCAAGTGTAAGTGAAAGTTTTTTTGCAGAATCAATTGCATCTGATTGAGCTCCTCCTGACTTGATTAATGGGCTCCTACAGAAATACCAACACAGCTGCAGCTAGCTCTGTTTCGTTGTTTCCTGCCAGATGAGAAATACAACCTCGGGGGTTAACCTCTGATTTTACAGTTCATGGATATTGAAATGAATGGAAATTTATTTTAAAAAGCTAAATATCTGACAGCAATTTTTTAAATAATCCCATAAATCTCTCTTAATTGACATGTGGTTCAGCTATGGGCAGGAAAATTACTTTTTTAATTACAGGAAAATAACACTTCGATGGATAACCTTTCCATACCTTTAACATTTGTGCTTAGATGCTGTTTAGACGGTCGTCTTTTCAATGCCCCATAGACGTGCAACTGATTCCTATAGCCTAATTTCTGAATAGTAGAAGGTTGTTAATTACAGTTTTAGTGGAACAAAAACATGCCTTTTTTTGTTTGTTTTTACCAAATACACTTTCTTTGCTATGAGTCCAGTCTTAAATATTCCACTTTGACTGTTTAAAAGTCAGAGTTGGATTTTTTTTAACCTATTTTGATTATATAACATTTTTCAAACAAGCCTAATTAGAACTGCTTATATATAGATTATTATTATATATATAGAACTGCTTATATATATATATGTATATATATATATCAGGTTAACTATTAAGCTCTTGGAGGAATAATGAGAAGAAAAGAGAAGAAAAACGTATTTTGCCCAACCCAGAAAAGAAAATGTGTTGGGATTTCCATTCTTATCTCATGCTGGGTTTATACAGCACAGAGTCCTCTGGGGGCTTTTGCTGGATTAAGATCAATGAAAGTTAATTCTTCTTTGGAAACTGAGGAAGATTATCAGTGCTCTTTTGAAATCTTACGTCACTACAAGCAACAAAACTGAAAGCTGTTCCCTTCCTCGATCCTGATGCAGCAGGTGCAGTCAGATTATAAACTATGTCGGTGTTTCTCGCCGACGCTGCAGAATAGTGATGATTAAAACTTCCATCCAAAAATACTCATTTAAACTGATCTAATAGATGAATATTAAAAGATCACAAAAATATTGTTCACCTAAAGTTGCATCTACAGGACACATAAAACAAGACCATATAAATCCAGGGTTTATATTTTTCCTAAAACCAGCAATTTTACAATGTTACTTAAATATAAGATAAAAGAGGATAAGCCCAAAACATTCCCCATCATGTTTAAAAGCTATTTGTACCTTATAATTCATACAATAACTTTACTAATTTACTACATTTTATTAATTATTTATTGAATGATAATGAAAGATTCCAAAGGCCAATTATTAGAATCTAAAATTGTAGCTAATGCGCAAATAACTTGTATAAAACAAAATTATATGAAAAAGTGTGTAAATCTTTAACTACATTTAGAAGAGCTGGTCTGCATGATTACAAAAAAAAAATCAAATTTTACCATAAGGTCAAAAAATGTCCATTGGTAGTGTTGTTTGGGACAAATGGAAAATAAAGGAAATACAAATGAATACAGGGCAGTTAAACAGAACAATCCAGCAATAAATGATTATAACGAGTGGATTCAAATAATGAGGCAGGGGTTGAGCGATTAGAAAACAATAGGAGCAATCAGAGGAAATGTGTAGTAGCTGTAGCAGAAGGAATGCAGTGAAGCTGAGGGAGAGCCTTTAATTAGTAGACAGACCTCACCTGGGACAGAGAAACTGTCAATCCATCCATCCATCCATTTTCTGTCACGCTTATCCCAAGCAGGGTCGCAATTAACTAATTAAGACAATTAGCCTAACAGTCATGTTTATGGACTGTGGGAGAAAGCCAGAGTACCCAGGGAGAACCCACACATGCTCAGGGAGAACCATGAAGAAAGACCCCAGGCCGGGATGCAAACCCGGAACCTTCTTGCTGCAAGGCAGCAGTGCTACCAACTGTGCTATTAAGCAGCCAGAAACTGTCAATCAACTGACAAAATAAGCAGAGCTGTAGGAGAAATACAGCAAATTTTACAAAGAAAACATCCAGTTATGCTGCTAGACTAAAAAAGACAAAAATGTCAGCATCTTTCAACAAACAATGGTGGAATAGTATGCTAAATAGCTGAATGACAATCAAAGTTGTAACAGTAGAAAGTGTTATGGATCTCTAATCAATTTTCAGATTTATTTTGCAAACATCAGAAAACTAAAAAAATTCATTTGATGGACTTAAACTTAAAAACAGGTGCGCAGAAGATACTGGACGAACGGCAAACCACAATTTTATATAACCATTTTTGAAAAATCCAACTTTAGCAAGGTTGGAACTTTCCTCAAAAACCTGATGTATCAATAAAAACTCCGATATATGAGGTACACACAGATGTAAAATAAGTGATAAAAGGGCTTAACTTGATTCTTAGTTATTATATCTGACTGTGTTTCAAAAAAGAGGTAAAAAGAGTAAAAACAAATGTTTAATCAGAACAAGAATCAGTTTTTGGGAACATTAAAAGTATCGTCTTTGACCTGTATAACAATTGCCATCACTGAAATAGTAAAACCAGCTGTATATATTACCTTTTTTTTTATTCTCTCTGGAAATTCCCCACTGAGCATTAAAAATAAAGACAAAGTAAAAAATTAATAAAGAAAAAAAAATTGGAATTATTTTGGATAAGTTCCCAAAACCTGTTATCAGGTTTCCAGTTTTCACACAGACAAAGCTAAGCCAGCCTGTCCCTGTCACTCGCCATCTTGTCCTGAGCACTGAAAAGCCCAAGCTTCTGCTCTCCAAAATAAGGTATCAACAGGAGGCTTTCTGTGGGATGAGACAAAGGGACGCTGATAGGAGCCGGGCGCTCTCACATTATGGAGCCCAAACAGCTGAAGACAAGCGCAACAGGCTAAGGCTTTGCCGGACGAAGGCATGTGACAAGGAATATTAGACTCTTAAAACACTTTGTACTATGAAGAAGCTTTTAGTTGCTAAGCATCAAGCCAAAACAAGTGCAGTACATTTTGTCCCTGAATATTTCCCTTTTTCCATGTATTTAGCTGGTATCTCTTTTAGTCTTACCACTTATTACAGACACAGTTATAATCAACTAAATTTAAACAATGCAACAACTAAAGTAAAAGTTTAAATAAGGAACAAAACAGGATTTCCTGCAGGTCTGTGACAATAGCAAAGTCTTCGCTTCGTTGCATCCACATTCCAGTCTGCATCTTTGTTCATCTTCATCTCTACAGCTCTTCACAACACAGGTTTCAAGGACTGGTCAAAGCATTGCACTTCGACCTGTTGCCAACTGTCCATTGTGGGCAAGGGGGCAAAAGTATGGAATATGGAACAAGTTCAAAACAGGAAGGATTTAGTGATAACACTGAACAACTTAATAAACACAGCATGGTTAATAGGATATGGAGCAGTGTTTCTGTTTTCCTTCTGAAAGAGTTAAACAAAACAATCCACTGGACTTTGTTTCCGAGTTTGAAGATGTTTTGCTTCCCATCCAGGAAGCTTTTTCAAGTCAAAATGTCAGAATTAGCTTTGGGTTTGAAGTTTTATAGAGTGGACCAAAAAACATAGCCTTGTTTTGGCTAAGACAATGAAGAAAAAGGTTTTGGGTCCCCCACGGCATCATCTTGTCTCCATTTCTCTTCACTCTTTACACTTCAAACTTTAACTACAACACGGACAGCTGCCACCTCCAGAAGTTGTCTGATGACTCAGCCATCATTGTCAGGAATCCAGTTTGTGTGGATTGTTTTGTGTTGTGTTTTTGTGTGTTTTCCCTCCACCACCAGGTGGCGCCTGGTTCTCGTTGGCGCTCTCATTACCTCTGGACTCTTAAGCTGCTGACTGCCACTAACTCAAGGCCAGAGTGTTTGCAAATTTTGGAAAGTCATCCTGCAAACTGGATGTTTTAGACCTTTTCCCCCTGGAAGGATCATCTGAGCTTCAAACTGAGCTGAGGATTCAAACTGGAGGTTTGGATCTACTTTTCCCCAAAGGGATTGTTTGATCTTCACACTGAGCAGGGGATTCATCTCCACAAGAATCCGTTCAAGTACCATAGGAAATCTAAGTGGCAGTCAGCTCCTCTGTTCCTCAAGGAAACACCTCAACTTAGGTAAACCCTGTCCGCCCTCCAACGAGCAAGTCAATAACTGGAACAACCCACACCTACTGGATTCAGAGAAAGACACCTTTTCTGGAAACTCCCGGTTCACCAGTGTTCAGAGCAGCACTGGACCCATCTCTACCAGTTCTCAATAAACCTGTGAAACCTTCCCCTGATCTCTCTGTTAGGTTTTCTGCATGTGGGTCAGATCTTTAAATAAAATCATGACAATCATAGGCTGTGTGTCTGAGGGGAATGGCCTCGAGCAGTTTTTGGTCATCATGGACTTTGTGGACTGGTGTAAGAACAACCAACTATTTATGAACACCGGTAAGACAAAGGAGATAGTGATTGACTTAAGGAGAACCCCCACCTCACTCCACCATTAATATCCAGGGACAGGATATAGCAACTGTGCAAAGTTTCAAATACCTGGGTGTTCATCTCAACAATACACTGGACTAGACCGATATCAACACCCTGCAGAAGAAGGGCCAGAGCCGTCTCCATCTCCTGAGGAGACTGAGGTCCTTTCGACTCTGTCATCTCCTGGGTCCCAGGCAGCACAGAGTGGGATAGGAAGCGAGCGAACAAGCTGGCATGCGCTCTGGACTTTGTGGAGGAGGTGGCGAAGGGGAGGGTGTTGGCCAAGCTCCTATCCATCATGGACAACACCTTTCACTCTCTGCACCATACTGCAGAGGAGCTTAGCGTCACAAGGGAATTTCTCTGTTGTGAGATCAATAGAATCCTATCTTATCTCTTATCTTCTAACTGATTTATGTAAAAAAAATAGCAGCTTCCTGAATTGTAGTCGAAAGGGAATCTTAAAATCTGTTGGACACATACCATATTTAATGAATCATTTCATTTTAGAAATATGGTGTGAATTTCAAATTTCAGGGCAGTTTGGTCATTGACCTATTTGCGCCAAACAGCTGCCTCTTAGTCTTCTCTTTAGAAACTATTCTTAGCTTTCATTACTGAAGATGGAATCCGCTAACACGAACCCACTGTAACTGACCAATCTTATTACAAGCTGCTAAATGTTTTAGGCATGCTCCATTAATCATTTCAGCTAGATTGAAGAACACACCTCACACTGTATAGAATATGCCATTTAGGGATTGAAATTAACAAAGTTGATAGATAAGGGCCATTAAAGCAAGAGTCAGTCACAGAACTGAGATAGATGATAAAGGCATAGATGAGAGCAAATTAACAAACCACAGCTGAATTTGGTTAAATTTGAGCTTGTAGAGAGAGAGGAACTCCTCTGATGGAGCACCTGCTTGCTGTGGTGCAAATCACCGCTGAACCCAGCAGGCCCACAGGGGAAATCACTTTTCTTCACCTCATTGTCGGGCCTTGGAATCCCACTCCACTTCTCCAGATGGCTTTGACAGCAGCAGCCTCGTTCCGCTACTGCTGACCCGCCCGGTTATTCCATCTGTCTACTCCAGGCCCCGCAACCCAGTCATTACTATCTGCAACTGTTCGTGACTGGGAACCTAATCTGGAGACCAGTTTATAAGGCCACTGGGCTGCAATCATAGTGACGGGCAAATGGACCAATTAGTTCTAGATGGCTGGTTGCAGGGTATCGATGTCAGTCTGAAACAGCATAAATGATCGGCCTTTATTTAGCTTTTTCTAATGCACCTTATGGTAACTCTAATCTAAATTTGGTGGATTTAACGTGGGAAGAACAGAATAAGAATTATTTTGAGAAAAAAAATTACTTTTTGATTTAAAAGAGAGTGCATAAGTAGGCCTGTGTTTGACTTTCACAATGGTTATCAGCTGATAAATCTACTCATGCCAGTATTCTCCTTGTTAAGAAATAGTTTACACTTCAGTCAACAAGTATAATGTTTTGTTTCAGGGATTTTTGATGAATTATCTTTAAGGAAAAAGATAACAGGTCAAATCAATGAGTTAGATGTTCATTTGTTAGGAGTTTCAGTTGACATTTTACATTCACTTGCCATTTATATGAATCTGGTTAATTTTACAATATAGGCTGCCTGGTAGAGTGGTCGTTTAAATTTGTGCTTTTGCCAGAAAGAAGGATTTGGATTAAAATCCCAGTCAATTGCTGGGATTTATTGCATTCATTACATTACCTCTCTTCAATAACCTTATTAAATGAATAGGTCTCATTAGTTATGAGCGTGTAAAAAAGTTTGCTGTCCTGACTTTCACTTTTTTGCCAAGTGATGGACTCCCAATTTGTTTATGTGAAACCTCCTTAAAATTCTAGAAGGAGATATATTAAAGTTTTAAACAAAATCTTTAATTTTTGGTCTGGAAACAAGAACTTTCCTTGTTTCCCAGTGCAAAGTGAGATCAAAAAGCTCTGCTCATCTATCTATGTGTTTCAGCAGTCTTTAATTCATTCTTTTTTAGGTTTTTCCTGAACACCAAGGGCCTTAGCTCCAGGATTAGTTGACGGCATTTTAAAACTCCATTCCCAGGGCTAGTCTTGTCTTAACCCTCAGGGCATCCATTATTTTGCACGTAAGTTTCCACACTGAACCTTGAACTTTTTTTTTATTGGTTTCACTGGGTGCTAGGAGGTGTTTAGTGGTTAACATCCTTTAACTTCCTCGTTTATGGTTTTGCTATTTTTATTACCTAACAAGGTGAGCAAATAAAAAAGAAGTGTAAAATAACACAATATTTATTAATAAAAAATTTATATGCAATTATAGACAGCTACTGGCATAAAACATAAAATATCATATGACTTTACTGAGCCACTTTAAACAAATGAGTTTATACTGAATGTTTAAATTTTTATGGCTCTTTTAACCTTTGGGAAATATTTTTTCAAAGAAAATAAAACCGTGACATGTTTTATATTATTACCATGATGGGAAATAATATAATGGATAAAATAATATATTGGATACTCCTACTCAGGATGAGTGGATGGACAACTTCTGACAAGGTAGATGAAGCAGAAATATTCCACAGTAAGTCAAACATATTCAGGTAAAGCCTGTGGCTGATTGTGTTGGATAGTGTGTGCTGTAAACTACTATGGATAAGGTGTAAAAATATATATAAAAGGTGAAATTGGGTTAATGAGAAAAGTTCACAGAGAGTCCATCGTCTGCTTCTACCTCCAGCCTAAAGCACAAAGGTAGAAGGATTTCTAATCCTCTCTTGGGAAAAAAAGATGAGGCAACAGGTTCAAAAGTTCAGGCTCTATTTGGGAATCCCTCTGAGTGCCACTACCATTCGGCACACCCTTCATGTTAGGGAAATGGAAAGGGTAACCTCATTTACTGTTCTGCATCAATCTCCGGGTGGTAGGAATCCCCAGAGAGGAATACATAAAAACAGCGACGATTGCAGACAGGGGGCCTGGATCTTCCCTGATCCAGCTTGATGAATTTGTAAAACAGATCCAAGATGTCTGTGCAGACAAGCAGTGGTATGGCCCCCTTTTCAGATTTCCTTATGTTTTCTTTTTAGCATTACAGAAGCTAGCATGAAATCAATTCCTCCACCTCTGACCTCTGAATGCTAAGGCTTATATAACTACAACAACATGGAGACAAAACTGAGCACTGACATCAGTTCTATTTTGCCTCTCCCCACTGATGCTGTTAACTCACTCAAGCTTTTATTTGCTTAATTTAATAATTTATTGTTGTTCATTGTTTACAGGGTTTAAATTCTGTACTATAGCAGTGGAAAACATTTAGCTGCAGAGGTTTGACATTATAGTAAAAATGTTACCAGCAGTCAGACTGTTAAATTTCAACCTGCAAGAACTGGGAATGAATGACACTAAAAGACAATTTTAAATTGGGAATAATACATTTTTACACATGATACAGATGTCTAAGCGCACTGATGCAAAATCCATACTTTTCCAAACTGCAGAGCTTTGGTCTAAGTGACTAGATATAACAGATATGTTATCTTTGATTAGGACTTTTAAAATCTTAAAAGTTGGTGTTTTACATGTAGCCTACTAGGACTCCAGATCTTTATGCCTGTTGAGAACTGGTTGCATCCAAAGGCTTCCCCAAAAAATATATCATGCCTTTTTCCTTAAAATGTTGTGCTTCTCTGTTTTATGCTGTTGCTCTATTTGTTAGAAAACAAAGTGCTTACCTTAACAAGACCAGATTTCCAAAGCTATGACGTTTACCATGCCAGAAATAAGAAGACAAGATAGCTAATAAGCCGAGTAAATTAACAATACCAAGCAGAGGTGCAAAAAGAAATAGGAAAAGTCAAAGGTACTGATAAACAATATATACCCCGACAGTTATAAACTACAACGCCCAGTTCAGGCTCCAGAAACCTGGCATAGCCATAGTTCCGAAGGTTTGCTGTAAAAGAAGCATGGTAATACTGAGACGTGCTATTTTTGGATGAAACTGTTAAATGAAAGCAATACAAATATATAAATATTTACCATTTTATTTGTAAAAGCAAGAAAACTGCCTCTTTTAAAGTGTAAATGTTGTTTTACTTGCCCACAAGTGATTTAAATGGCTAATAATCTAAGAACTAGAACTGAGTTTTACCTTGTAAATGAATTTGGTCATCATACTCTAAAAATCTTTCAACATGTTATAGGTTTTTATCAAAGCTATATAGTACTTTTGAAAAGCAAAATCCTAGTCTTATCTTAGTGAAGACTGGCAGCAAGGTTTCATAAAAAAAACACCTTGGTGTTTTTTGTTGATTAGACACACCAGATTTATTTTTATCTGTGTATTTAAGTGGTTTATTTCTGTTTCCCTCAATGTCAGTTGTTTATGTGTCATTGTTCCAGAGTTCTGTCAAGGCTCCAGTCTTTGTGTTTGTTTTTGTGTGTGTCTCCCTTCCACCAACAGGATGCGCCTGGTTCCGGTCCGCCTCCTTACACACCTGCTGACGGTTACCTCGTTAAGGGAGTGCTCTTAAGCTGCTGATTGCCACTACCTCGACGCCAGAGTGTTTGGCAGTTTTTGGTACTCTAGCCAAGCTGAGTTTTTGCTGAGTAAGACTGAGTTCTTGTCTACCCGAGTTTTAACTTTGTTTTTTGTCTTTGCCTCTCGGCAGGAAGTCATCCTGCAAACTGGACCTTTCGGGACCTCCTCTCCCAGGAGGGATCAACTGAGCCTTAAACTGAGCCGAGGATTAAAAGAGGAGGTTTGGATCCAGTCTCCTTGAGAGGACGTTGAAATTACTCTCTGAGCCAGGGAATCATCTTCACTACGACCTGTTCAAGTACAGCAGAAAATCTGAGTGGCAATCAGCATCTCCGTTCACCTACACCATCCGAGTTCTGGGTAAACCCTGTTCCGCCCTCCACCGAACCAGACAAACTCTGGAAAACAACACACAGATTGGAGTCATAGATCCTTCACTTCTCTGGAAACGTGAGTCATCAACCAGATGCTCTTCTTCAATTCAACAAATAAAATTCCCCACTGAGCCTGAACTAATAGTCTGTCCTCCCCTCACCTTCCATTTCCAGCAGAGCAGAGTTTAGAGCAACACTGCACCGTGCTTAACCTCTTCAATAAAACCTGTTAAACTTTTCATCTGCATCTCTCTGAATTGGTTTCACTGCATGTGGGTCCGAGCTTTAGATAAAATCATGACAAGTTCCCCATGTTTCACCAAGTTTAGCAATCTATTTCAATCAAACATATCCATGAAACATGCACCTGGTGATATCCAATTGATGCTTTGGTCCACTGGTGCGGCAAACCATGACAGAACAGCGATGGGAGGCTGAGAAGTGGGCAAGGTGGAGGCGCAATCGCTTAAAGCTGTTAATGCCACCACTAGGAATCAGAAATAAGAAGACAAAATAGGAAAGGTTCCTATCTGACCAACGCTCACAGGTCAGATAAGGATTACATTAACTCCTCATGGTTACTTTTTTGTTTAAAAGACAGTTCAAATTTTACATGGTTAATTTAATCCCAGAGAAATTTAGGGATGTTTTTATCTCCTTCAGTCATACATGCTACGTGGTGGGAGATAAACCTAATACAGCTCTGTATCATTACCTGTTTTTTTTTTCGTTTTTTTAATTGACAGCTCTGACTTTAACTATGGGTCGTCTCTAAAAAAAAAACTGTCAATTTTTCTGAAAATGTGAAGCAATAATTGCTTAAGACGTTGTATTTTGACATTGCTACCAGTTCTTGAATGAGTGGAAAAAAACAGACTTCAAAAGAAAATCAGAAAAACTGCTGAAGAAGACAATTTGCAATAAGAAAGTCTGGCAGCTTTGAAGGAAAATGGCTAATGAATTTTGCAAAAGTTTCTAAATGTTTTCTTATTTTTATTGTGTGTATCTTCACATGGGTGAGAACCGGATGGTCTAAGGAGGATTCCTGTTGCATCTTTTAGTAGAGAATAGCCACGTCAGAACAGCTACCATGTGGCAGGTCAGGTTCTTTGGCTCATCTCCCTCCCTCTGACAGCTGGTCTCTGGGCCTGTAGTGGCTCAGTTCTCCAAGAGTTCACTTCTAATTATCTCCAAAGTCAAACATACTCTGAGAAAGTCCAGAAGCACAATAATAAAAATGTTGGTTTTTATCACTTAAACCCCCCTCTTTGGTCACTCTCTGGGTGCTGCACAAAGATGCTTTTGTGATATCTTTCCCTGCTGATTGTAACTTGATATGAAGCAGTTTTTCTTCACATCTTATCATTGTTTTAACAGCTGTTTCTTTGGTGAAGTTCCCATTTGCAGAACAAGATAGTCCCAGCTGTCTCTGGTGGTTGGACGGACATAATGTGGCTCTTAAAGAGGAATGTTGGACTAAAGTTGCCTGTTGATTTATGATGTGAAATACAACTTGACTTGAGTGCTACTGTCAGGACGCCATAGTCATTAGGCTACAAATTCAGTTCAGTCAGGCTCACAATGCGTCTCCATATCTGTCTAATATCAGTATACATCAAACAGACAAGTCCATCTGTTGTGTTTTAGTAACACCAGTGAGATCCAGCATTTTATAATCTGGAAGCATTTAAAAACACCCTGCATCAGAGCAAACAAGTCTGACATTTGGCAAAATTATACAGATGCGTAATAGTAATTTTACATTACAGTCATGGTGAAAACAAAGTACACCCTTTTTAAATTCCAGAGATTTAGGCATATATAAACAATGATGTGGTCTGTACCAGAATCTAAAATTGATTCCACACTGTTGTTATTTATGTAACTTAGATGAAGCCATGGAAAATTTAACCCCCAACAGCTTCCAGATATCAGTCAAGTGCTGCTGATCAGATGCACTAAATGAGCATACAGGTGTGTTAACACATGCCAAGGTGGAAAGACCTCACCAATGACCTCAGAGAAACCAAAGTTGATTTCCCTCAGCCTAGGAAGGTTTAAAAAGTCATTTCAAATCTATTTGAAAAGAGAAGGTTTATTCCCAAGTGGAAAACATCATGGCTGCCAATTGTCCCTAGAGGTGCGCCCCGATAGATTCATCCAAAGGTCAGATAATGAAACTAAGAGAAACTGCC
The DNA here is from genome assembly GCA_030533445.1 of Cyprinodon diabolis. NCBI lineage: Eukaryota > Metazoa > Chordata > Actinopteri > Cyprinodontiformes > Cyprinodontidae > Cyprinodon > Cyprinodon diabolis. The sequence goes on along the minus strand of CM060068.1, from coordinate 7,671,490 downwards.
AATAACCCAAAAGCACAATGTCACAAACCTTAAATATGAGTTTAGAGCTCATGCCATAACAATTAGAAAAGTACTACATACACTCACCGGACACTTTATTAGGTACACCTGTCCAACTGCTCGTTAACACTTAATTTCTAAGCAGCCAATCACATGGCGGCAACTCAGTGCATTTAGGCATGTAGACGTGGTCAAGACAATCTCCTGCAGTCCAAACCGAGCATCAGTATGGGGAAGAAAGGTGATTTGAGGGACTTTGAACGTGGCATGATTGTTGGTGCCAGAAGGGCTGGTCTGAGTATTTCAGAAACTACTGGGATTTTCACGCACAACCATCTCTAGGGTTTACAGAGAATGGTCCGAAAAAGAAAAAACATCCAGTGAGCAGCAGTTCTGTGGGCGGAAATGCCTTATTGATGCCAGAGGTCAGAGGAGAATGGCCAGACTGCTTCGAGCTGAAAGAAGGGCAACAGTGACTCAAATAACCACCCGTTACAACCAAGGTGGGCAGAAGAGCATCTCTGAAAGCACAGTACGTGGAACTTTGAGGCAGATGGGCTACAGCAGCAGAAGACCACACCGGGTGCCACTCCTTTCAGCTAAGAACAGGAAACTGAGGCTACAATTTGCACAAGCTCATTGAAATTGGACAATAGAAGATTGGAAAAACGTTCTATCTATCTAATCTATGCCACGAAGAATTGAGGCAGTTCTGAAGGCAAAAGGGGGTCCAACCCGTTACTAGCATGGGGTACCTAATAAAGTGGCCGGTGAGTGTATGTACGGTGGTTAAGAAGGGTAAAAGGTTCTTCAGAGTGTGGCTTTTTGGTGTAAACAAACATATATCAATACATATAGGCTGCTGCTGTCAAGGACTGTGTTAGAAGGTGGATCTTTTCAGCTTTTTCTACAGCCACAGTGTCAGACACTCTCTGAGAAGACCCCAAACTCTTCTGTATACCAAAGGTAAAAAGTTCATTGAGTTGATTAGCCTAATAACTGCAGCTTGGTTTAAATTAGGGCATCATCAGAATAATGATTGCAAGCACAAGAGCTGATCTACACCAGAATGACAAAAAAAAAAGAATAAAGAAAACAATAAAGTTTTTGCAATGACAGAGCGAAATACCAGACCTCCAGCCTGATTAGAAAACAGTGTTGGGGTGTTTAGAGAGCTGTGCAGAAATAAATGTGTGAAAACTTCAAGGAAATCAAAATACGCAGAAAAGAGTGAAAGAGTAGTAATACTTAAACAAGACCCCAAGAAACTCAGGCTCCTCCACTTGAGGCAGCAACTCTCCTCCATCCTAAATTGAGCACGCCACCTTTTTCTGGGCTTGGAGGAACATTCAGACCACTTCTCACTGTGCTGTGAATCACTTCAACTCAACTTCTTGGTAGGGGGGAGCCAGCGAAACAATATTAAATTGTTGAAATCCCCTTCACCTGCGCTTGGCAGCGCATGGAAAGAATGGTTCTTTGAGCTGCCGAAGGTGGTTGTAAGGCATCCATAAGGTGGTTGTATAGGTTACAACAGGAGGTTTTGTAATCTGCTAAAAATGCCTCCATAGGTTTATGAGTGATTTTTTTTATATTCTACCAAACGTAGTTCTGTAAGCTAGAAGAGGAGGTTCTATGGGCTCCTGAAGGTGGCTCTATAGAGACGCTGAAGGGGCTTCTACAAGCTATGGAAGGACGATCTTCAAGCTACTGAAAGTTGGTTCAATAGGCTTGTGGAGAAGGGTTGTAAAACCTCCTGATTAAGTTTTTTTTTTGGCTGTTTGAAATGCTAAGGGGATCATTTAAGCTGTTGAAGGTGGTTGCACAAGCTTCTGAATTACTTCTTAAATTAGAACTAAGAAGATAGTTCTAAAAGTCTTTGGATGAAGTTCAACAAGCTACTGAAGGAGATTCTGGATACTGCTGAAGAACCCTGGAAGACGTTCTGCAGGGGCCTGAAAGAAGTTCTAAAAGTATTGGAGGAGGTTCTGTAGATAGTTTAAGGTGGTTCTAAAAATTGCTGAAGTTGTTTTATAGCTACTGAAGGAGTTTCTATAATTCTACTAAGGGTTTTATATGACGGTAATTTTGTATACTGCTGCATGTCATATAAGCTGCATAAGTTATATATATAATTCCTATAATTGCTGAAAAATGTTAATGTTAAAGCTAGTGGAGAAAATTCTAAAAGCTCCCTAAGGTTATTTTGTAAGCAGCTAAGGGTCTTTTTCATCTACATGCTGCTGAACAAGGTTCAACAAGCTGTTGGAGCACAGAGTGTATTTTATGTTTTTAACCCAAGTTTCTGCTAAAGAAATAACCAGCTATTAAAAGGAGAAATTGGAAACAAGTTACCACATCCACTTTCAGAATAGGAAAACTTCAAAAAATTAAAGCAGGAGATCAAACATGAATATTGAATAGCTTCAGGACAGAAAGTTTGTGTTTATTTTTTCTTTATGCTCCCAAATGACAGTTTGTGAAACCACAATGTTAATGACTTCCCATATTGTTGTGTTGAAAGCAGAGAGCCTGGAGAAATTAGCACTATTTTAAGCTCTCTGGTATGCAGGAAGAAAGTATGTTGGCCTATGTGTTTCTCATGTGCTCAAGGCAAGCAACTGCAAATTATATTAGTGAATTGTCACCACAACCAAGTGGTGAGCAATTGAGATGAGCAATTAATCAAAGGTTAATACCACATACTTCTGCAAGATCTCTTCTTCAGTTATTTTATCTTCCTGTGCTGGAATAACCAAAATAAGAAAGCAAAAAATTTTTTTGGGAATATTTATGTCCTTAAACATCTCTTGACATCTCTTGACATCACATGGTCAGATGCACCATAATGGTTAACACAAATATTAATTTAAGTCTTATAACTCATATTAACAGCCCAGCCAATATTCATAAAATAAAAATTGGGAGCACCACCCATCTCTACTGTACCTTGATCACATGTGTTTCCCTCTCAGAGCCAGTGAGATTTCAACCACCACTCTAGTCTAAGTATAAACAACATTATTTGTAGATAGAGAGATAGATACACTGATTGATTGATTGATTGATTGATTGATTGATTGATTGATTGATTGATTGATTGATTGATTGATTGATTGATTGATTGATTGATTGATTGATTGATTGATTGATTGATTGATTGATTGATTGATTGATTGCAGGTAATGCACATGTCCATTTATGTCTGCTCATTGTGTCCGTTGCTGTTGGCCTTAAAAAAAATACTTTCGGGAAAATTATCCAGTCCACCGTTGTCAGGTAAACAGGTTTTGGTGTTCAGGAAAAAACTAAGGCACACCAAAAATTAAGTCTAGGATGAATTAAAGACTGCCGGAACACATAGATGACCAGAGGCTTTTGTTCTCTATTTGCACTGGGACGCAAGGAAAGTTCTTGTTTCCAGAGTGAAAATCCAAGATTGTGTTTACAATTTCAATACATTTTTTTCTAGAATTTCACTACAGTTTAACACAATTTGCTTGCAGGCAGAACCTTAAACACAGATTATTAGCAGTTATAAGCTAAATTTTTTGTCATTGTAATCAGATTAATGTTAATTGAACTGTATATAACAGAGGCTAACAGATTAGCAAACCGTTTGCAAAGCTAGCACAAATGCAAATTCAATAAATGATATTAGCTCCATACAGTATTTGCCATTATCAGATTAGCACGTTTATATCTGTAACTGTTGTCGGATAGAGAGGAGAGTCAGGGACTTTGTTTCACAAATGTTTAATCACTTGAGATTGGATCGTTATCTTTCAGCTTACTTGATGTTGTCAGTCATCTTAAAATATTATAATGTATCATTTCTACTTCCCTGGTAGTCACCAAGCTTGGGTGAAAATGAACTCTCAATGATCCCCAAAAATGATTATCTAGCTACATATGGGTTTTGATGAAAATCTTTACCGTTACTATTACAGCAAAACTAAATGGCAAATTTTAACCAAAAGCCAGATAACTGAACAATCTGTCCCAAGTTTACTAGAACCCCAAGAAAGCACCAGTTCACCTGCAGTCTAGGAGCAGAGTGTCCATTTGGGACCACATGAAGCTGGATTACAAAGGATTTTTCTGTATAGATGAGTTTTTTAAGGAGAATTGCAGCATATTGGATCATTTCAGCATCCCAATTAAGAATAAATAATCACTCTCAGACACATTGTTGCTAATGGTGTCAGTAAAATTGCATAGATGAAAGAAGACAGAGATTTAAATGGAATACCAAGGTTATTTACTTTAGTATTGTAGGATGAAAATAATGACCTTAACAACTAATAAGCCAATTAAACCTTTTATTTCTGATTTGCATTTTTTAACGTAAAAATTTGGCATCTGTTTCACAACATACAGAAGTCAGTACGATTTAAAACTTTTGCTAAATTTGATAAATAAATAACCTAATAAACATTTTCAATTCAGGAGATAATTAGCTAGAAAGAAAAGAATCCAGCGATATAATCCCATATAAGTAAGTGCCTGTATGAATGCTCGGGACGGATTTCTGCAGGCATATAATTTAACATAAAACCTAACAGACACCCGCATTCCGACGGGTTTCCCACCTCTAGGAGTTTTTAGGAGTTCAGCTGCGGAAGTGCAAAATGAGGCAATCAGCAATTTCAGGATTACTTATAAGCTGTTGGTGAAATGCGGAGCTTTGCATGTGTTTCACTAAGTATCGACCTTGTAACCAGCAGATGGGGTGAAATCAAAGGTTTTTATAAAGCGGCTGTGCTTTTTTTGGTGCATTTCAGCAGAAAGTTTACTTTAACTATTTTCCAATATTTAGTATAAATGTTTAAAAAGTAGGTAAAATTGTTTACCGTTTATTTTTTCATACTTTTCTTTCAATATTTTTTGCTTTATTTTTATTATGCAGATACTGACAGCATTACTGTAATATATTTTATTTAAGTCAGCTTTCAAAACACCAAAGGACACTGTAAAACACACATTAAAGTAAATAATATCAAAACATGACAGGGCAATTGGAGGAGGTATGCAGTCTTGAACAGATGAGTTTTTCGCCTTAATTCAAACAGAGGTAAAGTATCAGTGTTACAAATCTCAGGAGGGATTGAATTTCAGAGTTTGGGAGCAAAGCAGGAGGATGCACTGCTCCACATGGTGATGAGGCCAGCAGGAGGATAAATCAGACAGATAAAGGAGGAAGATAAAGGATGACACTGAGACCTGAGGAGAGGGAGAGGCGGTAGAGCTGTCAAGTTGAAAAAGAGAAACTGACAGTCTTGAATAAAACCAATTTGGATCCTACCGGCAGGAACTCTGTTATGTTGTAATTTAGCCTCAGGAAGCGAGGGGTCAACTAGGCTTTAGTTTCAGTATAGGCAAGGGGTGAGGGATGAGGGAGTTTGCCATACCAGATAAATATGGGTGGGTGACTTCTGCACAACAATAAAAATAGATATAAAATGTATGAAAGATGTTACCACGGGGCAGAAGGAAGATGATAAAAAGCCCAGAGTCCCCAGAACAGAACCCTGAGGAGCACCGGTTGTGACAGTGGATGGCATAAAGACTTAATTTGGATGAACTGAGTTTGGCCAGGAAGGTAGGAATGGAACCAGTGTAGGTGGTTGAGAGTAACACCAATTGTAGATGGACTATTGAAAAGGATACAATGAGAAATTTTATCAAATGCCACAGGTCCTAAAGGTTAAGAATGAAAGAAGACATGAATCGCCTGCCATCAGAACATTGTTGGTAATTTTGTGCGGTTTTAGACTGTACAATTTTATATGGTTTATTATGATTTAGATGGTGTGAAATTTGATTTTTCAATTTTTTGGAGATCAAAGGAAATTTAGAAATTGAATGGAAGTTATTGTAGTTATTAGGATCTGATCCACATCCCCTCAGTGATTACTGATTACTGCAGTTTAAAGAGAAAAGGAAGAAGACTTCAGGTAAATGAGTACTGAATGTTGATATGAAGGTTTGACCAGGGTTGTTAAGACTGGGTCAAGCAGACAAGTCGAGGATTTGGATCATCATCTTTATCTACAGATAAAGTCAGAGATGTCTGAGATGCTTGGAAGCTAAAAACTGGAGAGAAGGATCACAGAGAGAGGGGATGGATTGCCAAAGAATATGCAAGGGGCGAGATTAGAGACAGAGATTCATGAATCGTGTGGTTTTCTCACTAAAAAAATCCATTACAGCATTACAGGAGTCTGTAGAAAGGACGTGAGAGGGGTTAAAAATCTACTTAAACACTGGAAAACAAAATCTTTATTACTTACATTGGAGCATATTAAACCAGAAAAAGTAACAAGATTTAGTTTAAGTAATTAAGTCCTTATATTGTTCTATGTGAGCTTTATAGTCCTTAATATTCCAAATAACATGAGTCAAGAAGTTTTGATTTTTGACGTACAGAGCCAAATAATGAAATTGTCATAATGGGCTATAAAGATCTGACCCACATGCAGAGAACCACTCAGAGACCAAGGGTAAAGTTTAACAGGTTTATTGTAGGTTACACGGATGGAGACTGAAACTCAGTGGGGGAAACAATGCTGGAATTCAGTGGACTGGTGAACCGGAACCGGAAACTCTAAAGGGGAGATCACAGTGATCATTTCAGGGGCAGTGGGAAAATAGACTGAGGCTTGAATATTGCTGGTGAGGCACTCACTTTTGGGGGGTTCTTGGTTAATCCTTGGATCCAGTTTGTAGGGGGTTAATCCAGGGAAGAGGGAACTCGTTGGAGAGAGGACAGGCAGACATACATTGGACCCGGAGGAGTAAAAGAGCGGACTTTCACTTGGTTTTCTATGAGTGGACTTGAACGGATCATGTGGAGGTTTTCCCCTTGCTCAGTGAGACTCAGTAAATCCTTCCAGGGGTAGAAGGTCCAGGCTTATCCAGTAACACAGTAAGTCTTCCTGCCGAAGAACAAAGACAAAAACAAGTTCAGACTCAGAGACACAAATGCTACGGTTAGACTCTGCTAATCTCAGTTTGGCTAGAGTACCCAATACTTGCAAATACTCTGGCGTCAAGGTGGTGACAGCCTGCTGCTGCTCCAGGAAGCTTTCTCAATTGAGAAAGCTTCCTGGAGCTGTGGCGAAACGTCTTCAAATCTTGGAAACCAAGTCCAGTGGATATTTTTTGAATTTTTACGGAATGACTATGACCTGGATGACTGAGAACCTTCATCAGCACATAGTAAGTCCTTTTATGTGTGTGGGCAAACATGTAAGTTGATCAAAACCAACGTTTTCCAGGCAAGATAAAAAGTCTTCATTGAGGGTAAGATTATTATTGCCCAGACATATGTCAAAGTTTCCCAGTAATATTATGCTAGGGTTTTAACTAGGGGAATTTAACACCCATGTGGAAAACGACAGTGACACCTGGAGGGGCGTGATCTGGAGGAACAGATACTGAGCTTTGAACCTAAATCGTGTTTCACAATTGAATTTCGGTGAAAGTCACGGATTATCAACAATGAACATACTAGGCTGGAGGTTGATGATCAAATCCTTAGTGGTATCTTCTGACCTACAGCTGCATGTCTTGAACACTCAGGTGAAGAGAGGGACAGAGTTGTCCACCAATCACCACCTGGTGGTAAGCTGGATGTGCTGGAAGAGGAGGAAACCAGAAAGACTTAGCAGGACTGAGTGAGCAGTAAGGGTCTGCTGGGGACATCTGGTGGAGCTCAGTTCAGCTACCACCTCTGGGAAAGCTTCTCCCAGATTCCAGAGAAAGCTGGAGACATGAAGTCTAAGTAGGCCATTGTTTCATTGTCGGCATTAAGTCGGAGCTGTACCTGTGCATGTTGGACTGCGCTAGGGCTGCTCCGTATCACCAGTCCTGTCTCCTAGCTGGCCTGGTAGCATCTCACACCAGCAGAACTGGAGGAGGTGTTTGCAGAGAGGGAAGTCAGGGAGTCTCTACTGAGACAGCTGACCCCACTACCCGGTCCTGGATGAAGCGAGCAAAGATGACATGGATGATTAGAGAGAGAGAGAGAAGATATGTGAGTGAGCATATCAGCAAGTTAATATAAAAAGTCACTGTTAGATTTAGGGGGGGGGGGGTGATAAACTGTAGCAAACACATTGGGTGTTTGGCCAGAATTTTGCAGGCGATACAATTCATGGAGGTTAGGGCCAGGACGGGTTGATTCCTTGAGTTGTGAAAAGACGTTTACAACACAACGTCAAGGTCAAACTTACGATCAGGATTAGCCGACTCCTTACTCTGAAGACAATGACAGAAGAACAATCCTAATAATGAAAGACCCCAGAAGGGGACAATCACAACCACAACATGGAAGCTTCTCTCAAGATCATAGCTACAAAGATATGTGTGCACATGGATTCAAACATATTTGACATGCACAAAGGCATCAGTTTAAAACACCAGAGCAGCCAAACACCGACTACTGTTTAACAGAACAGTTGCCCCAGGCTGTAAAATCAGGAAAATAAACCTGTGCACTGCTTGGGTTGATTAGAAGAAAGCCTATGACTCAATGCCACACACACTGCCTGATCTGTAAACGTTTAAGAACATTCTAAGAGCCTATATTGCAAAATCCATGGGGCTGTTTGGTTCACCACTCTTAAAACCAATTTCAGGCCGATTGTGAACATCTACATTAAATGTGGAATAAGCAGAGGAGATGCTCTGTCCACCCTGTTGTTTTGCATAGGCCTGAATCCCCTTAGCCAAATAATCTACAAAACTGTCTGTAGATACTGACTCAGAAACTAGGCCATTATCAGCCTCCTCCTGTACACGGATAACATCAAGCTGTATACTAAGACTGAGTGGGAAATTATCTCCCTGATCAAGACCACTAGGATCTAAAGCAGGGAGGGCAGAATGTCTTTGGACTAGATAGGTCATTTTTTCTTAAAATAAGTGCATTTGTTCTTGGATTGAGGAGGTAAAAGAGACATTTTGCCAATGGAACAAGACAATTTTCAGGAAACACTGTTGCATTGTCTTATTTCATGTGCATATTATCTTATTTTAAGAGTAAAAATACTCACTGACCTGGAGTTTAATTATCATTTAGCCACTCAAATTAAGGGTAGATACACTTAATTTAAGACATTTTACTTTTTTCTATATAGTTTTTCCAGTGCATATATGCATTAAATATGCATCTCTGTGTCTCTCAGATTAAGATAAGGGGAGCACATGTTATTCACTAAGAAAGAAGAATACACAGATGATGGTGGGGGAGAAAAGTGCACAGTTAGCATTTCCCAAGGATGAATTGCTAGACAGCTTGAGGGTTAGAAGATGCAGGTGGGGCTGCTGAACGTGCTGGTGAGCAGGAAAAATACAAGTCTAATCAGGTTCTTATCTGGTTTGGCTACACTTTCATGGCTGTTTGAAGCCAGTGGGCCATGTTCTATGGTGTGTGGAATTGAGAATGTTATCTTGAAAAGCTTTCCAGAAGGTAATCTTGAGTTATGTGCTGAGAAAGGGGGCTATTTTTGTGCAAGAGAGTGCAAGCATCTAGGAAAGACAGACTTTAGCACATCGATTCATCTTAAAATTCTACCGAATTATTTCAGTAAAGTCAGAAACATAGAGACAGAACCTAGTTGTCCAAAGATGTTTAAAATAAGTGCATATTTGTCTGAAAAAACAAGCATGTCCTATGATTAAATGAATAATGTAAACAAAAGTTTGGCTGTTTTGGAAAGCATTATTCCCACTACATTTGGGCTTTTATTTATACATTTGGACATTTTTACCTGGGTGGAATGGTCTTTCTTAGGCATCAACAACCTTCAGAGACCAATCTGATCAGTATACTTTCAAACACCTGGCTGATAATCATACAGGTTTTCACATTTTCAATGTGAGTCATCCTGTTAGAGCATCCTATGTTGTCACAGTTTTCAATCATGTGACCCGTACTGTGCCACACAACCGTGAGATTAATATAATCTATATAAATCTATATAAATATAGATAAATATTGGAGAAGAGGTATGGATAAGCTTCTGTTCCAGCTAACTACAACACAAAAGATGTTGGCCGATGAGTTAACACTGGTGCAACTCGCTGACCCTGCTTGTAACCTCCTATATTTTAACTCTCCTGACCTATCTCATGGATTCAGGACTTAATCAGATTGTGTTTTCCCTACATTTTGCATTGCTTCCAGGATTTACTGGCACTATTTTCTGCTTGAGTCTGCATTGCTAGCCCCAGTTTGAGCCTCACCTGGCGTTTTTTGACAGCTGTAGCTGCCTGAGTCCTGCCTGAGTCATCATCCACAATGGGGTTGCAAGACATGTGTCAGGTTTCATGCATCAGGTTTGTATGTGCCTGGCTCTTAGTACTGCCTCTTCACCTGCCAGGGACAGGTCTACTGCTGTACTTTGCCATTGAGCTGTTGTGGCTGCAATATCAGTTGCCAGGACCTCTGCCAGCGGATATCTACATTCATCCAGACATCATCTTCCAGCCCCTGGCTTTGCTCTGGGAAGAGGCCTCGCGATAATTTATTTCAAAGAGTGGAAAATCTCGCCAGTGCTTTTGCCCGTCTCCAACTTATTTAATTCCACTATTTATGAGTTGTCTGGTACCACTCCAACTATCATTAATACTGTCTACCGCCCCCCTTTACCGAATAGCAACTTTGCTGGATTTTCCTACACATCTATCCTCTCTCTGAAACTCTAAAAAAATAGATGTTTCTTTCTTTGTCTCTGCCCCCTGATTCACCACCAATCTTCGTCCCATGAAAGCCCAACGTCAGCAACTTTTTATAGGACACCAGGTCTCACTTTTCACAAAGAAATGTACAATAACCACATCATATGTTATAAGGACTCTCCTGCCAGCGCTAAAATTCAGTTCAATTAATTTAAAGATCAACTTAATTGTGTTTATTTATTTAGCGCCAATTCACAACACATGTAATGTGAAGGCACTTTACAGAGACAATTCAACCAGATCATACAATCAAAGTGATTCAAAGTTTTCATTCTAAGGAAAACCAGTTGATTGCATTGACTCGAAGGCAAGCCTTCATACCAAGCATGCTTGTAGCAATAGCTACAGAGGAAAACTCCTTTTAAACAGTAAGAAACCTCCAGCAGAACCCACTACCACTCCAGTATAATCACTGCTAATAAGGGAAACTCTAAGTCGCTGTTCTCCCAGCTCAACAGCATCACCCATCTATAGGACTCTCTCCCCCCTCATCTGTAAACATTCTCCTTCTGCAAATACATAATGTTTACTCATTCATTCATTGAAAAAAAATCAAAAACATCCACCAGCACCTTGTATCAATCCCCCACCTCAGTGTCTCAGCCAACCCTCACCCATCCATACATCCATTTTCCTCCTTCCAGCTCCCCACTCTCTTAGAAATCAGGGAACTCATCAAAAAAAAAAAAAAAATCAGAGTCATCCACTTGGTAACTGGACCCCCTACCCTCACAATTTCTTAAAGCCTGCCTCCCGTCTCTGGTCCCACTCATTTCTGCCATTATCCACTCTCACTGCTGGAAATGTTCCTACATTCTGGCACCAACAGTTCTAACTTTTCTCCAATTTACCCTTCTCATCTCCAGAATCTACTAAAAAACAGTTTTCTCTCAACTCCACTCTCACCTATCGCACAATAACCTATATGAACAGTGCCAGTCCAGTTTCCGCCCATTCCATTAAATTAATGCAAAATTAGTGCAATTAAACAGCACTCAACAAAATCATCAACAATCCTCTCAAGGCAGCTGATTCTAGACTCCTTACATCGTCATCCTCATTGACCTGACAGCCACCTTCTTCCATGCCATGCCATGCCATGTTGCATTCTTCAATTGGCAACACCCACACTCCATTAGACTGGTTTACATCTTACCTCTCTCTGGCCAAATTCAGTTAATTTAAATATAGTCCTTCAAATCCACCCCCTCCTCCATCACATCAGGGGTGCCCCAGGGTTCAGTCCTGAGATGCCTCCTCTTCATCATCTACCTCCTTCCCCTTGGGGGAATCAAATAATGTTTGGGTTGTCATGTGTTGTAGTGTGAATACATGCCCAAGCGGCTGTGTGTTAGGCTAACAGATGAAGCTCAAATTTTAGTTCAACTCTCTTCATACTAGTCAGACTCTTCACACTAATGGAATAAATTAACATCAGCTTCTGTTCAAAATATAAGAATTTATAAACAATAATAATTCAACTCCAGGTCAAAATATTTCATATGTTTTTTTTTTTTTTTGTTTGTTTGTTTTTTTTAATTTGGGGAAACCTAACTAAACTAAATAGCTTTAATAGGGCAAATAAACATTTCTTAAAAACCATTATCAATAGGATAAAGCAATGATACCACAGTTTAGTATGGCTGTTATGTTTGAGGACCAAAGTTAATCTACAAAAATATGGAATGCAGTCAAATGAGTCTAAAAACTAATTTAGATAAATTGGAATGTGTTCAAACCAATTCACCATGAAGTACAAATTACACTATTTGGTAAAATTATATTTTATTAAATGATTTGTAATGAGTGGTAATCTGATTTATAATCTGCTGTAATGAGCGGGTCAGAAAGCTTTTCAATGTTGACATCATATTAGTGTTTAAACCCTTTTTTAAATTAGGTTTCATAACTTTAAAAAAGAAGCTTTTAACATATTAGCATCTGGTCCGGCTAGCATCAGTATTAGCATGCCATTGCTTTATAGCTCTATGCTGTTCAATTTTAAAGCACATCATTTTTAAAGCACATCATTTGATCACTTAAACACTTTCTCTGTCATGGTAAGACATGGTACTTCCCCATCCTTAGGATGATGAGGCCTGGTTCCCATTTGGTTGGGGTGCGATGGGCTCTAGACTGTGACAAATGCTTCATGAATTCTCTGCTTTTGCAAAACTCAAAGAAATAAGTGCAGATATCTTGTTCTGGTCATGTTATGTCATTTAAAGCAGGGTATGCTTAACCTTTGATCAGAGTTTGAAGAGGTCATTTGCCAGCCAGGATATTGTGTTCCTGATGTGGCACCTCTGGATCCACAAGGCAGAGATTGATGAAAAGGGAAAAACGTGTATACACAGGGAAACCAAGATATCTTCTGAAGCTACTCTTCCGTGTGATCTTAACTTACAGTTTGGAAAGCATTCCTTCTTCTTGTTCCCAACAATGTTCAATATTAATTAAAATAATAATATACATTTAATTTGAAGACACTGAAGGCCACAGTGCAAAGACACAAAATGCATTGAAAGAAACAACAATATAGAGGACTAAAATCAATAGAATAGACAAAAGCAGTCTTAAACAGCTGTGTTTTGAGTTGTAATTTGAAGTGCGGGAATAAGTCAATGATTCTGAGATGGTATTGAATTTCAGAGATGGGGAGCAGAGCAGCTGAATGCTGTCCTCTCCGTGGTATTGAGAAGGGCAGAGAGGACATCAAGTTCACCAGAGAGGATGGCAAGGACAACAAGCTACCTTTTCTGGCCTGTTTGGTGAGCATGGTAGGAGATGGAAACCTCAACATTGAAATGTCTAGGAAACCCACTCACATAGACCAATATCTGCTTTTATACTCACACCACCCACTGGAGCACAAATTTTTGTTGTCAGAACCTTACAACACTGGGCCAAGCATGTCCCTGCTAAACCAGAAGAGAAACTTAAAGAACAGAAACACATAAAATATGGTCTCCAAACATGTGGCAACCCAAACTGGGCATTTGTTAATTCAGCAAGGAAATATAAAAGACAAGCAGCAGAACATAACGGTGAGAAGATTAAACACAAAAACATCGTCATCCCATATTTTGCTGGAGTCTCTGAAAAACTTATAAGGATTTTCTCCAAACACAAAATCCCAGTACACTACAAACCAAGAAGAGACCCTTGGACAGAGGCAAGTGCATCCTAAAGACAAACACCCCCAGACCTAAGATGAGCGGAGTGGTGTATGCCCGTCAGTGCATCTTAATATTGGAGAAACCAAATAACCTCTCCACAAACGCATTGCTCAACAAAGACGGGCTATCTCCTTCGGACAAGATTCTGCTGTCCACATACACATTAAATTGCAAATTTCTGGCTTATATCAGAAATTTGATTGTTGCTTATATCCCTAACAGAGAACTTTGTTACCAATCTGAAGGTTTACTAGTAGTTCCTAGAAGTTCTAAAAGTAGAATTGGAGGCAGATCTTTTAGTTGTCACGCTCCTCTCCTGTGGAACCAACTACCAGCTGTAGTCTGTGAGGCAGACAACCTGTCTACTTTTAAGGCTAGGCTTAAAACTTTCCTTTTTGATAAAGCTTATAGTTAGAGTGCCTGAGGTTATCCTGAGCTATCTCTGTAGCTATGCTGCTTTAGGCTTAGATGGCTGGAAGACATGGGGACCACTTTTCATCAGTCTGCTTCATTCTATCTCTGTTCTACCATTCTGTAGTGTTTGTTAGTTCAATCTTTACTTTTATACTCTCTCTGCTTTTTTTCAAAGTAACTTCATCTTGTCTGTTCTTGATTGGCTGTGACACTATCCAGGAGATAAACATCAGTTGTGCTGCTGCCATAAGCAAATTTGTCTTTAGATGTTGAAGCTTGGCAGGTTTTTCCATATAGTCCTGTTTCTCTAACTGTGAGTAATTGTATGTGCTCTCTTTCATCCGGTGACATGGAGCTGGCTCAAAGCTTGTCTGCCTGGCTCTGTCTTTTCTGGACTGGGCCACCTGTGGATCAGATTGACAGCTACCTTTTGTATCTTTGCTTCTTTCTGCTTCTGTCTCCTATAACCCCAGTCAGCCTCCGCAGATGGTTGCTCACACTAAGCTTGGTTCTGCTTGAGGTTTCTTTTTTTTTCTTTTCCTTTTTTCTGCTTGACGTTTTCTCTGTTAAAGGGAAATTTCCTCTCCACTGTTACTACAAGCATGCTTGTTGTGAGTGATTGCTGTCAAGTCGATGAGTCAATGCATTCAGCTGTTCCTTAGATAAAAAACTTTGAACCAATCTGATTGTATGATCTGGTTGAATTTTTTTTGTAAATTGCCTTTAGATGACAGGTGTTGTAAACTAGCGCTATATAAATAAACTGAATAGAACTGAATTCTTCTTCTGTTCCTAAAGAGCATGCATCTGTAGTTATTTTTGCGAAATATTTAAAAAAAATGTTTAACATAAATCTACTCAGGGTGAATTTATTTAGTTTTTTTTACTGAAAAAAATCTATGTGAATGTAATGTCTACGTAAGTCAATAACGGTTATTGTTGTTTAAATATTTGGTTATGGTTTAAATGAGCAAGCTGCCAACAGAGCTAAGAACCCTATTTAATAGAAATAGGCCCTAATACAAAATAAGATTTCAAATAAATGAGAAAGTAATAAGTTAACACATAACTTTAGGAAGCAAATAGTTTATTTGGATGAATTGGTGACCCGGAGTCTCATAAAGTCATAGATTTATTAGTCAAGGACAGCAGAATTTGTCAAGTCAGCAGAAAAGAAGTCCAGTTCTCCTAATTAACATTTATGGGATTGATCCGCCTGCAGAAAACTCCCTGCAAACCACACATCTTCCAAATTGCCACACTAAAAAAATAAATATTAAAGCCCCTAATAAAAACAATTTTATCACATGTTTAGAGTTTTACCACTTACCGTAGATTTAAAAAAAAAAGTCACTAAGCATGTGGTTAGCTCTTTTTGCCTTTTTTCTGACCAGTTTCTTGGAACTTGAATAGAATTATGATTACTCATATTATGTGGTCAACATTGAGTCAGAAACACAAAGTCGGCATTGAGAAACCATAAGAGGGAGTTGCAGTAACATATTCCCCATTTTTGAGTTTTTTCTATATTAGATTGACCCCCTTTACATTATTGTTGGCGTCTACCGGCTCATTTTTCAGGTAGAGAGGGTACATAAACACAACCCAAGCAACATGAACCAGCTAACTTAAGCTGATCATGAGGCTTTTTTGCTTAATCTGGCAAACCACATTCATATTTGGTGCCAGGCTTAAAAATAATACACCATATCCCTAATATTTTTGCAAACCAGACAAATCAGTTTTATTCTTGTGCAACCAGGCATTGCAAAACATTGTTCTGTGTCTCAGATGAAAGCATCAGTTAATTCCTCACGTTTGTACTAATATTTCCTGACATTATCCTCCTGTGTATAATCCTCCAGCAACGTTCTGACAACCTAATTACTTTTTTCTTTTTGTTGGAAAGCTTGTATTTTAACCACACAGTGAGTTCCTGCACCAAGTGGGACTCATAACCACACCCAGATCAAACTGAATATCTATGATCAGCAGCTGGGATAAACAGGTGGTTCTTTACAGCTATAGTGGGCTGCTGAAGAAATAGTTTATGACACATTAAATAATGATGAGCATGAAAAGGCTATATTGTTCTCCTGAGACTAACTTCTGAATGCCATCCTACATGCTTGCAATAGATCAAAGGAGGATAAAAACATCCTAAATGATGAATTTATTGTCTGAGTGTGTTGCCAGTGTGGTGCACACCTTTTATATATTTGAGCTCTTTGCAGGGTGGAACAGGTAGCCAGGAGGTCTAGGGTAGATTCTACCCTACTCCTGCCAGCACACCTAATTTGAATCTAGCCTTATTACCCCTCTTGAAGGAGTTGCATAAGTTTCACACTTTGCCAGGTTTTCTAATTACTTCCATGGTAATCTAGATCAAAGTAAGTGCTTTTTTGTTGGCTGTTGCATTTTTTTAAGAAGCTGCATCTGTCTTCTTCGAATCACAGTTTCATTCCATATCAATTTACCCCAGATACCTACTGACAATGTGTTCTTTCTGAAGCCTGACTGCTTACCCTGTTTGCCAGGTTGGACTTAACACATTACAGCGTCCATCGATAATCAACCCCTTACCTCTGCTAATTTGAAAAACAATAAGTGTTTCACATGTTACCAAAGATAAGTTAATGCAAACATTAATACTTGGACAATACCTAACTTTTCATTCTACCATAGATCATCTTTTGACTTATGCAGCAGAGGATATTCACGGGCCTGACTTTTAAACAGGGTGTTACCGGTAAATTCATTTCAGGCCCGTTTCCATGCTTTCTGTCTTTAGGTTTAAAAACTCATTTTGTTATAGTGTGGAGTTTCTAGCCACAGTAATAAAATCTGGCCAATATGGGCCCAGCAGATACACTCAAGAGCAACACTTTATAAACATTTTATTTTTTATTTTTTAGAACACAAGAAAGCATTGGTCATCCTGTTGGACACACCACCTGCAGATATGTGAACCAATCCCAAAAATAAATGAGCTCTTATCTATTTCTACCACAGATTCCAAATGACTTCCTCAGCTGAGCTTTCTGCTTGGTACCCTATTCCACTGGGAGTGTTTCAGAGCAAAAAACCTATGCGCAGTTGGACACAGAACACAGGATTGCATAGTGCATTTGTAGGCTTTGTATAGAACAATTAACCAGTCAAGTCATTATTTATTTAGGTCTAGTCACGTGCCTGGTCTGAGTGTGCTCAAATATATATATAATTATATATATATATATATATACAGTGGGGCAAAAAAGTATTTAGTCAGCCACCAATAGTGCAAGTTCTCCCACTTAAAAAGATGAGAGAGGCCGGTAATTTCATCATAGATATACCTCAACTATGAGAGACAAAATGAGGAAAAAAAATCCAGAAAATCACATTGTCTGATTTTTAAAGAATTTATTTGCAAAATATGGAGGAAAATAAGTATTTGGTCAATAACAAAAGTTCATCTCAATACTTTGTTATATACCCTTTGATGGCAATGACAGAGATCAAACGTTTTCTGTAAGTCTTCACAAGGTTTTCACACACTGTTGCTGGTATTTTGGCCCATTCCTCCATGCAGATCTCCTCTAGAGCAGTGATGTTCTGGGGCTGTTGCTGGGCAACACAGACTTTCAACTCCCTCCAAAGATTTTCTATGGGGTTGAGATCTGGAGACTGGCTAGGCCACTCCAGGACCTTGAAATGCTTCTTACGAAGCCACTCCTTCGTTACCCGGGCGGTGTGTTTGGGATCATTGTCATGCTGAAAGACCCAGCCACGTTTCATCGTCAATGCCCTTGCTGATGGAAGGAGGTTTTCACTCAAAATTTGACGATACATGGCCCCATTAATTCTTTCCTTCACACGGATCAGTCGTCCTGGTCCCTTAGCAGAAAAACAGCCCCAAAGCATGATGTTTCCACCCCCATGCTTCACTGTAGGTATGGTGTTCTTTGGATGCAACTCAGCATTCTCTCTCCTCCAAACACGACGAGTAGAGTTTTTACCAAAAAGTTCTATTTTGGTTTCATCTGACCATATGATATCCTCCCAGTCATCGTCTGGATCATCCAAATGCTCTCTAGCAAACTTGAGACGGGCCTTGACATGTACTGGCTTAAGCAGGGGGACACGTCTGGCACTGCAGCATTTGAGTCCCTGGCGGCGTAGTGTGTTACTGATGGTAGCCTTTGTTACTTTGGTCCCAGCTCTCTGCAGGTCATTCACTAGGTCCCCCCGTGTGGTTCTGGGATTTTTACTCACCGTTCTTGTGATCATTTTGACCCCACGGGGTGAGATCTTGCGTGGAGCCCCAGATCGAGGAAGATTATCAGTGGTCTTGTATGTTTTCCATTTTCTAATAATTGATCCCACAGTTGTTTTCTTCACACCAAGCTGTTTACCTATTGCAGATTCAGACTTCCCAGCCTGGTGCAGGTCTATAATTTTGTTTCGGGTGTCCTTTGACAGCTCTCTAGTTTTGGCCATGGTGGAGTTTAGAGTGTGACTGTTTGAGGTTGTGGACAGGTGTCTTTTATACTGATAACGGGTTCAAACAGGTGTTATTAATGAAGGTCACGAGTGGAGGACAGAGGAGCCTCTTACAGAAGAAGTTACAGGTCTGTGAGAGCCAGAAATCTTGCTTGTTTGTAACTGACCAAATACTTATTTTCCACCATATTTTGCAAATAAATTCTTTAAAAATCAGACAATGTGATTTTCTGGATTTTTTTTTCTCATTTTGTCTCTCATAGTTGAGGTATATCTATGATGAAAATAACCGGCCTCTCTCATCTTTTTAAGTGGGAGAACTTGCACTATTGGTGGCTGACTAAATACTTTTTTGCCCCACTGTATATATATATATATATATATATATTTTTTTTTTTTTTTTTACTTAAAAAATTTTTTCGTTCCTGATTGATCTACACTGCTTTAGGTTGACTCAGAGTGCAGTGATACGAAAAATAGAGCAGACACATTTTTTCGAGAAGTGGTAAATGTTGACACATCTAGGATGCTTCAGAAACCAAGGTTAGTGCTCCTGCTATGAACTGCAGAGGTGCAGTGCAGCCACAACACAGCACTTCTGCACCACTTCCAGAGTCAGTGGAACAGAGGGATTAGTCAATGCAATGAGCAATTCATCAAATAATCAGTCAGCCTCCTTAGATGAGCCCACTTACCTTGAGGATCTACTTTAAATAGATTTCCAGACTGAATTGGCTGAACGGCATAGGGAGCTTCAGCGAGTCAATTCCTATGATGAGTCTTCTGTGAGTTAAGCCTCTAGCTTGAAAGTACCTTACCACAATCTGAGGATACAGTATATAAGAGCCCATGCAGATATAGGACAAACCAAGTTAACCTCTGATAAACTGCAGATCAGGGAGATGTTTTGCATTTACTTTAGTTTATCCAGTAATTTTGTCCATCTATATACTGTACACCAAAAAGCTGGAGCCTGCTAGTGATGAAAGGTTCACTGGTGGGTTGAACACACAGACAGGAGCCACTATATGTCACTTTACTGGTAACACTGTTATTTAAAATAATTACGCATAGTTCTAACCCTGTTGTCACAGCTGCTAAAATCTCAACAACAGTATCTCACAGTAAGATCACAAAAGTTGTTTTCTCTCTGACTGTTTTCCAATAGTTTTTGGCCATCTACTGTTTGCACTGCACAATTCCTACATGTGGGAGTGTTGGCCTAGTGGTTAGAGCAGTGCACTTGTGCTCTAAGAAGGTTGCAAGTACTCGGTTTGATCTCCACAGCATGCACTCTGGGTCTCTGAGCAAGACCCTTAACCCCTGTTGCTCCCAAAGTGGCACACAATGGCAGCCCACTGCTCCCCAAGGGGATGGGTTACAGGCAGCAGTGAATTTATCCAGTGTGAGATCAATAAAGTTCAATTATTATTATTATTAATAATTATTACATACCAAGGGATACAGTGAGTGTTTTATTAAGCTTGATATATTCTGCTAATCAAACTGCTCCAATGGACTAGCTAATGAGAAATGAACTACACTGCTCACAAAAAAAGGAAACACTGAAATTACAAAACTTAGATATAAATGAATGCAGCATGAAGTATTCTCTTTGTTCTGTACAAAGTTGAATGTGCTGACAACAAAATCAAACAAATATCATCAATTGAAATTAAATGTATTAACCAATGGAGGCCTAGATTTGGAGTTGCATTCATAATTAAAGTGGAAAAAACACTACAGGCTGATCCAACTTTTATGTGATGTCTTTAAAACAAAGTGTTGTGTTTGGCCTCACATGCCTCTATGAACTCCCTACCACCCCTGGTTATGCTCCTGATGAGGTGGCAGATGATCTCCTGTGGGATCTCCTCTCAGACCTAGACTAAAGCATCCACCAACTCCTGGACAGTCTGTTGTGCAATATGACATTGGTGTATGGATCAAGACAATGTTGTCCCAGATGTGCGCAATTTAGGTCTGGGAACTGCCGGGATCGGCCCCAGTTCAATGCCTTCATCTTGCAGGGACCGCTGACACACATCAGCCACATCTAGCATTGTCCTGCATTAGAAGGAACCCAGGATCAACCTCACCAGCATATGGTCTCACAAGGGGTCTAAGGATCTCATCATGCTACCTCAGCTCTGTAGATTGTCATTAGAGATACTGCTGAGAGGTGGTTTGTGGTCCCCACTTGCAGAACCACTCCTTAATTGAGTGTGTCTTGGCAGTTGCCAATATTTTCCATCTGTTGGCCATTCCATTTGCACAGCAACGTGTGGAATTAACAGTCAGTCAGTGCTGCTTCGTAACTGCACAGTTTGGTTTTACGAACTTTTGATTTAATTTAAGTTATTTTGTGTTTTTTATGTGTTCCCTTTTTTTTGCAGCATAAGATCTTTTAAAGAGGCATAAGGACTCTTATCTCTCATCCCTCTAAAAGTATGTGACTGTGGGATTGAATAACTTCCTGGTGCCCTGCTGCAGGGAAACTACTTTATAACCCATCCAGACTAAAATGGCAAGGCAATGCAGAATTAAATCAGGTAGCCTTTCAAAACACAATTGAAATGTGGAAATACAGGACTTTCAGCAATGAAACTTTTATTAGATGAATGGAGACATTGGTCAAAGAGGGCTAACCAGTCTTTTGTGGTTTGGACAGATCACAAAAACCTCATGTGTTTACAACATGGAAAGATCCAACACACTCCTTGGGCAATATTTTGAGGCTGACTCTGTTTCTTATCGCCCATGTTCAGATAAATGTAAAGCCAGACACTGTGTCAAGTCAGGTTCACTTCTTTAGCAGAATCTATCGAGTTTGATCCCATTCTCCCACCCACCTTCTAAATAGGAAGAGTTTCCTGGAAGACGGAAAGTCAGATCTGCCATAGGTCGAGGGCTGACCCTGATCTTGGGAATGGCCCACCCTAGCTCAGGTATGTCCCCTGAATTGACCATGCAGCTGTGCTTCAGTGAATATACAGTTCCAGATTTGGATGCTGGTATGCTTTATAATTAAATCAATTGAGTCAAGAAAGGCAAGCTAGAGTCTAGAGCTAAATCTTAGAGAAAATGTGTGCAACCGAAGGGCATCCTCAAGGTCCAACAGGTTTGAAGAACTTTTGCAGGGGAGTGGGCAAATATTGCCAAGTAAAGCTGTGGGATCTGTTGATTTATGCAGAATACACGTCACATGAAAGGTGATGCAAGCTCTCTCAGAACCACCTGTGCAAAAGTGCCCAGATACGTGAAATAATTTGGGA
The DNA here is from genome assembly GCA_030533445.1 of Cyprinodon diabolis. Lineage (NCBI taxonomy): Eukaryota > Metazoa > Chordata > Actinopteri > Cyprinodontiformes > Cyprinodontidae > Cyprinodon > Cyprinodon diabolis. Next base: position 7,649,391 of record CM060068.1, on the reverse strand, counting down.
AATGGAACACTGTAAGCTGCACATAAACCTATAATAGATAAATAAACAGAAGCACAGAGTCATAGCAAAATGATCACAAAAGTAACAGACCATGACAGCAAGGATTTAGATACATTTACTTCATTCCAGGCTACAGAATCTGAGTCACTAACCCCCCAGAAAATCTGTCATGGGAGAGTGATCATACACAAAAACGATACGCTGGAGGTCTATTAAATCCATTTCTTTTCTTTCCAACCCCCAACAGTCAGAACGGTTTATGACGATGATGTCATTACAGGAAAACCTAAAGGCAGGAATTCATTAATTGAAAAGCCACCTATTTAAAGGAATAGGCCGTGTTTTATGAGGCAGTGAAGGAAGAGCTGAACGGCTGTTAAACTATGGCTAAATCACATGAGTAATCTTAGTTCACTGTGCCAAAGACATAGTATCACAGAAAAAGCATCCTTTTAAAACTAACACATTTTAAGGAAACTCACAGGTATTTTCAGAATGTTGCAAGTAAACTGGCTCTGACACATTCAAATGCAATGTCTATTCAAAGATGAAAACGATTTCTGTACATTTTTCTTGAACAATATCATTTGAAGTGTGGCTACACTTTCATAAATACAATATTAATTTTGTCTTTTACTCTGTTAACTATAAATTTATATTTTTTTAACTTAATGCCTGTATGATGTGAGTGTATTAAAGGAAAATCAAATTCCTTGTTTGTACCACATATTTGGATTATTTATTTGACACAGATTTATTTGATTTATAAAACATGTATATTCCAAAATGTTAATGCAGAATGAAAGTTAATGCACAAGGACTAAATATCCTGGACTAAATGCAGACCTATTAGATTTGAATAAATATGAATAGCATCAGCAACATGTACATATCAAAGTATGAGAGATACAATTAAAAATGATCAAAATAACTCTTTTTAAACGCATTTGTTGTATTAAGGCACCTGATGATTTGGGATGTATTTTTTTCCCTGCCTATCTATGTTACCACTTACTGTAGATCAGGGTCTCCACTGTGGGGGGTTGCACGATAATCTTCATATTCCATTTGATTTTACACTGAAGCCTAAGGAGGGCCGAAGAATAAGTATATATATATAAAAAAAAGTGAACATGAATGTTAAATGAAAAAAGCTGTTTTACAATGAAGCATTGTATTTATGTAATGAATACATTCATAAATAATTTAATATACTATTAAATTATGAAATGGACAAATAAAGATCAAATTTCCAATTAAATAATAAGACATCCCTTTTAAACCTGAACTGGAACGAACATCATAACCAAACACAAATGTGAAATTCTGTTGCTATGTAGATGACCTGCAGATTTCTGTTGCGCTAAGGACAGAAATGTACCAATTCCCACCCTTCTCCTTTTTCATGCAACTCTGACTTAGACTTAGAGAAACTTTATTATCATTTTGTACACACAGTGTACAAAGCAAAATGTCAAAACTCTGCAATCAAAGGCTTCATTCACACTGCAGTCTGAAGTGACCTAAATCTTATTCTTTTGCCCATATGCGACCTGCATCTGACCTTTTAATGACAGTCTGAACAACTCAAATCTGATACATATCTGTTCTTGTCAAATGCAGCCTCTGTCAGAATAACCAAGATGCATTCCTCCAACCTGAATGTCATTAATACTCAATAAAGGTCCCTATTCTCCATTCTTGAAATGCAGAAACAGTAAGACAAAAAAACTATGGTGGATGATAATAGGGAGAGCAGTCTTTCTTTTTGATCTTCTTAAAAATATTGCATTGTTAATGAGCTGGCGTTGGTTGGAAAATAAATAAAAAATGGCAACATGCTCTCCAGCTGTCATGATTTTAGCCCTGGTAGCTGAACTATTTACTCACTTCATTCACCTGCCTTTGCCTCCCCACTCCCAGTTATCATTGATCTTACTCACCTGTTTTCTCTGCTATATATACGGTTCAGCCTAGCTGTCAGGGCCAGATCATTATTCGTCTATTCTTTTTTTATTTGTCATGTTTTCGTTTAAGTTATTTATGTCTCGAGCTTTAGTTATGTTCCTGGTTAATTTCCTGAGTCTTGGAGGCCAGTGTATTGAGAGGGTTGTGTGTCTGTCTCCCGCCCGCTGGTCGTGTCCCGGCTCTTCTCCGCTGAGCCCTCAGGGTTTTGGCTTTGCGTGTGGCAGAAGTGGCTTCTAGTCCTTCTCCACCGAGCCCTCACGGTTTTGGTTCGGAACACGGGGGGAGGTCAAGGGGAGTTTTAATTCCTGTAGCCTGGCTCCAAGGTGGAGACCAGTTTAAAGTTTGGCATTTATCCTGGTACCAAGTCTTGTCTATGTCCCTCTCTTCCACTGAGCCTGTCTGTCTTCAAATGCATGTGTCTGCCTTAGCACGCCACTTGACTCATGGAACTCTGAACCTGCCTGAATGCTCTGAGGATTCCTGAAACCATGGATCTATCTGTTCCTCTTCGCATCGGAACCCCTGTTCGGGCTACGGACCCCTGGATCTCGGAACTGTCTGATTCTTAACTGTTTCTCTGACCTGGATCAGTGTCCTGCCTCCTCACTGGGGTTGCTGTATTAGGGACACTTTGGACGGCTCTGGGCTGCAACTCGTTCGGCAGTCCATCGGCTAGATCTTGGGTTCCTTGGAGAGGATGGATTAAACTGTTAAACCAGGTAAGTGACTCACTCTGATAATCATCTGCTGTCAGATGATCATGGTCATTTTCCTGTGTTTCTCCCACATCCAGGGTGCCAGTGATGGGTTGCGCCCTGCCCCCCCTGCAGCCGCTGTTGTCCGCTTATCCTCAGCAGCCCACCTTTCTGTCCTGTTTTATTATTTTTCTGTTATTAAATGTTTCGAAACTTCCCATTGTCGGAATCGTCTTGAATACTGGATCGGTCTGTCCCGTTTATGACATCAGCCCTACCATCCATCTTTACATCCTTAAACACAGCCATGGCTACTTGTGACATCATTGCTTCCTCTACTGTATAGGAAGTACAGTTAAGCATAATAAGAGGAAGGTGCCTGAAACCCTTCCAGTAGTGTGCACTCTGGAGGGGAATGTCACTGAGGTGGTACATTGATGACTCCCTCACCCTCACCTTCAAACTTTTTATTGATAAACTTGTTAATAAATTAAAAGTTAAACTGGGCCTCTTCTTTCGTAATAAGACATGTTTTTCTTTTGGAGTAAAAAAGCGCCTTGTCTCTGCCACATTTTTATTGGTGTTAGATTATGGTGACCTTTTTTTTTATAAAAATGCTACTTATTCATGTCTATAAATGTTGGACTCTGTTTACCATGATTCATTAAGGTTCATCACAAACTGTAGAGCCATGACACATCCTGACACTGACCTGTACTCTGAGGTGGGATGGCCTTCCCTCTCTACGAGAAGGCAGTGTCATTGGTAGACTTTTATTTACAAGGCCCTTCTTGGATTACTGCGTTCTTACATTCGTAACTTACTTACACAAAAAAGCATGGCTTCTTATGCCCTGAGATCCAGCTGTTGCTCACTGTTCCTTTCTTCCCTAGAACTAGGGAAGAAAGCCTTTAGCTACGCAACTCCTTGTGTGTGGAATTTTTTTAACAAAGAAACTGGAAATTGACAGAATTTTTATCGTTAAATGCTTTTAAGTTGAAAGTGAAAGTATTTTAAACAGCCTCAATCATCTGTAATTGTTTTTTTATTGTAACTGTCATTTATTTTAATGTATCTATATTTCTTATGTAACTTTGCTGCCTTTTGGCCAGGACTCTCTTGAAAAAGAGGTTTTTAATCTCAATGGGATTTTTTCCTGATTAAATAAATGTTAAATAAATTTAAAAAAAGCTGTATGAATACAGTTCACATTGGAGATCACATATAAGTCACATATATTTGGAAATGTGAAATACCAAGCAAAACAGTCGTATTTCACAACAAAGTCGTAATTGAGCTGAGTCTGAAGTTTGAACATAGCCAAAGAGTTGCCAGAAAGTCTGCACCTGCCATTCTGCTTATTGTTCATGCAGTTTTGCACATACTATGAAATGTATATACAAACATACACCTTTTAAAGGCTATGACATTCAGCAGTTTTGATTTTTTCTATATTTAGTGTTATTTCCATGTATTTTCTTATTGTATTTATTTTGAAATCTAGTGGTTGTACCGTAACTTTTCTCTACTGGTATTTGCCCTCCATGTTTGTTCTTTGTGCTTCACACTGCAAAAAATCAAAATTTAGATAAGTCTTTTTTTCTTAAAATAAGTGCATTTGTTCTTGAATTGAGGAGGTAAAAGAGACATTTTGCATTTACACTTAAAATAAGAAAACACAATTGCATTGTCTTATTTCAAGTACATATTATCTAATTATCTTATTTTAAGAGTAAAATTACTCATTCCATTGGCAAACTATCTCATTTACCTACTCAAATTAAGGGTGAATACACTCAATTTAAGAAATTTTTACTTATTTCTAGATCATTTATGCAGTGCATAAAGATAATTTTTGTTGGAGATGACTGAGGAGAGGGGCTTAAAGAAAAAGCAGTTGAATGACTTAAAGTCAGATCAGGTGTGTGGGTTAAAATGAGAAGAAAAGTCAAAAGGAAGAGCACAGAACCGCTAAAGAATATTTTAGCATGCATACAACTTGTTCTAAGTTCGTTCTGTTCTTGCTTTTCAATTATTTCCATTCCTGGATTTAATTTTAGTCAGAATATGAAGTCCAGCCACAACATTAAGCGCCTCCTGTATTTATTGTGGTGTTCGGAATAACTGCAGGAATCGACCCAGACATAACAGACTTGTTTATTGGGTGACAGTTTTTAGCTTATGATGTTACTGTTTTGTGTGACCGGGGCTCCTTTTTTTCAGGGAGATTTACTGCTTTATTTGCTTTAATTTGGTTGTTTTTTACATATTAAGTTGCCAATAAACTGCCCATAGCTGTTTTATTCTTCTGTGGCTTTCAGTGCATCTTGTTGAGGGTCTTTTGATGAAAGAGTCATTCACATGTTAAACTCTAAATGTTGAATTAGTCGGCTCTGTATCCATAGAACGCTCAGGGTCTTGGCCAGCCTTCAAAGCATTTTGCCTTTATCTGGTCCAGTTTATGGATCTTTTGTTTATTGATAGGTTTAAGCTGATCTTCTTAACTTTAGACACAGCACAAAACAGCTATTTTCTAAATTTAACACATGTAATATGCTTAGTAAGCTAAGTAACCTTAGGAATATCTTTAAAGAAAACATAACATGGTTCTTTGCTCAAACACTCCCAAAATTGCTTTTAAATTCATGTTTAATTATTAAAAAGCTAATTAAATTGAGCTCCTTTTTTATATCCCCTTTTCTTCTTGTGAGGATATTTACAAGAATTTGATAAAATACAGTTTTTTGATGTGAAAGCTCTTGTGGGATTTTTTGGTTTGAACAAGGAGAGTAAGCCAAACAAAAAAAAAAAAAAAGAACTGCTTATAGTCTTTTTGGCAGGTTCAAGCCCAACATGGATGTTTTAATATGAAACAGATCTACTGAAGCACCTTCAGTATCTTTTACTGAAAACCTTCTTAGTCACATTTCCAGTTTGATCCCTTTAGGGTTTAAAATGCTATACCTCAAGAACCTCTGGGGACACCAGATTAAAGTAGATGAATACCATGTAGATAGACAGAAGAAACAGATCTCAGTGTCATCTATGGATGGAAATTCTCATCAATACACTGAAACAGAAGTTTAATTTTTAAAAGTCTAACTATTTTTTATTTTCTAAAATGATTTTTAGAGTGTGGATAGGTGTGGAAGTAATGTTTTTACAATCTCTTTAAGGATAGGATACACTCTGCGATATTATTGTTATATTGTTTTTGCTCTCAGATGTTAGAGTTGTTATGTTTCCCCAACTTTAACCTATAAAGAATGGAACAAAGACAGTGTAAGGTTTTTCCTGACCGTGCTTTGCAAAGGGAAGATATACAGAGCTTTAGGATTACTTTGTGCATCTCCGTCTTGCTCTACGCTTGCAGGCTTATTTATTGAACAGTCAACACATTACAACAGCAGGTGTTAGTTTCGATTACGCAATCTCTTAGACATAGCATGAACTTTCAAGAAAGGGAACATGTCTGGTTTCAGTTACGCTTTTAAAAAAGGTGTCGGGGGTCATGAACTTTTAACTTCTGTGTTTCTTAAATGAAAAACTGGAAAGCATTCTTGCAAAACATTTGACCGTCTTACGACCTGCATACACTATTTCCACTGATGACAGTAACATAGAAAAACAAATGATTAAAAGCAATATAAAAAATATAAAAGATAAAATGATAAAAGCAACAGAAATCATTATAACTCCAACACTCAGCCCCAACTCAAATTGAGCGAATCAAGCGCAGAGCTCAGTTCAAAGCTTGCGATGTATGTCCTCACACTTTACGAACAGTGTCTTCAATGCAATCTGACTACTCACACTGTACGTCCTCAGAGGCAAGATGGGGTCTTAAACAATCCCTACATACAACACAATAAATAGAGGCAGCTAGCGATAGAGGAGGAAGAAACTTCCGTTTTTGTTCTGTGCATGCATAATGTAAAAAAATATCTATAAAATGTCAAACACAGTTAATTTTCTTGCGATCTACGATGGAGCTCGTCCTGAGGTGCCTATTGCCTCTTGGGATCCCCTTATATACTGCACAACAGATGATATGGTCAAGATCAGCCCAATTCCCAAACTTGTCACCTGAAAATCATCTCAAAAAGAAACAAACATTGCACAGTGTATGCCTGGCTTTATTGTGTGTTCTTTGTTTTTTGATTTTTGCTTTTATCAGTGGCGGTCAGTGTAGTTGGGCTATGTCAAAATGTATAGAATATTGGTTTGTTGTTTTTTTTGTAATGTAATGTGTTTTTGCTCAATCATTGTGTGATAAATGTAAATTATTTTAGATACAAATTGTACAAACAAATACACTTAGTACAGTAAATAGTTAGTGAAAATTAAGGTCACCACTGTGGTTTAACGAAATTTATACAACCATAGAAAAACACAATAACTCGAATATGGAGCTAAAGGTTTGATATGGCTTTTTCTTAATTTGTAGCTATCATTATTCCCAAATAGAAGTTACAAATACCTGTAACAGTTGGGCCCGAGAGGAAAAGCCTCATCAAAGGGAATTGAAAAGACGTTTCCTACTCTTCTGAAGTCGGCAACATTGAAGAGTTTCCCATGTCTGTTAATGTCTCATTCAAGGAGAGAGGGGAGTTATACACAAATACAGAAGGGCGGATCAGAAGGACCATATAGTCATGTTCTCACCACACAATAATTTGGACTTAAGTGCAACAACACAGACACATTAATGTTTCACTGAAGCCCAACAGCAAAGACAGGGTCCATTAAGTCTGACTGTGGTCCACAGAGAGCAGCCGTGGGTTGCAGGAAGACTGTCAGACGTGTCTCCCAGTCCAGTGTTGTTCAGCCCTCCCTCAGTTTGAGTTCGTTAATTCTTGCAGCCTGGTTCCACATTGCTACACCGCCAGTCCAGAACAACACATTGTTCTGTTGGGCGCAGGTCTGTGTGTGGCCTGGTCAGGTTGCTCAGTGTGGTTCTTTCTTTAACATCATTAACAAATTTCCAGAAACTTTGTTTAGTCAGGACTCAATGCGTCTATCATTCTCTCTGTTCCCCAAGGAAGCCATTGCAATGACATTGCCTTAATGACCCCACTGTAGCCATGGCGATTGCCATTTACATTCTCAGGCTTCCCTCCCACAATGTAGTGAGCAATAATGCCTAACAATAGGCTTTTTTTCACTTCACTTCCCCATAACTGTAAACCAGTGAATCACTGGAGCTTTTTCTGCTTCTAGGGACGTCATCTGGGCAGAAGGAATTTGAGTCTTTGTAGCTTACTTCTAACCAAAGGCTGACCTTTTAGAGAATGTTTTTGCACTATAAACCTGTGCTCATCGGAATGCTAATCTAATAATGCATTGACCCAAATCTCTCTCACTGTTTCCCGTCACAGCCCTGTTTCCACCTGTTACTCTTCACAATTTGGTTTTCAAAATCAATGATTGGGAACAATAAACCGGGTTTTAGGATTTTGCTATACTTCATCTTTCAAGCAGACTAATTCCTAGACAAAAAATGTCTTCTCTTTTTTCTTTCATATATCATTAAATATAAGTGAATCTTAGATAGTTTTGTAACACTAATTTAACAGTAATGTTAAAAAACACCAACAATAATTTTGATATCTAATATCAAGCTGATGTTCCAATGATCATTACATTAACAGTATATTTAGCAATTAATACTACACCACACAGTTGCCTGATCATCCATTTTCCATCACGCTTACCCCAAGCATGGCTGTGAGTGGCGCTGGTGCCTAACTCCACCTGTCTACGTGCAAGAGGCGGGGTACACCCTGGACAGTTCGCCAGTCCATTGCAGGGCAACACAGACACAAACAACCATTTATGCACACACACTCACCTAAGTAGAATTTAGGGAAGCACATTCACCTAACAGTAATGTTTTTGTACCATGGGAGGAAGCCAGAGTACCTGGAGAGAACCCACACATGCTCAGGGAGAACATGCAGAAAGACCCCAGGCTAGGAATCGTCCCTGAACTTCGTGGTTGCAAGTCAGCAGTGCTACCCACTGCTCAACTGAGCAGCCCTGTTGCCTGATCAAAAGAAAGTAAATATTTCTACTGCTAATCCACATGTAAGGGTTTGTTTCAGCTCAGTTTGTCTACATTTGTTGTTCTTATTAAAGAGAACAGATGCAACTGGCTGATAATATTATTATGCTGAACAAACCAGACAGAAGGTCCAACTATCTAAAATTCAAATTCAGGAAACAAAGAAATTACCCAATATTGTGTGTCCCTTTAGCAGGATTGAAGAGAAGTGTGTCACATGCAAAACGTGTTTAACACTCTTTATAGATTTTATTGCCAGTAAAATGACTTGAACATTTGATTTACCACAAAATGGAAAATAACAGTCCTTGACCAGTATTTCTTTGGGGTAGCCTACTCAGAAAAAGAACTGAAAACACCCAACATGACTTCAGCTAAAGATAACAGTTTCTCCGTCAGCTTCAGCATGATAAAGATGCACACTTGCCTAAAATAATACTGAAGAACAGTCAGCTTTGCTTACTGTTCCGGGTCAAAGAAAATCACAACTCTGTGGATAAAGTGCTCACAGAGATACATTTCGTAGATATTTCCACTGAGTGTTTCAATTTCTAATTTTACCAAGAGCTAATTTGCTTTGTGTGTGTTGTTACCTCCTTGGAGCTGAAAATTACCTTGTCCAGATTGCCATTCCTTCCTGCTTAAGTCTTTTGTTGTTTTTCTCTCTAATATGATTTTCTGTTCCTCTGTTCTGATGGGTTTATTTTGTTTTGGTTGCCGCCCTTCCCTGCATGCAGTGTGCTTTATTGTACCCATAGAGAGTATCAGGGTTCTAATCCAACTAAGTTACAGTTTCATCATGAGCTGAGCATCCTGCTCCGCCCCCTTCAACTGATTACAGCCTTTCTTGTTCTTCAGGAATGAAGAGGTAAAGAAGCAGCCGAGTGATGATGATCAAACAGCAGTGTTGGGCACGTTACTTTGAAAAAGTAATTAGTTATAGTTACTAGTTACTTCTCCCAAAAAGTAACTGAGTTACTAACTGAGTTACTCCACAATAAAAGTAACTAGTTACTAGTAAAAGTAACTATTGCGTTACTTTTGCGTTTCTCGCCCCCGTAACCCTCACCCCCCAGCTCCCACCGTCTCGCGGTGTGATTCAAAAGCCAGCTGAATAGAGCGGACGACAAAGACAAGAACCTGCAGAGAGTTTTGCATTTCTTGCAACTCAATGTAAATGACATCAGGGGGGAACGCCATGTGAAGTTTTTTAACAGGGCATTCAGATCTGGTGAGTATATGAAATTAATAACTGGGGATGCCTAATTCTGAAATCCTGTGTGTTTGGGTTGTTATAGATACTGCAACATCTATCTATCTATCTATCTAGATGTATACTCTGTGTGTGACATAAAATCTCCATCCCTCCCACAAAGGCCATCAAATAATGTTTAAAATAAAAAATACAGTAGGTTGAGAAGGCAGAGTATCCATCCATCCATCCATCCATCCATCCATCCATCCATCCATCCATCCATCCATCCAGATTTCTCCCTTTCATTTGATCGTTCACGCTCTCCATAGTTCTCCTGTGGCGCGAGCACAGGGCGACTGGTGCGCGCCTTTAGCGAGCATGCGCGTTTCCTGTCGCTTGCGCGGTGACTCGTGCCGCCTGCGCTGTGCGGAGATGCAGAGGAAACCGTATCTGATGGGGAAACGCAGCTCGACGTAACACCGGTATTTCCGTCAGGAAAACGCTGTTTGCTGCTGGAGTCATCCTCACTCTCCATCTCTCTGTGTGTGCTGTACGTTAACACCCGCCAGCAGAAACACCCACCTACCCAACTGACAGACGGAATCTCACTATACATCAGCCATTCTCATCCTCCCCTCTCTCATGACAAGGCGCGCACCTCTGGATGACCTAAAAATAATCTTTAATATCTCTTAAACAAAAGTAGCACAAACAATATTTTTTCTGCACAAATCTGCACTAACGTTGCACTAACCATTCAGTCTATTTGCAGAGTTTTTTTGACGTGGGTGGGGTGTCAGCTTCACGCAGCTGCGCACGAGTCCTATCATGAAAAAAGGTTCATTGTGCGACCTGAGTAACGCGCAGTAACGGGGTGTCTGCAATGGTAACTGCGTTATAGTTACAGTCAAAGTAATTAGTTAGATTACTCGTTACTAAAAGAAGGTAACGACGTTAGTAACGCCGTTACTTTCAACGCCGTTAGTCCCATCACTGTCAAACAGACGGATTGACTAATTGATGAATCAGTATCAGTAGCAGTGCATAAAAGCAGCAATTTTGATAGAATGTTCCTTTGGAGCATATGCAGCAATAATAAAAACAATTCCTTCAGCTCTGTTTTACTTTTAAAATAATTTGGCATGAAGACTGCTTCCCTCTGTGCAGAATTTTCTCCCTTAGAGGTTTATTGCGAGAGTTTTACATTAACATCTGTGAGTCTACCTTGCGTTTGTCTAACGAATAAAGAACACCCAACTGAGTAGCCTTAAGAGGCAACAGCTCCCATTGACCTAGTAACAGGATGTCACCATAAGGGTTAAAGGATATTGCTTCTTCTCTCTAAAAACAACATGGCAGCACAAGCTGGGACAGTACTTTGGATACAATGTTCTTTGGTGTCATGGTTTTTAATTGTCTAACCCACATGCAGAGCACACAAAGGAGTCAGGAGAACAATTTAACAGATTTATTCAGGGTTGGAGGGGGCGCAAGAGCGCAACTGGACCGCAGTTGGAACATGGGAGGAACCGGCACCAACGCTGGCCAGGTATGCACAAACTGCGGAGAGAATCTGAAAGTTAGCGAGAGAGACAGAAAGAGAGCGATCAGCTGTTTGCTGTCTTACCCTGCGCGTGAGGAGACTCAACCAGAAGGGTAAGAAGAGGAGCAGACAGCCGGTCCTCCAAGAGATGGAGCTTCTGGGTTAGGAGGCTGAGGTAACAGGGAGCTGGCTGTTGGAGGATGAGCGGAATCCGAACGGTGTGATGGCAAAGAGCTGCAGCAGGCTGACAGCTGGAGGGGTCCGGGTTATTCAGTGGGGACCTCGGCCCGGCTTGGTACAGACCTGAGATGCCTGAGCACGAGAGAGCGCTTGGAACGGCGAGAGGCAACCTGAGAGGGACAGGAAACCAAAATTATTCTGAGATCGAGTTGCTGTCAGGAGACAGTGCCAACTGAGGCATAGAAGGTTAACACTCTGGCGTTTATCAGCTGACCCTGCTGTCAAGCTGTCCTCCACTTATCCCTTCGGCGGATCCGCACTAAGTGGTATGCATTGCATAAATCTAGTTTTGTGAAAATCAATGCGAATTGAACCGAATCGAAGCAGAAGAGAGGAGAGGAAGCGGATACTTGTTCTTTATGGTGATTTGGTTGAGTCCCTAGTAGTCGATGCATGGGTTGAGCGATCCGTTCTTTTTACCCACAAAGTAAAAGTCAGCCTTGAGCGGTGGGGGGGAGGGACGGATCAGGCCAGTGAGGAGAGACTCACTAATATATTTCTCCAATGCCTGCCGTTCAGCTCGGTAGATGTTGTAAAGGCAGTTAGTGGGCAGTGATGCACCCGGCAAGAGGTCGATTGCGCAATAGTAGGGGCGGTGAGGCGGAAGTATCGGCCTTTTTTGCTAAACACGTGCCGTAAATCGTGGTATTGCTCTGGGACAAGGCGGGGGTCTAGGGAGTCCCCTTCCTTAATAGGTCTAAGTGGCGGGTGGCTGGTAGGGAGAGCAGACTGTAAACAGCAAGAGTGACAAGCCAGCGACCAGGACTCTAGCCGGTGTTCCACCCAGGTAATGTGGGGGTTGTGCTGCTTCAGCCAGGAAAACCCCAAGACAACGGAGGCATGTTAAACAGGGAAAACAAAGAAGGGAACCTGTTCCCACTGGTTGCCGGAGATAACAACCCCCAGGGCTCTGGTCTGGTGGGTAACCCGTGGGAGACTTCCCGCATCCAGGGCAGAAACCTGGATGGGCGTGAGCAGCGGAACAGTGGATATCTTGGCCTGGTGGACTAAGGAAAGATCGATTAGGTTGAAGTCGCAACCTGAATCGACCAGAGCGGATAGATTTAAGCTGCCATGGGAGGTCAGGACAACACCCCTACCTTGTCTGCCGGCTTTGCCGCTAGAGCCGATGGACTTGGCCTTTTGGCCGAACCAGACACAGGTCGACTAGGTGCTCTGAGGAGGCACTGTACATGCTTAAATTAGCCTCGGTTCCGTTGTCTGAGCACCCATAGACGGCGGGATTGTTGTCGGCGGGATCTGAGTCGGCCGAAAAAAAATTATTAATTAACTGATCAAATGAACAGCCGAACTCACAGCAATTGGGAAAGCAAGCCTCAGCCCATCTTAATGCCCTTCCTGACATTAAACCCAATAAAAACAAGATTTTAGCGGTATCAGTAGAATAGGACAGAGGGGATCAGTTAAACACGAGGGAGCATTGGAATAAAAAAGCGAGCTGGACGTTGAGTGCCTGTACCTGATTGCGCAAAGCCTGCACCGCCAACCCCTGAGCCTGAAATTGCTCCTGCTGAGATGTGAACGCCCTCCTGAGTGCGTCTGCTGGGTCTGTTTGGCCAGATTGTTGTTCTGTCATGGTTTTCAATTGTCTAACTCACATGCAGAGCACACACATGACTCAGGAGAACGATTTAACAGATTTATTCAGGGTTTGGGGGTGGAGAGTGCAACTGGACTGGAGCTGAATCCGGAGACACCGGCGCCGACGCTGGCCAGGTATGCACAAACTGCAGAGAGAATCTGAAAGTTAGCAAGACAGAGCGATCAGCTATGTGCTGTCTTACCGTGCACATGAGCGGACTCGAGCCGGGGGGAATGAGGAGGAGCGGACACATCGGGTCCTCCAAGAGATGGAGCCCCGGGTTAGGTGGAGGTAACAGGGACCTGGCTGTTGGAGGGTGAGCGGAATCCGAACGGCGTGATGGCAAGGAGCTCTGGCAGGCTGACACATGGAGGGGTCCGGGTTATCCTGTGGGGACCTCGGCCCGGCTTGGTACAGACCTGAGACGTCGGAGCATGAGAGAGCGCTTGGAACGGGATCCAAGGCGAGAGGGAACCTGAGAGGGACAGGAAACCAAAATTATTCTATATCGAGTTGCTGTCAGTAGACAGTGGCCAAATGAGGCATACCACACAGGGGTTAACACTCTGGCGTGGATCACCGCCCGCCCTCCGCCCCCCTCCGTTGATCACCTCTGCTTAAATCCTTCTGTCATCACGCCGTTGAACAAGCTGCTGAGCACCACGCCCCCCTGTCAAACTACAGCCACCTGCGGGAAAAAAGGAGAGGGGAAAAAAGGCAACAGGCAGAGACCTGATCAGCACTGCCCACTGAATCCTGACACTTTGGAAAGATTAGACAATAGCAGAGGTGTTTGACCATATTTATTTAAAACCATGTTTTTTAGAAACCAAACATAAAAGATCAGCGCAGAAAGATTATAGCTGATTAATTTGCCTTTTTTGGACCATCAGAGAGCTGTAAGCAAAAACCAGTGAAGATAATTTTTTTTATTTTGTCCTCGATTGCTACAACATGCCATTTACAAAGGATATACTTGGATTTATTTCCCATAAATGTTTCAGCATTATGAAACAAAAAATAAAACCCAGTAATATGATGATGATAGTACAGTATCTGCAACATGTTTGTGTCTGTTTTTGGAAAACAGTGGAGACTTTCTGGTGTATTCTCCTTAGTATTACTATCTGTTACTTAGCTTTATAATTTAGTCCAAAAACCCTGTAGATTTCTACCTTTATGGGATGTAATCTTGAATTCTGAGATTTCTAAGGGCAGTTTGCTCCAGTCTAGGAGTCTGTCTAAGGATATCACAATAACAAGGGTGAGATGGTCACACGGTCAGTAACCCCACACAAAACCACTTTTTTACAAAACGAAAAAAACATTAGTTCCCACTTGTAGTGAGCACATTTGATTAACTTTTGTATATTTAATTTAGTCGAATACTTAATATTGTTTGTGCTTCCTTTTCTGGTGTTGTAGAGATTATCCTCAACTGAGAAGGAAGGCAAAGGACTCTGGCTGACACACTCCTCATTGACTGATTGATAGATTGGGTGGTACCATTTGGAGTTGCACTATGGGGGAACACCATGGAGTTCACATTTTGATATGGTGCATAATCTTTGATTTGCTTTTGTGATTTTCTCTTTTTGTTAATTTTGTTTAGTTACTTGTATTTAAACTTTAATCCTTTAAGCTAACTGTTTAGTTATTTTTGTTAAATTTATGTTGATGCTCTCCCTACCTCTTCCTCAGTGTCAGCCTGGTCTGATCAGCCAGTTTTTAAGTCCTCTTTGTTTGCTTTGTGTCAGGTCAGTTTTGTTTGTGCAGTAAGTTTGAAGTTTTGTTATGGTTAACCTTGATATTTTTGGCCTTGAGTTAGTCACTTTTTTAAGGGCCCTGTAATTATTGTTTGGATTCTTGTTACTTTGGGGAAATAAAAAACATTTTTCTTGATAATCACCACTGTGTCCTCACGCTTGACCAGCACGGTCCCTCACAGAGGGCTTAAGATAAATGCACTTGAGGAAATGCTCCTCTACAATAAAATTATTCACTGATTTATGTTGGTTAACCTCAAAAAAACAAAAACTGAATAAGCTGTTGCTAATTTAGGCCAATATGGAGCCAATATCAAATGCACAATTTGCTGACATCCTGATTCTTATGTACTCTGAGGCTCTAAAGCTGGTGTCTTCTGCATCTGGGGTTAGTTAAAGCTACTAATAATTATGATAAAAACTCACTTTTGTAAATGTGTTGCCTAGATACCAGTTCAATCAAATTCTCCATTAAATTGACAAGTTCAAAGTGTTGTTAGACTTTTTTGAGTCATACAAAGGTTTGCTGTTGGTGATTTAAACATTTGGACCTTATTAAGAACAAACAGAGACACTTTAATAAATTGAGAAAGTGTATTGAAAGGTAAACAAATGCATTACAAACTCTGATCTAATTAACTGCAGGTCAAGTTTGTTGAATAGCCTTAAATCTCCACATACTGCAAAACCATTCCCCTCAGGTGTCCATATCGGAAAGCAAACAGGCTGTTCAGATTCTGCTTATAGATTAAAAACTTGTGATGAAACTTGTAAAGCTTTTACTGGATACATAACATCATCCATTTGTGAACAGTAAGAACTTTGGGGGCTTTCCAGTAAGACAAAAAGGACTTTGGTTATTGTGGAAAATAAAACAAAATAGTACCTCCCTGCCTTCATACGCATTTTGGAATCATTGTTTATCAAAACATGATATCATCCAGACGAGGAAAAAAGAAATCAGGCAAATTATTCATGAGATAATTTCTGCAAGCATGTCATCGCTGTCTGAGTCTGAATGTGGTTCTTTCAGTGTGCCTAATTTAATTAGCATACATTTGTCATTACATTAGAATACCTGTGAATCACCTCATCTGATGACATATTTCCAAAACTCCCAAAACATGGAGAATTAACAATAAAGACACCCAAAACAATGACAGAAGAATATGCTAATACTTACAGGCATGCACCCCGGGTGTTATATCATATCATGCTGACCTTTACTCTAGTATAAGCAGCACAAAGTTATAATGTTACAAACACTAACACAGAAAGAAAGGACAATTGGAAGAATTTCACTGATACAATTACTTTAGTTTTTGGCGTTCAGACCTCGGCAGGATATGCATGAACCTGAGTAAAGAACAGGCATATTTCCCCCCGGGCCTGAAACTGGTGTTGGAGTGGAGATAGATGAAGTTGGTCAGTCCATAGACTGCTGGTTGGCGATCCGGTGTGCTTGAGCTGTATGGAAAGATCCAGTGGACTGCGTGAACTGATACTAGTGATTCACTCAGGGACCTGGCAGATGGAGTGGAAATGGAGACCTTTTAAGATTAACTCTGGATGCTGACTGGGCTTTTGTGGAGGTGTGGTTCAAAGCTGATTAGCTTGTGTCAGAGATTGATGAAGGCGAGTAATCAGTTTTTCAGTTGAACTTCCGCCTAGGCTCCATTAAAGGTGCTGTAGGAGATCTTGGAAAAACAGTTCCAGCAAGCTATATTTTTGAACATACACAACCATGCCTCTCCCTTCAGACCACCCCTCGAAACCACGCCTTCAAAACACATGAACACGCATGCTGCCTGCACCGTGTCTAGAGCAGCAGGAGCAGCGCGTCTGAGCAGCTGAATATATGCTAATATATGCTTTTGGGGAGCTGTATTCTGTGTCCATGAATTTGTCCGACTCAATTCTGGCAATGTGGACCAAGCTCCTGCTCGACATGTGCAGGGACTGGATGGCCCCTAGTAAAGTGTCCCTGCCTCTGTACTACTGAACTACACCCCACAAGGCACCACAAGGGACATGACAAAATATAGGTATTTGGATCTGTTGGGCAAACTTCAATGAAACCATCTTCCAGAGAGTGAAGATCTGGTTGACAGCAGGGAAGAAAACCATATTGCTCCTCCTTTTAGACAGATTTGTGTAAAACAAAAACAAATTTTGTTTGGAAACAGCTCAGTGAACAATTTCATCTTTTTAAAAGTGCAGCCTTGAATAATAGTAAAAATGACTGTAATGTACAGCTACTCCTGTAGCTGAGGTTCCATAATCAGCCGGACTATCCTCTCCAGTACCCTGACATAGGCCTTCCAGGGGAGGCTGAGGAGTATGATACCCCTATTGAATGAATAATCATTCCTGTCCTTCTTCTTATGAAGAGCAACCACCACCCCAGTCTGACAGGCCAGGGGCACGGTTCCTAAACTCCACGCAATCTTGAACAAGCTCGTTGGCCACAAGAGACAAACAACATCCAGATCTCTAAGGCATCCACAGTATTGCCACAGTGGAGATTTTAACCACCTTGGTGACTTACTCCAAGGTGATTCGACAAACAAATCTTATCCTGTATCCTCACCCTGTATCTTCTTCCATCACCGAAGTCAGATTGAGGAGCATCCTCAAAGTATTTCTTCCACCGTCCTCTTTCAGGGTCAGCAGCTACTGAAAACAGTATTAGCAAAGCACTACTCTCCCTTATGGAAGCACCTAATGGTTTGCCAGAATCACTCTGAGGCCAACTTTCACTATGGCCTCTCCTAACTCCCACTAGGCCCATGTTTTTCCCTTCCAACTGCTCGGGCAGCAGTACACTTGGCCTTAATTATACCTCCTTGTTGCCTCAGGAGTCCCACAAGCCATCCAGTCTTAATAGGGCTTCTTCTTGATCTTGACAGCATCCATTACTGCCCGTGTCCACCACCGGGTTCATGGATTGCCACCATGAGAGGCACTACAGACATTACAGCCACAACTATATATAGCTGCATGTCTCCAGCCTCCTGCAAAATCTCGGAGAAACTCCCATCTGGTGGGCTCCAGTCGATGTTCGAGCAGCCCCACACCACTCACCCGGGGCTGCTGAGTCTGTGCGGCTTCCTCCTCTTCCAGTGCATCCAGCTCACCATTGGAGGACAACTTGGTGGATTGGTGTACAACTTAACCCCCTCTCTTTAGCCAAGTGTCCAAAACATGCAGCAGTTGGTCAGAAGATAATCATTATCAATAAACGACCTTTGGCCTAGCATGTCCTGGTCCTAACTGCACCTATGGGCATGCTTATGCTCGAACATGGTGTTCATAATGGACACTGTTACTTGCACTTTGAGTTCAGAGCTGGACGGCTGTTTTTCCTAATTACAACCCTCCAGGTGTAACTGTTTCCCACATGCGCGTGGAAGTCTGCCAGCAGAATGATGACATCCCCAGAAGGTTCTGGGCACTTTGAAGGCCTGGTACTCCATAGTGTATGTTGGCCCGTATGCTGAAACAAAAGTCCAAGACCCCCCCCTACCCAAAGGTGAAAGTATGCGACCATTTTGTCCACCAGGGTACATTCCTACATGAGACAGCTGAACTGGAGGGGTACAAGGTCTCCGAGGCACTTCTGACTGATGCACAGTAGTCTCTGGACTGGTCCCTCAGGATTCTACCTAGAAGTGGTGACCTCACTGGGAGATGGCCTGACTGAGGAAGAACATGACTTCCAGGGACTTGTCAACGAACCCCAAACCCTTGTTTGGCTCCAGGGTGGAGTCCCTGGCTCCATTGTAACGGGCAACATCACGTATCTTGATCTTTTATCATCATGGGGCTTTTTAATCGCTTTTTGTCTGATCTGTCACCCAGAGCCTGTTTGCCATGGGAACGTACAAGAGCATTTAAGCCTCTGGGATCAAAACCCTCTCCCACAATAAGGTGGTGGTTGAAAGAGAAAAAGAAAAAATACCTTATAAAAATTCACCTAACCATCTATAATAAATTAGAATTTTGAAAATAAAAAGTGCGCATTAATTCACTGTAGGTGCAAAATTATGTATTTAAATGACCAGAACACTACAAAAAAGACAAGTAGGAAGTTATAGTTTCTTGTGCACCAGAAACAAAAAAGCTGACAGAAGAACAAACCACCAAGAGAAGTGAGCTTGTCAGCACTTTTTTTGGGGGTATCTCATAAGTTCTTGTTTGTGCTTGCCAGCAGGGCCTGAGGTGCTTTGAATCTGTCATGAGAGGAGCAGACATCGAGTTTCACGTCTAACTTGATCTGCATGCAATATACCCTGTAATATTAAGTTCTTGCTGAATGAAGATGTGCATCTGCGGCATTTTTTAAACAGGAGTCAGAAAGACTTGTTGTAACTCCGCTTAATTTTATATTTTCCATATCTTATTGAGAACACAGCTGGCTGTAAAATTTATTACTTTAGTCATTATATTCTGTCACCCATCTTAAATGTCTCAGTAACTTTTGAATTATACTGACAAGACTTTAGCATTGGAGACCAGATGTCTGGAAATACTTGGCAAAGGGCCTGAAAACATCTGGAACACGCTTACAAAGTGGAGATACTTTGCTTGCACATTATTATTCTTTCTAAACATACAAATGACTGTTGCATCCAGTGTGTATTTAGGAATACTATTGATGCTAAATGCAGATCAATCCATAAATCCAGATCATGCAATATCAGAAACACACCAGTCAGTTCAAAGAGCACAGCTGAACTTCAAGACATAAGACTCAGCACTTTTTTAACAACATTTTTATGGATTTTTCTCACTAGTAGTGCGATACTGTCTTTAAATTTTTTTTTTTTTCCTCCAACAAAATTGTAATAAATAACTCATATTGCAGCACATGTTCTGGTACATGGTAGCACTTTAAATTTCAAAAATCTGATCCAGTACAGATTTATCAATGTCAAATCCACTGAGAGACTGAAAAGGGTTGCTCTTATATGTGATTGTTTCTGAGAGCTTTAGATAAAAAGAATTTTAAAACTACATCTTTGAAGAATTCCTCACAATATGCAAAAAATAAAATAAAATAAAAACCAGCTGAAATGATAAACTAGATGTACTGAAAGAGTGTATTGTGTTACACTGACCTGCTTAAATATACTGCTAGAAAAAATAACACATCCAAGTAACACATTCGAGATCTGAATGAATGAAATACTCTAATTCAGGGGTTTTCAAAGTATGAAAGGGTGAGCCCCCCTCCAGGGAGCACTACGCCTGCACCCAGCCGGACGTGTATTTGCCCTCCTTTACACCCAGATTCCACATACTCTGTCAGTGCTCCGCTCCGCTCAAGTACGTCGTGCGAAGTACTTGTCTGTCATGTAAATCAATGAGAGCTGTTCCACATCCTCCGCTACTCCTCCGCACGTCTCTGTCCACGTACGTCTTCTCCGTCTTTCACCGTCAAAATACGGAACTGAGCTCTTTTTGTCTCCGCTCCCGTCAGTCCAGATCAAGACCCGCAATTGCAATCGCACCAAACAGGATAAAGAATGTAGTGAAGACCCGGTTTGTCAAATTAAATTATAGTAAAAACAGGTCGGTTACTAGAAATTAGAGCATAGTTCGTATGTATTCCCCAAATTAAGAGCAATTAATTAAATAACTGGATGCAGACTATTGGTGCTTCAACAGACCAAAAAATTCTTATTGCAGGAATGGATGAAGAGATGATGAGTTTGGAAGCGGAGAACAAACATAGTTCATACAAACTATGGATGATCCTGTTTATTCCTGTTACAAAAATCCACAGCAGAAAGAGAAAATATTTGGGCAGAAACTGAACATCTGCTGGATGATGATGGGGATTTTTTTTAATATGTCATATTAAATTAAACGTTCACAGGGTTTATACCGGAATGAGGAACTCTAATTTAATGCTCTTTTAATGCTATTAGAAATAATTTTAATTTCATCAACAAGTATCATGTACACAAGTTATTAGTATACATGAAATAAGGAGCTGTAAGCACAGTTCCATGACTCAAGTTTGTGTATATATATATATATATATATATATATATATACTATATATAGATAGATAGATAACATGGTGAAATCATCTTTACTCTCGACAGGCTGCAGCCATGTCACGAATTCCTCTTTTCCAGCCACTTTTTGACATTTGTATTGTCCTATTCTCTAGCTCTCTCTCCGCCTCAAGCTTCTTTTCCAAACAACTGCTTTATGATCAATTGCAGCAGTTCTGCTCAAATTAATCGTGTCAAAAAATAGTCACTTTTTAAACACCACAATGTATTAAATAAATACAAATGCTGGGAACCAATTCTTTTTTTACATCTCTTTAATATTTTGTTCTATTCAACTACACAAGCATCATCTTTAAACTACTAAGAATTGTACTATAAATGTGACTTTACCCGATTCTTATGTACACCTTAGTAATTGATATGCCGCACAATGTCCTCCTTTTTGGTGCTATAGAAATGGCCACCCTAGGTTGCACTGTGGAGAGGTATAACCGCAGATCATCTTCAACCAGCAGCCTTGACCGGTATTTGCTTTTTATCATTGCGAGTGCGGAAAACTCACATTCGCAGAGATAGGTTGAAGTGAAGGGGATGAGCACGTTCACTGCCTTCATTGAGAGCTGTGGAAATTCAGTCCCTACTGACAGCCAAAAGTGCGCAAGTGACACGTCACTCATCCTCTGTTTTAAGTCCATGTCACAGCTCAGCTCAGCCAGAGCCTCTTCCTCTCCTGCTGAAAGTCCATCTTCGAGTGTCACGGGGAAGGAAAATGGGTTTCTCACCCACTGGTTTGCCATTGTCTCCTCTCCAAAATATTCTCCAAACTGCTCGCGCATCCCCTCCAAATGCGCGCAGACAGCCTGCTGTAAAATCTCCACCTTCAGCCCTGCTCTGGACAAAACATCCTCTAGGGTGGGAAACATTTCCTCTGATCCCCGCTCCACACGCGCACCCCACAGTTCCAACTTTGTCCTAAATCCACAGAGCCGATCGTGCGCGTAAAAGACGTTGCAGTCTTTGCCCTGCAGACAGATGTTCAGTGTGTTTATCTTTTCGAAGACATACGAAAGATAGGCAAGCTTTGCAACCCACTTCATGTCCTCCATGTGTTTTACCAGTGGAGAGTTGATTTCAGCGAGGAAAAGAAGGACTTCCTCACGGAGATCACAAAGCCGTGTGAGAACCTTTCCTCGGGAAAGCCACCGGACCTCCGAGTGCAGAAGCAGCTGTTTAAAGTGCGCGCCCATCTCGTTGCAGAGGATAGAGAAAAGACGGGCATTCATGGCGCGTGACTTTATAGGGTTAACAATTTTTACTGCCTCGTCCAGCACAGTGCGTAGCTCTTGGGGCATCCTCTTAGTTGCCAAGGCCTGGCGGTGGATTATGCAGTGCGTCCAAATAGCAGCCGGGGCGACCTCTTGCACCGTTTTTACCAGACCACTGTGCCGGCCTGTCATTGCCCTTGCCCCTTGCATATTCCACAGCAGCGGCCCCAATCCACATTATTTTCCTGCATGAAATCATTCAAAACCTTGAAGATTTCTTCTGCTGTAGTGCGTGAGGGCAGAGGGTGACAAAACAAAAACTCTTCATGCACATTTAGCTCTTTAACATAACGCACATACACCATTAACTGAGCACAGATGGCGACGTCAGTCGTCTAGTGCAGCTGAAGGGAGAAGAAGGGGCTTTCACTAAGATAACATGAGGTTATCTTAGTGAAAGGTTGCATAAGGTTGCACAAAGATAACATGAACTGGATTCAAGTAAGCTGGACCGGGCAGGATTCTCAGGCGTCTTTAGAGACGGATAGTTTTATTAGCCAGGTTAACAGATGAATCATTGCTTTTCAGATGTTTCTGAGAATACCTTGAAGAGGTCCAGGCTTTCCTTTCTGAGAGGGGGAACCGGTTGGGTCCAGAGACTGTTGGTTCAGCAGAGTGCTCAGCAGCAGCAGCGTCTAGCTTCTGAATTTCCAGTGACAGACCTTGGTTGGAGTGATTAGCTCTTTCCCTAAGAGCAGCAGGTGGATTCCAGAGTGAGATTTTTAGGTTTGGCTCTCTAGGGCAGGCAGGCAGGTAACAGGCTAAGCTCATCCAGAGCTTCAGACAAGAGACAAGTTTCCTGTGAGCGAGAAGACAGAGACTGGTTAGAATAGGGTTTCTCCTTAGAGACAAAGATTCTAGTAGTTACAGAGGCTCAGGTTCGCTAACCAAACTTGGTCAACACTGCGGCGTTGAAGGAAGGTCTGGCTGCTGATTATAAAGGCAGGTCTCCTGATGGGCTGATGAACGTCAGCTGTGCTGGAGGGCTCCAGTCCAGGAGATCCACAGCGCACTCTGCAGGAGAAGGGTGGTGAATCTCCAGATCCCAACAGTGTTCGTGTGTTAAATTTCATTCAGATAAAGTGTCATTTTAAAAGATTGCGATGGTTCTAAAATAAAAGCAATTAGAAGGTGTTTTGTAGTGGCATTTGTTTGTGTTGATTTATTGGGTGGCGGGCGGGGGGGGGGGGATGCAGCAGGCATAGTGCTCCCTGGAGGGGGGCTCACCCTTTCATACTTTGAAAACCCCTGCTTTAACCAATGGAACACTGGGCTTGGAGTCACACACTGAATTAAACTGGGAAAAAAGATTAAAGGCTGATCCAGCTTTTATGTAATGTCCTTAAAAAAGGTCAAAATAACGCCCTGTAGTGTGTGTGGCCTCCATGTGCCTGTATGACCTCTCTCCAACACCTGGGCCTGCACTTAATGAGGTGGAGGATGGTCACCTGAGGGATCTCCTTCCAGACCTGGACTAATGCCAAGTGTCCTGCACAGTGTTGGGCTGTGAGCATAAGTCCCATCTGTGGACGTTGGGCTCTCCAACATACGGAATCGGTTTCTACCCCTTTGTTCAGACATATACACATTTTTGGGCTGCTGGAGGTCATTTTGTAGAGCTCTGTTAGTGCTCCTCCTTTTCCTCCTTACATGAAGGTAGATAAAGCGGCCCTGCTGCTGGGTCGTTGGCCTCCTACGGACACCTCTACATTTCCTAATGACCGACCTGTCTACTGGTAACAACTCTGGACGCTACACTGACACACACAGAAAACCTTCTTGCTGCAGCTTGCATTTATGTGCCATTCTGGATGAGCTGCACTACTTGAGCCACTTATATGAGTTGTAGAGTCCATCTGATGCTACCACAAGTTTGAAAGCACCATCAACATTCAAATGTGTCTAAAACATCAGCCAGAAAGCGTAGGTACTGAGAAGTGGTCTA
The DNA here is from genome assembly GCA_030533445.1 of Cyprinodon diabolis. Classification (NCBI taxonomy): domain Eukaryota; kingdom Metazoa; phylum Chordata; class Actinopteri; order Cyprinodontiformes; family Cyprinodontidae; genus Cyprinodon; species Cyprinodon diabolis. The sequence continues at coordinate 7,625,021 of CM060068.1, read as the reverse complement.
CAGTCCCCACTTACAGAACCACTCTTTTATGACCTTGTCTTTCTTATTGCCAATAATTTCCATCTGTTGTCTATTCCATTCACACAACAGCATGTGAAAGTGATTATCGGTCAGTGTTGCTTCATAAGCAGTGTTAAAGTTTGGTTTCACAGAAGTTTGATTTAATTGAAGTATTATTGTGTTGTTTATGTGTTCCCTTTATTTTTGTGAGCAGCTCATTCCCAAATCCACTCCAAAGTTATGCAATAAGCAAAATCAATACATCCATCCTTATTTCAAACTTTTATACCAAGCACTGAAAGCATTAGAGGAAATCAGGAATGTAAAAAACAAATTACTGACCCACTGTCATACATCAACGATGCCAGTTCACCAGTGAAGCATCTGTGATAAGAAACATTTAACATTATATACCATTAAAAGTTTAGGTTGAGATCATCACTGCACCCAGTATGAAGGGATATGTTGGTATTGTGCCTTTGAATCTACCTGGGATACAAATACTAACTTTACCTTACAGGTCAGGAGAAATGGGCCACAATTCAAGCAAGGTTTTGTAAGGAACTATAAGAAAAGAATATTTAAGCTGACTGAAAAAGTTGAAGTAATACAGATCTGACAGAGCCTGTTCTGTATGGGAATGAGGATGGATGATCAAATGTTAGCCTATATGGAGAAAGGGAGAAATCTAGATGGATGGATGGATGGATGGATGGATGGATGGATGGATGGTTGGTTGAAAAATAGAACACAATTCATTAAAGAGAGTAACAGTAACTTTTGCACTCGGTGTAATTGAGTCAGGTGTAACTTGTTTTAGATCACTCATATAAAGGCGAAACCAGGAAAGGTGTTACTAGCAAAACATACATAACATGTGTCTCCAAGTTTCTGCTGTTGGTTCCATGCCTTCCTCCTGTCCACGGCCTGCATCCAGAAACAGATGCTCTATGTGTTCCCCTTCTCTGAAAGGTCCCTATTGTTGCCGTATTAAAATGGAGCAAGTGTCCCCTGCCTGGTCAAGGGTCGAATCAAGCAGAATGACACCAGGTTCCACGTGGCTTGACCTTTAAAATGAGTGCAATGTGATACAGTGCACAGGTCAGCAGTCAAATGTTGAAAACTGGCCCACATGTTAAACACACCCTTTGACCTTACGGAGTCCAACCAGTGCCCCCTCCTCTAGCAGGTCATTTGCTGGGATTACTGAAGCTCCTTCACAATAATCCAATATGCAGATGACTTGTAATCTAACCATCATTTGCGAACCTGTCTTTATATTTTAATGCTCTTCAGAGCTTTTTTAGGCTCTATGAGATCATCATTTCAGCTTTTGTTCATAGAAGGGTGAAAAACATATTTTCCGAAATAAAAAAAGTATTTGAACTTACCCATTTATTAACATTATTTTCTTATGTCTATGTCTGTGGATTGAAAAACAATTGGAAGACTGTCTTGGAGCTAATCTTGATAATGCAACAGATATATTAGGAAACAACGCAAATGCTGTTACCAATTAAAAAAAAATTGGTTAAACAATTTATAATGATGATTTACTTCTTATATGTATATTTAAATGCACAGAGCTACCAGCAGTATTGCTCTTCTCAGATGCCCACAGCTCCCTTCTCCTCACTTAGAAAAATGCTTACTAGCCTTCCAGAAGGTCCCTAGAAATCACTGAATTATGCTTTCACCTAATTTGCAAACCTGCCCATCTGTATGTGACAGCACCTGATGCAGTAGGAGAGAAAAATATATGATGGGGAAATAGAAGAACTAAAAAAAAAGAAAAATTCAATACATTTGCGTCTACTAATGAATTCTCTTTCATCGATTTTATTTTTTTCTAATCCATTTTAACTAATATCTGAGTTTGTTTTCATTTTTTTTTCCTTTAAATTAATTATTTTTTCAAAAGCTGCGGTCACACTGTTTCCTGTCTTGCCTTGTGTTATGTCATGCATATTGAAACCCATCTGTGGTGTGATTCTAATCATGAGAATAAAAAGGAGATTTATAGAACATAAAGTTCTTTCATATTTATAAAGGATAGCTGTTGCTTTTGGTGCACCGCTGAGGTCCACATGCATCGTACATGTATGTGCGTATATTTAAAAACTAATTTTTAGAGTTATAATAATATTAATAATTGAACTTCATTGATCTCACATAGGAGAAATTTACCTCTGCATTTGACCCATCCCCTTGGAGAGCCGTGGGCTGCCATTGTGCGGCTCCCGGGGAGCAGTGTGGAGATAAGGGTCTTTCTCAGGGACCCAGAGAGCAGGCTGTGGATATCAAACAGGGCAATAAGTCAATGAGTCGATGCAATCAGCTGGTTTTCCCTGTAGAGAAGAAAAACTTTGAATCAATTTGATTGTATGATCTGATTGAATTGTCTCTGTAAAGTGGCTTGAGAGGATATTTGTTGTGAAATAGTGCTATATAAATAAATTGAAGTGAAATGCATGGCTCTATACCTATAAAGCAGGACAGAATCAACAGCTGCAGTGCGACAGACCCGTGATTCATTTTCAGTCTTAATTGGTAAAGGTGATCATGTTCTACTCCAACAGAGGCTAAAAGAGACTACTGAGCAAGGACAAAATACAAATTCCAGTTTCTTCAGTTTTTGCTCTTTTCTTTTTAAAGAAACCACTGTTAAAGGGGTCTATAATCCACTGAAAATAGCACACAATTTGCCAGGTCATAAAAACTGAGCAATTTATTTAGGGACAGAATAAAAATCTGTCTCTGTTCAACATGCATTTAAAGCACAAGCAGTTAACTTTTTTTTTCAGATGGTGTAGCACCCTTATTGCAACATGTGACCCTGTTATTTGTAGATTCTTTTTGGACTTTTGAAATTTCGGAGGAAATATTGTTTTCACTAATTCCTGTCTCGTTCAGGTAAGATGTAACTCTTTATAAGTACCTTTGACAAGTTAAATGTCCCATTGAATGGTGGCCAGCTAAAGATAGGACTTCAAGATATGCATATTAATCCTCCTAATCTTTAGATTTTCGCTGGCTGGGGCAGGGCTGTGAGCATTTTTCTTATATTTCATATAATCTTTTTTATCTTTAACCTTTAATCTTCTTTAAACTTCTGGCTCATTACATTTAAGCCCAATAAAAGCACCAAGGACCCACATTCAGTCTTTGCCTAACACTGCTCCTAACTCATGGTCTGATTTGGTTGTTTAAAGAGTGTGACTGTGTGTTTTGACCACAAGCTTTTCAGCTCCATTTACACAGGCCACAGCTGAGTTCATCCAAAGTAATCAACATGGAGCAATAACTACCCGACGCACTTCGTCAATCTCCCACTAAATCCTTCTAAAGTAAACACAAACTATTGTTACTATCCTCATCCATACATGCCAATGAAGGGCTGCCCACAAACAAAGAAAACACCACATGGAAAGCAGCAGCTCGTGCTTGAGATTTTGGCAGTACAGCTTGAAACCCAGAAACCTCACCATGGCTTAATCAGTGCGCTCGGAAGAGGATGTTCCAGTTGAACAGGAATGCTGAACTCCTCATTGGAGTCAGTTTTGAACAGAACCCGTAGGAAAGTTTCTGCTTGAACAAATATGCTGGTTAAATCTGCTCACAGTGAATCAAATCTGAGGCCAGCCCCATCACAGTTACCTAATAAATCTGCATCTCTTCATGTCATCACCCAGTTCTTCTCTGTAAGTTTTACGGCGCGTCTTGCTGCATGTTGTTGAATTTTACACCCCTGTTTTGCTTTCTTGGGCCAAAATACATCCAACCTCACCAGTTTGGATCACACTAACTGTATTTTCCCTTTAAAATAAAAAGCTTTATCCGTGTCTTTAAAACCATCAAACCACTTCCAGGTGCATGATCCCAGGAAATGTCAGAGGTCTTCTTCCTTTTTGCTCTGGGCTGCCAGAGGCTTTCTTGTAAGCTGGTTAAGAAAATGAATGCCTTTATGTTTAGGTTTTGAGCCGCTGAATAATTTACTGTGTAATTATATCCTCTGCCAAGCCTCTATGTCCACTCAGGCCAGTTTATGCTTCTCTACAGCCTTGCAGTCACAAGTGAAGCACCGACCAAATCCGAATTCAAACCCACTCTTTAATCACAAAAAACGGACAGCTCACGTCCAGAGGAAAAAGCCCTTACACAACAACCGGGATGTCTTTTAGGTCAGCCAAATTTTCTTCTCTGCAGAAATAAGAGTCATGCCTGGAGGAAAACTGTTCAGTATATGTGAGGAAGATTTAGCCAATGCAGTGGTAGTTACTGCATGAGTGACGAAGTGAAGAACCTGCAATTAATGTTGAATAAATCAGTCCACATTTGACCATTCTTCATGTGGTTTTTATGCTTCATTCCATCTAAAGCAGTGCTAATGCCACAAACCATTAATAATAATTTATTTTATGGTGTTTTAAAAGACATAATGAAGTTTTTTTTAAACCTCAGGCTCTCTCTGCCAAACTTGTTCCCTCATCTCTTCTGATTAGCTCATCTCACTCCTTTGTCATATTTTACCCCTGCCTCAGTATTTATTCTCCTGGTAAATCTGTGCTAATTTCTGGATTATTTTGTCACACTGCCTGTTTCTGCTCCATGCCCTGTTCTCCCTATTCAAGGCCTGTAAGTTTCTATTTTATTCATAAAAATCATTCACCATTCTTACACCGAGTTCCAGTCAGCATTTTGCTCCAACTCAGTTTACAATACTAACAACATCTCCTACAGTAGATGAAACAATTTTACTTCTGTACATCCTGTCCTTCATCCAATGAAAATGTTCAGAGATTATCTGTGTAGTTTTATTTCTCTCCAAGATGAAACCATTAAAAGGGTCTACTGTTGCCATTAAATTAATTTCCTACACTGGAAAATCGATCTAGAAATAAGTAAAAATTCCTCAAATTAAGTGCATTTACCCTTATTTTGAGTAGGTAAGTGAGATATTTTGCCAATGGAAGGAGTATTTTTACTCTTAAAATAAGATAATTAGATAACATGCACTTGAAATAGGACAATGCAGTTGTGTTTTCTTATTTTAAGTGTAAATTGTCTTGTTCCTTTTTGCAAAATGTCTCTTTAACCTCCTTAATCCAAGAACAATTGCACTCATTTTAAGAAAAAATGACTTATATAGATTTCGATTATTTCCAGTGCGGAAAGTACTTTTATAGACTTAGATTTTATTTTTGTTTTCTTGCTTGTTTGTTTTTTGCTCTGTTGTGGTTGGTCATGGCAGAAGGCTATTCACTGTGCCTGGTTCTGCTGGAGGTTTCATCCTGTTCATGGGGAGATTTCTTAGACTTACATGGAGTTAGACAAACTTAATTTATATACACAAAATGTATGTAAAACGAAATTTCGTTTTGTACAGCTTTCATAACATTTCCATTTTTTTAAGGGAAGTAGTGATCAAATGTAAACATTGCGGGAGAAAAAAATATTGTTCAAAAAACTTGTTAAAATGGTCAGTTTGATGTAGACTCTGTGATATGATCTAGAGTTTTTTTTTTTACATTAAGCCGTCTGATGCAATCAATTGATTTTCCTTAGACAGAAAACTTTGAATCAATTTGACTGTATGATCTGGTGAACTGTAAAGTGCCTTCAAATAAGATGTGTTGTGAACTGGCTCTATATAAATAAACTGAATTAAACGGAATTGAATTGATTTTTTTGAATCTGCTGGACCTGCAGGGGTTGAAGTTAAGATTTTTTAACGGCTTTCACATTTCATTTGTCCAGAAACTATTTTTACTTGCCCAGTATAATGTTTGATAAATATAGGTCCTAATATTCATTGTTGTATATATATCAATGAAAAATGTTTTTTTGTAATTCAGTAAGTTTCCAGGTTCCTGGTGTGTATATGCATCATCAGATAATGAACTCAAGCCTACATTAACGTGTTAACATGCTTTTCAAGCCTTCCTGCACATTCTTTTCAAACTAAACTTTGCTTTAAACTGTTGTGTGCTTGGAAAAATATAAATTGTAATGTTAAAAATAAAAAAAAACTTGACAGGTTAAAAACTTACACTACTACTACTCACCAGTTTAACATGTTTAGCTCTATAACATTTAAATGCACCTCTCCAATGTCTAAGAGAAAAAAAATTTGAGAAAAACATTTTTTAATATATGACCACTGTAGAGAAGACTGTCATATGATAGAAATATTTACACTGTGCGCATACAATTATTATTTTCCTAGTCCCTGACTGCTAATTTTTAATCTAGCGTGTATTATAGTATAGATTAAATTCATCATCCAGCTGCTGCTCTGCAGAATTCTCTCCCCAAGAGCTGAATCACGCCATCTAGCTTTTTTAAATCACCCGAGAATGTGTACAAAACAACAAAAATGGTGCCGGCAAAACGCTTGTGGGTCGTTTTTAGCGAATGGCGGTGATTTTAAAGTCATTTTGAGTGATAAAATAATTTTATTTTGCGATCATTGCACTTGCCTGGCGGGCAAATGCAAGGAAATTTGTACTCTCCCGACAATAAAAACTACTTGCCTCGGGTGATCGGGCAATGGTTAACATCGAGCCCTGACCTATTGAATGCTGCAAAGCCTCTTCTCAAAAGGCAGCAGGGAGAACAGTCCATGGTGGGGGTGTGAGGGGTCACGCAGCGCTGGGATGAAATGTCTTTAATGGAAGGAAGAGGAGCCCTGAGGATCTTTTCTGCTATTCTCACCACTCCCCTCACCTTCTTCCACTCTGCAATGCTGCAGCCCCCACACCATACAGTGAGATAGCTGGTCAGAACGCTCTCTATGGTGCTTCTGTAGAAGGTGGTGAGGATGATTGGGGGCAGGTGGGCTCTCCTCACCCTCCTCGGGAAGTACATGCGCTTTTGAGCCCTTTTGACGGATGAGGTGGTGTTTACAGTCTAGGTGAGGTTACCTGTGATGTGCACCCCCAGGAATTTGGTGCTGCTGACCACCTCTACAGCTGAGCTGTTGATGAACAATATAGCGTGGTTAGGCTGGTTCTTCCCTAAGTCAATGATGATCTCCTTCGTTTCCTCCACATTCGGGATCAGGATTGTTATCTCTGCACCAGTCCAGCTGCTCCACCTCCTCTCTTTAGTCCTGGTCGCTGTCGTCTCTCATGAGGCCCACCACCGTGGTGTCATCTGCGAACTTCACAATGTGAATGGTGGTGAACCTGGGGATGCAGTCCTGTTATCAGGGTGAACAGCAGGGGGCTCCTTACCACGCTCTCCACATGCAGAAAAAGCTTGCTTCAAATGCCAAACTGCTGAAAGCCTTTGTATCACTAGACTATGCTGGCTTTGTAAAAACCCTTGAGACAATGATGAATTACTGCTACATAGATAAACTGAATAATAAATGTTTAATCATTCCATTTAGTTCGTTTTAGTTTTAATCATCACTTTGAAATTTTATTCAGAAAAATATTAATCTCAGTTAATTGACTTGGTGGTAATTAACTTGATCAGAAAGCCTGATCTCTAGTCTGTGTTTCTCTCCTGGCTCCTTTCTAACGGTCTGATGGCTGAATCATGAGCTGGTTGTTTAGAATTATAAGCCTTTAGCTCTTTAAAGGATTAAACATATTGTTAATGACATTTTTGTTTGTTTTCATGTATTTATGTAACTTAGACATTTTGCCTGCAGTGGAGATTTAATGCACATGTTTGTTTGAGACCTTCTGGATGAGAGCGTGGACTGAATGTGACAATCTGAAGACATTGTTTGGACGTGTTTAAGGAGAACCTGAAGAGCTCTCGATGCAAATTTCAAATATTTGTTTATAGGATTAGTCAGTGTGGACGTGGCCAGTTGCCTTCATGTACACAGCCATATTCCCACGCACACCAAAGCAAAGACTTCATTTGTCATGCTGACTGCAAGCAATGAGCTCTTGGTTTTAAACATGAGAAATACCATAAAGACATAAAAACATTTTTGAATAAAGCATTCTTGGGCCTCAGGAAGAAATCACAAAGTTTAAATTAGAATGGTGTTCTTAAATGTCTTCAAGAAAAAACAAAAATGATATTGTCCCACTTACAGTCCCAGTTATGAAGCTACATCTTATATATATATATATATATATAGATATTTATATATATATATATATATATGTATACACTCCATTCACCGGTCTAGCTCAGCCCCGTGTCTCCTCGCTGCTCACCTGTGTCACCTGCTCTACTCTATATTTAAGTTACTTTCTGCCAGTTATCTATGCCAGATTACCCAAGCCTTCAGTGAGAGTTCTCTAGTGTAGCCTACCTGTTGTCCTAATTTCCTGATCCTGACCAGTTCTACATTCAGACCTTTAAGCCTGTGTGATCCTGTTTTAGATTTGTTTCCCTGATCTGTCTTCGGACTCCTGCTGTTTTCTGCCTGTGGACTGAAACTGCATCTGCCTCCTGATGTCTCCTTGGTAGCTCTTTGGATCTCGGATATTCTGGCCTGGACACCTGTTAACCTCTTCGACACCGGCTTTGGCTTTATCTTCCCGAAAGTCCTGCCTTCCTTCGTCTGTTTGGATCTGCTCACCAGCCAGTTCTGTAGTTGTCAAGGCTTTGGCTCCTACATGGCTATTGGCAGCCATGCGGCTGGATTGCACACCTTTTTTTCTGGGCACGGACTGAACCCTAAGACCAGGTTAGTGACTCACACGCTCTGTCCAGAGATGGTAAGTAACGAAGTACAAATACTTCGTTACTGTACTCAAGTAGATTTTTCTGATATTTTTACTTTACTTTACTACTTATTTTTATGGTGACTTTTTACTTCTACTCCTTACATTTTAAAAAAATTGGCTCGTTACTTTAGTTTTGAATCATTTCAATGGAGTTACCGTTATTATTTTTCACTTCATCAATACCAAATTCAATCTAATTGGATGGGAATCTACGTTGCATTTGACGCACAACTACAAGATGAATCGACAGATTCTGCGGTATTCATTCGTGGCAAATCATTGCAGCTTGGTGGCGTTAGCATAGTAGTATGGACGACGAGATGATTGAAAATGAACACAACGGAGATCTAGTCCTATTGGCAGACATCCATTTAAAATGTAGGCAACGGCATGAAAAAAGTGGTTTCTACTTTAAGTAAATTTACAAGCCTGTACTCTATTACTTTTGCTTGAGTAAAGAGTACTTTTGCCATCTCTGCCTCTGTCAGATTTAGGTGGTCACTAACCTGGGTTTTCCCTCTACAGAGATTCCAGCCGTTAACACTCTAGCTGCTGATTTGCAGACCTAACACATATCAATAAATCCATTCAGGGTCCTCAGACCTGAGCCCTGACATGTCCTTTGTCAAACAATCATGTACAGAGTTTTGTTGGCTGAATAGATCTTGAGTAATCCTCATGAATTAATCTCTCTGAGCAGTGCTCCATCCTTGTACTAGTAAAATGAGCAGAGGGTGAATGTATGCATATAGCTGCCTCCTGTTGAAAGCACCAACTTTGACCAAGGGCGATTTTTCCAGCAAGTTGAGATGAAGACGCTTTTTTTAACAGCTAACTTGCACGGGAACATTGACTATTCTTTTTTTCTACAGTTACTATGTTCTAAACCTGTTTTGTTTTTTGTGTTTTTTATGCTAAAAAGGCCTCTGACTTTGTTAAGCCTTAATAAGTGGTGACACTGTGTCATACAGCAATGTTATAAAATGGGGAGTACCCAGACAGAGAGGTTGCTTCGCTTTGAAGGCAAAATATTTCTTCTGGATTGAAAGAAAACAGCTTTATTAAAAAAAATCATATTCTGTAGATCTAACCACATGTAATGTAATCACAACAATGCTTATTGACTTTAAAGGACTTGAGAAAGCATATTTCAGGACCTTTAAGCATAACGTATAAATGTTTGAAATGGCTTCCATCAGAGCATAGGGAAAAATGCAACAGTAGAAACAGGCCCAAAACATGATGACATAACCACAATTTTCAGCTGTTATGTTCTGTACAGTCTGGAAGTCTCACCTTTACTCTTCAAATTTTTATGTATGACCATCAAAAATTTTCCCCAGAAGACATGTAGGCAGTAAATAGAAAGGTACTAGACCTACTCCCACACACTCAAAAGCAATGACAAATGTGTAAAGCAGCACACTCTTTCATTCAAGACAGTCAATCTTTATTTGTCATCACATTAACTATTCCGAAATAGTTCCTGAACATTTACAAGGCTCAAAAGTCTGGGTTCAAACAGTGTTCAGTCTGTCATGGTTTTGGTTCTGTTTAAGTTTTCTCTTTGACTTTTCGTTGGTTTTATTTTCATTTTGTGTTGTTCTGGTTATTTTTGATTGTATTTCAGTTCTTTTATATTTCTTGTTTGCCCTTGGTTGCCCTCTTGTGTGAGTCTCCTTTCCACTAGCTCCCTTCTAGATTCTTCTGTCCACACCTTCTCCCAATCTGCTGATTAGCCTGGTCTTTGTTTCTGACTCCCATATATACACCTCTTGTTCAGTCACTGTTTGCTGGTTCATCATCGTCATTTCTTTGCCCATCATGTTAGTTTCCCTGGTTTTCCTTCAGGTTTTTCTATATTTTGTTATTGGTGGATTTTTGCTTGTGTTGACGCCTTTTTGGATGTTAAAGTTGCAATAACCACCTCAGCCTTCATCTCTGCATTTGGGTCCTTCAAACCTCCACCCAACCTGACAGAGTCATCTCTCAGACCTAAGAACAAGGTATAACGGCTAAACATTGTAGCAACAGCATATTGCTGTGGAAATGCTTTGCTTAAAATGCTTGAAGCTCGTGGGATGAGGAAATAGACCTTCCTCAAGACTTTTCAGCTTCACCTCAAACCAACTGTTAGATGGATCATATCTCGGCTCAGATGATTGGTCAAACAAGAAAATTTAACAAACTACCTCAGGAATGAATGAAACAGGGTGAACTTTACTTTGCTTGCTAATAAGAATAGTCCAGTATCAACCAGAATTATATCAGAAGCTTTTTAATGTGTACTGAAGAACTGTAGGGTCAAGGTGCAACTCAATAAAAGACATTTAACCCAATATTTATCTGTTTCTTTTATATATTTAAGCCTAAGTTTTAATCTGCAAACATTAGCATCCGCATGTTGTTTTTAAAGTCATTGCAGATGTTTTTCGTAGAATCCTTCCTGCCTGCAGTACGAACAGCTCAAATGAAAGAAAAAATCAATAAAAGATTCCTGCTCATAATAAACAAATGAAAGCTTTTGACTGACGTGTCAATTTTATACTTCCGACACAAACCGCAATGCTCTCTCTGAACCTGGAGGGGGTCCAAATAAGTAAGTTGTTTTAGAAATAGGCTGCCCTAAAGCTGCAGAAGAATTTGCTCATCTATGACCCCCTCAACACCACAAATATACATTGGATTGCTCTTTCCTTTTGGAAATTAGTCCATAGGAACGTACATCTGCACACTATAAAAAGATCGGCACTTGTGAGAGGTTTTACACTGATGGCTTATCTCGATCTGCAGAGCTCCATTGCAGCGCTCAGATAAGCCTTCACACTAACTCAGGTTACAACATCATGCATGTTTCCTCTTGGTCACGTCAGGGCAGCTCACCCCAAGTGGAAACGTAGAGCACCCGTTTGCTGGTACGTTACACAGGTTGTTGACAACAACTCTATAGCAACACTGTCAACTGCAACCAAAATGCAATCCAAGTCATGGCAAGCTTGATAGTTCTCACCATGTTGAGCTTACAGTGAACAGATTTGATACATCTATTTTTTTCTGTCAGAAGTGGCCAACGTTAGCATCAATTAAGCCAACCCACATATACAATAAAGCCACAAGGTTCTCTTCTCAGTCATTTAGTAAATGGGTTGAGGTTAGCTAATCCTGGTGGAAGTATTACTGTTTCATGTCCTGTAGGGCGTCTCTCCATTTGTTTACAGCAATTTAGGTTTTGACGAGCTGCTGAAAACAAACATAAGTCCAAGACAATGAAGAAACACATTTGAAGCAACATTTTTATACCAATAAAACATTAAAATCCAGACAAATACAGTGAATTATGGTTTACAGAGGTTTACCAATTAATAAACAGATGAATTGGTTTTCTCCAGTTTGATTTCAGTTTATTTGCCATTATACATATTTGTTTCCTGAAATACTGAGATAGAGTGGAATAAAACTGAAATTGCATGTGTCAAAAGGTTATATTTACAGAGGCCAAGAGGTGCAAATGCTCAGTAAATGACCAAACAAGCATGTGTTACACAAAATCATGTGTTATGGAAAGTCACAACAACCATGCAAGCACAAAAAAAATATGCGAAAAAACTAAATGGTGCAGACAAAAAATAAACGAGCTGCAAACAGGTGAAAACATGCTGCAAACCAAATGAGCTGCAAACACATGCATGATGCAAACTCCAAAACAGTAAACACACAATCAAAAAACCCCAAAACTAACTCAACATAAAAATGTTACAACCAAGAAATGCTGCACTCACTAAAAATATAAGGGAAAACTTAGAATCAAAAAACAAATACAAACAAAAAATGTGGGAAGCAGAAACAAGATGTTGCAATCAAAAAAATAAAATAAAAAATGCTGCAATTACAAAAAAAAATGATTCAAATAGCAAAAACAGATGCAAACAGACTCTGAAAAAGTGCTCCAGAGCCTTGGAGGGTGTCTTAATCTCACTGAGGGACATTAAATAAACAAAACCCTCCCTGCTTTTGGATTGGTAGAATTATCATTTGATTGATGAAACAAATTTTCAAAATCATCTTTATTATCTTTATTGCCAGGCTGGTGTACGCAAAACAAGGAATTACTGTTCTTATCAAGTCAGACATTTCAAATATAGATATACCATTAAAAAGTTGTTTGTATTATATATACTATACATATATATATACATTATATATATATATATATATATATATATATATATATATATATATATATATATATATATATATATATATATATATATATATATATATATATATATATTTATTTATAATATAATATAGGTCTGTTCCTGTTTTGCTGTGACACCGTCCTGGAGAGAAATATCAGCTGTGCTGCTGCCATTAACGCCTTTGTTTATTCATGTTGGAGATCGGCCTGTTTTTCAGAGTAGTCATGTTTCTCTTACTGTAACTGGCTGGACGTGCTCTCTTTATCCTCTGACATGGCTGGCTCGGAGCTCGTCTGCCTGGCTGTGTGTTTGCCGGATGGGGCCGCCTGTGGAGCTGGTTGACAGTTGCCTTTTTGTGTCTCTGCTTCTTTTCCTATGTCTGCTTCTGTCTCTTTGAACCCCAGTCGGCCTCGGCAGAATGCCGCTCACACTGAGCCTGGTTCTGCTGGAGGTTTCTTCCTGTTAAAAGGGAGTTTTTCCTCTCCACTGTCGCTACAAGCATGCTAAGTGTGAGGGATTGCCTTTGAGTCAATGAGTCGATGCAATCAATTGGTTCTCCTTATAAAATTTTGAATCAATTTGACTGTATTATCTGGTGAATTGTAAAAGGCCTTGAGATGACGTGTTGTAAATTGGAGCTACATAAATAAACTGAATTGAATATATATATACCTACAGGCAGTTTTTTTTTTAGAATTAGAAGGCTATCAATTTGGGCACTCTAATAAGTTTTCATCAGATCAACAGCCTGAGGAAGGAACTTTTATCTGTAGCGGTTGGTTTTTATAGATTTTTCTATGTAGATTAAAGTCTAAAAAGTTTAAGTATGAGTGGGGTCACCAGAGATGTTAGCTTCCTTTTTACTGTACCTGGACCTGTACAAGTCACGGATCGAGGGAAGGTCAGCCCAAAGGATACTCTCTTGAGCATATGATAATTTGTTACAATAATATAATAATTGAAATTTATTGAGCTCACATCAGATTTGCTTTTACCTCTCCATGTAACCCATCCCTTTGGGGAGCAGTGGGCTGCCATCATGGTTAAGGGTCTTGCTCAGAGAGAGGCAGTGGGTTTTGAACTAAAAAAAAAAACTCAGGATTCCAAGCTCTATGCCCTGACTGCTAGGCTACCACTCCCCTACAGTAGCCAGGACCAGTGCTGTTTTGAGGATGAGCAAAAAAACAACACAGATGGACAAACACGCGACAGACTAAAAGATGGCTGTACAATACCTGCCCAACTCAAGGCCTGGATCGTAGCAATTGATCCTCTCAAGAGCCAGAAATATCTTTAAGTATTGGCATATGTACTGTATAGGAACACTAGAGTACAAAGTTGCTAAAACTAAAACATTCATGTGAGTAAAGTTATAATACTCTATAATACCATAGCAGTCGGCTCTTTGTAAATTAAATGATTACATAAAAAGTTTAATTAACAAATGCTACAAGTCCTCTTGAAGACTTGATGATGTCAAAGCGGCAAGAAACAAAATTGAGTTTGACAAAAAAAAAAAAAAAAAAGGATTTTTACACACCTGGCATAGAGGAACGCCTGATGTTAGTCAGTCAATATTGGAATAATCTGAAAGAAAACCTTTTAAAATTTGTTTTTGTTTCATGTTTATTCAGTTCAGATATTTAAGAAGCACTATGCCTATAAGGAATTTGAAAAATCAAATCATTTTAACAACCAAACCAACATAGCCAATACTTCCATTTCCTCTTCATAGGCTTCTTTTTGTGTTCAATGTGGAAAATACTCCAGGCTTAGTTGATCTACTGTTCTCACCTACTGTTACCAAATACATGCTCGGTGTTATTGGAATAACAAAATGAAGCACTTTTTATTTTTAATCAAATATAAAAATATCACCAAGAGAGTTAGATAACTGACAAGCATGGTGGTGGTGGTGTCATGACATAAGGCTGTTTCACTGCCAAATGTATTAATGCTTAACACCAGGTGTATGGAGTACCACCACAAATTTATTCAAATTTCACTAAAACTAATTAAGTGGTTGCAGAGCAGATAAAGCAGGCTATATGGAGGCTTCCAGTATGGTACTCCCACAGCCCTGATGTCAACCTTGTAGAAAATGAATGCGCTGGGTTTTAAACATTGGATCGTTACTGGAAAACAAACCAAATGCAATAAACCTGAGTTTGCCATGAAAATCAGTCATATATTCTACAGCAGTAGCCATTCAAAATGTCTCTACTTTTCTTGATGGGCCCTTGGCTGGTCCCCTACAATAGAGACTGACATTTTTTCGGGAATCCCACGGGTCACGGGATTCCCGTGGGATGGGAGTCAGTATTAGTAACGATCACGTAATTGGGACGGTACAGGATTAAACATTAACGGGAGCAGACGGCAGCGGGAGCAAACCAATAGTAACTAAAAAAAAACTAGGATCAATGCCAAAAAATAAAATAAAATAGAAAAAAAATCCAGTACTGGCGCCGCCATTTTGTAGTTTTTTTCCTTGAAGCCTACACTATAATGCGAGTCAAAAAAAACTACACGACCCAAAAACCAACAGTCCTTCCGCTCTGAGTTTTTCACCCGCGCTCAAAAGAAATTCAGATTCAATGTATTGGCAGAAATCTTATTGAAGACAACAAGAATGGCAGTGGTGCAGGAGCGGGAGTCATTCTGAATGGGAGCGGGATGGGAGTGGGAGTAATTTCACTAGGAGTGGGACGGGACAGGATTTAGATTTCTACTCTGGGCCGGGATCGGGACGGGACACAATTTTTTTCTGTGGGAGTGGGACAGGACAGGAGTGAAAATCCACTCCCGTGTCAGTCTCTACCCTACAACTCCTTTTTAAACATAAATCTTTGTACTAAAATATTTTTCTGTCCTGATTTGTGGACATTAAGATCTCCTGGTCAGATCATTTAAAGTAGTCAAAGGGTGGAGTCAGAGTAAAAAATATGGACGCCCAGGAGATGGATGATGTCACTCCAGTGGCTGGAAGATGGAGGGGATTCTGCTGGGAGTTGTAGGGAAGTCCAGTTTGAATGGCTGCTAGTGTATCTGTATCTGACTATGGGCTGCACTGTGGTCCTCTTTGCAGCACAGTTGCCTTTCAGGATTAAAATGCTTTTGGTTCCTGGGGTGGGATCTTCATGCATGGAGCTTGGATGTTCTCCCTTTGTATGTATGGGTTATCTCAGGGTACTCTGGTTTCCTCCGACAGTGCAAAGACAGTAGTGTTAGGTTAACCGATTTCTATAAATTGTATGTGCAAGGTTGTTTGTTTCTGTATTGCCCTGTAATGGACTAACTTCCTGACCAGGGTGTACCCCATCTTAAACAAGAGCCAGCCCCCTCTAACCCTGATAGATAAACAATACAAGATGGATGCCTTTGAACTAAATTCAGTCTGACTGAATTCCACATACCTGGATTGAACTACACTTGTCTTGTAAGGTGAAAAATAGACTTTATTAAATGAATAGAAACTGAACTGAATCAGATCACTGTTACCTCTACATGCTGGGAAGTTGTTCTTTTAAACTAACTCCGATACCACCGCTCTGCAGCCTGCTGCATACAGGCTGGTTTCTTGCAGATGAAGCCCATCAAAGGTCTGCATGTGGACTGAATTACACCCAAGTCGGACCACTCCTTCTGGGTGCTCCGGCCTTTTTTCCTCACTCGAGTATCCTGCAGCTTAAATGACACAGAGCAGACAGGGCTTTTGAATTTCCAACAAAGCCAATGCCTTCATTCCTGGAGCCGTGCTGTCTGGTCCCAGCAGATACACACAACAACACCTTTCTGCGTGTCCTTGGAAGTGGGACTGTTTGTGTGCCTGGGAGTGTTTGTGTATCATGTGCAGCTCTTGTGTATACGTAAAGTGATGACTTGATGAAGTGGAACGGGGGAAAAGTTACGAGCTGCATTCTCTGCTCCTCGTTAATTTCCATCTATGGAGATGAGAGGACGTAAAACACAAATACACCTGAACGCACACGCCGACAAGCACGCAGCGCCTGAAACAAACAGGAGGCCTTGCACACATGAGCATGGGGAGAAGTGTTCATAAACATGCACATGTGCAGATAGAATGAAGTCAGTGTTAGACGTCAAATAAGCAACCATAAAGCCAGAGCTGATGGTATGTATGCACCATGTGTGTGACCTACAAACCAGCTAACAAAGCCCCGGATCTAAATCGTTTGGTTAAGAGAGGAAACCAGAAATGAGGTGAATGATACAAATTATTAACTTAGTAGCTTTAATGATTTGTTTGAGTCAGAACAGTAGATCGATCAAACAAACAACTTGGGAATTTTAAAACTATTGCAAAGAGTACAAGTTTGAGTTTATTAAGGACTTTCTACGATCAACTAAGTGTCTAAACTACACAGAGAGACTTGAATATTTACATATCTATTGGGATGTTGCAACTTAACCATTTTGTAGCCACAAACAAAATTCTGGAATCACTCTGGTAAATATACAAACAGATTAATCTTAAATTGTTCATTTGACACAACTAATAACAGTGCAGTCAAGTACAGTTTTTAAATTACTTTTTGCCTGTAAATATAAATAATATTAGTTGTAATTAATGTACATAAAGACATTAAATGGGCTTGTTTTAGTTTTTTTAGTAGAGCAATCATTGAAAATGTATCATCCCATTATCCATCCATCCATTTTTTCTGTCATGCATATCCCTAGGGTCGCGAGGGGTGCTGGTGCCTATCTCCAGCTTTCTACTGGTAAGAGGTGGGGTACACCCTGGACAGGTCACCACTCCATTGCAGGACAAGACAGAGACAAACAGGAAAAAAAAAAACTTTCACACTCACATCTAAGGAGAATTTGGAGAAGCCAATTAACCTAACAGTCATGTTTTCGGACTTTGGGAGGAAGCCGTAGTACCCGGAGAGAAGCCACGCATGCTCAGGGAGACCATGCAAACACCATGCAGAAAGACAGCGAGTCAGGAATCCAACAAAAACTTTCTTGATGCAAGGCAGCAGGACTAGCCACTACACCACTGAGCAGCCCTTTTTATCCGATGATGAAAAAGGTATTTTCTATTGTTTCTAGTTTAGAGCCATACTTAGGAGTTATGATTATTTGTAGTTTACCAACAGCAAAACCTGCAAAATGCTATCACACATGTATTTAATAAATTCCAGATAACTGTTTAGTTACAAGCACGCTTTTACTTAGAAGGTGGCTGATCCCAGGTTAAGGTTTATAATTGACTTTCTATGTCACAGAAAAAGCAAAGCCATAATAGCAACAGTAGCTAGTTTGGTGTCTTTATTTAAAATAGAGGCACAGCTAAATATATGAGAAGTGTAAGTAGCCAGTAGAACAAAGTGCAAACAATTTACTGCACTACAAGCACACTACCTGCATGCACTATGCTTCAGTTGCTCTGGCCAAGAAGGAGACACGGTTAAACACAGTGGAACCTAGCCTTTCCAACGTAGCTAAATTATTTCAATTTTGTCTTGTCTTAATTTCAAACTTTTCCTCAGAAGACGTTTCTCTTGTCCATTTGGACAGCTGCGGATTTCAGTGCTTCTAAAAGGTGTTGTTTTTGCCATAAAAAGCTATGGTAGGATCAATCAAAATCAGTTAAATTTAAACTCCCCAAAGTCTGGAGCTGTAGTAAAGTCACTGAATAACCAAATCAGTTTCACTGAAGTGCATTTAGAGAAAACCAAATTAATCAAAAATGCTTTGATGTTCCAGAAAATAAAAAGCAGCTTTTCACAAGAACAAGTTGTTCTAAAACTTTGGAAATAAAAGTTCGGAAATGAATCTTTTGTTTTTTGGCTGAAGTGGATCCCAGCTGAGCTCAGCTGCAGCATGTTTGAAGGGGCTGGGAAGAGGACCAGTTAATAGTGACAGATTTATGATCGCAAAGGCGAGGAGCCAATCAGGTCAGAGGCTTTTAAAAACAAAGAAAAGGTTGGCAGAATCCAGAGAGGGTTTAGTGATAGTTTTGACGATATTCCTGCCGGGAAAACAGGACATAATGTTGATGGAGACTAGAAACGGTCACAAAAAAACCAAGAAAATAACTGCAATCCAAACTCAACAGCAGCATCTTACACTAAGTCCTGCTGGTGGAATCAAGCAAATCTACTAGGATGACCATAACTTACTTTTTCTTTATTTTTCCTGGAGGAAAAATCCAAGTTAACCTCTCTCTATCCCTGGGCTACAGCAGCTAGGAATCAGTCTGTAAATCTGCAGTGCTTGGTGATGAGACCTCTGGCAATGAGATCGCAACACCAACCAGAGAAGACATTCAGACATGAGTTTGCACTTTTGAGCAGCGCAAAACCTTGCTGGAGCTCCTTTAAGCCAGAAGGATGCCTGAAGAAGGAGGAGGAGGTGGAGGGTGGTACCGACTCCAAGGGAGGAACAGATGGATTGATGCATGAATAGATCCGAGGGGAATTAGGATTTGCATTGAGCAAAGAATGAGAGCAAAGGGGAAGAAAAGAGCTGGAACATTGAGTTCCTTCAGTGGTCAAAACAGGCACAATGCACATCCTTTAGGTGGGGAATATTTTCCTTGGTAATTTGTCATCAACGCCATGCAGAGATGCATCATTAAGCCCTGCTGCTTTATTGTCCTAATCTCTTCATTATCACCCGATTTAGGTTTCTGAGGAATCTGCCACGCCTCTTAGTTTCTGGAAACAACTTTGTTTTTGTTTTGTTGATTTTTCGTTTTGTGTTGGACCTCCTGGACTCATTTGTGACTAAAAGTTCCCAATCTGTCTCTCCAACAAAAGAGTTTCACTCAAATCTTTCTTCTCAGAAGAAAAGACCTGGGAGGGGACATCGGAGACAGAGGATTGGGAGGGAACCCTGAGGAAAAAAAAAAAAAAAGAGAGAAGGTGCAGATATGTCAGTGACACTCATGAAGGGTTTGACTGACAAACAGCTGAAGGGAAAACTTTGTATATATGTCCCATTTATGAAAGGAAACCACAATTAGCAGAGCTCTCCCAAACAAAAGTGAAATTAGTTCATCATCCAGTCAGTGATTCCACTGAAAAGCTTTTTTTTTTTTTTTTTGTTATTCTCTCAGCAGAGCCTGGGTTACAGCTTCAACTCAGAGTTAAGGGTTGTGATAAAACTGTCATATTTAAGGAATGCAGAAGTGATCATACCATTGTTAACAGCGCCTTCTAGTGGTTGACTCTTAATCTGAGGGAATTATAACACCATCCAACTTTAAAACATGTATTAGAAGGGAGGCTTGAACGTTAAATATTCACTTCAGGTTGCATTACAGGAATAAAGCTTTGCTATACAGTTCGGACAGAGATGTGCGGCATCTTGTTCATGTCCCAGAAGGAAAACATGCTGCAGTAATCAGGGGGTTTAAGCTCCATGCATACAGGGAGACTATTACAACACATCTCCTCTCACAGCTTTGCACTAACTGCCTGTCCTCTGTGCGTAAAGCAGCCAGTAGCAGAACCTGTTTCCTCGGCTCAAATGGAAGCAACAGGTGCTGCGGAGTTTAGTGATGACTTCCACACGATCTGTCAGGGTTACCTAAACAGCAACGGAGGGGGAGGAAGGAGCTGGGAAGCACCTATTAGAAAAATGAGTGACAGATTCAGATCAAGATTAATGCTTTTTTTTGCGCAAATTAAATTATACTTTTCCTTTCACTTATAGGGGATATTCCACTCATGTGATGACAAAGAGAAGTGTGACGCATTCGGTTGCATCAACAGGGGATTTTGGATAATAGAAAACAGTTTTTTGACTAAGGGGAAATCAGATCCATTTCTTTCTCTCCGTTTTACGCGCAAAGGTAAAAAAGAAAAGCCTCATGCTTCTGAAATTGTTTCAAATCAGCATGGGGACGACCTGCAAGTTTTGCAGAAGCTCTTCAGCTCCTTGTCGCATCAGTTCAGCCTTCGGGGTGAAACTGTGATCCTCCTCCTAATGCTGGAAGGGAAGGAAAAAAAAAACTTTTGGCAAGCGTCCAAGCCTGGAACAAGTGCGCCTCCCTCTCCGGCTGCTCAGGGTATTCATGGTCCGGGGTTTTGGGCACGGTTGTTTTAAAAAGGCAAGGCAGGTCTCCAGTTGATCAGTCTGCTCAGGAAACTGGTGCTAGAGAAAGTCTGCAGGAGTTCAACATAAGGGGACAGAAGTTTAGCTTTTTCTGCTCGTTTTTTCCTCCTGCGGAGGACTTTACATCCACAGAAAAAATAACTATTTGAATTATTACAAATTAAAAAGATTCTACAGTAAGAAAGCCTGCTGTTAATGTGGGTATTTATTAGATAGCTGCACTCCTGGATAAAGACGCTTGGCTTTAACTGTAAAAATCGGATTATCTGACTGAGACATTGTGTTCATTAGACCAGGAGCAGTTTTTCCCCCTTCTTCTCCTGGTGTTTCAGAATTTTTTTTTTGCAGCGATCTGAAGAGACTCCGGCGATGTTTGTAAACTGCTGCCTCCTGGTGACATTCATCCTGGGGCTTTCCCGTTGCACGGGATCCTACGTCCCCTGCGAACCTTGCGATGAGAAGGCGCTGTCCATGTGCCCGCCGGTTCCGGTCGGCTGCCAGCTGGTGAAGGAGCCGGGCTGCGGCTGCTGCCTGACCTGCGCCCTGGCCGAGGGGCAGGCGTGCGGCGTCTACACCGGCACCTGCACCAAGGGCCTGAGATGCCTGCCAAGGAGCGGAGAGGAGAAGCCCCTGCACGCCCTGCTGCACGGCCGGGGAGTTTGCACCAACGAGAAGGGCTACAAACCTGCCGCCGCGCCCAGAGGTAAGGCAAGCTCCGGCTGCAGGGACACCTCTGCGGGACATCCAGGAGTTCTGTTTGATCAGTTTCTGAGCATTTCTAGGTGTTTCTCTGACCTATGGTTTAATGAGCAGCTGGTTAACTTCTGCTCACTTGCAGAGCAACCCGGAGCTTATTTCACAGCCAGAGACGCACCTTATGCAGGACAGAGCGGAGCGCTCCTTTGGTTCAGCTGCAGAAGATCCGCTCCTGGTGACAAAGATCAGAGCGATCTGAGCTGCGAAGTAGAACTGGAGCTTAACTCTCCTTCCACTCAGGGAAAATAATCAATTATCTATGAGCTTCCTATCATAATTCATCCAGTTAAGGAGTTTATTCTTTTCTTTCCTTGATCACTGCCTATTCAAGTTAGAACTTATTGGTCCAAATTAAACTCTGCTTTGGCTTAAAATTAAATCATTTTAAATGTTAAATCCTAATTTTTTATTTATGGCTCAGAAAATTAAATACTTTTAAAATTAATTTTGTTAAAAGTAAATACTTATATTCCCCTATATGTAAAGATAGACTTTATTGATCTCACAGTGGAGAAATACATTTTTTTTAAGATAGGATAAAGCACTAATTGGTTAAATGTGCATGTTGCATGTTAACTGTAGAAACCTTGATATGCAAAAAAAGTCAGTATTTTTGTTTCATTATTGCAGTCATGCAAACAGCATAACTGATTTAACTTAATAACTTAATTAAAAAGTTACTCAAAAATTATACATTTAATATTAAAGGGTGGAAAGACAGCCTTATGGTTACTAGGTGATAGGCTTAACTGGAAGGGGATCCCCAAATCAGATTTTGCTGTGGACCCATTACAGCCTTGATTCAGCCCTGCTCCATGAATAATTTAGGGTGGAAGTGATCATGGATGAAGCTCTATTGAAAGACTTTTGTTGTCTGCAGCGTAACGTGACACATGTGGTCGTTTTAACGTTTGATTGTTCAGGCTTGTGTGTCTGCATCTAAAGTGAGCTCCTTCTGCCAATAATTACCTTTAATTCTCACAAAGCCATCTAACCAGTGTCCTCCATGGCGCGGGCTCATGTGGCTTTAATGGGGAGGAATGAGATGCTGCAGAATTGATACAGATTGGGTTTTGCAGGCCACCCCTGCAGTGCTGTTTAGAGTCGGATTACTACTAAATCTGCGTGCGTGAGAGAAAAGCAGCAGACTGAGAGATGGAGCCATTTGTCTTGAATGATTTAAGGTATTTCTGCTCCGCTGTCTCAGGAGTTTCATCAGTTTAGAAACTGGATCCAAACCGTTGGTAAGCACAAAGGTTCGGCTGACAATCGGGCCAAGCTGACACTCATCAGGCTGTGGACTTGATGACTCTTGCAACCAAAGGTGTTCATTGGACGACTGTTGTCGTTCTAAATATAAGCTGATGTTGTGCAAAGCATCGATCGCTATCTGACATAATGTGAAGGCAGAGCTCTCTGTCAGCACCCTGTGTGTGTGTGTTGGTGCTTGAGTTCGACTTGGGCGGGGCTGTGTGGGAGTCTGTGTGTGCATTGTGGGTTGGTGGTGTTGACAACTCAGGCAGTTTTTCTCTCAGAGACCTCAATGTCTAAATGCTCCTGAGGACAATCCATGGGCACGCTACGTTCCCAGCCCTAAACCATCACCTCTTTGCTGCAAAAGCTTACGTGTCGACAATCGGGCCAATAAGCAGAGGTCCCCCTGAGTTAAACACTACACATAGTTTAACATCCCATGCAAGTTACATACACTACATGAGAATTACCATTGGCTTGACCTAAGGTAACTGCTTCTTGAAGATGCATCCAATTTTTACAGAATTTTCTTGGAGATCAACCACAAGGGAAAGAGTACTCCCCAAAAAAACAAGATTCAGTCTAATTTCCCATTTTAGCCCTTCCCCTAACCCTTTACTGAATCTCTTCACAAATAAATATAGAAAGTCCATTGATATATTTTTGCGTTTGCCCGACAGTCAACATTTATTTGCCCAAAGAAATTAACAAGTACAACGTACCCTGTCCAAAAATCTCCCATGCAGAGTTGCTGAAAGTTGGTCAGCCAATCAGATCAAGTTGGCCAACTTTTACAAATCAGTGAAAGTCCTGTCTTAACCATAGGTTCATGGCTGATGCTTTATGTCCCTAGCTCCCATTCCATTTTTCACAGTAAGACAAGAGTAAGAACACTAACCAGAGTAGAAAAGGTAGTCCAAAAAGCTGTGCCGTATTTGGACAGCCCTACCCCTTCCCCGTGTAATTACTGGATTCATGATGCCAGTAAAATTGGGACTAGTCTTACAAAAAACTTCAAAAAGCAAAAGTAACACAAATGTAGCAAACAGCTGAAGCTCCTTAAAAAAACACATTGGAAAGTGTATACATTAGCATGTGTCACCCAGAGTACACATGGAAATATGTAGTTTTTGTTGCACTCTGTGAAGTGTGCTGTACTTATGCATCCTGTCACACAAAGGATTTAAGAAAACTGTATGTTCTATTGATAGGAAGCATCCTGCTTGATTTGATTGACTATGCACTCTGCTCAACAGGTACACAGACTAACCTCTGTTTTAGTTGTGGGTTGGAGCTGATAAGTTTGGTGGTGGCAAGTTTACACATCATTTTTGTTACATTTTGCCTCAGGTCATTGAACTCAGTCTGTATTTGATATTGGACACTTAAAGTATGATCTCATTTATGTACATTGGTTGTTCGCAATGGTATCTTGCAGCTTTCCTTGAAAGCTGGTATGTTAGGATAATTGGTCACCCTGTACAATGTGTTCCAGTTCATAGTTAAAAAGAACTAGCACAAAGTTCAGTTCACACAGCTAAAAATGAACTAGCTCACGTTCATAGTTAATGTTTTCAAAAATGAACGAAGTTCATAAAACCAATAACTAGTTCAAGTTCATTTGGTAAATTAAGCCACAATCCTACACAATAGAACCTCGTATTTTACCCTTTAAATGTGTAATCATAATATAAAGAAAGACGTGGAAAATAATCGATGTAGTCAGGGTATACTGTATGTTCAGCGAAGCCTTTATTTAGCCAAGTTACACAGAACTTCAGAAACATACAGGTACCTTCAGCTTCTGCTGAAAAGATCTGTATCAAAAAGGATTTCTTTGTTCCTCATTCAGCAGCAGATATTTCCGAAGATAGCTCGGATGCTTTAACTCAATGTGTCACTTAAATTTGAAGTGGACGTTGCTAACTTATTATTGGTTAATACCCGTTGGGCAAAGTTAATGCAAAAAATAGATCCTTCCTTTGTTAATTCATAGAACTCTGCCAAGCGCACAGCCAAACCGGCATCTGAAATACCAGTAGATGAGTCGGATTCACGCTGAATAGTACTACAAGTAGAAATGTTGGTCTATCATGCTGTTTGCCATAGTAAGTGCCATAAAACCTGTTGATATCAAATGGAAAGTGTCATTATCAATTGATCCCAAACATAAGCTGTGTGTGTCGCTACATTCACGGAGGGAACTTATCTCATTCAAGTTCATCACTTCAAAAGCCGTCCGTTCACCGTTCACCAAAACTATGAACATATTCAGTAAACACCGTTCATTGAATGCATTCATGCACAACACTGACCCTGTAATGCCCTCAGGTGGGTTTGCATGCATGGTATTGTTATGGCCCTATGACCTTTCTAGGGTGTCCCTGCCTTATCAATACCACCTCTCCAACCAGGTATTCTAAAGGAATAGATAGTTGGCTTTTGTTAAGTTTTACCTGAGTTCCTTATCAAAAGACTCCTCTGATGGATCCTCTGGGCTGCCTACTCTTTACTCCTTGATGTGTCCAGTTTTTTTGTGGACACTGTAAAATCTCTAGGTATTTTTTGCAGGCTCTGTACTATACCAGCTGAGGAGGAGGAGGAGCTCCCTCAGGAGGTCACGAGAGCTGCTGCCTGCTGATTATTGACCAGGAAAATTAAACAAAGGCAGGGTGAATTCTTTGCAATCTGTATGACGTCTTCCCTTTTGAACAACAACCTTTGCTGTCCCAGCAGTACATTAATTCATGTTTTCTCCTTGTGCTGGGATTCTTGTTGCTTGGATTGTAAGGCACAGGGGGTGGTATGTGCTTTGTTGGCTCTCTGCAAGTAACTCAGACCCAGGGAAGATTGCCAACAGATATGACTTCATGGCAACAGGCCTTCTATCCTTGGGGCTTTTGAAAGGGCCTTGTGTTTTTACAGATTTCTCTCTGCCAAGAAACAGAAGATGATTAAGAGGTGGTTCCTAAGGCAAAGTTCTCTCTCACGTGCTTTGCAAAGCAACAGGAAACCTGCTGCAGTGTCTTACTTTGATACTTTATGTGAGCTAGGCTTTGTGCAGCTTTCTGCCCTTTTATTGTCTTTCTAGACTGGCTCCAGTACAATGTTCTAAAGAAGAGGAGAGGTTGTTTTCTTGCCACATGTCTTTGTCATCAATATTTAAAGTCATCAGCAGATTAAGGAATTGCAGGCCTCGAATGCTTCATGTTGCATGAGAACTTCACATATGTATGTAGTTCCACTGCTGCCATGTAATTCCTGATCACCATAAAAGAATTGCATGTCATCACTTACTTTAAAGAAGCTCCCCACTTTAGAGTGTTACCATCTGCTTTTTCCATGCTCACATGGCCACTGGTACCACTGCTCATGACTTCGTAGAGACTGAAGCTGATTCTCTCTGAATGCAGAGTACAACTAATGATAACCAGTCTGCTGTGCACACTTTGGCTCCAAAATACATGCCGGTTTATGTACATATGTCATGTGTGGCTGGCGTACAGTTTTACCTCCATCAAATCAGCAGATAGTCAGCAACACTGATCCTTGTTCTGATCTGTTGGGGGTCTTCTTCTATTAAAATTGAGTTGTTTCTTTCCACTTTCACCACATGCTTCATTGAGGGAATGCTTTGGCTGGTCTTTTTCAGATGAATAACCTTTTATGATTCATCAATAATTAACTATCTTAAAATCTGTCTATTTCAATTAAACACAGTAGTAATTAAAAGCAGTCCAGCAAATTTATAATAAAAAACATTGTATGATGAGAAAATTACCACATAAGGTCAGTTTTTTGCCATCAGAAAAGTTTGCTCATTAGAGCTTATGTCAAGATGACTTGTTGATAAGATTTACGTCCTTAAACATTTGCTTTTGCTGTTGGGTATAGTTGTTGTCCTCAATTTCTAGCCTACAAAACAAGAGTCCCTATCGATTTCTGTTTCTGTTTAGATTTGACTCGGTTACGTCTGTTGTAGTATTACAAGCACTCCCTACCAGGAATTCCTTTCTGCCGGTTACGTTATATTAACGCTCCTGCTGCTATTAGTAAAGACCGCATGCCGTATTTGGCTTCGTCGCCAATTAAAGTAGCTTTCAAACAAGAGTACACAACTAACTTGAGTAAAGTAAATCTGTTTTATTGGTTTTCTTAACAGCACAAAGGCACTGCAGAGACTGGATCATTGCTAACAGATACATAACCATATGGACATGTTTGAAAAAGTAAAAAATATTTGCTTAAAAAATGTTTTGTGGTCATAAAACTTTGGACTGAACTGAACTGACTTAACCGACTGAGGAAAGGATAATTCTTTATTGTTGGCTATGAACAGATTGATTCTGTCTTTGTAATTTCTTTAAGGGGTGGGGCTTAATCAATAAGAATTTAATTTAATAATTTTTTGTATGTATAAAGAAATATAAGCTGACATATATGAGGCATATGGATCTAGGAGGGCAAGGGTGTCTGATTGACAATATTTACAGCACATGTAAATAGACAAGTCCAATCTTAGAAACACTTAGACTCAACTTTATTAGAATCAACTTTATAGTACAAAGCTACTGTGCTAAAGTTATTGGATGGGTCTCTTGCACATCATCTGAATCGAATGAATGTCCTTTTAGCAGGCCTCCAAATAGCAACATAAAAAATTAAATCATTTAATTAAAGTGTGTTGGAAAAGGGAATTGCTTTGTGAAAGTAGCTTTGACATTGCAGATCTTTGTCTCACTTTTTTTTAATATCCAACGTAAATGTGTCCTTTGGTTTAACCCATCTTTTTAGGGAGTAGTTAGCTACAAAAATTGAGTAAGTCCTGGGTAGCACTTTGGGGTCAAGAGTGTTGTTCAGGAAATCAAACAGATAGTTTGAGTTATGAACCAGCCTCTCCAGGGCGCCAACACCCCACTCTCTAACCACTGAACCACTATTCCTTTCTGTGCTGCAGTTAGCCAGAAACATCTATAGTTCTTGCAATGCATATAACAGCTACTTTGCTCAAGGACCTGTGCAGAAATGTGGAAAAATCCCAGAAGAGAATATGTTGTGTCATTTAAGCTTTAGAGGATTTCTACAGTTACACCTGACTTCAGCGTACAGGTCACCTGTCCTGCTGGTGACCACAGCTGGGAAAGAAATCAGCCTTACAGGCTTTTGAAATGACACTGCATGTCTTTCAACTGCCCTTCTGTACCCTCAGCTGGACCATCAACAGCTGGTCATGTACAAGAAGAAGAAAACGACTCAAAGTTCTTCAGTTTGGGAGACACAGTGACTCTATGTTGAGTATTATGCTCAAAGTCCATCCTTGCACATCCTGGAGTGCTCGGCCGTTTCAAAACAGCTGCCTCAAGTCAGAAATCCAACACACCCAGCAATTGTGCTGTGGTGATGGTGACCCTAAAAGTCGTTGCATGCATGCGTGCGGCTTGTTGAAAACCCAAACCCAAATATGGGACAAGACCTCAGACCGTAGCAGCCATGCGCCTGGCTCTGATATTTAACTTCTGCAGAGGCAAAGCAAGCCTGCCCAGTCACATGAAAGCAGTAAACAGGGCTGTTTGCTTACCTATAGGAGCATTTCCTTCTTGGAAAAACATTGCATCCTCTTATAAGTCCTGTTTTCAAATGTATGATCCTTGAATTGTTCTTGTTGCTATTTATACTGTGCATTCAGAAAAGCAGGAAACTTTTTGATTGAAATGGACATATTCTGTGCTCACAATACTGTGGGAAGAGTTATTTCCTGCATATTCAGAAGCTGGTTGAGAACATGCACAAAGCCAACAGAGGTTTCTCTGACGATAGAAGAACCTCGACAACGCCAGCTCCTAATGTTCAACGTTGTTCACAAAAGAACTTTGATGGATATTTTCTTCTTATTCACATTCTAAATCCTTGTGGAAGCTACTGCAGTGTGTTTTACTGTGATGCTGAAAGGTTTCTAGGTTAAAAACCAAATGTTTACCCATTCTTCGCTGCCTTTAAACGTGAGTAGGGATCAAAGAGACCTAGCGTTTCATCTATAGTTCAGTGCAAAAGTCTGACCTATATTTCAGTTCCTTAGTCGCCCTCCTCAGGCGCCAGACTGTTTTTGTGAACTTGCACGATTAAATCAAACCTTTTCTTGCCCTTTTCAAGAGCTTATAAACTGTTCAAGATTCAGTTTTTTGTTTATTTTTGTAATGCAGTTCACCTTCAGTCACGATCATCTTTTAGAACAACATTTCTAATATGTTCTCTATTACAACTATTTCGTATTTCTCTTTATCCTCACACCGAAAAAAGGATCATAAGACCAAGTCTAGGAGGAAGAACATGGATTATGTTAAAGAATCTTCCCTAAAATATCCAATCACCTACCAAATATTGCATCTATGCAGTCATCAGCATTTGCAGTAATGCATACCCTAATTCTGGGGTGAGAACTGATGTTGGACCTATTGTGCAGCCCTTCATATCTGTCTGATCAGTTTTTATTAGTTATATTTTTCAACTCATGCACTGAGTTCTAGTATGACCTGCTTTGTTAAGGTCAGCAGGTGTTCTCAGTGACCGACACAGCTCTGCTGGTTCCCCTCCGCTCCACAAACGTCTGAGCTAACAAGCTGAGGCCTTCAAATATTCAGCAGCGGTGGCACCATGGTGCTGAGGGATGGTTTATTGTCATTGTACTTTCCATACAACTGGCCCTCTGGCTCATTTATCTCCCACCTCCCTAGATGAGATTAAACTTCTTTTCACTGCAGTCTTGCATTTGGTAAAGATGTAATTTCAGAGGCAGCAGAGCCACTAATCAAATCAAAGTAAGGACAGGACAAACTAGGAGTATGGCTCAGTGAGAGGTGGAAGAACAGGTATTTTTTTTTCCATCCCGGTGCTTTAATTACAGCCATAAAGATGCACCAGAGAGAAAAATCCAAAAGAGCAGAAGCTACTCTTTCATTCCTGGACCTCTGCCCATAAGGTACTTGGGATATTCATGAGGTCTAATTGTGTGCAGATGTTAATTTTTAAACAGAGAAGTATCAGGTGCAACCTTTGCTCAACCTCGCCTTAATGAAATGTGGAGCTCAACAAGACAAGGCGGGAGGCAGCGGTAACAGCTTCAGGCTTTGACGGATGAGAGGGACTGCACATGAGTCGACTCTCTTGGCTTCACAACATGTTGGCTCAGTTTCAGGAGTTAAACCAGACCCTTTAAGCCTCCTTTACAAGCTTGATACCCGTAGCATGGAAAAACTGAGTGTTTCTATCCTACTTTTTTTTTTATATATAAATTTACTTTTTTTTCTTTCTTAAAGTTACTGAGTCGAGAGTTTAATTTATGGCTCTTTGTCCTGCTGCAAATTAAATTACACACGAAACAAGAATGCATGGTAAAAAACAAAAACAAACTAAAAACCTGATCGTGTTTTCAGCAGCACCTTCTATTGCCAAATACGTGGCATTTCAATAAAAATTATTGGACTGTAGAGCAAAAGTAATGAGTTTTTCCATAGTGGTCACATGCATAGCGTACGGAGGAATGTTAGAAGTATTTATTTATAGCTAGCTACAGCCTTGCAGTCTGAGCGGGGAGACACAAGGACGCATCTAAACACGAACCTAGGCTTGCCAAGTCATGAGTTGTTAGATTAATTTCAAAGAGACAGGGAGCGCAGAGCAGAAGCCAAGACCCAATTCTGGTAATCAACCTGCCCCCCCCCCTCCAGCCCTCCCCTCCTCTCCCAAAGACTCCCAGACGCTCACGCTGTGTCAGCTTCTTTGAACGTTAGATTTTCAGAGCCCTTATTGCGACTCACTGCTCAGTTTTCCATACTGCCTGCTGTACAGTAGCTGAATAACGTTTTCCAACACGATCCCTATGTAAGGAAGCTGGTTGGTCTTTCAGCTCATCGTTCAGCATTCCTCTCTGGTTCTGTGCGTCTGGCTCTGTGCACCACATCCCCAGATAAATATAACCAGGGTCATCCACTGGCACCGTAGCTGCAGCCAGTTGGGGCCTGGCAAAGGGCCCCACAACAACTCTGCACTTATGATCCAGCTAAGCCAGAAGGGATGGAGGGGTGTCGGTTGGGTGGGGGTGACCTCTTTCTGTGGCCTTAAAGAACCCCTGGGTGGGGGCCCAGGCTTAAGAGGCTGAGCCCCAAAGATAGGAAAAAGGGGGCAGGGGTGAGACTCTTAGATCTCAGAGTACAGCGCCCCCTGGGGAAACTGCAACAATAAAAGCAGCATGTCCCTCACGTTAAAGTGGGACATCTTAGAGCTATAAACACCAAAGGCCTCAGTGTGAACTTTAGGTCAGTTAGCAATCATTTTTCCACAGAAAATTAGACATGATTCAGTTTTTCCCAAACTGCAGGGGATCTGTTTGTTTCTAAAAAGCTGCTCCCAATGAGTTCATCACAATTTGCAGTTTTACTCAATAGCTTACCCACTTATCTTATCAAATGAGTTTACAAATAGGGCTGGGCGATATAGAAAAAAAGCTTATCGATAAAAAAAAATGCATATTGATCGATATCGATAATTATTGAAAAGATTTGAAACCATATTTTATGTGCAGCTCTGTCTGCACTTTTTATAATATTGCTAAATGATTTAATTTTAATAAAAAACACAGACTTCAAATTAAATCTTTATTTAACCAACTTTTTTAACCATAACATAATTGTTTTAAAGAAAAATAACTTAAGAGACCTGGGTTATGTTATTAAATACTGACAAAGAATAAACTAAAGTGACCAAAATAAATATAACAAATAAATAAATGCCCCCCCACCGCCGCCCCCGTTTCCTGCTTTAACCTGAGTTATTACTTTGAAGTTTCTGGCCCCTCAGCATTTTTCTCTCAATTGTT
Source organism: Cyprinodon diabolis (assembly GCA_030533445.1). NCBI lineage: Eukaryota > Metazoa > Chordata > Actinopteri > Cyprinodontiformes > Cyprinodontidae > Cyprinodon > Cyprinodon diabolis. Next base: position 7,593,150 of record CM060068.1, on the reverse strand, counting down.
AGAACTACGTGGGAAACTACCCAGAACTGAAAATATATATATATTTTCCCGAAATTCCCGAAGATTCCTCGGAGGAGAGCCGCGTCGGGGCCTACACAACTCGTACTCCTGCGGGTGTGAGCGGCTGAGATGATAAAAAAAAAAAAAGTTGGTTGTGTTATCAGACTTCGTTTTCACTGGTTCCCGACACATTTTACAGATGACTGTGGTTTGTTTTTTGTCCGACTTGCCATAACCGAAATACTGCCAGACTGCCGAACTACAAAAACCCTTCTTTGAAACAATTTCCTCTGCCTCTCCTTGCTGCAACATCTGCATGTGCTCTGTGTTGTGGTTTGAGAGGGCGGCGCCTTGTGACGGCGTGCCTGGGTCCGCGACTGTGATTGGTTGGGAGGAAGCAGTGACTAGCATAAACCTACATGCTAGGCTACAATAAGAAGGAAGGAAAACTGCGTTTCTTTTTTATCGAACTTTTATCGACCCTCTTTTTTTCTATTGCGCCACACGTCTATCGATCGATATATATCGTTATTGAATTATCGCCCAGCCCTATTTACAAACAACAAATAGTTTAAATGTCCAATGCATTCATGTACGGACATACAGTACAGACTTACACTGATAATATCCGATCAAACTTCTTTAGCAAAGATGTGCCTCAAACATCAGAAAGCCTCTCTCTCTTTGATATTTTCCTACATTATTACGTAGCTCAAAAGGTGGAGTATAGGCAAACTGGTTGACTTTCTTTAGTGTTTCTGCCTTTTAAGCATAGTCCATCATTTTCCAACTCTACATGGGGTGAGGGTGTAGAAACTGTGGAGAGTCCTCTTCTTACACTGTTTCAGCAACTTCCTGCAATGCACAGCAACCACTAGAAGCCAAAAAGACCCACAGCATAATTCTGCCACCATTGTACTCTACTGTATGTGTAATCTGCTCTTAGGTCTGAATGTCTTACTTTAACCATGTAACACATTCTTTTCTTCACTGCGGCTAAACAGATCAATCTGCCAATTTCAAATCCAGCTTGTCCACACGTTTTGATGCACACACAACAACATGGGATCCTGTGATGTAACTGCTCTTCACTTGTGTTCTGCAGATCGGGATAGTCGGCTGGACATGGACGCCATGACTCCTGAAGTTACAGCAGTGGTGCAGCCAGCCAAAGTACCACTCCTTCCAAAAGACATTGTGAACAGTAAAAAAGCGATTGCAGTGCGCAAGGAGGAGAAGAGGAAGCTTTCCAAACAGCGCAGCTATATCCCCAGTGTGGATTACTCCCCCATGGACATCGACAAGCATCAAGAGCCTGAATTTGTAAGTTCTGTTGCTGAAAATCCCTTGGAGTGTGCGGGATGTGTGTGTACTTTAATGAATTTGGCATCTGTCAGCTTTTTGCTACTTTTAACTTGAAATTCTTAAATTGGAATAACTTTAAAGGACATAACGTTGTGTGTTTTTTTTTAACCCTCTGCTATATTTTTCAAAGGGTCCCTGTCGGAGAAAACTGGATGAGATCATTCAAAAAATGAAGGACACTTCTAGAGTCATGGCCCTCTCTCTCTACCTTCCCAACTGTGACAGAAAAGGATTCTTCAAGCGTAAACAGGTGGGTTTTTATTAACTGGACAGTTAATACTTTCCTCACTACTCTTTTTTTTTTACCAGAAATATGGGCTACATAGTTATTAATTTGTTTCCAATCCTCTTTGGTTTTATCAAAGATGGACCTAAGTTCTTAATGCATCTCTTTGCATCACGAATCATTGTGCTAAATTTGAGCTTAAAAGTTGCTCAGAGCCAAGTGCTGTGTTGAACAGCTGTGTTATTTAACAGGATTAAATCTATTCAAATTTTTAAAAAGTATTAGTAATTCAGTTATACAGGTGGAAAGTGTACAAAAACAAGCATCAAAGGCCATAATATTTCCAAATGTTTCGTTTTTCAAATGCCACTTTACAAAACATGCTACGAAAAACTAACTTTTTGTTTTTTTTTACTTTATTCCAATTTAATTTTGTTAATTTTTTAGAATATAAGCTTGTATGTTTTGTGTGTTTCATAACTTTCTATTATTTTTCCAATGAACAACAAACTCTTCTGCAAACTTCTGATTAAAAAAAAAAGAAATCAATGCCTGTCAGTGCCAAACACACGTCAATGTCCACATGCAGACCTGCACCATGGCTTACTTTCTGTACCTTTAAAGTTAAAAAGTATTACTCACACCAATATAATATTGCATAAGGGAGAAGATGTTTCAGTTCCCTGTTAGCACGAGTGGGATAATCCTTACAAACAGTATCTAAGAAAAAGTTCACTCTTAAATCCCCATGGCTCCTCTGGTGAACACGTTTGTTTTAAAAAAATTAAATTTATAACAACAATTAGTAAAATATATGGTATGATCAAATTTCTTTACTTACAAGCTTTCTATTCTTATATATATTTTTTCTTATTTTTCTCCCAATTATCTGAGGCCTCTCCAGCGCCCCCTAGGGTGGGTCTGTGGTTCCCACTTTAGATTCCATTAGGCAGAAATGCCTTTAATCTATTCATGGTTACTGGATTGATCTTTTGCGTTTTGGCAGAATCATGCTTCAAGAACATTTTTAAAAACTGTTTTATGAGGATCATCATAGAACTTCCACTTTCGTTTCCTGTATCGTTGTTTTGAACCCACTTTTACAAACTACTTTAGAGGATTATTAGAAAGCTTCAGGTTACTTCTAAAGTTCCCAGCTATGGTCCTGCTTTAAAGGTATACTATGCAACCAGTGTTGATTTTCCAGCAAGGCTCCCCCCAGAGGGCGAAAGTAAAAGTGCACTGTCGTAAATATGCTCAGCTGTTCTCCTGGTTTCTCCGTCAAGCCAGGCGCGGTTGTTTTGAGCTTAGCAGACAGGCGAACGCAACGAATCACCATGTCTACTGCGGTAGAGAGCCCTTTTCCTCTTTCTTGCCTGCTCCGACATGGGCTTTCGCTGTTTTCTCGCTGGTTCCGCCATGATAATTGCACAATGATAGCGCCACTGCGCTAGCAACGAGGATGCCTTTCACTGGGGGCGTGTAGCAGTTCTCGCCGTAAAGCAAGACCGACTCTCGCGATGCACAAGACTTCTGAGCCTGTGGGTACGGGCCGAGGGCTCCTGCAATTGCAAGTACGGTATTCCCCACTACAGACCACCAGGGCGGCCAAGAAAACCTTTGTTCGACCTGAAATGACTCATTTAATCATCCAAAAATGTTATGGAACACATTAATTAACTGAAAAATGTTGCGTAGTAAGCCTTTAATAGCAGCTGGTGTCTCGTTCAACCAAAGTTGGGAAGCATATAAAGTCTGAACTTTAGAGAAAACAAAAAATGGTGTTCTGCGTTGGTTTGGGGCCTAGCATGTACAACTGATCTTATAGTTTGACAGCTGTTTGTGGTCTGCGTAGGTCAACAAGTAATAAAGTAAATCCTTTCTCTTTTAATTAGGACCAGAAATGTTGCATTCTGACCCATTGAAGAGGTTTTAACTGTTGAAAGTTTGAAAATATTTAATGATCTCCAGTTTTGACCCAGAGATTTACTGTCAGAAGTATGTGCTTCCTTCATTTGTCAACAGTTGGCACATCTATCCATATATGCCTCCTCAATCAGTGTTAGGTTTCCAGTGGTCAGTGGACAAAAGGGCAAAAAAGAGACAGAATCTATGAGTATAGTGTCTAGTACATGTTTTAGGACAGTAAAAAAAATCCAGTGAAACCCATCCAAGCATAAGGAGAAGATTCAAAATGAAGCCATGACCACCTTTCTGCAAGGCAATAGGGCTAACAACTTCAGAGTTAAACAGTACGTCTGCCATGTGGCTCCAAACAAAGAAATTTCCTTCAATTTTGTGAGGAATTACAAGTAGGCCCATGCAACATCCACTCTTGGCAACGTTTGAGGCCAAAAGATTTGTTTTGTGGTTTAAACAGGAAAGTCTTTTTATGTTTTACTGCTTGTTTATACCACGAAACTGGTTCTCTCTGACAATGGTCAAATACAAAAACAAGTTTTAGAGTAGAGGCACAAAGAACCAGCCTGGTCTCTTGTTGGTATGCACACTGTAAAGAATAATCTATGGAGAAGCAGTATGCATGCAAGTAGTAGAAAACAAGCATAGGGTGTTTGTATGAATATACATGGAGCTCAGTTTTAAAGAACACATCAATAATTCAGTTTTAGATGGATATTTTCACGTGCAAGAGTCTTATTGGCATGTAATGCTGCATGTGGAGCCCGCACATGTCTGATCGACCACATGTCTGAAGCAGTGGATACAAATGCTCGGTCTTATATAAATTGTTTTTCCATAAATGCTACATATTATTTATGAATCGTGTTTTGATTATTTTCTATGTATTTATACTTAAATAAAATGTTTCAATCATGAGGAAAGAGGAGCCAAAATGACATTTTCTGTTTATTTACACAAACATGGTGGTCTAAACTTCATTCTGATCATGCTGCGCAGTATGACTACTCCCTGATGCTACCCCCATGCCTCCTGCACATCATAAAAGGAACTTCTGACTCTTCATAAAAACCTGGAAAAGATTTGTAGACCAATTAAAATTGAAACTTCTGAGTTTCACTTACTGTGTGGACTCATTGTTGGATGCTCAGGCACATGCCTGTAGGGCCAGTGGTGCAATTTCCACTTATGCCCTCTAGTGGACACTCCAGAAACACACAAAGCAATCACATGCAGACTTCATTAGGCTGAAATTAGCTGGTGATTTGACTGCTTTCCTGCTTCGTCTGTTTTTAGGTGTAAGCTATGGCATCTTCTTCAGGACATTTTATAATGAGTTTATAATAAGGTTTTTTTTAACACCACAGGGATATTTTCTACCACTACTGATTTACAGTAAATAGGTTTTCTATATTCAGTTGAAAGTCTATTTAATAGGTTCATTAAACACAACTCTATATGTATTACATACTGAAAATATCTCAGCTTTTCTATAAGCAATAGTTGAAGATCAAAGGTACGCAATGACATCATTGAAGGGAACAAACTGCGCTGGTATGATGTTCAGGTATGAACTGATTAAAGGACCTATTAGTTTGGATATCAAAGCCAGTCCATTCCTTGGTTTTCAAGTATTGTTTTCTTCTTTTATTTATTCAAAATTGTGAGTTGAAGTTGGACTGAATATGCAGAAAGGTTAATTCCTTTTGCTGCCAGCTGATTGGGGACATTTTTGTGATGAGATGTTTGTTTTGTTTGCATTTTTAGTAAAATTGTTCCCCATTCTGTTCTGTTTTCCAGTGCAAACCATCTCGCGGCCGCAAGCGGGGCATCTGCTGGTGCGTGGACAAGTACGGTGTCCAGCTGCCGGGGACGGACTACAGCGGGGGAGACATTCAGTGCAAAGACCTGGAGAGCAGCATCAACGAGTGAATCAGAGGGGGGGAGCAGGAGGACCTTCCTCATCCCCGTCCACTCCCCTCCCCTATCCCCTCCCCTCATAACTATCACATGACCCAGGGCCCACCATCTTCTCTGAATCCCACCTGTATGCTCCGCCCTCTGCTCACATCTAGACCTTTTTATCGAACTGAAAAAGAAGAGGGAAAAATCTCAGATAAACGAAGCAGGCTAAAAAGAAAAAAAGACTAATATAGTTGTTTTCTCTTATCAACCAAGCACTGTTCTCTGAAAGAGGAGACCACTTTGGGACCCTTGTTTCAGCCTGGCTGCCTGAAAAGCTGCAGAATGGTCCTTTATGCGTTTAGAAAATCTGCCACACGAAGAAGGAGGAGGAAGAGGAATCAGTTGCATGTTTTGGAACTAATATTTGGCCCGAGAAATTTGGGATTTTTTGGTCTAACTGGGGTTGTGGTTTTATCAGAGCACTTAAAAAGGGATCCTGTTTAGAAATGTAAACCTTTGTGTGTGAATATGTGATGCGTTGGTGTATTACAGAGTGAGCCTTTTTCAGAAAAATACCAACAACAAAAGAATGTTACAATCGTCTCTTTTGTTCAATTTCCCTAAACGAGTAATGCCGGCGTCTGACGTGTTCTCGGACCCGGCCTTCCTCTCTAACATTACGAATGTGTTTGGGGACTCGGAGCATTCAGACAGAGAGAGTAGACGGTCACAGATGAACATATGTGTGTGGCTCTTCGACCATTTAGCTAGCCTGACATGCCAACTGTGCCTATTTGAGCAGACACTGCCAGGCAGGGCGCCACGCAGCTCTGCTGGTGAAAACAAAGACTCTCGGCTTCAGCGACAGGAAGCAAGTTTGATTTTTTTTCCGTGTCGGGATTTCTTTAGGGATCAAACTTGCCTTTCAGGCTGGTTTCCTCTCTGACTATTTTAATTTTTTTTTTGTGGTTTTATTTGTGCTGATTTCTTTGCCTTCAGTGAAGTAAAAGACTGCCCTACATTTTGAGCCATGTTTCCCCCTCAGTACAATGTATTCATGGTGTATTACATTACTTTTAAATATACTTCCTGAGTGTTGTTTTTTCCTGTAAAAAAAAAACACGTAAATGAGCTTGGAGTAAAAAAAACAAAGACTTTTGCCTGTAAAGAATTAGAAAGTATCCTGTTAGAGCAGCTGACGGGGCAGTTAGAGAAAGCTGCCCGCTCTCTAAGTTTTCTGCCTTTAACTAAGTGAAGCACCATGAAAGCATGACAGGAGCGGGTCTTTGGGCCGATTTTTCCTTTCTGTGTGCCTTCCTACATATTTAGACTTACATGCTGACGTAAAAGCGACACGGGGGGGTGGGGATTCAGACGAGGTTTGGAGCTCTAACCGAGAGAAGCCAGTGAATGTGGTCGGTCTTTGAAATTGAGTCCAGCTCCGTTTGCGATGTTGTATAGTACCTCGTGTTAAATTCTGGACAGGGAAGGAGCTTAACCTCCTTCTCTTCCTTGGACAACTTGATAAGCTAAGATTCTCACTTTTTCTTTTTATGTGAATGCCAATGTTTGACAGGGAGATACACAGGATGCAGAAATGTTCAGTCTGCAAACATGAGAGGGAATGTGTGCATCCAGGGGTGCTGTGCATTAGTCCTTAGCAATTCCTCTTCTATTTTTTGCTTTTAAGCACTCAGAATCCCTTGAAATCCTTAAAGATGGTTTAAATGAACAGTCTTTTAATGTGTTTCTTCTTTCTTTTTTTTTTTTTTGCAATTGGCTGCATTTTCATTAATTCCCCTTTCAGTAGATTTTTTTTTCTATTTCAACCATGTTTCATTCAAGGGCTGAGCGTGTCTCATGATCAAATTGAAATAAATTTCCATGCATATTTGTTTTCTATTTTCTATAGATAATAAATGATCATTTATTTCCAGTGACTTTGGTTCTATATCCCATGTTGGGTTAATCTTCTCATATGAAATATGACCAAATATTGCCCCTGATCCAACTAGAATAACTATAGACTACCGGCCTTTGTCTATAGAAAATAACCAGACTATTTATAGCTGTTGATTGTCTGATGGGAACAAATTTCCCTGTAATGAATCTAATTTACTGTCTGGCTTCGGTTGAACATTTGTTTTTCTTTTGACATGCAAGCCCCGTACTAGTGTAAATGACACTTGCCTCTGTATTGATATAGATTTTATACAAGGAGACCTAGAATTGTGCGGCTCAAACCAGTTTCCAATTTAAAACCCAGCTACCCCCTATATTAAGGGTTTCGAATGTTGTTGTTTTTTTCACATGTAAATTGTATTTATTCAGACCAACTCAGTACCTATCCAGCCAGAGAAAGAATCTACATGGGGAACAACATGCACATGTTGGATGGGCAGTAGACGATACCCTGAAGTTCTCATAACTGGTCATGTACTGGGCTTAAAAAGAGTGAGAAGGAGCCAAGACCCAAGTAGAAAGTTTGAATGACCCTCAAAAAGCCAGAACCTGTTGATTAGAATCAATTTAAAGGATTGGAGAAACACCTGACTGCATGCAAAAAATGTTTTTTTTTTTAAATTAGGTTTTGTTTAAAACTTTTGCACAGCACCATATCTTGTTTCTGGTTGTAAAAAACACATCAAGGCTCCAAATCCCAACTTCACGCATAGGGCAAAACAGCTTGCACTTATTTCATGTACTCACTACAGAACCTAATGCACAACAGCATCTTGAAATGTGGTTTCATGGTGTCAGGCAAACCACAAACTAAACCACGGTGAGCTTACCTTTCCGAAACAATGTTTGGAAGTTTTGATTTAGTGAGAGGGGCTGATGAAGCTCCTGCCTGGGAATCTGGAGAGTAGCTGCATTTCTTTAGAAAAAGAAAAAAAAGAGGGAGATGTTGCACAGAAATGACAGCTGATCCAGAGAGGGCAGCAGGAGGAAAAGGACCAGGAGCAGGCTGTGGTCACTGTTAGGGCTTAGCCACTTTCCCGATGAGGGAGTCGCCAATTTCTCCACTTTAGATACAGTTAGTGAAACAGAAACAGGGAGTTTTGGAAATCTGGGGCATTTAACGCAACAATCAAGAGAATTGAGGATGGTTGTTAGTTCCTCTTAGTGAATTACAACAAATGAAGATCTGATCTCTGAAGATCTTTTCAATGTTTTAACCCCAGATTTCCTAAGCTCCAACATGGTTTAAACTCATACTTCATTATTCAGTAGGACAGTTAACAGAACAGCTTCTTTGTTCAGAGTACATAACAGTTTTTGGTTGTAAAGAGACAATTGGTTTTCATAATTTGGTGTTCTCCGACATTTGAGACGGAACCATCGGTGGCAGTGGGAAACATTGGTCAGTATTTGGAGCTACATACGACAAATACAGAAACAAAAACAACAAAAATCTAAAAAAAAATCTCAAATTATTAAAGTGAATATCACTGTGTAATATTTATTCAACTTGTAATTTATGTACTCTTTTAACCTTTGTCTTTTTTTGTAATGACAAAGCATTTATTTAAATAAAGTTATGTATTCATTTAAGTGCTCTGGTGACTGGTGTTTTTGTCCGTGTGTGAGAGCTGTTAAAATTGGCTTCAGATGTGCCGTTTGAATAGGAATCATCCTGATGATAAGCAGCGCTTAATCTCTGAGGCACGAGCTGATAAACCTCTTAGAGGAGTAAGTCTGAGGCACCACAGTATCCCATGCAGCATACAGGATGTGGCCTTTTAAAGCCTGACCAAAGAAGGGATCACCCAATTCCTTACATGCAGAGTCAGGAGGCTTCAAAGGACCAAGAACTTATTTGATATCAGAATGGTTTGGAGAAGAGAATTGCATCATGAAGAAAACCTTTATCATAAGTAAAAGGTAGGAAAAATTATCTACAGATGAAATAATTTAACACCAACAAATTTACAACCAACTATTTATAGACTAGCAAATCAGACTTTTCTATTTCATTTATATTCTTTATTAAACTTCATTAAATTCATTTATTTAATTGCCCTTTAAGGTAGAAACTTGAATTGAACTGACTGATTCTTTAAGATATATACAGCAAATAAAACCTCTCTGGTCTTCACATCTGAGGAACTGTACTAATCAAGTTGTCCTCAAAGCAGCAGTTTGTATCAAAAATCCCCAAACAAATCCCCAGAACCTCAAAGTGTCTTTTTGGTTGGTACCTTATGTCTTTGGATTGGGCTGCACAGGGGTCCAGTATGTCTTTATGGCTTGAATCAAGTTGTACAGGTGCTGGTCATAAAATTAGAATATCATGAAAAAGTAGATTGATTTCAGTAATTCCATTTAAAAAGTGAAACTTGTATATTATATTCATACATTACATACAAACTCATATATTTCAGATGTTTATTTTGTTTAATTTTGATGATTACAAATGACAACAAATGAAAATCTCAAATTCATCATATCAGAAAATTAGAATATTACTGAAGACCAATAAAAACAAAGGATTTATAGAAATGTTGGCCAACTGAAAAGTATGAACATGAAAAGTATGAGCATGTACAGCACTCAGTATTTAGTTGGGCCTCCTTTGGCCTGTATTACTGCAGCAATGCGGCGTGGCATGGAGTCGATCAGTCTGTGGCACTGCTCAGGTGTTATGATAGCCCAGGTTGCTCTAATAGTGGCTTTTAGCTCTTCTGAATTGTTGGGTCTGGTGTATTGCATCTTCTTCTTCACAATACCCCATAGATTTTCTATGGGGTTAAGGTCAGGAGAGTTTGCTGGCCAATTAAGAACAGGGATACCATGGTCCTTCAACCAGGTACTGGTAGCTTTGGCACTGTGTGCAGGTGCCAAGTCCTGTTGGAAAATGAAATCTGCATCTCCAAAAAGTTGGTCAGCTGCAGGAAGCATGAAGTGCTCTAAAACTTCCTGGTATGTGGCTGCGTTGACCCTGGACCTCAGAAAACACAATGGACCAACACCAGCAGATGACATGGCACCCCAAACCATCACTGACTGTGGAAACTTTACACTGGACTTCAAGCAACGTGGATGAAGTGCCTCTCTTCTTTTCCTCCAGACTCTGGGACCTTGATTTCCAAAGGAAATGCAAAATTTACTTTCATCAGAGAACATGACTTTGGACCACTCACCAGCAGTCCAGTCCTGTTTCTCTTTAGCCCAGGCAAGACGCTTCTGACGCTGTCTGTGGTTCAAGAGTGGCTTGACACAAGGAATGCGACAGCAGAAACCCATGTCTTTCATACGTCTGTGTGTGGTGGTTCTTGAAGCACTCACTCCAGCTGCAGTCCACTCTTTGTGAATCTCCCCCACATTTTTGAATGGGTTTTGTTTCACAATCCTCTCCAGGGTGCGGTTATCTCTCTTGCTTGTACACTTTTTTCGACCACATCTTTTCCTTCCCTTCGCCTCTCTATTAATGTGCTTGGACACTGAGCTCTGTGAACAGCCAGCCTCTTTAGCGATGACCTTTTGTGTCTTGCCCTCCTTGTGCAAGGTGTCGATGGTCGTCTTTTGGACAACTGTCAAGTCAGCAGTCTTCCCCATGATTGTGTAGCCTATAGAACTAGACTGAAAGACCATTTAAAGGCTTTTGCAGGTGGTTTGAGTTAATTAGCTGATTAGAGTGTGGCACCAGGGGCCATCAATTTTGAACCTTTTCACAATATTCTAATTTTCTGATATGATGAATTTGAGATTTTCATTTGTTGTCATTTGTAATCATCAAAATTAAACAAAATAAACATCTGAAATATATGAGTTTGTATGTAATGTATGAATATAATATACAAGTTTCACTTTTTAAATGGAATTACTGAAATCAATCTACTTTTTCATGATATTCTAATTTTATGACCAGCACCTGTATTTAGGTTAAGGTTGAGTTGCTCCTGTTAGCAGGATCTCCCCCTAGTTGCTTGACCCAATTGGACCCTATTGGTCAAGCAACTTAACCCAGATGTCCCAGTCTTATGTGTTCTGAAAACTGGCTTAATGCAGGGTGTGTTAGATCTCCTCATGTGGTGGGTGGAGGTGGGGGGATTGCGGACCTGGAATCGGGCCTTACTTGGGATGGTGAGCCTCGGGACTTGCTTTGACCCCCACCTTCGTGGGGATGCTTCTACGTACAGCGTCCGTCTCCTGCAGTCAGGAGAGGGTATGCATGGGGGAGTCTGGTGGCTGGGCTCTAGTGGCTGGTGTGCTGTACTTGACCCAGAGTCGTGAAGTACCTTTGCTGTGATTACCAGACAGCTATGGGTATGAGAGAACCATATGTATGGGCCTGGAGTGGCTATGACTGCCTTGGTGTGTGGTGGTGCACTTCTGCAGGTTGGATACCCGCTCTGGTGTAAAATCTTAATATGCATGTAGATTAAAGCAATTCCAGTCCAGCCAGAGAATTATCATTACTGAATGAAACCTTAAATCTTAAGCATGTTTCTGTCCCCGCCCACCAAATGGGCCACACTCTTGAATTAGTTATTTTGCTTGGTTCTAACATGGCCAACCTGTGTAAAAGATGTCCACATTAATGACCATTGCTGTTTTTTTTTATTTGTCTTTTTTCACCAAACCTGTGTCGTCTGAGACTAGATCAAAGAGTCTGCCTTGTTTGTCTCCAAACTGTTTGTGGAATGTCATAATGTGGATGTCCCTACACTAAGGAGACTGAGGTCATCGGACCACATTCTGCTTATGTTTCCTCAGACGAATTTTAAGACCCAAGGAGACCGCTCCTTCTGGAGCAATCGCCCACTATCTCTACATTCATAGGACCCTTTTGGTGGTGGAGACTCAAAGGGAGGTGGGTGTGCACCAAGGAAGTAGTTGTGTATTAGTGCGCACTCACCTTTCTCACTGATGAGAAGAGTAAGGGTGGGGCTGCCGTAATTTTGTTTGACCGCTTCATTTCACTAAGCTTCATATCATTTTGTTTCAGTATTCATTCGTTTCCTATATTAATTAACGGATCTAACTTTGTTTGACACAATCATCCCTGCTGTGCTGTCATTAACTCATGCTGGTGCTAATAAACAAAACAAAAGCATCCTGGATTCCAGCGTATCTGTAACAATATAAACATTTAAGCGTGTCACAAATAGGGCAAGAAAGGAGGACCCAACCCGAACTCTCAGCGGCCTAAAGGATCTTTAAGGAAGCCGCTATAAGCTTTTTAAAGCCAAATTTTAAACCCACCTGTTTTATCAAGCATTTTAAGATCAGCAGTCGGAGGATTGTTTTTTTCACCACCAGGTTGATTTTATCTAAATGTTCTCATTTATTGTATTGGTTTAAATTTTGTTTTAATGTATTTTTACCTGTTTTTTTTTTTTTTATATTTAAGTATTTCATTTTTAAAGTACCTTGTGATATCACCTTGTCTGTGAAAGGCACCAAAATTTAAATTAACTTTACGTATTAACTTACTTGCTTGATCGTTACCCTTATGGTGGTTGTTGACTGAAGTCTGATTATCCAGTCAAAAAGGTTTGGCTTTGGTCAAGAACAGAGATTTTGTTTAGCTAATTATGCTAAGTGTGCTGTGTTATTATAAAGTATTTTCATATATTTTAAAGTAATTCTATACCAAAAAGAGATGTGTCCAAAATCTCAAACCAAATTTGTTTATTAATAATAGTTAAAGTGTAATATGGTACTGCATGTACATTATTTAGTCATTTATTGCACTGTCTACGGTCTGGTGCTGTATTAAGGGAATACAAAATTCCTGACCTAGATGTAGCATTATTTTTAGTAATATATGTAAAGATATAATAGAAATAAATCTTAACATGTTGGATTAAGGGGAATCTTTGATGTATGTTGGTTGGGCATCAATATTTCACCCAGGGTTCTGGAGGTCTTGCATCTCTAGATATAAATGACTGAATCCAGGGGAGGTGTAGAACCCTGAATGTTGTGCTGGTAAATATTGCTATGGTATGTTTTTCGGTTTGTGTTTGCATGCTGTCAGAAAAGAACTGGCTCCAGGCTGGAAAAAGAGGCAGAGGATTTGATTTGCGATGTTCTGAACATGACAACTAATGTTTACCATCAAAGAAACGGACAACTGCACCAAGAACTTCAAAGCCTCTATGCCCCCTTTTATTACACAATTAGACCAATAACCTTGTCTGCATTTGACATCAACTCACGCACCTCCCTCTAGACAAAAAGCAGCTTAACTGTTTTGCTTGGTATGTGTGAGCTGCACAGCCTTTAGAAAAGCTGCAGTGACAGTGTTTTTAAAGTCTGCAGAATCACAAACAATCATCTGGGAATGATCTCAGCTGCACATGGATTCAATGCCCCCCTTAGAAACACTTATTGGACAATTTAATGTAAAAAATTTACAAATGCAGATGTTGATATTGGAAAGTTTGAATTTTTACAATAGACAACTCAATGATAATGGCATCGCTTCAAGGGAGGAAACAGTGGATCCTGTCATCACCGAGGAGATAAAAGGAGGTTTGTAGGAATGTAGACTTGAGAGTAAATCACGTAACGTCGGGTGGTAGAATCAGACATCGGACAAGTGTCTGCTAGTTTTTCTCCAGCCTTTCATCAAAGACGGACTTAAACCTGGAATCCCAAATGGAGGGTTCCTCAGCCTGGGTCGGATGTGACTGCGAGGGTAATATCTTTTTACATCCGAAAACACCATAAAACCATTGCAATGTATAGCAATATTTATGGCACGTAACTACCATGCATGGAAGCTGGCTAGCGGATAGCTGTGAGGAATGTTTTAATGGGTTCTTACCTTCAGCAGATGGCCTGAGAACCAGGGAGAAACCGAGTCGATGGAAAACTCGAAACTGCGGAAACTTTTCCATTTACATGAAAACTTTTTTTTTTTGCAATTTCTTAGTCTTATTAAATATATATATATAACTACTATTGTAGATATTCTTAAAAACACTAAAAAGCTAATTTGAAGCTCTCTTTAAAACTAAAATGCATTTCCCACTTTTTTTATTTTCAAACGAGGATGCCTATTTTCTAGCATCTCCTCTTTTCCAAAAAACAGTATAAATTTCCCTGCAGGGTAAGGTACAGTCAGTAAGCTCAGTTAGATTACGTATGAACATGTAGGTTGCACCTACATGTTCATACGTAATCTAACTGAGCTTACGTATGAACATGTAGGTTGCACCTACATGTTCATACGTAATCTAACTGAGCTTACTGACTGTACCTTACCTTATCTAACATGTTCACCAGACAAAGATACATTTTGTATTTTGAAAACTCTAGTATGACATCAGGGTGTTGTTTTACTTTATCCATCAGAATAAGATAAAGTTTGCATAAAATGTTAGATTCCAGTTAAGAAAACTGATTTTTTTCAACCCCTGATTCTAACGTCTAAGAGCTACTCTTCAAAAAAGCGCTTAGTGATTGATGTAGAATAGTTCTCAGCCATTAAGTAAGACTCATGGAGGCTAGGAATTGTCTTTAGTCATATCAAGGCGATGCTGCTGGACGCCATCACAGATCACTGACAGGTAGTCCATTAATGGAATCATACCTTCAGCAGACGGCCTGAGAACCAGGGAGAAACCGAGTCAATGGAAAACTCAAAACTATGGAAACTTTCCATTTACATGAAAACTTTTTTTTTTTTTTTGCAAAGACAATTTCTTAGTATGTCGAAGGGGAAAAAAAATTAAAAACTAAGGTAGATATTTTTCAAAACACCAAAAAGCTAATTTGAAGTTCTCTTTAAAAATAAAATGTGTTTCCAACTTTTGATATTTTAAGCATTAAGCAATCAAAGTCAGATATAAAAGTAATATTCTCTTTGTCAAATAAAAATAAAAATATCACTTCTCTAAAATGGTCCAAATTTTTCCACCCTCCTATCCTCTCCGCTTTTCAAGAAAAAAGTAAAAATCAATTATTTCTAAGAATTTTATAGTTTATTTTCTTTGCGCTCTGCAGACTTGTTACTGTATTATTAATAACACATTTTCATTTCAGTGTCCTTTTTATCGTGTAAAAATACTTAGCAAAAAACTAACCCCAGAATGATAAGCATATATCCAGGATTGGTTAAACTGCGTCAAAATAATTATTATAGACATTAGCCTTAAATAAAACTGTTTCGGTTAACCTCTCCACCGAAATAAACATATTTCAGTAAAACTTGTTAAAACAAACAAAAAAAAAAAACACCTGTTACATCTCTAATGTGACAGTGAAGAGCTGATCTCTAGTTGTACGTTATTTTCACATGTGCTGTGGCCATATTGGATTCTCTAAATTAGGCTTCTTTTGTTTATTTCTCAGGATTTAATCTCAAATAACCAAACCTCTGAGCACAAATTAGACACAGAGTACAAAGAACCTAAATTCTAAGCCCTGGTTTATTTTGGAAAAGGACTTTAAATTGGAATATACGGTTTTTAGATTTTCTTTTCCATTCCTGCATAGTAAAAATACTGAAGGTCCTCCCATACGAGCAGATTTCCCATCACTGATTCCTCCTGTGGAGAGGCAAAGTCTTCCCGCGCTAATGAGCTCCCACATAATAATTGTCCCTGATATAAAACAGTCTGTACTTTTTGGAGAACCTCGTCATTTTACAGAGATAAAACAACAATTATTTTGTTAACATTCAACAAGCAGAGCTTCCGGAAGTCTGAGAAACAAACCCACAATCTTCACATCCCGGGAAGTTGTTGGAGGCTAATAAAACAAACAGGAGTCTTAAACTAGGGCGGATATTGGACTCTTCATGCAAATGCACCCAGACTTACAGTGCATTATCATGTAAGCACAAATCCTCACCCCCACTCTCACTCTCACAGATGAACCATTTGGCCCATTGTGCCGGAGCTATTAGACCCAAAACAAAAGACGTTTGTTTTGATTTGTTCTCTGCATAAAAACTACCATTAAATTGCAGGACAGGACAAACATGTCTGAGATCTGTACTCCAAGCAATGCTGTCATCCCAGCAAGCTACCCACAACACCTGGGGACTGTTTCCTAAAAGCTAATAAAAACAAATGAAGGACAAAGCTGTAAAAGTAGTTTTCGCAGCCTGTGCCTGGTGACAAACTTCCTGGCATATTAGCGCATTATGTATTGATTTACTGTTGGTCAGAAGTGGGCTCATATGACCCGCTTCTGACTAGAACTACAGAGAAAGAAATGAGTAGTTATTGTGGTCAGAGACTTACTTATCCCGATTGCATGAAAAGTTTCATAAATCCTCACATCAGAATCATGAACCAGACTAATTAGGCAAGGTAAGGCTAGGCAAGGCAATTTTAATTTCAAAGGGCTTTATATGATTTAGATAATAAAATAGAAGAAAAATAAAAGCAAAAACATTTGTAAAACAAGCAAATCAACTGAACCACAAAAAAGCAGAATAAAGCAAGTAAAAAAACAAAACATGATAAAGAAAATAAAACAGATTGATCACAACCCAATTAGCAGTTTAACTTCAACAGTCAGAGGCAGCTCCAATCAAATGGGTTTTTAATTTTGACTTAAAAGAACTGGGAGTTTTTTTTTCTCCAGATAAGTGGAGCATAAATGCTGCTTCTCCATGTTTTGGTTATATTTTAGCCTTGTAACGCTCTGGGTGTCTTTCATTTTTGCACTCCACCTGTGTCACTAAATGACGTTGTTTTGAAGAATGGTATGGAAATATGCATAAATATATCTTTAACACATTTTCCATCAACATTTTTATTAACCACATACCTTACTATATTCAATTCAGTTTATTTAAAAAGAGCCAATTCACAAACATGTCATTTCAAAACTCTTTACAGAGACAGTTCAATCAAATCAGAAAGTAAGATTAAGTTAAGTTTCCTTTCTAAGGAAAGAAGAGTAAGAAAATCATAGTTAACTATCTCCAAAAGGGGGTCTGTCTGGGAAAGAAACAGTTTGTTTGCACTCTTTTGCCCTCTTCTGTCTGTTTCCTTTCCCCTAATTCCCTTTTAGATTATTCTGTCCACACCTGCTCCCAATCTGCTAAATAGCCTAGTCATTGTTCAGTCTCTCATTTATACTCCTCCTCTTCAGTTACTGTTTGCTGGTGCCTCATCATTTCTTTGTCCTTCATGTGTGTTTTCCTGGATTTCAGTGTTTTGTTTGTGGACCTTCGCTTCTTCTGCCATTTGAAACTATATGAAATCTTCAAAATTCCACCTCAGCTTTTATCTCTGCATTTGGATCCTTTAAAAACCTCCACTCGACAAACAAACAAGATAAATTGCTCCACCTGGGTTGCATAAAAATGTCAGCAATATAGATACTTTGATGCTACATAAATCTGCCATATTTTCTGTTTTGAGGCCAGTAATGATTTTAGTCCTCACTGTTATGTAAAAGCATTTATGGGTTTTGTGTTTTTTATCCCTTCAATGTCAGTTTTAGTGATTAAATCTTTTTTTTATAAAAAAACAAAATTAAAAATCTTAATTTATAAACTTAAAAGCTTCCATGGAAAAAAAATGTTCTGACCAGTTTTTGTACATGTGCAAAGTTCTCTGAATAGAAGAATTCTGATGATGGCGGACAGATGGAAACACAAAGTTGAATTTGGGTTTAATGCAAACTTTTTAAATAATCAAGTGAAAATTTGGGGCAGTTGTACTTTAGGTGTTGAAGTATCCTGTCATATACATACATGCATGGAGATATTACATGTATAATCATTACAGAGTAATCATCATCCCAGTTCTGGTTCATAAAGTCTGTAACATTTTCTTCAGGGAGAAGGTCCGTCCAGCAGCCATACCCTCCCCTTTCTCAGTCAGGCCTTTCAAATGTGCTTTTTCATTAAAGGAACCAATGGCAGCAACTTTACCAAAAAACTTTGAGACTGAATTTGGATTTCATTATCATTTTATTATATATATATATATATATATATATATCTTTTTAAACATAGGGAAGCTACAAAATACACAATGAAAATGATACAGGAAAAAAAATGAATTATAAACTAAGAACAGCTGCATTAGCATCAGCGAAATCTGAAATTGCTTCAGGTCTTAGAGTTATAAAATGTAATCCAAAACAATATGTTCCTTTAGCATCTTAAATTAATTTTCAATTTCAAGCAACCTTTTCTTGATTTCTGTGGTAACAGGTGGTGTTGGCAAGTCTGCATGTGATAGAGCATAGGCTATATTCAGGGAAGTCAAGGACTCTAAGTAAGCTACTGCAGTTTATTCAAACTTTTATTGAACTCTGTGTAGTTATGGGAAGTTACGATCTTACCAGATGTAAAGAGCAGAAAAAATGATCAGAGTAAAATAAGGTAACATTTCTCAAGAACATATGCTGAGATCAGTTCCTTCTAAAAAGATTTTTGAGGATTTTAAAAAATTTTGTTTTTTCTAAATCAGGCATGTTGTCATTGATACTACCTTGAACAAATCAAATTGCTATGCTACCTGACATACAGAATTAAGCAGCAAATGGATTTGAAGCCCTAGCAGCTACTATGTTAAGGCGAAACTGTGCTTTGATTGTGGAGTTTGAGAAACTGAATTTATGGTGTCAGTATTCTGCCAAAAGTCCACACACACAATAAATACTTCTACAACAGCTTTACTTCATACAGACAATCGTAAACTACTTCTCACGTGCATGTTTAGCATGTTACATGTGCAAATAGTGTTCCACAGGGCTCAAACATATCACACACGAGCGTCTCCATGAAGTAAAGCTGCTCGTAGGAGGATTTATTGCATGTGTACACTGAAATAATTTTTTTACTTAATCATATTTAGTTACTTTAAAACAGTTGTTTATGTCCTAACCTGCTAACATGGATCAATTGTGTTACAGTCACTCAATATGATTAAGTAAGTGGCAAAAACGGTTGCATTATTTTTTTCAGTGTAGAAATTTGGCAGAATATTGATGCCATATATACTATAATTTTTCTTGAGCAGGACCGAGCTGGGCATGCCATTGTTAGCTTACTACAGTTAAGGCCAACACATGTCAAAGTAATTTAAAAAACTCAAAATATAATAATCCTAAAACATCTTAAATAATGATATCCTAATCAAGCATTTTTTTCTGCATCTTAGCCATTGGAAATCTTTCAATTCTACATTATAGTTAATAAAGAAGAATTATAGTAAAAAAAAGCTTTTAAAACCTTAAATACATTAAATTAACAAACTATATTTCATCTGTATTTGGATTTTGTTGTTTTATTTGCTCAAAGTGGATTGTCCTGAAACACCAGTCACCTATGTGGTAAGAGATAAACAGATTTTTACCCTGAATTTCCTGTAAGTTGGCCTTAAAATTATGCTCCACCACAAGGTTTGTTTGGGTCGTGAACATGCCTTAATGTCCTGACACTGCTTCGCCTAAACTTAATAGAGCTTTATCATTTGTCCCTGAAGACATACATACTTCATCATTGTCTCCCTTTATCTCCTCTTTCTTTCATCTTTTCTCCCTTTTCCTGTATCCTCTACTTACATTGCAGTGTCCATATAATCTGTAATACTCCCTGCATGAATTATAATAAAGCTATTTATATGCATAAATCAAGCAGAACACTATGGCAATAGCTGTACTGCTCCACTTGTAAGAACATGTAAGAATATGTTGGACTCTTTTTTGGCATCAAGACAATTATTCTTATTGCCACATTGCCAGACAGGATTCTGTTAAAAAAAAAAAGAAGATATACAAACTTCAGTAGAATTACATCCTGCTCCTGCTGATGTTTCAGTACTTAGCAGTTTGTAGAAGAGTTGATGCTGGCAACTTCATTGTGCTCCAATGAAACTTGTAGCTTTAAACACCAGACAATTTGGTGTCTAATGTGCCACACTCTCCAAAGAGTCTGAATACAGCCCACGTCACAATGACACAGACAACTGCTGCTGCCAACACTGTCTCGCTTTCCCTAGGGAGCAAAAATAGGCATTTGAGTATAGTAGGACTATTTTTTATTAGCCTTACTTTATTGTTATTTTATTCACTTTTGACTTTTTTTGTGTTTTCAATTTCTTTTGTTATACCTTAATCTTATTGGTTATGTAGCAGTTGTCTGAACTGCTACAGGGTAGCCTCTAAAGGTGTTTAAATGTGCTCTAAAAATAAGGTTGAAATTTGAAAACACATATGCAAAGAGGTTTGTTAGATCAGCAAAATACTAAACTTATTCCCATGATGTGCACAGCCATTCAGAACACAGCACAGATTGCTTGCCTATCTTATGGATATTGATAGCACAATCCTTGACAAGACAAATAACAGGGATTGGAAGTTATATTTAGTCCAGGACCAATCAACTCAAAATACTTTGCTCAGAATATTAATACAATAACTGCAATTTAAATTCTCTTTTGGATATTTTTCTTTGATTCTGCAAACCAGGATCACTCTTGCTAATCTTTGTGCCGATGAAAAAAAATAAAGCATTTTATAATCTCATCATATTTAGGTAGAACACACTCATTATGAAAACGATATTTTCAAAGGTTGAATTGAACCGTTTACACCAACTCTACTCTTTTCGATGCATGCATGCTAGCGAGACGTTGTTGAAGTGGGCATCACACCCAGCTCCTCCTGGAATTGGTTACAGTTGGGATCCCCTCGGACTTTGGGTGTCTCTGGGATCTGGACACCCGTTAGTGGGTTAACGCACCAACACTCTCCCCGCTGGCCATGGTTGGACATGTTGCACTGGAAGTAGAGAAGAAAAACACAAACTAGACAAATTGGAAAACACAGGGAAAAAAGGAGGAGGGGTGTTAAGCATGCACAGTGGGAAGCAGGGTTGGCTTAATGAAGCATGGTGTTTGATGGTTTGAAATGTGTCTGTGTGTGTGTGAGAGGATCTGCTGGTCGCAGCGGGCCATTGGATAAGACTGAGGGCTGTGGTTCGGGTGGGACCAAACTCACCCAATAACAGCCTGTCCTCAGGTCATACCCCCTACACACAGCTCACAGACTATCCTCAACCATAGGTTATCACAGACAGACACACACATGGACATGGTGAGGGGTCGGCCCCCCTGCAGAGACACCCCCCCCCATATTTTAAAATGAGGTCGTAATTGAAGCGGACAGAGTTTACGCCGCGCACGCGGGGCGACCAAGTAAAGAAAAGGTTTTTTATTTTCTTCTTTCTATGAGAAAGAACAAAGAAGTGACAGTTACAGTAATTACCACGCTGCAAGGAGTGACAACTCCAAAGGGGAGCCAAGTGTTAAGGAGGTACAGTGTTCCTCCCTGGGAACTGAGGACTCTGCTCAAAAACAATGCTGTTGTTTGTAACTAGTGATGAAACTTGGCTCAGTGGTTGAGAGCCCTCCTTTAGGAGACTATGGCACCTATTCAAATCTTCTTTTCTGCTCCACTATCTTCGTAAGAAAAACACTGGATATGTGACCTTGTTTGTCCTCCTTCATCTGATTTCTATGGGTGAGCAGAATTCAAAATCCCCCCGTCGGAAGCACAGCTCGTTCCTCAGCTTAACAGAGCTCTTCCCATGCAGTATGCCAAACCGTTTTATTGCCTTGTAACCTTAAGCTGAGAGGCTTGTTGCCTGATTCAGGATGACAACATCCTCTCAAACGTGTGTGTGTGTATTCACAAGCAGGATGCCGAGGAAGAGGAGGAGGCTGTGGTGGAGTTTATAAAGGATACAACAGGTTGAAGGGTTTTCCTGAATTGATTAGAGATTGTTATGTAAAATTAATTTTTAAAAACATACATCTGTTGAACATGTTAGCACTGCGGGTAAAATGCTAATATTTAGCAAATGTTCAACACTTGATGCATTTCCGTTAATCATCAAATTGCAAAAAATTACCGGAAGCAACGCAATTTTGAAAACACTCATGTTTTTCATTAACAAGTTTTTACTCTTTGATGAGCTGTAAAGAAAGTTTTATATTTGGCAAAACTGCACTGGAAACATTTTTTTCACATGATCTGCCTCTAGACCTTAATGCCTTGTAAAAAGACAAAAATAATTGTGGAAATAGTTTGAGGATGAAGGCGCCCTCTAGAGCTGTGGTCAAAATAATATAATATTTTTATAATAATTGTACAATATTGATCTCACATTGGAGAAACTTACCTCTGTATTTAACCCATCCACTTGGGGAGCAGTAGGCTGCCATTGTGAGGCACCCGGGGAGCAGTGTGGGGTTAAGGATCTTACTCAGAGACCGACAGTGTCAGTCTGTGGAAGTGGGGCTTGAATTTAGAACCTCAGGATTCCAAGCTCTTTGCCCTAACCACTAGGCTGCTACTCCCCAATATGAATATATCTCATGTGTTTAGATTAGCAGATGTGATGTTGTTTTCAGGGCTGCTGCATGAACAAATATATTAAAGTGGAATTTTAATTGTATTTTATATTGAATGGAAATACCCAAAATGTGTAACTTTGCACTTTTCGAATTTAGCAGAATATTGATGTAGTGTTGTGCAAATTTATGATAGAAATTACAAAAACTATTATGCATTCAATCAGAAGCTACAGTTGATATTTGTACTGTATTTCTTTTCACCAAAGATAGTTGTTTGTTATGTTTCCCTATTTGTGCTGCTACACTGAAAGTCACATCCAAAATGGTTAAGACACGCTTAGATAATTAAATAAGGAAAAGAAGCCTTATAAGCTCTCTTTGTGTTGCTAGGTTAACATTTAATAGGAAACGTCTAACAGAAGACCTAAAATCAACAGGCTAATGCAAAAGCGATGGGATAGTTGAACTGCTTCAACTATTTGGACTATTTTAAGCTTGCTTCATCTTGGATGGTGGATATTTATCTTTCGGCCGTTACACTTCCACTGCTACTCAAGAAAAACACATTTAAGTGGAAAACTGCTGTGCTGCTTTCATTTTGCACATGTCTGATGTTGCTGCTATTTTCGAATATCCATCACTGTAAAAAAGTCCATAGCTGTATATATTGGTAATTTCATTCCCATGGTGCACAGTTTTATATTGTTGAAACACTTTATAGTACAGTATTGTATTGTTTATCTTTTAACTCTTCACCAAATATGTTATTCTTATACATTATTCAAAGATCCACATTTGTGTGACCATTTTTTCAATAATCTATAATCTATATTGTTGCTGTAAACACCAAAATTTCCACATTGTGGGATTTCCCCATTAAGGGATTTTCTATTCTATTCTATTCTATTCTATTCTATTCTATTCTATTCTATTCTATTCTATTCTATTCTATTCTATAACACTAATATCTGCACTAACTTTAAACTCATCAAGCAGCTGAATCTACGGTACTGTAGGTATTTTTAGGCTCCTTTTGTCTGTGACAGCTACATTTATATTTTCCACACTTAAAAAGTGTCTGTTGCTTAGCAAGCAGTTATTTTTTTTCCAATCCCAGATCATCAATGACATAGATCCACTGGCTATATGTTTATTTTAAAAGAGGTGGCTGGTGTGTAACAACCTGGACAAGTCACCAATCCATCAGAGAGCAACACAGAGAAACAACAAAACCATAAACACACATTAACTCACACCTAAGGGTGAACTTTGAGACCCTGATCTTGGAACCTGTGGGAAAATATCAGGAGTACTGAGATAAAACCTACAGGGAAAAGGTGCAAATTCTAGGGAATAAGCACCAAGGCAAGGTTTGATCAACCCTGGATCCTCTGCATCCATCTTGGAGCCTCATTGTCAAACAGTAAATCCACATTATTTTAAGGTTAGATAGCAATATTCACACAAGCAAAATTATAATTAAATCTAAAACGACTTAACTGACTTATCTGACTTAACAACTCAGATGATCAGAGGCTGGATATTTTATTAATACAGCTAGACAGACAACAGAATTATACAAAATTATATGTATTAGAACATCATAATATAATATAATAATAATTTTGTAAAAGTTTTATATAATTAAACCAGTTTTTATCTTTGTTTAGTCTGGTGTAGCAGCTTCAGCTGTTATTCATTTTTATCCTTGCCCCTTGAATCCACTAATGGTTACTAATGGTCATTATCAACCACACACAGCCCTACAGATACCATACATAGAAAGATAGGTAGCCTTTTGAAAAAAGGCTAAACAAATCGACAAATAGGCCAGATTAATAAACTGAAAAAAAAATGGCTTCATAGTTCAAAGTTAAACATTTTCAGTTACGGCAACATAACCTAGTTTACCTTAGGTAATCAATTTCTTTATACGTTGAAAAATTTAAAAAGTATTATGCCATGTGTGGGTTAGCGTATCAGATATGACATCATGTAGCTTTGCTGCGTGATATTTACATTGACATTACTCATATAAACACGTTTAAAGCTTGTGTTGAGTCTGAATCTGTGATTAAACGGCGGCACAGCAGGTCTTTATCATTAACTCTGGTTACTTCTAAAGTATAATCAGGCCAGTTTTCTTAAGTTGGAAACTCTGTGGGTACTTTGTGGATACTTTCTGTACTCTTTGTTTTTTTTATTTTCCATGGAAAGTTCTCCTGGCTCAGTATTTCTGTGTTTAGCCAAATATCTTTCCTGGACACGATCATTAGCAAAGCTATTGCTGGGAATTTAACTCTGTGTACTGTATCACTTATCCCATAGATTCCTAGCAAATCATTTATGCTTTGTTTCTCCCTTCTGTTCCCTCATCCCTGGTTGCTACAGGTGGTCTGTTTCTAGTTCTGTTAGAGTCATTTTATTATCATTAATGTGTTGTGTTTGTTATTTTTTCATAAAACAGGGTAGCTCCTGCTTATTGTATCTTAATGCAAGTATAGAAGGAGAGGCGGACACAAATTAATTGATTCAATTCAATCATCTTTTTCCAAGTAAGCATGATATGATGAACTGGATTTGAATCTTAGGTATTTAGTTTAATCTTAGGTATTTAATCTTAGGCACCATAAAAACGTTCAAGGCTCAAAACCCCACCTGGGGGCTTTTCTGCATGGAGTTTGCATTGTCTCCCCGTGCATGTGTGTCGTGGTTTAGTTAAATAAGCACCCAAATACAGAGCATAGTTTTGGCATATACATTTAAGCTTAAGCTTAGATACAGAGAAGGGAGAAAAAAGTGGCAAACAACCCAGAAGAGACAATCTTATTAAATGAGGAGCAGCTGAGGCAGTATGAAGGCAGGAAAACTAAGGGCGCAGACTGATTGAATTTAATGTTGGGTCAATCATAAAATAATAGCAATCATTATTGAACTTTATTAGTCTTTATTGAGAAATTTACCTCTGCATTTAACCCATCCCCTTGAGGAGTAGTGGGCTGCCATCGTGGGGGCACCCGGGGAGAGGTGTGGGATTAAGTATTTTGCTCTGAGACCCAGAGTGGCAGTCTGTGGGAGTGGGGCTCAAACTCAGGACCTCAGGATACCAAGCTCTATCCTCTTACCACTAGGCCGCCACTCCCTTCCAATTATAGGTAGGTTATTTTTACTTTTTTTTTTACCTTACCTGGAGATGTCATTGGTGCCTGAGTTGAGCTGCATGTTGGTAGCTTCTCAGTAGCAACAGTTTAGCAATAGGTTGGACCCATTTACAGTAACATGGACGCCTTTTGAATTCACATCCACAGAACAGCACAGCAGCTTCAAACCCAAAGTACATTCAGAGAATATAGGCTACAGCCTTATAGATGCATTGGTGTTTAACCACTGAGGTGTCAGTCTGTTAATCACACAAGGTTTTAGTTGTAAAGGGTCAAATAAAAAGACTATTTAATAATGTTAAAACTTAAGAAATGTCTCTTTAGCTTTAGTTAGTTTTTTTTGTTTCCATTTTAGTTTTTACTTTGTTTGCTACCCATGTAAAATACTATACAAATATTTATCGTACTATATTTATTATTCTTAAATAATTTTTTTGCATTATTAGCTCCTAAAACATGATTTAGAACCTCATTTTCCTTTTAGGACCACTCTTAACCCTTTATGCTGTCGGGAACTCGGTGAAATACTTTGAAAATCAAAATTTTAAACTAAGAGTGTTATTGGAGAACAGGAGAATATATATATATATACAAAAACAAAAAACTGTTTTCTCACCCCTCGTGGGGTGGTATGTGTCATCCTCAAGCTCGGGTCCTCTACCAGAGGCCTGGGAGTTCTAGGGTTCTGCGCAGTATCTTAGCTGTTCCTAGGACTGCGCTCTTCTGGACAGAGACCTCTGATGTTTTACCTGGAATCTGCTGTAGCCACTCTCCCAGTTTGGGGGTCACAGCCCCCAGTGCTCCAATTACCAATGGCACCACTGCTGCTCTTACTTTCCACATCTTTTCTAGCTCCTCTTTCAGCCCTTGGTATTTCTCAAGCTTCTCGTGTTCTTTCTTCTTGATGTTGCTGTCGCTTGGGATTGCCACATCTATCACTACTGCCTTCTTCTGCTGTTTGTCGATCAACACGATGTCTGGTTGGTTAGCCATCACCTGTTTGTCAGTCTGGATCTTGAAGTCCCATAGGATCTTAGCTCGGTCATTCTCAACTACCTTAGGAGGTGTCTTTCATTTTGACCTTGGGACTTCCAGCCCATAGTCATGGCAGATGTTCCTGTACACTATGACAGCTACCTGGTTGTGGCGTTCCATGTATGCACTTCCTGCCTGCATTTTACACCCTGCTGTTATGTGCTGTATTGTTTCAGAGGCATCTTTGCACAGTCTGCATCGGGGGTCCTGCCTGGTGTGGTAGACCCTGGCCTCTATCGAGGCCAAGCCATTTGTCTTTGGGGGCCATCTTTCTGATGTACTCCTGGGTCTTAGTTGTTTCATCCTGGACAGTGGTCTTAACACTCACTAGCCCTCGGCCTCCCTCGCTACGCTTGGTATACAGTCTCAGGGTGCTGGATTTGGGGTGGAACCCTCCATGCATTGTGAGGAGCTTTCTTGTCTTGATGTCAGTGGCCTCTATCTCCTCCTTTGGCCAGTTTATTATACCAGCGGGGTATCTGATGACTGGTATATATATATATATATATATATATATATATATATATATATATATATATATATATATATATATATATATATATATATATATATATATTAGTGCTGTCAAAATTATCGCGTTATTATCGCATTAACGCGATAATTTGGCGATAATTTTTTTAACTGGAGATTAACGCTATGTGGTTTTATGGTACAATTTTCCAAGTACATCCCGCTGTAGCCTGCGGGAAGGCGGGGCTATTTTCCTCCAGTCTATGAATTTTCCATAGGCTTCGAGAGCGGAGCTCCTAAAGGAAAAAAGACGCTCATACACTGGGTGGCGCTAGTGCCTTTTCTTTAAGCCCCACCACCAACAAACAAGTTGAGTGTCTGGTGCCTAGTAGCAACCTGAAATACGCTGAGAAAACAGATTACTGAGGTGAAATGGAATCTGCTACGGCACTCTTGCTGTCTGTGTACGCCACAGATCAGTATTGTGTGTGTGTGTGTGTGTGTGTGTGTGGGTGGGTGTGTGTGTGTTCTCATTTTTGTTAAGAGGCTGAAAAGTAACTTTCTAGAGCAAAGACTACCTCCATCTAGTGATGTCGGTCTATTGATTTTGATGTATTGATTGAAAATTGTTCATTATTACCTTGGTTAATTGACATCTAATGTCAACTCTACTACATTTTATAGCAGTAGGGTAAAGTGCTTGTCTTTGTCCAAAAGACTGTATTAACTGTAAAGACTGTCTTTTACATCAGCCTGTTTTCAGGGCCTTTTTTTGGCTACATATTTGTTATTTTTTGCTACATGCCTCCCCATCTTCTTGCTATATGTTTCTATGGCATAAATCAGTGTCTGTGACCTGTTTTCATTTAAAAAGAAGAACATTGGCACAAACCTAGCCTGTATGTATTTTTTGTATGTCATCGAGAGTATTTAAATGATTTTCAATTATATATATATATATATATATATATATATATATATATATATATATATATATATATATATATATAAAACAAGAAATGGTCACTTGCCCTAATACGTTCAAAATTATAACAGAAGTTATTCTATAAGAAATTCATGAAAAACACAAGGTGGAAGAAACAAATTAGTTTTCCGTTAAAACAAACAAACCTTAGATCATTAATGCTGATACAGGCACTTATATTTTTTATTTTTAGCTTTTTAACTTTTTCAATTAACATATTTAACCTTTTTCAACTTAATTTACAGTAGGTAACATGTCACCCAGGGGCTTATTTGATTGGTCAAATGCCAAAATGAAATGTACTGCCTTGAGCAGTATCTTTACTAAAAATGGCAGAATATAAATCTTCCCCTGCTTGTCCTCACTGACAGATAGGGTGACTCCATTTGTAAGGGGTATGCAAAAGACCTAAAATGGTGACTAGCCCTCTAAAGTATATGTGCTCATTTTAATGGAGTAGAACCAAACTGATTTGCCGTCTAAACATTTTCGCAGCAATCGTGGTGGATCACCAAGGATGCTGACTTATTGCACATGCTAAAAAAAACATTGCATGTGTGACTAAGTGCTCTCTGTTCTGAATTTTACAGATCAAGCCCTTAATGTTGCTGAATTCTCTTTCGGTTATTTCATAGTTGCATGAATTGCAAATAAAATAAAATAAAATGCAAAGCAATTACATTTGATTTTCACATGTAAAGGATGGACCTTAAGTATAAAATGACTATGAGGGTTAATTAAACCACCAAAAGATCCCAGGTCAGTGTAACCTCAGGCTCACCTGTTTGGGGTTGTACAGTCCATGTTTGTCACAGTTTGGAAATTTGAGCCCGTACAGGTTCTCCAGGGGGCCTCTGTTGTCCTCGGAGGTCATTTTAGAGATCTCCTCTAAGACCATGTCCAGCTCCTGCTGACAGGCACTCTGGTGTAAACAGGAGAGAAGCAACAGCTCGGTTTAAAATAGAATGACAGATTTACTTTTACTAAGCCTCAAAGGTCTAACTCAGCTGAAAAAACACACCGTCCATTATTTCACTTTTAACAGGTATTCAGTCATGCCTTGTAGGCTCCACATACAGTGAGGGCATCTGTCTGCCACTGGGATCAAAGAGGTCCGTTCCTCTGATTATTTGGCCAAGGATTAGAGAGCAGAGCAGGAGGAGGCACAGTCCACCTTATCAGACATCTGAATGTATGGATGAAAAGTTCTCCAAGTCTTTGACTCCTTTATACAGCATAATGAAGGCTTACAGAAAACCACACATCAGTGCATGCACCAGCTAGTTACAGGTTGGCTGTTAAACCAGAGTTCATGCATGTAAAATTAATGCCAGACCTGGGGACAGTGATATCTTCTATATTTCTTTTGTCAACTTTAGATTACTTGTTAGGTTTTCTTTCTTTCTTTCTTTCTTTCTTTCTTTCTTTCTTTCTTTCTTTCTTTCTTTCTTTCTTTCTTTCTTTCTTTCTTTCTTTCTTTCTTTCTTTCTTTCTTTCTCTCTTTCTTTCTTTCTTTCTTTCTTTCTTTCTTTCTTTCTTTCTATTTATTTATTTCACAATGTGCTTCATCATGTTGGCATATCCACTGATAATTACCAAAAGATTGCTCTTTCTCCCATTTTTCAATGTCAGGGGTTTCTCAATATCCATTTTTTTTCTCCCTGGAGAGTTTCCATCTCACTTGCAGAGTTTTATTGGTAAAAAATTTTTATTTTTTTTTTAAGTTCTTGTCACACACTTGGTGATGTTAAGCAAGCTCTCCGTTGATTACATCACTATCCTAGGCAATCTCCTATGGATAAGATTGTCTTTTTTGTTGTTTTTTTTTCTCAAAACTCTTGATGATGGTAAAAAGACGGTTCTTTCAGCATCACTGTCCTCAGTAGCAATTCCCCGTGTTTGAGGCTGTGTTTGATGTTGCAGTTTTTGTCAGCATTTACCAAGACAACAAGAGCTAAATGATTTCAGCACATCTGCCTGTCTTGTGTAGCTCTTAATCTTATCAATAGAGTATCAGAATTGACTCAGTTGGATCTTTTCATAGTTTTACCTGAGGTTGCTGGTGAAGATTCTCAGTCATCCAGGTCATAGTCATTCCAAAAAGATAAAAAGTTTTAAAAAAAAACAACCACTGGACTTTGTTTTCCAAGTTTGAAGATGTTTCGCTACCCATCAAGGAAGCCTTTTCAATTCAAAATGTCTGGATTAGCATTGAGTTCGAAGCTTTTTAGAATAGCCCAACAAAAGGCCATTACTAAGGGGTGGACCTGTTCTGTTGGTTTAATGTGCATGTTTTCTAAGCAATAACAAGGCTTTGTTGGTATGAACTTTAATCCTGACGGTTATCAGTCTGGTGTTTTGTTTTGCACCACAATGTGGGATTGGCTGAGAACTTGGTGATTATCTTGGGATATATGCCCTGTACAGTCTGCCCTGACCTGAAGGTCTGACACAAGAGCTTACATGCTACATAGAACTCTGTGAACTTGGACCCACCCACCAACAACAAAGTGCGGTCATGCTTGAAGCCATCCATCTGAAATTCCTCCCTTCGTCCAGCTGCTCAGATCCTCCTATTGCCTTCACTCTTTTGTTACTTGTAACAATCTTGAGATTTTCTTTTTCTTTCGTCAGACATATTTTTCCTCTCGTTTTTATTTTGTGTTGTTTTGCATGCAGGCAAGTCAGAGACAAAAAGAGTGGAAGCATCATTGTTTGCATTACTGAGCTGAGTGTATATGGACCTCATCCAGCGCTGCCCCCTGGGCAGAAACTCATTTTCATCAAACGGACCTTCCGGATTTTTACACTGTCTCGTCTGAGAATTTCAACGATTGTTTTTTTTTCCTTTGGAAAAGGTTGAAATACAACAAGCTGGTCATACAGAGAGAACGTGTATCAGTTTTTGCTCAGTTTCAAAGTGTGGTTGAACTGAACCCATATCACCAGACCTTTGATAAGGTTGAACATTTCTCTGCCTTATGACATTTACAACGGCCCTAAACAGTCACATATAAAACTCATAATAAATGCTACTTTAAGGAAAAAAGAAAAATTAAGTTTTACATGAGCTAAAAAAGTGAGCTCTTCCAGGTGAATAAGTAGGGTACTGACCTGTGGTTCTCTCTGGACTCGATCGTCATGCAGATTTATTCTCATCCTGGTTTTCAGTTCATTCTGGTACTGCCTCTTTGCTATTTCCTGCCAGCTCCAGAAATCAGGGGAAGGTCTCTTAATGAGTGGAATCTCAGTCCCTTGTACCTCTGCAGAGAAACAAAAAATGAAAACCAACTTAGACAAGCTTTTAATCCGATGCATATGTCCCAAGGAGACATATTTTTTAAAACAGACTCAAAACTGTCAGACAGGCATTCAAACTCAACTTGTCTGGTTTTAATCCACGCCTGGAGGTTCCTAGAAATCTCTGGCCTTGTTTTACTATAGAAAATCCAACTCTCCCCAACTTTTCTTACTTTCTAAAAAAAAAAGTTTTCTGTTAACAACCTCTTTTCATAAGATGCGAGTCTTAATCCGGGAATTAGAGGACAATGTCGGTCTGTATCCTGGGGGCATCCTGTGTCTCATGGTGACTAATGCTTTGCTACACAGTCAGGTGCTGCAATGGCTGCAATTACTTCGCTGATTGTGAAGAAACAAACTACAAAAAGCTCCCGTTTGCGTCTCTGAAACAGAATATGACCTAAAATGCATAAAGTAACAAAGATGAGTAAGGATAAAACCTGAAAAATTACATATAGCAGATTGTTAAAGTCAGACTTTTATGTGTGGTAGAAAAGAATTATCACAAGATACAGGGATTTCAATATAATGTGCATTTGTAATAATGCCCTCTGAGTTTTTTAACCAATAGTTGCTTTTACTGCTTCATTTCCTTTGGGGAGTTTGTCTCTCCCAGCTCTTTACAGCCTGAAGACTTCTTCTTGGCTCAGTAACTGGATGGAGAACATCAGTAAACATCAGTTATCTTCACTGAGATTTTCTAAAGACTACTTTCTTTGTGTCAGTCTTCAGTAGAGGACAAGATTTAAGACCGCCAGTGCTAATTTGTTACAGAACAGCTTTCATACTTTTATAGATTTCTACCGCCTCCCCAACCTGAAACACACCCATTCATATTTACATTGACTTACATTCTTTTAGTTACTGCATTTATGCTAAACCGAGACATTTACCCTAATCATTATCACCATATTCCTAACTCTAAGCTTAACCTAAAGGTAACTGACACCATACTGTACCTCTAAACTGAGGTACAGAGGTATACTAAGGTTAGAAATGGGGTCAGCCACATAAGGACCAGCATTCGGTTGCCCTGTTGGTCCTCGGAAGGCTAGTAAATACACCAAAAACAGGCCTAAATAGGTAACACACCGTAAACAAGAACACACACACAATCAAAAAGTGTTTATGATGTTTGGTTTCTGTGAAATCTGCAAAACATATTCAGCATAATGATGTAAAAAAAAGCTAAGTGATAAAAGAAAAAGACCAGTTGCAGATGAAATCCAGAATTAGACAAACTCCAATGTTTGTTACAGTAACTCCTGCAGTTATCAGGAATCAGAGTCATGGTACTTTTCGTGAGCAGAAATGAGATGAGAGGCGAGGATTAGTCATGGGAGTCCAGACTTGTTGGGAAGCGGATCTGATGGGGCTTTGACGTGCTGACTCAGGAGTTTTTTTGGCTCTTGAACCTTCCTGCCAGAGGCTTCGTAGCTGAGGCTGTGTGTAAGTGTAATTAGCACTGAAACAGAACTCAGAGGCTGTAAATCAACTCCCCAGTATAAAGAGCTGTGAGTTTGAGTTTGAGCGTCTATGCACATACACAGAGACTTTGGTCTGTGCTTAGAAATCATACCAACTTTATATAAAATAACTTAGATTCACAATGCTAATATATATATATATATATATATATATATATATATATATATATATATATATATATATATATATATATATATATATATATAAAACACAGAAAAACTGACTAATATAATAACTAATATAATAACCAATGCCTGGCCAGAAGGTGGCATTGTTATCTGTTTGTTTGAAATTTAAGACAAAGGTAAATTTTTTTCTCCCAAGTTGGTCATGCGTTTAACGTGGCACAGGGAAGAATCCAGTAATCACATTAGTAACTAAGCTAGTAATTCGGTTGTTTACTCTCTGATATGAATAATGGATGGAAACTCTGTACCTTAAACCTGCGAGTGCTTGTAGCACACTTGATGATCCATGATCAGCCTCTCGTGAGCACATTGACAGGCTGTCAGGTTGGATTAAATTTTGCTTTGTTTTGTAGAAATCTGCCTTTAGTTTATCCTCCTGATGAAGGCGTGACCATGTCAAGAGACTGCTGAGACTAGGGAAGCAGAGTGCAATGCAGAGTGTGTTTATTGGCATGACCAGGGTGTTGGGGTCTGGGTGTAAGTTTATATTCTACTGTAGGAATGAACGTGACCTGGGTATCAAGTTTTGATCACTGGACCTGACCATCGGTTTCTTAAAATAAAATCCAAATTATTTAATTCCATTAATTATATAATTAATTAAAATAATAGGTAGGTTTTGCAGGGTCTTGGTAAGGTGTTCATGAACGATAGCTTTCCTCAGCAGTCTTGAAAATGAACAGATGTTTCATGGAGAGGTTGTGGGGTTACAATAGTAAGGTTGTTGAATGTTTGTGGGTTTAGGATGAGGAATAGCAGCAGCAGTTGTAGTTTGTGTAGAAAGTTTAACTTTTGACATTTCCCCACTTCCCTTGATGGGCCTTTGGCTGGTTCTTGGCTGGTCCCTGTCTTGTCCCCTACAATTCCTTTTTAAAAATCAATCATTGTGCTAAAATATTATTTTTTGTCATGATTTGCAGACATTAAGATCTAAAAAGAAGCTTCATCTCCTGGTCAGACCCTGTAATTCAGTGAAAGGGTGGAGTCAGGGTAAAAAAATATGTTACGCCAAGGAGAAGGCCAGTGGCTGAAAGTGGTAGGGGATCCAGGTAAGTGGGCTGCCATTCAGCTGCCGTTTGACTGGGAAGGGCCATTTTGAATGGCTGCTACTGTATCGGGGGATGTGTTTAGTGTTTAGGGCATAGAGCTTGTAATTTTGAGGTTCTGAGTTTAAGCCCCACTTGCACTCACTCTGAGCAAGACCCTTAACCCCACACTGCTTACCGAGGGCCCCACGATGACAGCCCACTGCTCCCCAAGGTAATGGCTTAAATGCAGAAGTAAATTTCTCCAATGTGAGAAACAATGAAGGGCAAATATTATTACCTGGTTTCCACTCTTCACAATCTTAACCAGTAGTCAAATTAACACAACTCCAAATTGCAAACGTAAACTGGATTTGTTTTACAGCAAAGAAAACAATTTTTAACAGCTGTAACCTCATAGTTAATGAAATTATTAAAAAAAAGAATTGTGCAATTGTGCCAAAGCTAACAGTGTAAGGTTTAAAGGCAATGAAGCATTCCCAGTAAGGCTGAAGATAATGATAGAGCAGCAGAAAGATCTTAAATTCAAAGTATGCATCACTAGATTTTAATCGAATGCTTCATAATAGCTGCAACATCTTTGATTGTAGCATTGTGGTTAGATAAAGCAGGGTTAGGGGTAAAAGGTTAAAGCATATTAACATCATAAATAACCATAGCCAGTTTTCTAAATATGCCACAATCAAGCTATGATATGGACAGTTTTGGGGTTTCCAGTCAGGTGTGAAGGGGGGAGGGGCTATATGTTAGATCTATCAAACTATAAGGCATAACAGGGAGCTAACTGCCTTTTTACTACACCCCGCAAAACCTCAATAAGTCCTAACTAAATCAGATCCCATCCATAATCTAATAATATTATGCTAGATCAGTGGTTCCCAACCCTGTTTTTTTAGGAACCCCTGCCCTGCTCTGAATATTTTAGATATGTTACTTTTGCTCCAGCGAACAGGACTCAAATTAGGGCTCCTAAGAGCTCCTTTTAATCCTCTTTTTTTCTGGTCTTATACAATAAGGAAACACCTAAAATATGCAGAACAGGGGTTCATGAGGAAGGGTTGGAAACCACTGTGCTAGGGTCTTCATCAACAGTGAAAGGACCCTGAATGAAGGTGTGTAAAAGCAGAAACAGTGGAGTCATGCTGAGGTTACCACTAAAACCTAGTTAGATTGAAAGCTTTTTTGTGTGTATTATCATATGTCAGACCTGGGTAACCATTGTTACAAAATCCATTGCACTTTCCAAAAGAAACCCCAAGTCTTTAGCTACCATCTGCCATCCAAACAGTGTTTGTTCTGCGTCAGTACCATAGAAACTACCTGTCTGGAGCTGTTGGAGTTTTGGCTTCGGTTTATGGTTTTAAGCAATGCTTTCACAGCTTTCTCAACACCCACACTGAGTAATGAATGTTTACACTGTCATCAGATAGAGCAGAGAAGTGTCTCAGATACTTGACAAGGTTTATGATGACCACCGTAGGAATTCTAACACACCATAGTCTGTAGCAGTGCTCCCTCCTGAAGCCCAACAACTTCAAATGCGGACATAGAAAAAAGAAAAAAAGAATATAGAAAAAAAGAAAAAAAATCTGCAGTAGATTAATAAAGAAGACCAGCTCAGAAATATGTTGTTTGTTTTGGGTTTTCAGGATAGTTGACTTGTTGCATGCATTTCTGTCTTGCTGTAACCACAGAAATGGCATTTGTAGAAATTGAGAGGAGACAGAGAGACAGAGTTGTAATTATTAACTAGCTTTGGACTAATCATTAAGTCAGATTTTTGCTACTCCTCTTCCTCAGCCAGATTTTCATGGCATGTGAAAATGTAATTAACTAGAGGGAATTGCCTCATTTATGCTCACATAATCTTGTTGCAGTCAAGTTTCTGTAAGACAATATAAATCCGCTTATCACAAATCAAGTTATTAACTAACAGACGTTTTGACGAAAGAGATCTTATGTTGAATAAACCAAATTTTTTTCCCCAATTGGAGTTGTTTTCATTTTTATTAGAATTATTATTGCCAATAATTAATGTAGCCCATGTTGTTTTCAGGACACCACCTAGACAACCAGCGGTTGAATGAGGACATGCGGCTAAACATGTCATCACTGGTCAGATCAGGGAGGGGACCAGAGAAAATTACGGAGTCTGACATTGTTTTGGCAAACTCACACACACCAAAGCAACACCAATTGGAAGCAGAGCTAGTGACTTGCTGTGATTGATTAATCTGACCATATGTTTATGACATTAAGCTAGATTATAAAAAGGCTTCACAGTTACTCCACTGATAAATTCTCAAAAAAGCCTATATCCTTAGCTTAAATTCAATTAAGATGCCATCATATTATGTGAATTCAGGCGGAATTCACATAATTCTGCAGAGCAGATTGGGTCCAAACTAGGATTAAGAGGTCATTACTTTTTAACATGGCATCAGGTTGTTTTAGACATTTTTATGAATAATTCTCCATGATTATTTTCCTTACTTAGATTTTTTTTTATATAATATTAAACCAATGTATTAGTCAGAGACACTTTGGCTTGTAAAGAAAAAAGTAGACTGACAAATAGTTTCTCACAATAATGCTCCTGTGAGGTGAGTGATGATTTCACATCATCATCATTTGTCTATCAGGCCACAGGTTAGTGTACAGTTGTCTATTGACCTCATGATGAAATTTCTGGCTCTAAATATCAAAAATGGGACAGAGGGCCCAGTATTCAAGGCGAGTCAGACAGTGGGAAGTTTCAAAACATTTGGAAATTATAAAACAGAACAGAAACGCAGGCTGCTGTGGATCAGCAGACCTGCAGCGACTCCAGGGGGAAGGCGCTCTGGTTCAACAGTTCAGTCCATCCTCTCTGAGGAAGGCAGGATCTGATCGATGGACTGCCAAATGAGCTGCGGGGCAGAGCCTCCCAGGGTGTCCTTGATGCAGCAACTACAGTGAGCAGGCAGGAATCGAATCCAGGTCAGGGGTTCCGATCCACACAGGAACAGAATGATCCAGGGTTCCAGGAATCCACAGAACGTGAAGGCAGACACACAGATGCAGACGGGAAGTCTCAGCGGTTGAGGGACAGAGACAAGACATGGAACTAGGAAATCTGCAGAACTTTAAACTGGTCTCCACCTACCAGCCAGGACACAGTCAGGAGATGACAAGACAGACACTAAAACCACTGAACCCACTGGCCACCGGGGAGGAGGTCACAAACCTTTGACAAACTAAAACTACTGAAAAAAAAAAAAAAACTCAGACAATGATCTGGCCCAGATAGCTGGGCTTAGTCGAATATAGAGGAACATCCACAGGTGGATAAGGTGACAGAAGATTAGGAAACGGACAGAGTCAAGCAGGTAAATGAAGTGAAAAATGAAGGTCAGCTATCAGGGCAGATCATGACACTTAAACATACTTGATGTTTAAAAAAATTACAGCCTCAGCTTTGTTTGTCTATCTGCAACACAAAAGTTCAAAGTAAAAACTGTTTGTGAAGCAACACTTTGTGACAAAAAATGAGATGATTACTGCAGAAAATATATCAAAGACAATCCTAGAGTGGTTGATTCAAGCTTTACCGTTGTACATACAGTCATTTCTTTATGAAAAAAACAACATTTGCAAGGACATAATTGGTTAGTCCTGCTTTGGCAAGGGTCTGTCTCCGAGAGCCACTATCCTGCAGATTTTGTTTGCATCTCTGTTTCCACAAACATTAAATACCGCCTATCATCCAGGACTTCAGCTCTCTGGAGGGTTGGCAATGAACCATTCATTTGATTTAGATGTGTTGCAGCCAAGATGCATATGAAAGCTTAAAGACAGTAACTCTGTAGGACGGCAGATAAAATCATATCATTCTAAATGTTGACTCTACAATAAGTTCATATCATACAGGGATCTCAGTTCCTTAGGAGTCAGTTAAAGCTAAACTCTAAAATGCTCTATGTTCAGCACAAAGTGCTTGGATGAGTTAAAGAGCAGAGAAACAACAGAGAACCTTTGTCAGGGAAAATTAGGACATAAACCACCAAAACAAAAGAAAAAAAAGCTGCTTTTGTATGTATGACCAGCTATGTTTCATAAGGTTTAAGATTACCTCAATGTTTACAGAAACAGCATATTTAAGGTTTAAAAAATTTGTGAAAATGCACAAAAAATATCATGTCTGATATATGTACTTTGGGAAAAAAGGATACTATTGAATTTATTCAGAAATAAAAAGACATGCCAAATAATTTCTGGGATTGGGAAACCTCTGAAACTGTGTATAAAATAAAAAGATCTTAGATTCCCCTAAAACTATGATGTTTTATTTGTACTTTCTTATTTCTGTCCATTACATGTCTAAACGATTTATTCAGTGTTTACATGCAAGTTATGCAGCAATATTTATTTTTTGGACAGTTAGGACAGAAAACTGAATTTTCAAAATGTTTGAGACTAAGACAGCAACTTTTCTGCTATGAAGCCAGATCTAAACCTGAGTTTGGTATCCATCTTGGTTACATTTCAATAAAGATTCCTATTCTTCCCCTGTTTTTTATAACTACTAACTGGACTTGGTGGCTCTGAGTTTGTTCACCCCGGCCCACCAGATCCCAGAGTGCTTTTTCAGCTCTCCAGAGAAAACATTGACAGAACACTGATGCTGCTGGCAGCAAAAAAGGGATGAAGTTTCAGTTTTTCAACTGAAGCATGATAACAGAGGCATGATGAACGAAGAGTATGCATTGCTCGACCGACCTTCCTTGGAGAAATACTGTACATGTTGAAATGTTGACGGCTAACCCAAATATTATTGTATCCAATGATGTATCCGTGTCGCTGACAGATGCCCCACACCTGGCGTGTTGCTTCAAATCATCCAGACAGCCAGCAAATTAATTACTCTGTCCAGAAACTCAGACTTTTATAGATTTCCATTAGAACTTGATAGAACGATAGATAGATAGAACGATAGATAGAACGATAGAACGATAGATAGAACGGTAGAACGATAGAACGATAGATAGAACGATAGAACGATAGATAGAACGATAGATAGATAGAACGATAGATAGAACGATAGATAGATAGATAGATAGATAGATAGATAGATAGATAGATAGATAGATAGATAGATAGATAGATAGATAGATAGATAGATAGATAGATAGATAGATAGATAGATAGATAGATAGATAGATAGATAGATAGATAGATAGATAGATAGATAGATAGATAGATAGATAGATAGATAGATAGATAGATAGATAGATAGATAGATAGATAGATAGATAGATAGATAGATAGATAGATAGATAGATAGATAGATAGATAGATAGATAGATAGATAGATAGATAGATAGATAGATAGATAGATAGATAGATAGATAGATAGATAGATAGATAGATAGATAGATAGATAGATAGATAGATAGATAGATAGATAGATAGATAGATAGATAGATAGATAGATAGATAGATAGATAGATAGATAGATAGATAGATAGATAGATAGATAGATAGATAGATAGATAGATAGATAGATAGATAGATAGATAGATAGATAGATAGATAGATAGATAGATAGATAGATAGATAGATAGATAGATAGATAGATAGATAGATAGATAGATAGATAGATAGATAGATAGATAGATAGATAGATAGATAGATAGATAGATAGATAGATAGATAGATAGATAGATAGATAGATAGATAGATAGATAGATAGATAGATAGATAGATAGATAGATAGATAGATAGATAGATAGATAGATAGATAGATAGATAGATAGATAGATAGATAGATAGATAGATAGATAGATAGATAGATAGATAGATAGATAGATAGATAGATAGATAGATAGATAGATAGATAGATAGATAGATAGATAGATAGATAGATAGATAGATAGATAGATAGATAGATAGATAGATAGATAGATAGATAGATAGATAGATAGATAGATAGATAGATAGATAGATAGATAGATAGATAGATAGATAGATAGATAGATAGATAGATAGATAGATAGATAGATAGATAGATAGATAGATAGATAGATAGATAGATAGATAGATAGATAGATAGATAGATAGATAGATAGATAGATAGATAGATAGATAGATAGATAGATAGATAGATAGATAGATAGATAGATAGATAGATAGATAGATAGATAGATAGATAGATAGATAGATAGATAGATAGATAGATAGATAGATAGATAGATAGATAGATAGATAGATAGATAGATAGATAGATAGATAGATAGATAGATAGATAGATAGATAGATAGATAGATAGATAGATAGATAGATAGATAGATAGATAGATAGATAGATAGATAGATAGATAGATAGATAGATAGATAGATAGATAGATAGATAGATAGATAGATAGATAGATAGATAGATAGATAGATAGATAGATAGATAGATAGATAGATAGATAGATAGATAGATAGATAGATAGATAGATAGATAGATAGATAGATAGATAGATAGATAGAAAGAATCCTTAACCGAAGTGGCAATCTAGTCATTCAGATGTTAGCCTAACATCATTTAGCAACAGGAAAATCTTATTTTGTGGGCAATAAAAGAAAGCAAAAGTCCACCCTCTATCCAAAAAAGACAAAAAAAATGAACATGACCTGAGAGTGAACCACAGCATGAAATAATGCCCATTTTCAGCTGGTTTCTGTGGTTTGCACCCAGAAGATGAAAAGTCAAACAACGAACACAGAAAAATCGATCATGTCATCAGCTACAGTTACACAAGATGCAACGAAGCAGATTTCTTTATCCTCTACCCATAAATATTCTTCACTTGCGGCTTGGAGTTAATTAGGGAGACGAGAACACAAAAGTTCATGTATTCACTGTCTTCCTTTCAGTGAAAATATTTCAGTTCAAAACCATAGCATGGATAAACAAAAAGAAAGGACAAGACTGAGTAATCAGGCTGAACCTATTGCCATGGAGATGTTTCCTAACAACAAACTGAGTGTCTCTTTAGTTCATACACCATATTTCCTACGTTGAAGTTCAGCTTGGATCTGCTTACAGGAATTTACCTGTTTAGTGTCTCTTAAACCCTTCAAGCACTCTGAACCTTTTCATAACAAGAGGTTTGAGGTGGGTTATGGACAAGTTGTAGGTTCACTGCCTGTTCACGGTCACAGATGTGGGTTTGCAGCTGCTTGCAAGAAGATTTACTTATGTCAACATTAGCTTTCATGGATCAATACTGAGACTTTGTCCCCGTTTTACTGTAATTTAGGAAAACAACACTTGACATTTCTGGGCTCCTGCATGCATTTAGTAATACTTGGTTTGTATTCATAAATTTGCTCAGGGTAAACATGTTTCATGTAGATTGCATATAAAAAAGTATTATGTAATGTATATTATTTTCACTTTGCCCAAAAAATGGAGGATGACTACACACTATTGCATTGCATTGCTAAAACTTTAGTAGCAGACAAAATTTGACTAATTTGGATGGTATCTGTTAGCTTAGCTCTCCTCATCAAGCTCATGTACTTCCAGCAAAGGATGAGAAGAGCCAACCTGCCCCCACCCATCTTCAAGACCTTCTACAGATCTTGAGCTGGTCAGAACGCTCTCTATGGTGCTTCTGTAGAAGGTCTTGAAGACGGAAGAAGCTGGAAGGGTGGGGTGAACAGCAGAGAAGATCATCTTTGCTCTTCTTCCCTCCATAAAAGACATTGCATCCCAACACTACGTGTCCCGAGCCCATAACATTATCAATGACCCATCATTCCCCCACCATGGACTGTTCTCCCTGCTGCCCTCTTGGAAGATACTCGAAGCATTCGATGCAGGTCCAGCAGATTCCGAAACAGCTTCTTGCCCACCGCAATCAGACAGGTGAACTGTGAAACTCTAAATCATGTCACATACTGTGCATCAAACTAACACCCAATCAAAACGCTGTATAATTGCACCATATACTCTATGCTATAATAATGCTCTGAACTTCCATATCAATGTGTCATTTTGCACCAAGGTTTTTTTCTCCCATACTGTTTACATTTGGTCCCTGCTGCACCTTAAGAAATTGAAATGTCATGAGAGCTGTACAAAACGAAATAAATGACAGTAGAAGTTGTCTAATTCTAAGTCTAGCTTAAACCTGGGAGTAAGCGGCCAGACCATTGAGGTAACTGCAGATAAATGGGAGTAAATATTAAGGTAAGAAAATTAATGCTTTTCCTGATTACTAGTTTTTAGCCTTCCAGTTACAGAGGCCCAAGACACTGCCTGAAAAGTGGGATTTTCGTCAATATGCGGCACTGTAGATTGTCGTGGAAGTTCAGGTTAACGGCAGTTTATGGTAATTTGCAGGCTTCGCCGAAAACTCCCGTAAATTGTCAGAAATTGACGTGGACTTTCTTAGGCAGTGTTCCACCCATGCCTCCCCCCATGTAATTCTAGGGGAGGCTTTAACATGTAAATGAAAATGCTGTGAGCTATACAAATGCAAATCAGGGTTGCAGGGGGAGTTTTACCCCAAGTGACATTTTTCTAAAAGGTAAGAAAATCTCTGATACAAAGAGATCAGGCTCAGTATAGACTCTTACATTTTAGCTTGAATTGATTTATTTAATTAAAGTATAGAGACCAAAACAGATCTTTAGCTGACAGAGCAATACATTTAGAGCAGTAATTATTAAAAAAAAATTGCATTTAAGATAAAAAATAAAATTTTGTCTGTCAATATGCTCAATTCACAATTACTTAAGTGGAAAAGTTTCAAGAAATGAGTCTGAGATGATTCCCTTTATAACATGGCGCATTATCCTGCTGGAAGTAGCCATCAGAAGATTGGTACACTGTGGTCATAAGGACATAAGGTCAGCAACAATGCTGAGGTAGGCTGCCTCATTTATTTGATGCTAAATTGGTATTAAGTGGCCCCAAAGTGTGGCAATAAATATCCCCCAAATAGATGGTACAAATAGATCAGACTCAGTATGACCTAATTATAGACTCTTACATTTTAGCTTGAATTGATTTATTTAATTAAAGTACGCCAGATTACTGTTTATGCCATTAGCAATGGCAAATGTTATGTAAAAAAATACACAATATAATTTATTTCAAAAATTAGTTTTAATCAGAATCAGTTGGTAAAATGTGAATCAGAATCAGCAAGGTAAAATGTGCATTCCTTGCACAGTGCTCCTTGGGATTTTTAAAGCTTGATAAATCTTTTTGTTTCCAAATCCAGCTTTAAACCTTTCCACAACAGTGTCTCGGACCTGTCTGATGTGTTCCTTGTTCTTCATGATGCTCTCTGCACTTTAAACAGACCTCTGAGGCGATCACAGAGCAGGTGCATTTATCGGGAGACTTGATTACACACAGGTGGATTCTATTTAGTATCATTTAGGTCGACATTGGATCATTCAGAGATCCTCACTGAACTTCTGGGGAGAGTTTGCTGCACTGAAAGTAAAAGGGGCCGATTCATTTTGCACACCCCATTCTTCAGTTTTTTATTTGTTAAAAAAGTTAAAAATATCCAATATATTTAATTACACTTCATGATTGGGTAAAACTAGTTGTTGATTCTTCACTAAAAAATTTTTATGTTCGATGCCTGAAATGTGACAAGAGTTTGAGATTTTCAAGAGAGCAGATTATTTTTGCAGGGCAAACTGTAACTGGGCTGATATCTAAGGAGAGCTCTGATATTGTTT
This sequence comes from Cyprinodon diabolis, assembly GCA_030533445.1. NCBI lineage: Eukaryota > Metazoa > Chordata > Actinopteri > Cyprinodontiformes > Cyprinodontidae > Cyprinodon > Cyprinodon diabolis. The sequence continues at coordinate 7,549,044 of CM060068.1, read as the reverse complement.
CACTTGCCAATAACGTACATTTATAACATAAGTTTTAGTGGTTGTAGAAGTAATAGAAAACACAGATCTGGGAACTGGAATTCTAGCAGAACTCCTACATTATTCTCTACATTTTATCTCCGTTGTCCTTTCTTTGACAGTAAATGGTATCGGCATCTCAGATATGTTAGATTTGTTTACCAAGCTTTCCTGTCTGACCCTTCAAAACAATCTACCATCAACAGCATTGTGTTGTAGAAGCTTTTATGCAAGAGCCTTTTTTTGGGAGTTTTTACAGCACATTTTGGAGTTTTTACGGCACTAGTGTCTCGTTTTTTTGGCAGTAGGCTGGCAGGAAAGGGGGTATGAGAGAGGGAGAGACATGCGGCCAAGGATTCGAACCCGGGTCATCCATGTCGAGGACTAAGGAATCTTTCTGTACATGGGTTTTGTGCGCTAAACACTGGGCAACCAAAGCACGCCCATATGCAACAAACTTTTAAACAATTTTCCCAACATTTATGGAGAACAGCAAAGTTGCTCTTTTGTAGTTTTTATTATTTTCACCTATAAATAGGGTGACCAAACGTCCGTATTTCCCGGGACATATCCGTATTTCACGTCCTGTCCCGGGCGTCCCGGGTTTTTTTTAGAAAGTGAGAAAATGTCCTGATTTCACTGCGCACGACGCTCCCTGAGCCGCGTCAGTGCGGGCAGCCCTGTTCTTAATCAGAGGCTCTGTTCGAAAACCTAGGACGCATCCTCCAAGGACGCGGTCTACCTGGACTGGATCCTTCGAAGTCCTTGAAAATAAGGAGGCCAGAAGAGTTTTGGCTGTAAATTCGAACAGGTCCACCCTTCGGCGGGTTTTACCGCCGTATGCTCTGTTGCTTAGCAACCGTGAAAGTTGACACACAAAGCAGGAAAAGAATGAATACCGAGGTTTTTAAAACTGTTTGTTTATTTATTTATTTTTTTTAAAGTTAAAGTGGACAAAGACTGATGAGAATCCAGAGTGGAATAAAGATTCCAACCACCGGTAGCAGGAACAAATAAAATCAAATGTAATGATAGAAACCTCAGTCAGTTAAATAACCTGCTGCTGTCATTCTGAATCTGCACATCTCTGATGTTGCTGCTATTTTCAAATATCCATTATTGTAAAAATGTCCATAGCTGCATATTGGTTATTAATTCTCCAGTTTTATATTGTTAAAACACTTTACAGAATTGTATTGTTTTTTTTTTTTTTTACTCTTCCCTATTATGTTATTCTTATACATTTTTCTAAGGTCCACATTTGTGTGACCATTTTCAATAATCTTTCTGCTGCTGTAAATTTGCCCATTGTGGGACAATAAAGGGATTTTCTATTCTATTCTATAAAAGGGGTAGAAAGATATAAGTAAATCTAAACAATCTATCTACAAAATATATATGCAAAATCTCTAATATTCAACAACAAAAAATACTTAGTTAAGCATGTTGTGCAAAACAACAATAAAAAAATTAAACTCCTATCAGATTTATAGTTCCCACACTGCAGATCTATCAGAATCTGTCCTTAAATTACAGCCAAACCCATTTACACAGTAACAGATAAAAACCTTTAGATCAACCGAACATTACCGCCTCATATCTGACTCAATAACCATTAAAACAACTATTTTCATTCATTTCAGACGGAACTATCCACAGAGTTTTATTATATTAAACTGAACTTCCAATTTTCACCACTGTTCTTCGCCAAGTAACATTTCCTCTGATCACAGAGCAAATCCCGATGATGACGCTCCAAGGTGTCCTAGTTTTCCCAAAAGAAAATATGGTCACCTTACCTATAAACATAGAAAAAGTCAGCAGCCTTTTGAAATGTTCTGTAGTATGGTTTAAATCAAGATTCTCCAGAACATATCTCCAAAGCCTGCTATTTTCTGTAACACAAGTTGTGCTACCCACAGGAATTGCTGATAAAAAGTCTAAAGACTGTTTTAGAATTTTCATATTTCTTTATGCTATTACTAGTTTTAAATCTGTGGTAAACCATTGTTTTACAGCAACTCCTCTCACATATACAATATTGCATCTTCTAATATGTTTCCTTAAAAACTTATTAGGACAGGAAGCTACAAAAAGTTAAATGACCATAAACTCAATGTAAACCCCTAGCTATTATTATTTTATGTTTATTTTATTGATTTGTTTATTTATTTATATGTTTGTTTCCCTTGTTTTATTTTTATTTATTTTTTACATTATATGTCTAATTTTTTTTAAAGTTATAATGTCACCAACTGCTGTGTATCTTTGTTTGATGTTTGAATTACTCTGTATTGTTACAGGGAATTGCCAACAAAGCAAAAAAAAAAAAAAAAAAAAAAAAAAAAACATTATAGACGTAGCTGTTCTCGCGAGTCCTTCCGTATAACAATGACCTTGTATGTGATTGGAGGAGCTATACTCAGAAGAACTTTATCTCCAGTTCCTTTGTTTCGATTTTGCTGGTACGTGATCAATGGCTGGAAGACGTCTTGCGTTCAACTCGCCTTCCCCCCAGATTCCACATACTCCGTCAGCGCTCCGCTCCACTCCGCCCCGCTGACGTACGTCGTGCGGAGTGCTTGTCTTTCATGGAAACCAATGAGAGCTGTTCCACATCCACCGCTACTCCTCCGCACGTCTCCGTCCACGTACGTCTTCTCCGTCCGTCACCGACAAATTACGGAGCCGAGCTATTTTGTGCTCCGGTCCGGTCCGGCCAGGTCAAGATCCGCAATTGCAATCGCATCAAACAGGAAAAAGAACAGCGACAAAGTCCGGTTCGTCAAATTAAAATATAGCAGCAACAAATCGGTGACTAGAAATTATAGTACAATTCTTATATATAAAAAAAAATAACTAACACCGTTTATTTAAATGATTGGATCCAAACTATTGGTTATTCACCAACGAGGAAGCAGATTTCTCATCTCCATCAAAATATTTATTTTATACCGAGGGACTTAAACTTTAATCAAATCCATTCAAAAGAAACCTCTTATTACAGGAATGAAAAGAGATGCTGAGTTTGGGAGTAGAGAACAAGTTCATTAAAAAAAAGCAGTTTTGAATTATCCTTATCCCCGTTACAAAAATATATATATATATTTGGGCCGAAACTGAACATATGCTGGATGATGGTGGGATTTTTTTAATATGTTATATTAAATTAAGCGTTCACAGGAATGAATGACTCTAATTTAATGCTATTTTAATGCTATTAGAAATTATTTTAATGCCATCAACAAGAACCATGTACACAAGTTATTAGTGTACATGAAATATGAAGGAGCTGTAAGCACAGTTCCACGACTCCTGTATGTATGTAAACACACACATATATACGTATATATATATCCTCTAGCTTTTTCTCCGGCTGGAGCTTCCTTTCCGAACCTACGGCTTTATGATCAGTTCCACGCAAATTAATAGCGATATAATATATCTGACGAAATTGTTTTTATAAGCATTTTTTATTAAAGAATTATAAATACTTCGATAAAAATATTTAAATAATTTTAGTGCCAATTAAGGCCTTGATAAAAAAAAAAAAAAAAAATGAATGAATTGTAATTATTTTTAATGATCAGCGGAAACCCTGGTTCATCTCGCGCATGCTCTCTACGATATCCAAGAAACTCAGAGCGGAGCGGTCTGGAGCCACAGCGGAGGATGTATGCTTTGCTTTGTGCAGGCGGTCTGGAGCGCAGCGGGGCGGAGCGGAGCGCTGACGGAGTATGTGGGATTTCGGGGTAAAACTCCTCTTGGACGCGATGGCGACTCTGCAGTCGAACAACTGTGCAGGAGAGACGAACTCAAAGAAGAGAAGCTAGCGGTAAATATATGTTCGATTATTGCCTGCTAAGCTAAAAGCAGCCTAGCCTAAGCTACAGCTAATAGTAGCCTAGCCTAAAGCTACGGCTAATAGCAGCCTAGCCTAAAGCTACAGCTAATAGTAGCCTTGCAAGAACAAGCTTTATGAAAGTGTATTTTTTGTGATTCACAGGAAGCAGTACGCCGTCTTCACAACTCGGAGACAAATTGCAGGCGCTATGAACCGGAGCAAGGGTAAGAGTTAAAGAATATGCTTTCATTCTCCGGTAAAAGGAAATAGATACGGATGGATACCGATCATAACTACATTTTGTTTTCACAGACTAATCTCGCCTCACAATGAGGCGGTGACCTCCTATTATTCATACCACTCTCATTTAATTGTTTTCCAGCTGCCTGTAAGACGTATTGTGAGACGGTAAGCAGGAGCTTCAGATATACACAGCCTGAGAACACACTGCGCGCGGAATCTGCCAAGCATTCAGAAAAGAAAGAGAGTAAGACTTTATTTGGTGACTATTTTTCAGGTGCATTGATAGATGTGTTGTGTCCATACGCAGTGCATCCCATCGCATAGTGCTGATTCATTGTTTTTTTTTTTTTTTTTTTTTTTTTTTTTTTTACAGCTGCTGGAATCGAGGCAGAGTGTGCTAGCTGATGAGGAAGGGGAACTCTGGAATGGCCGCCGCCATTTCGTAGGCCGGATCTCTCTGAACTCTGTGTTAAGCTGCAGTCCCGGTTAGAAGCGATGCCGAAGTACAGGGCCACGCACAGTAGGCGTCTGCACATCGGACCTGCCTTGGAGGGAATGCTGCCAGTTACTTCCAACCCCGAGGAAGCAAAGGGACCGTTCACGGACTTGTAATTTTTGGATACGCATGTGTTTGGATACGCGTTGTATATAGTTCTGTGTTTGTGTGTGTGTTTTTATAAAGCTCTTTCTTTGCATAAACAGCTTCCTGGAAAATGTTCATTTCCTGTATAAATTCATTCATGTCCTTGATGGTAGCCTAATAATTGTGTAGTAGTGTAGGATAACATAAATACACAGCATATGAATAAATAAATATATGAATGCATAAATATATGAATGAATAAATAAATAAATATATATATATATTTATGTAAATTTATATGTAAATATATATATATGCCAACCAATCACAAGCTCTTTACTTGTTTAAAAAGAAGTGGTTCCGTCGAATACTCAGTAAGAAAATTAAAGCCTGGCGTGGCCACGTGTGGTTTTGCTGCCAATCACGAGCGATTTTACTTGTTTGAGAATAGTGGTTTCAGCCAATACTGAGTAGGTTATTCAAGCCAGACCTGGCCAGCCGCGCGGGTTCGCTGCATTCATATGCTAATTAGGGCCATTAGTGCAGCTGATCGCTCTCCACGTACGTCAGAGTCCGTTCACGACAATTTGTGGCACTGACAAACGGGGACAAGCGCGGGTTGCAAATTGTCGGAAACTGACGAAAATCAGGGAGATCTGCGGGAGTTTATGGGGACGAAAATCTCCCTTTTCATGCAGTGAAAATGTTTTCTGTGAAATTAACATCACTAATCTGGGTTTACTACCACTTATGGAGGGGGAGTGGTGGCCTAGTGGTAAGAGCGTTGCGACTGGGTCTCAGAGGTTCTGAGTTTAAGTCCCACACGTTCCCATGGAGTGCTTCTCTGGGCAAGACAAAGGCAGCTTACTGCTTTATTATCAAAAACATTGAAATTGCTGGATCAACACTACAAATGCAAGAATTATGTTTGACATAAAAAGCCACTTGTACCTTATGAATATTCTCAAATGTTTTGGGCATCAGAGAAATTGCTGCTGTCTGCAGGGTAGTTACTGTAGCAGCTTCACAATCAGAAGCTTTCATAATTTATTTAATTAAAGTCAATTAAACCATCGATGCAAGATGTAGGCAGGGCCCCTTGAGCTTCTCTTCAGCTGCTGTCACAGTTACCTAAGGAAGAACTTCAGTCACCCACACTGCTCTAATTTTTTCACCATACCCTCACGGGGAAATGCTTTCAAAAGCACAGATATGACAGAGAAGAAGTAAATCCCTGGCCTAACACCATCAGTCAGGGAGAAGGAAAATTTTTTGACTCTTCACAGTGGCGCAAAACAAGCAGATCATGATTCAACACAGAAACACTACTGGCACATTAGAAAGCAGAATCCCAAGCATCAGTCCTCCATAATGCAACCATCTACAGGAGACTGACTTGGGATTGAATATGAAATATATTTTTATTCTAATTTTGTGGATTTGATTATTATTTATTTAATATTCTGTAGTATAAGTCATTATAAATGGGCAGTTTAAGAGTAAATCATATTTCAAGACTAATATCTAAAAACTAGCAACAAGCAAACAAATATTGCCAACATTTTTTGAACATTTCCCAGATTGAAAATGTTTTTTGGTATATTTCATTTTTAATTTTAAGGAATTACAATTTAGTATAAAAAAATGAGGAGTTATTAAATAAGTTTGATGTACTGGAGAATGTAGTATGTACAGTTTACTGCTTGTCTGTGGCTCTCATAGAATAGCTGCTTAACAGAATTTAGTACTAACAATACTTAATATCTAGTATGTATTTCAAGAGTTCTTTTTTTCACATTATTCCAAAGACCACCTAGTTCTCGTGGTAACGCCATATGGTAGATCAGGCAGTGTCTCCCTTCTGAGTCAGAGGGACATCAGACAGAAGACTAGGACAAAAAGGTGTCCATCTTATGTTAATGTAAGCATGTTCACTTGCTTAGGTTGCAGGGAGGCATAATTCATTTTAACCAATACACTGGGCCAAGTATGTTTGCTCCATAAAGTTTATGATCAACTAGGAATCAAAGCGGCATAATATTAAGACCACTTGTGAGTGAACACTAATGCAGGCAGGCATCCAGAAGAAAATATTTTAATAAATAAGAAAAAATGAAAGGTAACAAAGCAGGCTTGGGGAGAACAATGCATAGACCAGGAGCAAAAACCTGCACGGTCAAGAGTAACTTTTTCTTGAACAGTATTATCTTGCAAGGAGAAATGAGAAATGTGGTAAACAGCAAGTGTACAGATGGAAACTGCTTGGGAGTATAAGAAAGCTACAGTGTCTAACAGTGAATAAACAGAATAAAAATCTGAGATAGACAGAGAACATGAAATAAAAAGTTTACTAAGGAATAATGCAAAAATGGAAGATTCCAAACAATGATGAGCATAACGAAGGAAACTAACGGTAAGTTCCAACTAGTAAAGTCCCAGGTCTCCTGTTCAGTCCAGAACAAAAGGGACATTCCACATGAAGCATCTCTGTTTTGCATTTTATGCTTTACAACTAAAATATGATTGAGTTTCAAGTGCATCTCAATGAATGTACATTTTAGGAATTTTTATTGTATGTTTGAAGGCAGAGAATGCTTCCTTTAAGCCGAGGAAGGTCAAATACTTGCTAGTAGCAGTATTGAAGTAACAGACAGTGGATAGGTATGATTACTTTATACATTAACCCTTTAAAGCCTGAACCAGGAAACATTTGACAGAAGATTCTAATTTTCCAAAACTAGAATTGTCATTGAACTTTGTGACAAATGAAATAACTATATAAATTTTGTAAAAACATGAAATTACATCATTTATTTGCATCAATTTTGATATATTACACATTTCTATATAATCCATTATATTTCTGTTCACTACATGTGTCTGATTATGTAAGTCAGGGTTTCAAGAACAAAACATCCCACTGATGATGCAGAGGTTTCAAAATTTCCTGTATTAAATATGATACACTTGGCTTTAAATGGTTAGGTTAATTTATACCTGAAGTCAACTGCACCAGTGTTTATTTGGAAGCAGACCAAGACCGCCTCAAAGCGTTGGTGTGAATCTGGTGTATTTGTCTGAACCAGAATTTATTGGTCTTTATTTACATCTGCACAAAAGGTCTAGACCAAGGAAGCAAACTCTGGTCCATATAAGGTAGAACAAATGAAGCTACCTAAATACACCTTAAAACAGCAAAATTTAAAGAGTACACCAACTGACAACGAAGAAGTCTAAATAAACGCATACACACACAAAAAAAAAAAATCCAAATTTCTTCAAATCAAAGAAAAAAAATCCTTTTTCCCTCACTGACAGGTGCAATTATAAAGACACACAGATGCTGCTATTACTCCACCTATTTGTGATAAGTGGGTTTTGCTTGATTGGTGTTTGCATTATGGTTACAATTTAAACTGAATGCAAAACAAATACATTGAAATAACTGAAGTAGCTGGATCAACACTACTAATGCAAGAATCATGTTTGACATAAAAAGTCACTTTTGCCTCATGTAGGAATATTTTCACGTTTTGGGCCTCAGATAAATTGCTGCTGTCTGCAGAGTAGTTCCTTTAGCAGCTTCACAATCAGAAGCTTTCATCACAAAGCCAGAACAATGCAGCTACCGAAAAATGTCCATCCAAAGGTAATACAGAATCTAGTCTTGCTCATTTGAGTAGAAAATAAAATTAATTACATTTTTGAATTAAAATCATGTGTGTAACATGCCTTACCATTTGTTGCCTGCTGGTCCACCCCTATTACGTCCTGTTCACCCCTTCGCCTACATTGGCCTAAACCATAGATGAGCTGCTGCAGGGGTAACTCAGCGTCCATGCTGGGGTAGCACCTCAGGCCGGTGGAGCACCTTGGTGTGTAGACCCCACAGAGTTCCCCCTCCTGCCGGGCACACACAGGGCAGCAGCCACAGCCAGGCTCCCTCACAATCTCTGGACACCAAGGGACCTCAGGACATGCATCCAAGTTTTCTGCAGTGCAGACTGGGCATCTGAATGCCAAATCCCCAAGAATGAGTCCTGGCAAGGCCGAGAAAACAAACAGGAAGCCGTACACTAAATGGACAGTCATGGTAGCGTCTCCTTGGTTTACAACTGGGGCTGAATTGACCCTTGGAAGTTGTCCGTATGGACATGGATCCTCTATCAGCCGCCTCTGTTGGGTAAACACACTGACAGGGTCCTACCTGCTGTCATATTACTGACTGACAGACACTTTTCAGAGTTTTTCATATTTTAAAACCACGATTGAACCATTATTGTAATGGAAAATCAAAATTTTGTAAAAGTTTCCCATCAGTTAAAGTGAACCCTAAATTAGGAAATGATCTTGGGATTATTAATGACACCAGAAAAGAAAACAGTCTGCTCTTTGTATTTTTCTTTCAAACAGCCAGTGTTGTGTTTGTGATTCATTGGCACTTATACAGCATAAAGGAGACTGAATAATGTGCGGAACATATTAAGTTGATAGGTTTAACAAACCTACAAGGAGAGCCAGGACCACTGGGAAATCAGTAAGACCAGAGACCACAGTCGAAACCCGAGAGGAGTGACTGAAAACTGAAGAATAAAACATGAAGGAGCTGATAGGGGAGCAACAAACATAAGAGACTGGTCAAAACACTTGATAAAACCCGTGGAACTGAGTGGAGCGAAATGAAAAGGACCTTTACTACTTTTCCACTGCAGGTTCCAATTCTTTATACCAACTTAACTTTGTTTTCAAGGTGGTTTATGAAATAATTTTCAAAGGACCGTTTGTCACAATAAAGGGACTAATATGTTTAATCCTCACTTTCTATCTGCTGTCAGTGGACTGGTGGAAGAACAAACTTCTTTAATGTTTTAATTTAATTTACTCAGTCAACAGGAAAATGGATGACATTAGTCATGGTTACCACATGTAGTGTAGTAGTGGGGCCACCTGCAGCCAGTCATTGGCCACCACAGTGGCCACCCCTTAAAGTGGATTATTTGCTCTTCTATGGTCTAACTCACCACCTCTGGAAGAAATAGTTCCCCTATTAACCAAAAGGGGGCAGCATATCCTCTAAGGTTGAATGTCCTAACTAACTGAAATTAAAATTAATTGAATTACTTTACAAAAAATCTCTAAAAGTATTTGACCAAAAACCTAATTCTTTCCATGTATGTAATATTTTAAACAAGCACAATCTTTTAAATTTTGAAAATTTTATAAATTTTAAGTATGTGTGCTTCATTTATAAAGCAATGCATGGACTAGCCCCACCTCCTGTGTCTACTCCTTCAAACCCAAGACTTCAAGTGGCCTGAGAAACCAGGGCCTCTTCCAGAGGAGACTGTGAGGTCCCTCACAGAAGAACAACCTTTGGTCAGAACACTGTCTCTGTGAGAGCCACTAACATCTGGAACAGTCTTCCTCTGCACATACGGGAGAGCCCTACACTGATCAGCTTTAGAGCTCAACTCAAACTACAGATGAAAACAAACCAGTCATGTAACCACTAAACTCTTAACATTTCCTTGTGATGCTTGTATTGTATGTTATATGTTCTTTCTTATGTATTTGCCTGCCTAGGGACTACGGATGAAAACTAGCTTTGTAGCTATAATCCGGCATATTTACATTTGTTTTTATACTGATGTCCATTAATGTGCATTGTCCCTATTCAAATAATAATATATATATATATATATATATATATATATATATATATATATATATATATTGTAGGTATATTAATCAAAAAATGACTTCGAAAATACAGTCATTAATCCTTCATTGATAAACTAACAGTAAAGATGACAAACGCAACATTTGCTCTTCTCAGAGCTAGTCTTCTGTTTTATGAAGGAGAAGAGAAAAGTATGTGTTTTCCAGTCATCTGGGGGTTTCAGTAATTACAGCCAAAGAGCAATTCCTCAAATAATTATTTGTATTTCCTCGATTCCTTGATTTAGAGAGCATGTATTCATAAATATGTGAGTAGGCAAGGTCCACATGGAAATATATTCTGTTTTCAATGATTGATGGATTTTGTTCCAACTTATTTTCCTGCTGTTACAGAATGAATATTTTAGCTTGACCCTGAACTGGTACTACCACCAGTTTTCAGGCCCTCCCCACCACACACTGGTCCCTGCCTTACCACCCCTGTAAACATATTTTGGCTCCACCATTGCTTCTGTCTAAAAGCTGACATCTTTAGGCAGCAATGAAGCTACTGCTGACGAGTTGCAAAAACATAAGCCCTAAAAGCAACAAGAGGGCATAATAATAATTTAACTTTATTGATCTCACATTAGAAAAAAATTACCTCTGCATTAACTCATCCCCTTAGGGAGCAGTGGGCTGCCACCGTGGGGGGCCCAGGGAGCACTAGGGGGTTAAGGGTCTTGCTCAGAGACCCATAGTGGCAGTCTGTGGGAGTGGGGCTCGAACTCAGAACTCCGAGCTCTATCCCTTAACCACTCCCCTTTATTTATAATATAATATATAAACAGGATCATACTAGTTAAAAAGAATATAAGTTTATTAAAGTGTTTTATAAAACAAACAGAACATAAGATAAAACAATACACTTTTAAAACACTGATAACAAAAACCCAACAACAATCCTGTTCAACCTATTCTCATTATGAGTGCGTATGAAATCGTAGGAAAAGTTATGCACCGTAATTTCGTACGTTTTGGACGTTTTTTTCGTCGTATGCGCATCTGACGCACCATTTACGAATCTATAATATAAATTACAATTAGCCCTAACCCTGACCCTAACCCAACCCTAAGATATAAAACAGCAAGCAACGTAGAGACATGAATAAGTGATGATTGCACTGTTTTTCCCAGTTTTACGTCCGTCCGCGGATCCGTTTTTTTTTTTGCCAGCGCATGCGCACTGATGTGGTTTTTTGAGGAAAAACGTACAAAATAGCGTGCATAACTTTTCGAACGATTTCATATGCACTGATAATGAGAATATGTTGTCCTGTTAGACATGTATAGAAAACTTTGTGAAGGTAGATGTAGCACATGCATATTTCAGAGTGTGTGCCACATATCTAAGCCGTGTCCAATTTTAGGGTCTGTGTATTTCATAGACTGCATTTCAATGCAGATGGCTTCACAGTTAAGTGATGTCTAGATTTTTATGTTTATGTTTGTGTAAGTGCTAGATATGCATCTCTTCCTGAGAGGATCTTGGTAGAGAACCTGGGTAGCCTAGACAGGTGGAGCTCATCAGGCTCATCAGAGTGCTCGGCTTTAAAGAGCAGCACAGCCTTCACTCAGTGCTGGTATCTCGTTGTTTTTATTTTACCCCTTATCTCTTCCCTGTTGTTATCTGGATTGTTTCGGTTCTCACTATTTTTGTATTTTGCCTCTCTTGCCTTTGACCATCAATTAAATCAGCAAAACTCATATCTGCCTACTCATGCTCATACTCTGCATTTAGGTCCCCAAAACCTCCACCCAACCTGACATTTCATTCCCCAGCCCAACGAGGCTGTCAAATGCGTCCTTCTTTACCATGCTTTGAAGTTCTTTGCATTCCATTATTCAATGAGGGCCAAAGTAGATCAAGTTAACAGGAGGTGTAACAGTAAAAGAGCAAAGATAGAGTTGAGTTTAAAATTTGGTATTTTAACACCTTCTGGGACACAAAACTGAAAACGTAGCTGTGATAACCTCAACATTTTACTTAGTTTATCATATATACCACCTAAACACAGAAACGGTGCAATATTTTGAGAGACACCACCTTGCCAGCCTTGTTATACTTGGAAAAAAATGCCAGATTACCATCACTTTCCTCTTTTTCAAATGAGTGCTAGTCTTCATCTATGAGTAGAGTGGTAATATAGATACTATTTCATTTATATAAAAAAAATAAGTTTTTGTTATCAGACAGAAAATCAAAGTCTTACCAATAAAATGAGATCAGAGCTCTTCATTCAAGCACCATTCTTGCAAGTGACAACATAACATCACAATGGTAAATGGTCTGTACTTCTATAGCGCTTGTTTGAGTCAGAGAACTTGACCAAAGCACTTTACTACATACAATCATTCACCCACACAAACACACACAGATGGTGGGAAAGTCCATTGTAGCCACAGCTGCCCTGAGGCTCATTGACAGAAGCAAGGCTACTGTACACTGGCGCCACCAGTCCCTCTGACCACCATCAGCAGGCAATGCAGGTGAAGTGTCTTGCCAAAGGACAGAACAATACTGAAAGCCAGTTTTCTTCTCCAGTTGCAGGGCAAACTCCTACACCAAACACCACTGTCACCCCAGAACCTTTCTGCCTGTTCTGGTCAAACAGGTTTTCACTACTTAAGAAGCAAAGTGAAGGATTCTTATAGACAAAGTAGACAGTTTTTGACAAACATAAGATTGTTGAAATAATCTTCAATATAAAGGAGTCTAGCCTCTTACCAATAAAACTGAATAACAGCATCTGGGACATCAGCAAGGTAGGTCCCACATCTAGCCTTTTCTAGCAGGTGCTCTGCTTGAGTGAATATTTTTTCTAATAACAGAAACAAAACAAGCTCACAATCACAGGTATTAACTAGATCCCTAGTAGGAATATTGTAGAGTGTGGAATATTTTTTTCTAGTTTTATAATCTTATCTATTCTTTTATTTGAATGTTTTACCAGAGAGCCGTAGAGTAAATTGTAAATGCATAAAAACCTATCTTTAACACATGTTTGCAATGACCATAAAACTGCTAGAATACCACAAGGATTCAACAAAAAAAATTCGGGCTCCAATTTACAGCTTGACAGTTCTGAGGTAATGCTCTGCTGGTTCCTAGGTGACAGAAGTTAGGCTAAGCTTAAGAAAAGAACAGCTGGTGATGACTAGACCATCCAATTTCACAGCCAGTCACTCCCACCCTTCGAGATCCCTACAGAATTTGGACACAGCTCTGGTATTCATCAAGTTCTACTATCAGAGAAGATAAATTGTTAACAAGCTCTATTCACTGTGTCTTCAGTAATGGTCATAACTGCTGTGGAAAGACTATTATTTTGATGACCATCTATCCAGAACTGGCTTCCATTTCATAATGGAACTTTTACTGTCCGATTTCTACTGCCCAGTTCACATCAAGAAATAAATAATACAGCAGACACAGAAACAATCTTCTTCTATGAACAACTTGGCTCCTACATCATGTAGAAAACCTCAGCCCTAATAAATCAATTCAACAGTGCTTTATTGATCTCAAAGGAAACTATTTCTTGTAGAAGATGATGGCTGTAGGGAGGAAGGGTCTCCTCTAGGCGTCACAGTGGGTTGGAGGAGCCTCTGACTGAAGACACAGAGAGTATCAGAGAAGACCTAAACATGTGAATATCATGATCTGCTGTGGTAGCTGGCCTTAATTACTCATGCCTTTAACCTGCTTCACTTTCCAGCTCTTAATTATCATTCATCTCATCCAACTGCCAGTCTTCCCTTATAATGGGCTCAGTTCCAGCAATCATGGCCAGATCATTATTTGTTTTCTGTTCGGTTTATGCCACGGTTCATGTCGTGGATCCTGGAGGCAAGTGGAAAGAGGGTTTTTGTGTCTTTCTCATCTCCTGCTCATCCACTGTTCCTCCCCTGCTGAGTCCTCTGGGTTTTTGGCTCTTTATGCGCGGAGGATTAGTTTTAATTCCAGTAAGCCTGGCTACAAGGTGGAGACCAGTTTAGAGATCCTGCTCAAGTTCTGGCTACAATTCCTGTCTCGGCTACCCTCTTCCACTGAGCCTGCCTGTCTGCACCTGATCCTGTCTGCTCCTATGCATGTCTGCTTGGCCACGCCTCTGGACTCTGAACCTGCCTGGGAGCTCTAGGATCAATATATTCTCATTATCAGTGCGTATGAAATCGTACGAAAAGTTTTGCACACTATTTCGTACGTTTTAGACGTCTTTCCTCAAAAAACCACATCAGTGCTCATGCGCTGGCAGACAGAAAAAAAAAGCAGATCTGCGAACGGACATAAAACTGGGAAAAACAGTGCAATCATCACTTATTCATGTCTCTACGTTGCTTGCTTTTTTATGGGTTAGGGTTAGGGTCAAGGTTAGGGCTAATTGTAATTTATATTCTATATTCGTGAATGGTGCGTCAAATGCGCAAGCGCAAAGGAGGAACGTACGATATTACGGTGCATAACTTTTCGTAAGATTTCATACGCACTCATAATGAGAATAGGTTGCTAGGATACCTGGAAGTCTGGATCCTGCCTGTTCTTTCCGTTCCTGCCTGTTCTGAATCCCTGTCCAGGATCGGCTTCCTGCACCTCTCACCTAGAATACTTAGTCCATCTGTCCCGTTTCATGACAGTGAGCCATCTAGAGAAGTGATTCTCAACCCTGGTCCTGCATGTTCGATGGGTTTTCCTGCTGCACGACACCAAACTATAATATATAATAAACATTTGAGAGTTCTGAGGTGCTGAGAAGGTAATAGATTTAAATCAGGGTTCGTGGAGCAAAAACACATCTGAAAAACATGCAGCCCTATGGTCTTTAGGAACAAGGAATGAGAATATGAAGTAGCTACAAGCACAAGCCTCAGATATATATAATTTCAGCACAAATGTCATCACCTGTGAGTCTACAGTTTTGGAGATATATTCTTTTTGGCTGAGCAAGGGCCAGTGATTGTAAATGGCTTTGCATAAAGGCGTTTTTTCTCAATAATTAGGCCATTCCTTAGTATATTATGAGACAAATATGATCTTTAAATGTATTTGTTTTCTAATTTTAGTTACCCAGCCATGGTTTGGCTTTAATTCTCCTCATTGGTGGAGATTTAAAGCCGTATCTCTATTACAGTTGATACATACAATATAATGTACCATATATAATGTACAGTTATATTTTGTTTATTTGTGAGCCTTTTTTACCTCGTCAAACATCTGTTTGTGATTTCATTTCTTGTTGTTGATTTTCATTTTTGTTTTTGCTCATTGCTTCTTGTTTAATATGTGTTAATGTTAAATTAAAATCAATTATAAAATCACTATTTTGTTTTGGACGTGTTTTCTGAAAAGATTTTATGTACTTCTCAACAGATTTAGGGTCATTTAATTTTTTATATAAGAAGTTATTTTGTTTTTAGTTTTGCATTTCCGGGTAAACAATGGAGAGAAGTTTACACAAAGTATGTAAAGAAAGAGATGGGTTTTAGGAAATAGCATCAGTCATGCACCAAATCTGAATTCATTTCATTGTATTTTCAGTGTTTTCACTGCCATCTAACTGTCGTGTTTTTTTTAACAAATTATAACTAAAAAATATCATTAGAAGGCAATGTTTATGTGAAATGGGGGCAAACGTACCATTTCACAAAATGGTTTGCCAAACCATTTATTGAAAACGGGGTCTCAAATCGCTGGTGGCTCTCCCATCTACAGTGGCTGTTTAAAGATTAATATTTAAAAAGCTCTCAAAAAGCTTTAAAACTTTGAAATGTCAGAGGAGAAGAGGAAGAACTATAGGTGTTCATCAGAGTGACATTGTAGCTGAAGAAACTATGTGGATTTTTTTTTTTTTTTGTGCTGAATTAATTTCTTATATTAAACCTGGCAATGTCACTGTCATGATTTAATAAAGATCAGACCCAAATGCAGAAGACCAAACAGAGAGACCAGGGAAAAGTTTAACAGGTTTATTTAGTATAGTGAGATTAGTCCAGTGCTGCTCTGAACACTGCTCAACCGGAACTGAAAGGTGAGGGGAAGACACTGCGGTTAGTTCAGGCCCAGTGGGAAACTAGATTCTTTGACTTGAAGAGGAGGAATAGGTTGCAGACTTCTCCAGAAAAAAGTGTCCTTTATGGAATCCAGTCTCTGTGGGATGTTCCAGTGATAGTCTTGTTTGATGGTGGGTGGACAGGGTTTACTCAGTCTGAGATTAATCCCTTGCTCAGTGTGAAGCTCAAACGATTCCTCTGGGAAAAGTGGATCCAAACGTTGATCCTTCCAGGGAGAGAAGGTCCGAAAAATCCAGTTTGCAGGATGACTTCCTGCCGAGAGGCAAAGACAAAGAAAAACAAGATTAAAACTCAGGTTGACAAAAAAACTCAGCTTGGCTAGAGTTCTCAAAACTGGCAAAACAAAAACTCAGGTTAGACTCTGCTAAACTAAGCATGGCTAGAGTACCCCAAACTGGCAAACACTCCGGCCTCGAGGTAGTGGCAGACAGCAGCTTAAGAACACTCCACAGGTAATGAGGTACAGTAACGAGCTGCAGGTGTGCAGGGAGGCCCAATGAGAACGGGGCACCACCTGGTGGAGGAAAAAGGAAACACAGAAACAACCCACAAAAACTGAATTCCTGGAAGTCACTGAAAACCTTTGCTTCTGCACTAAAGGGTATATTTACTCGTAACTTTTTGTACCTCTACATCAGAGTTTCTAATCTAATGATTTTTCATGGCTTTGTATTTCTCTGTCTTACCATCACTTTATATCCCAGTGTTCGGAAAATTGTAAGAAACTGATTGTTCTGTGGATAATATGTGAGTTAAGATCTAGCTTAAAGTAAGTTTAGAGGGACTTGCTGGCCAGTTTCGGGGATTAAACAATCCTACGCCCTCGTTCTCTTCTGCTCCTACAGGTGAAAACTGTTTGCATGAGTATGAAACATGATAAAGGCAGCAACATGCATCATCTTTAACCCTGAGTTCTTGTATTTCTGTTGTGGCCGTTGGGGGAGATGGAAATGTTTTCTCATGAGTTCTGCCAAACATTTCTCCTCAATGCATCATGTCTGTATTATGTGTACCTGCTGCTTAGCAACTTTGACTTAATGGGCAACTGTTAAATAACGTGGAAGCATTTAATTTTCTTCTCAGCGGAATAAGCTGATGGTGCAGTGCAGAGAGATGTTTTAACCGGCCTCCTGAAAGATCCATCTCACATAGAGTTGGGATAAGTGGAATACCGCAGGAAGGTGGTCACATTTTCCAAACTCACTCATTTCCCCCAGCCGGGTTGATAATTCAGCTGGGCTTGTAGAAATTAATGAGATTTCAAGGTTACTAACAATTTCTGCAGATATGCATAATGTTATCTCATGTGTGGAATATGGAGTAAAGTATTATTAGGGTAAGCTGAAGTAGAGCTGTTGTGTTTTAAAGAAATCTGAAGTGGTTTCAACAACAATCACACCCAGACAGGAAGCAGGACACCGTCCAACT
The DNA here is from genome assembly GCA_030533445.1 of Cyprinodon diabolis. Taxonomy (NCBI): domain Eukaryota; kingdom Metazoa; phylum Chordata; class Actinopteri; order Cyprinodontiformes; family Cyprinodontidae; genus Cyprinodon; species Cyprinodon diabolis. The sequence continues at coordinate 7,531,138 of CM060068.1, read as the reverse complement.
CGGATGTTATCAAACAGCGACAGCGCACGAGGAAGTGGGTCCCAATCTTATCCCAAGGATCTGGCAGTCACTACAATAAATGCGTTTAATAGTTTTTGGCCTGAGAGTCATTGTCCCTGGCTCCATCCAGAGGAGGGCCACAGTTTCCAAAGGGTTCCACTCCTAATAGGAGAAAATTTGCTTTCCTGCTATGCCTCATCTGTGGCTTGGATCTTTTGTCAATATAAAGTCAGGCTGAAATAGAAAAAAGTTCTTTTCCACTAAATCTGGTTGATTTTTAACAACTTTCGATGAATCGTTTTAACATTTTGGCAGAATTTTCAGCACACTCTTTCTCATAGAATTGTTTTAATCCACCCTCATTGGGTGGTTTTCATCGTAAACTGCTTGTTTAAGGTGCTTCCAGAGCATCTCAATTTACCAGCAACCCCCTGAGTGGCTGGAGTGTTTTGGGTTATTTGCATAGCCAAATGATCCTGACCTCAAGGTCATGAACAAACGAAAGAACATTGGCAAGATCTTCTTTCGTTAAATATTAAAATTGTGGCTATTTTGGTTCAGAGATGATTTGCTGCATTTGTCAGATTTTTCAGACTGTAGCCGCCAGACCCGTAGAGTTCAGAACCGAGACCCGACCTGTTACCCAAAATTATCCCCATTTAAAACCCGGCCAGGACCGCACGGATCCGTAAATAATAAAGTGCGACCTGACCGATGATCACAAAGTGTACACACAGCCGTTTATAATATCAGAGGCAGAAAAGAACATTGCCTCATGCTCACATCCAGTGCGGGCTGCGCTTGCAGATTAACAGCTGTAAAATGGCCAAAGTAAGAAGCTTTGCCTTGTGGCTTAAAAATAACTCGTATCTGGATATTCTTGAATAAATTTATTGTTTAAGATGTAGAATTAATAAAAAAGAAAATATAAATAAGTTTCATTGATGCTGTAACTCTTTGATGCCCTCATTTTCTTCATAAACACCCATGCCCTCACCCAGGAAATAATATAGGATTATTTTTCTACCTGTAGATGTACTTTTTATACCGGTACTCAACCAGTGCAGGACTCTAGTTTGTGCCTTGGGACTTTACCATCAGGGCCCATTTTCCCCCACAGTAAATTTTGCAGTGTTAAAGTAACACTTGAAGAGTGCATTTGGTCTGCTCAGAATTAGTGTTAAATTAGAACTCTATGTAATGTATATCTTTCTCCAGTTGTTGTTGTCATAACTAAAAGAGTCAGTGTGCTACATATACCTTAAAAAAACAGACCCATGTTTTAATTATGAGTGTGACATGAGCTAAATTAAAGGTCTTAAGCAGATCCTACATAAAGGACAAACTTTTTTACAATCTATTGCCAGGAAATACAAATTATACCTAAAAAAACAAACAAACAAAGACAAAAACAGACATAAAGTCACCATTTAGTCACTCATTGTCTTTGAAAATATTTTTGTGAGGAAAGACAATTTAGAAACATGGAGTTTAATTTTTAACTTCAACTGGGTCAACTTGTTTTTATGCGAAAGAAGGAAAAGAATTCACATTCCAGATTAAACTTTTAAGCATTTGATGAAAATATTAAAGAATAATGACTCGTAAACAGAGACAAAAAATCATAAAAGTGTGTTTTTTATTAATAACAAAAGGGTTTATTTACCTTCAAGCCATGAAATGGACTGGATCAACTTCGGGGATATTTAACTGTAGATTTATTAAAATCCCTCCATGGTCTCAGAAACACTTGAAAATTGTAAAAGCCACAAAAACCAAGTGATTCTAAGTGGGAAAAGGCATCCCTGTGAAACATAAACAGTGTCATTAAATATGCTTGATGACCCTGAGGTCTTAGTTCATGTATTTTTGGGCTGAGAGAAAGAAATGCTGATGGGAAAAAGCCAGAATCTCCCTGGGAAAGGAAGCAGGATGTCCACTGCTGTTGCACAATTTAACTACCTACTGAGGTGCAGCGATACGAAACTAAACCAGATAAACTCTGAAAGTCACGGAGACCACTTGTCCTGGTTATGACTGAATAACAGATTGAGACATCTTTATCTTTGCTTCTGTTTTTAATGAGGAAAAAGAGAAAAGAGGAGCAGAACAGATGAGGTACGTACTTACTAAATACTTCCTCTATGACAGCTTCAGTAAGTTAGATATACTTTTATTAAATGCTGATGTTTATGTGTGATTTTTCATGTTTGGAAACAACGTACATTTCTTGGAAACAAACATAAATACTAAACACAAGAAAAGCAAAAGAAGTATTTCTACCCCTCGTGTATTTTGCTAAAATCTAATCTTCTGTGGCAATGTGCAGGAAGAAGATGGACATGTTTTCTTTCCACATGATTTTTTGTTTTTATTTGAAATAATGTAGTTGTGCTCTAAGTTATGAAAAAATATATACTGTCCAAGTCTGAGTAACTCATTTCAACAGGGAGTTGTAATGCACAGACTAACACTGAGGTTTAATTGTTGGTCCAAGTGTTTTTAAAGTGCTTGTTAAAGATGTGCTCATTGATATGCTAATTGATCCAGTTTTACTGCTATATTTCTTCACAGATGATGCCGTATTCTCTGATGTTGACACTTTTAGTCGCCTGGACAGGTAACTTGATTACACTCAGATAAACAGTGAAAAGTTACACAGTAAAAGAAAGATGTTTAAATGTGGAGCTCTACTGAGGAGCTTAGGCACATCTCAAAGATGCAGATTAGACTAAAACTTTATACCAAATCCAGTGAGTCTAAATGAAGAGGTCAAAATGCCATTTTACTCACTAAGGGGCAAAAACATCAAAATGATTATCACAGACTGTATAAGCAAGATTTTTTTATTTTTTTATTTCACAACTGCTTTATAATTGGGATTAGACTATAGCTCATATTAGTTGCATTAGTTTCAGTGTGTAGAATAATGGAATGTATATAAAAGACTAAGAAAGAAAAGCTTAAATAAAGTCCCACAGTGGAGAAGTGTGTCATCTGCATTTAACCCACTCCTTAGGGAGCAGTGGGCTGCCATACTGAAGATCACCCTGGGAAAATTTTCCAGAGGGACCCAGATTTACAGCCAGTGATCATGCAGCACTGTTTTCTTTTTTGTATAAAAAAATATATATATATATATATATATATATATATATATATATATATATATATATATATATATATGCCATAAAGGTAACTGATAAAGTTGGCATACAATGCTTACATCTGTCAACAATGGGTGGTGAGGTTGCTTGAGGACCCAGATGCAGAGACAAGTGAAGCAGGGATGAGTTCTGAGAGGTTTAATTGCAGACCAAAAAGCAGCAGAGGCAGAAATCCAGAAATCCAACTTAAAATATAAAACAAACCAAAATAATGGAGACATCAGGGGAAAGACGAGTCTGAGGAGCCGGGGAGAGACGAGCAGAGTAGACAATACAGCAACAAGAAGGAACCAGCACTGAGTGACTGCAAAGTTGGAGTATTTAAGGACAACCAAACAAAAGGATGGACTAACGAGCTGAATGGGGAGCAGGTGTGGGTGGAACTGGGAAGAGGGAATCCAAGGGAAAAGAAAACAATCACAAGGGGGCAACAGAGAGTAACTAAAGAATGCTTGAAGATCATGGAAAATAAAAAACAAAACAACTGATAACAGAAAACTGAAAACTCAGAGTCACAACAAATAAGAACCATAACAACATCACAATCAAACACAAATTCAGGCATTGTCACATAAAACAATGGAGCTACCTTAAAAGCAGTGGAGGAAAAGTTTTAAGGTGACATTTTAAATTATACATGAGGATTAACATTAGGGTGACCAGATTTGGTTTTCTGAAATGGAGGAGCCTTTTTTGGGGGGGAGGGGGCAGCCAGGGACTGAGCAACGGAACCCGACCCGATGACAGTATGCTTCCCCCCACCTGCCTAACCGAGCAGGTGGGGGAAAGCATAATTATAAAATCAGAAGCTTTCTTTATTTCCTACAAAATGGTCTTCTTTGGCCCCTTAAAGGTTCCTTCATGCTTATAAGATTTAAGTAGTGAACAAAAGGGGTATCAATATACTGATATCCTATCCTACAATGTCAGAAAGAGAGAGAGAAAACAATTTGTGGCTCCATAAATTTTTTTTTTTTGTCCAGACAAGCATTATTTATATTTTTACAGATGCAGAGTCCCAATTTACAAGATGTTGGTGCCTTCATTTTTTAATGGTGGCTTTTTTAGTTTTGTCCCAGATGCAGAGACAAGTGAAGCAGGGATGAGTTCTGAGAGGTTTAATTGCAGACCAAAAAGCAGCAGAGGCAGAAATCCAGAAATCCAACTTAAAATATAAAACAAACCAAAATAATGGAGACATCAGGGGAAAGACGAGTCTGAGGAGCCGGGGAGAGACGAGCAGAGTAGACAATACAGCAACAAGAAGGAACCAGCACTGAGTGACTGCAAAGTTGGAGTATTTAAGGACAACCAAACAAAAGGATGGACTAACGAGCTGAATGGGGAGCAGGTGTGGGTGGAACTGGGAAGAGGGAATCCAAGGGAAAAGAAAACAATCACAAGGGGGCAACAGAGAGTAACTAAAGAATGCTTGAAGATCATGGAAAATAAAAAACAAAACAACTGATAACAGAAAACTGAAAACTCAGAGTCACAACAAATAAGAACCATAACAACATCACAATCAAACACAAATTTAGGCATTGTCACATAAAACAATGGAGCTACCTTAAAAGCAGTGGAGGAAAAGTTTTAAGGTGACATTTTAAATTATACATGAGGATTAACATTAGGGTGACCAGATTTGGTTTTCTGAAATGGAGGAGCCTTTTTTGGGGGGGAGGGGGCAGCCAGGGACTGAGCAACGGAACCCGACCCGATGACAGTATGCTTCCCCCCACCTGCCTAACCGAGCAGGTGGGGGAAAGCATAATTATAAAATCAGAAGCTTTCTTTATTTCCTACAAAATGGTCTTCTTTGGCCCCTTAAAGGTTCCTTCATGCTTATAAGATTTAAGTAGTGAACAAAAGGGGTATCAATATACTGATATCCTATCCTACAATGTCAGAAAGAGAGAGAGAAAACAATTTGTGGCTCCATAAATTTTTTTTTTTTGTCCAGACAAGCATTATTTATATTTTTACAGATGCAGAGTCCCAATTTACAAGATGTTGGTGCCTTCATTTTTTAATGGTGGCTTTTTTAGTTTTGTCCGATTAAGACAGTAACAAAATGAATCACATATCTGGGGACTGAGAAGAGCAAAGGTGTATCTAAGGTCAGAGGAGCTGAAACCCCAAAAACATGCAGTGCAACCACCAAATATGAAGTTTTTCTTTTGCTTTTTGTCACACTTGACAAATTATTTCATAAATTAATAAAATTGGACAAAAATACCAGATACATTCAATCCAAAAAAGTTTTTTTTTAAGTTGATTAGTTTATTATTTATTATTTTTTTTTAAAATCATCCAACCAACCTGTCTGTCAGTAGAAGCTGTCTAAGAACATGAAGTAGAAAGGATTCAAATTGGCTACATGATGCAGTGCTTTATAGAAATTCAAGAACAGATGAAAAACTCACTGACATTTTTTGACACAGAACAAAAAATAAATTTTTTAGGTTTGAGACTTCAGAGAACCACAGAGAGAACCATTGTTCAAAGAGGAGGAAAACATGGGACAATGAAGAACCTCCCCAGGAGTTACTGACCCAGCTACAGTATATTGCACCAAGAACTTATTAGTGATTCATCTAGAAGGTATCTGAAGAACTCAGAACATTTTCTAAAGTTCTGCAGATCTGTAGGCCTGAGTTCTTTCAGTTAGGAAGAGAGTTAGGGAGAGAATGGAGAAAAAAAATGGTTTTCAAAGGAGACATCCAAGGTAGAGTCCTGCAAAGGGTCGGGTACCCGCGGGTCACCCGCTAAAATGCTCTTTTGCGGTTGAAAAATACGTAAATAAAAATAAACGGGTCGGGCGGATATTTTTTTAGTGCGGGCGGGTAGTTGGTGATTTTTTTTTATGCGTGTGTGTTGTTATGGACATCAGAAATGTTATATTAATCGGGCACTGGGGTCACCCTTGTTGTAGCTTAAAGCCCTGCCGGCAGTGTGGGCTTCCCTCCAAAAAGGCCACAGTCAGTGCATAAATGTCTGCTGCAGTGTTAATGGCGCTGTTCTGCAGCGCAGCGTACTATAGCCTATTACTTGATGTGTTAACGGGTCGGGTTGTGGGTTAAATATCAACGGGTCGGGTCGGGTTCGGATTTGAATTGAAGATATCCGCGGGTGACGGGTCGGGTTCGGTAGTCATCCTAACGGGTTCGGGCGGGTGCGGGTTGGTAAAACTCGACCCATGCAGGACTCTAATCCAAGGCACTGTTGACTCAAAAGAACAACCCAGCTCCTTTCAAATTTACCAGAAAACCTTTTGATGAGCCTCCGGACTTTTTGGGGAAAATATTCTGAGGGGTCACGATACAAAGGTGGACCTTTATGGAACACTTAAACAGTAAAGTGGATGTTTACTCTATGAAAATACTAAAAAAAAAAACAGCATTTTAGAAACAAGCCTGCGGTCAATAAAGGTGGTAGTAGTGTGTTAATTCCTGAGAATGTCTAACCACTACTTGCACACCCTGACTCAGGAATACCTGGGAAGTAAAAAAGTCCAATGATCTAAAGCAGGCATCCCCAAAGTCTGTCCTTGAGGGCCGCTGTCCTGCAGGTTTTAGTGGTTTCCTTGCTCCAGCACAGCTGATTTTAATTGAAAGCTGATTAACAGGCTTTTGCTCTACTGCAATCTTCATAATCAGCTGTGTAAAAGCAGGGAAACCTCTAAACCCTGCAGGACAGCGGCCCTCGAGGACAGGCTTCTGGGATGCCTGATCCAAAGCACAACAACAGGTCCTAGTCTAATTGGTTCAAAAAACGATTTTGGGAAAGCACCCAGGATATTTTTTCATGCCAAAAACAGGATGCATATGGAGGAAGACCCCACCCCCGTCCCCCCTCCGCCCCCACTCATTTGGGAAGTGTAAGTCTTAGTCTTATATTAAAGTTTGTTTTATGAACTTTATGAAATATTAAAGTGTGACAAAACAAACAAAAAACAAATCTGTACAGGGGTGAAAAGTTTTGTTACAGAATGTACATGCTGTAATAAAACCACAAGGAAATGTAGGCTTTTTATAGTAAATCGATGTATAATTCAAGGAACAATAACAAGCATCTTAAAAATGAACCGTGTCCAACTTTAGACCAGTTCCAATAGAAATATTTATAAATTGTACCGAAAGGACGAGGATTTAATGCTTTTGGCAAGTTAACTTGTCAGGACTCAGGCCTTTAAGAAAATGTGCTGCTGTATTTCATATAAACCCAATCTGAGTTCAAAAGACCCAATGTCTTAAATCTCAAGGCAGCAACTTACATACAGCTGAATATTTATAAAACAGAGTTATTAATCATATGTAGAGCAATGCTTAAAAAAAAGAGGACTTCAGCAGGGGAACGCTTAAAGCCCTCAAACTTCACTAAATCACGAGCCTGCTTTTATAATCTGGTGAAAGCGTGTTTATTCCTTCCATCAGTCTGTAGTTCGTTTCATCAGGACACTCTTGTTTTCACCAGGAGCGTCTGTTAAAGTCCCCTCACCATGTGACCAGAACACGTTCCATTCCAGCGTTCACAGCTGCAGGTCCAATTTCAACCAGAGCATGGAGACCAGTGGCTATCAAGAGAAGTGCCCGTGGCCTGATGTCAAACTGTAAATATCTGATGATTTATAATCAACTTTAATGTCTGAGTTTCTCTTCGTAAATTGACTAGTACGGGGCGCTGCATGGAAAAATAAAATTTTACTGTGGTAAAAGCGAAGCTATTTGAATCTGGTTTTTATGACGGTAAATCTAACCTTAAAAAAAACAGGTTAAGTGAAGAAAAGAAGAATTTAACATGGTAATGTTGATATTAGTCAAGTTTTTATTAATTTTTTTTACAGACACAGTCTGTGTGTAATAACCTATTATTGTTATTAATAATAAAGCACAATCACTTTAGTGTACACTCACTGCCCAAGACCCCACTGCTGAAGAAAAGTGTATAGAAGCTGCTGGGAGAGATTATCAGGCATCCAGGTCGCAGTCATTCCCAAAAAAACAAACAAAAAAACACTGGACTTTGTTGAGCAGCCCAACAAAGCTTGTTTATGGCTTAGAAAACATGGAGTCCTTGAGATCTTTGTTATTCTGAAATACCCGATACTGGCCTATGCCTCTGAAAAGGGGAGTCGTTAGGGTCATTGTTGGTCTGGCTGACCAGGCGAGATGTGTTGGTCCCCTGCATGGTGATGAGGATTGAGATGATAGTGGGATGGAATCAACTCTATTGCTCAGTTGTAGGTTCTTGAGAACTGAAACCCCCGCTTTTTAATTTTGATTTCTCCCTCTTAACATAAATTTCTTCCTTCCCACCCCGTTCAAACCACCTGTCTTCTTTGTCCAAATTGTGAACATTCTGGTCCTCAAAAGAATGTCCTTTGTCCATAAGGTCGACTCCCAATTACAAAGGGGTGGACCTACTCTATAAAGCTTGGAAGTCAACGCTAATGCAGACATTTTGAATTGAAAAAGCTTCCTGGATGGGAAGCAAAACGTCTTCAAATTTGGAGAACAAAGTCAAGTGGTTTGTTTTTAAACTTTTTTTTTTTTTTTTGGGGGGGGGGGGGGGGGGGGGTAAATTATAAAAGTTGATTTAAAGTTTGCTGCTAAACACCAGAACAAGTCAATAAAATACACGAAGCACATATATTTCATGAAGGAATAACAAATAAACCCATAGTGAAGTTTGGAGGTGTGACTGTCATGGTTTAGGGCTGAGCCTGAACAATGTGCTGGAAGCCTGTCTTGGGTCCAGCTTTGAGGTTCAGTTCAGTCCTAGCAGATGGTTTCCACTTTAAAATCATGAAACGATAACTGGGTGTGAGGATGGTGATGATTTATCTCATTGTCCTCACATCTTTAGGGTAAAAACATTTAATATCTAACCCTGAAATATAAGCTGCCCCTAAAGCTAAGGGTGGTTGGAGACATTGAGGCGAGACATTTTTGGCTCCATATTTCTACTGTATCACATGGTTAGAACAGCTTCTTTGCTTGTCTTTTTCCTGTTTTTAACACTTAATTTATATTCAGCTAGGCTTAGAAATGTTATTTCCTCTCTAATTATTAGTAGCAATGCTTTTCTTTGGCCTGAAATCATTGAACGGATCTTTCAAACTCTTCTTTTCTCTCCAACAAATATGCTTCAAGCCATCTTTCTTGTCATCGCTCTGGTTTCCAGCTTCCTGCTCAGATTCTGGATCAGAATCAGGTCTGAACTTTGGCTGAATCATTCCGACATGCTGAGGATTTAACCATTTCTGGGCCATTTTGGCTGCATGTTTTAGATCACTGCGCTTCTGCAGCTATCATCTGTCTGTTTTCACCAAGTTTTTTTTTGTAAAAAGATGATGTAAAGCATATATATTCCTGCACCCTTTTATAATATAATGACATATCCTTGCAGTGCCACTTGTGTCATATTCCAACCACAAACGTCTGTGTATTTCATTGAAATTTTGTCACAGATCTATTAAAACGGAGGAATAGATGTGAAGTAGAAGGAAAAATCATGCAAGGTTTATATTTTAAACGCAAACATCCAAATATCTGGTTTGTTTCACCCTCTTTTACTTTCATTCACTTAAAAAAATTTTGCAAATGTGTTCAAGCATTATTTAATTAATGAGCCCAGAATTGACTAGCTGTATTTGGCTAGCTGTCCTGTTTCTGTCTCAGTGGATTTAAGAAAAAAATTGAGAAAGCTGTAGAGATGTTCATAGCAATAGGTTCTAAAAAAATATCCCTAGATTTAAACATCTCCTAGTGCTTTGTTTAATGGAGGCTAGGCGGAAGTTCAACTGAAGAAACATATTGCTTTCCTTCATCCACCTGCGGCACAGCCAATCAGCTTTGAACCCCACCTCTATGAAAGCCAATCAGCATCCAAGGTTCATCTTTAAAGGCCTCCAACACACACCTGTCTGCTCCTGTGTGCAGGATGCACTGTGTGACTTCCTTCAGATGACACCATTTCCACCCACCTCCAGCCCCTCCTTCACCTTCGTAGCTAAAGCTTTATCAGACTGCGTTTCCTGTTTCATCTTAAACGAAGGTTTCTTCCCAGTGGGGAGTTTTTCCTCTCCACTGTCGCTTCATGCTTGCTCATCATGAACAGGTTCTCTCAACCTGCGTTATCCATCTTCCAGATCCCTGAGTAAAGCTCTAGTAATAGCTGGATCCGCTGGATCTCCCGATAAAACTCAGCATACCGTCTTGCTAACGAGCAGTCTACAGACTGACCAACTTCATCTATCTCCATTCCATCACCAGTTTCAGGCCTTCTTTGGTACTGTTCATGCATATCTATCAAAGTTAGTTGAGTTTTTCAGAATGAAATACATTATCGAACCATAGAGAAAGTGAAGACTCACTGTAGATCTAAAAAGGCATAGACATCCACCTGAAATGACAGGCTGGGCAAAGACAGCATTGATCAGAGAGTCTGCCAAGGGTTCCATGGTAACTCTGGAGGAGCTGAAGAGATTCACAGCTGAGGTAGATCTGCCTATAGAGAACCAACTAATTAAAAACAGTCATCTGACATTTAAAAAAAAAAAAGGAAAGAAAAAAGGGAAAACAGCTAAAGTGTAAAAGAAGATGATTCAGTCAGATAAAACCAAACTGAGGAACTCGGCACTTCTGAACACACTATAACTACAGGGAAACAGAGTGGTGGCAGCATCATCCTGTGGACATGCTACATTTGTTATGGCACACTAACTATGTATAATTTTTCTTCCTTTACACATTTATTTTAGACCTTTTTTTGGTCTGTCAAACAGACAAACTTATTATAATGCATTAAAGTTAGAGGCCTTAATGAAACAGAAAAAGTGTATACACAGCAAAAAAAATGAAACAGTGGTGTCCTTTTTTCTCAAAATAAATGTATTTTCTCTTGATTTAAGTAGGTATGACAACTTGCCAATAAATAGGACGATTTACATTAAAAATAGGAATAAACAACTTCAGTGTATTATTTCAAGCACATAGGTAATGTCTGATTATCTTATTTTAAGGGGAAATGTATTATTTCCATTCCAATATCATCTAAATTACCTGATAAAATGAAGGGCAAATCGAGACATTTTACTTATTTTTAGATTGGCTTTCGCAGTGCAAGGACTGTTAATATCTTTTCACCATTATGTTTTGAATAGAATAATTAGAATTTATAAAGTATTAGAATTTTGCTGAGGCTTCTCTGTTCTCCTCTAGTAGAAGTGATTCGACCTCAATAATAGAGTGAGAAAGCTGGTTAAAATCTTTATTTTTTGGAAAAAAAAATACTTTAAACAGGCTTTAAATTCTGTGCATATATTGCACCTATTTACAACTCATTTCTTCTCAACGCGTTTTACAGAAACAATCCAGCTGATTGATACGGTTAAAATGTGACTGTAAGAAAGACAGCTGATTGCATTCAGTAATTGACTTTGCACGATTCAATTCTCCAGAATGATAATGTGGAGACATTTGACATTTGTATGTAGCACTTAGCATGTATGTATGTACACTGAGCATGTATGTAGCGACAGTGGAGAGGAAAAACCAAGAGATAAACCAGAGCTGCATTCCTAGAATGTCTACAGCTATATAGAAGTGGTCCTCAGCATGTCCTTGCCATGTGGATGAGATTCAAACACGACTGTTTTTTTGTTTTTTTGATGCAGAGAGAGGATTGTGGTTATTTTTAGACAAGGTTTGGGAACCCCAGATTCTCATCAGGTGGTGTTTTCAAACCTTGACCTAACGGTCAAGGTTTGACCGTTAGGTCATGAATACATCACACAAGGTCAGTGTGATGTATTCATGATAACATTCTGCTATTGTAAGTTGGGTGCCACAGTTTTCATCTGGTGATGTTCCATGTCTCTCCTTGAAGAGCCATGGGGTCTTGTTTTTACAAGATGATAGATTGGAGAAAGAATTGTCACAGTTTTGGGGTTCTGCTGCAAAATAGAGAGTTGAATAAGGAGCTGGGTGTAAAGGTTATTGAATATCTGTTCTGGTTCCAGGAGCTGAAATGTGCTTTCTGAAGCTCAGTTCTCAGTTGAGGTGGTTCAAGGATGTTTAGTGCTGTGTTCAAATTTATGGGCTTCGTCTTGCAAGGACGTAGTCTACCTGGACTGGATCCTTCGAAGTCCTTAAAAAAAAAAAATGAGACCGGAAGAGTTTTGGCTGTGAATTCAAACAGGTCTACCCTTTGGCGGGTTTCTCCACCATAAGCACTGTCGTTTAGCAACAGTGACAGTTGACACACAAAGCATAAAAGAATGAATACAGAACTTTTCAAAAGTGTTTGTTTTTAATTAATTTTTTTCCTTTTTTATTGTAAAGTGAACAAAGAATACACTCGTGAGAATATGGAGTGGAATAAAGTTGACAACCACCTGGAGCATGAACAAATAAAGGCCAATGTAATGATATAAAGCTTAATCAATTAAATAACATGCTGCTGTCTTTTTGCACATCTCTGATGTTGATGCTATTTTCAAATATCCATTCCTGTAAAAATGTCCATAGCTGTATATTGGTTATTTATTCTCCAGTTGCACAGTTTTTATATTGGTAAAGCACTTTACAGTGCAGTATTTTATTGTTTATATTTTAACTCTTCACTATTACATTATTCTTATACATTTTCTAAGTTTCACATTTGTGTGACCATTTTCAATAATCTTCAGTTATTATTATCAATTATATATTTCTACCCCTTTTATAGAATATAAACAGAATAGAAAATCTAAAAAGTAAAAAGTAAATATAAACAATTTATGTATAAAAATATATGTGCAAAATGTCTTATATTCAACAACAACAAATACTTAGTTTAGCAAATTGTGCAAAACAGCAAAAAAAAAAAAAAAATCCTTTCAGATTTATAGTCCCCACACTGCAGATATATTACAATCTGTCCTTAAATCAAAGCCAAACCCATTTACACAGTAACAGATAAATCTTTGAATAAACCAAACATTACCGCCACATATCTGACTCAATAATCATTAAAACAACTATTTTCATACTTTTCAGAGGGAACTATTCACAGAACTATTCATATTTATTTTAAACTGCACTTCCAATATTCACCACTGTTTGGCATCAAGTACCATTTCCTGTGATTAAGGAACAGCCGGCTTGCTTGGTCTTGCAATGAATCACGGGATATTCAGGGATAGTGAGGATACATGGGACCCGTCCTTCAAATCGGGCAAAAAGAAGGACGCATTTGTAAGCCTTATAACGACGATTCTTGGAATCCGACCAGACCTCGGCTCCGCGCTATGATGTAGTCGGCCTTCGTATCTGGCCTTCAGAGGACGGAGCCCATAAATTCGAATAGAGCCTAGGTTTCTTTTCTAGGACCTGTTCCATTCCTGATCTGATCTAAAACTGTTACACTAGTTTCAGAAATCTACACGATCCTTTAAAGTCTTTAAGTACATATTTTTTTTATCTTATAGTGCAACATAAACATTTATCAGAAAGTTAGAATTCTTTCAGAGCTCCTACATCCTTACTTCTATATAAACTGATACCTGTTTATTGTCTAATGCCTTGCTTTCTCTCCCTGTTCTGCAGCATTTACTACAACCTGAAGATGTGTGTGGATGCTTCAGCGCAGCAGAGCTTCTGTAGCGGTTACAAGTTTACTGTAGATGAAATCTTCATGGAAGTCCACAAGACATATTTTTCCCTCTGCAGCGGAAACCACGACCCCCCACTCCATACCCTCCTCATGTTAATAGCTCCTTGTGTAATCATGACTCTCTTTCTGCCCTTTCTTTGTGTTCACCTCACCCCTTTGAACAAACAATGAGTCATTTTGATGTGAAAGCGAGGTACTTGGTTCTATGTATTGTAAACTTGTTTAATTCAGCACCTTTTGGCCTAAGACTTTTAGCACTGCCCTCTATGGGTTGGAACATGGGTACTGTAGTTGAGTGCTTCTATTTGTTTAAACACTGCTTGGTGCATAGCACAGCTTTACGTTTGACTTTAATAGTGTATCTGGTTTACCTCTGACCTTGAAAGCCAGAGTGCCCTAATCTTAGAGATCACTATGCTTTAGTATCCTGCTTGTGGGCTCATACTCTTCATTGTTTGCGTATTGCCACTATTACAACCATAACGGCTGCAAAAACTCTGTTCTAAATGGGTTTCTGATGTCTGAGTACATATGGCATGTCAGTATATCAGGGGTTAAAACTGCAAGCATTAATACGTACAGTTTTCCAGGTCAGCATAATAAAACCACTTTAGGATCTAAAATAAAATGCTAAGTCAAATTTAATTTAATGTAACCCTTTCCTCTTCAAGACACCCCAGTTTAACTAACCCTTTACCTCAGTGTCTCCTGTCACTGCCCATTTTAGTGGAAGTGTTCAAAATGTGTCTGGTATATGCTTTAACATCAGATTTTGTTAGACTTTAAAAAGGATTCTTAAAGCTTTTAGCTTTAAGAATCCTTTTAAAAAAACAGACCAAAATGATGGTTTCTACTAATCAAAGAGGGTGTAAGCTTGATTGAAACCTCTTACCGATCAATGCAGTATGTAATCTTTATTTAAATTAGCTTTTTTTTTTCCATTGGAAGAGATTTTCTTAAGTACAACTTATCCATGAATCAGCCCTTGGCTTTTTCCCTCATATCTATCTTCTTATATGCTCCACAAACATACATCTCCCAACCCCTGATTCCAAGATATCACAAATACAGCCCTCTGTGTTTCCTCTACCTGCACAAAATTGTCATGCCTTGTCTATCTGTGTAGCACTCATAATTGTCCATTTATTTTCAAAGAAAATACAAGAGATTTACTTTAAAACAGTGGATGATTGCTATACTCCAAAAAACTGTATTGTAATTATTTGGGGATATTTCAAATGCAATGGAGACAGAAATGAAAACAAAGGGGGAAAAAGAGAAAATGTAAGTAAGAGTGATGAGGTAAGATGTCACAAGGGGAAAAATGTGATAAAATACAGGAAAGGAAAAGAGAAAACAAGATACAGCTGCAAACAACCAAGTGGTCCTGGTGGCCTAGTGGTTAGGGCATTGCTTTTGAATCTGAGAGGTCCTGAGTTCAAGCCCCACTCCCATGGACTGCCACTCTGGGTCCCTGAGCACCCAGGGTGCCCACTGCTCCCCAAGGGGATGGGTTAAATACAGAGATTTTATTGCTTTGTACTTTTGACAATAATGTTGAATTCTATTCAATATATATGATAAGATCAATGAAAAATATGTACTAACTAATACAAGGTGTGTTTATTTGCAGCCAAAGGTAACTTTAAGGTTTATGGGTATAGATCTGTAACCGTAGCAACAAGATTCAAACACCTGTTTTGTATGGGAAAGTTATTGTTCTAAAGAAATAAAATATATAAGAACAACAAAACAAGAAAATTTGCCAAACAGGACTTTGTAATAATTTTCAGTTATACTTCTCCCCTTTTGGACTTCTATTTTAGTTTTAGTTATCTATGTCATTCTGTTTTGTTGATCTTGGGTTAAATTTAAGCTGTGTTGCATTTTTCTCATTACTCTCTGTTGCCTCCTTGTGGTGATACTTCTATCCACACCTGCTCTATATCAACTGATTAGTTGATATGGAGCAAATGGTTTAGATTAACTGGTGTTCCCTAACAGCTTTCTCTGCCAAGCATAGAGTTTAGACAGTTTTTAAAAAGATTTACCTTAGCTGTTTGATAAGTATTTTTGAATTTATTTTGTCATGATCTTGGCACTGTTGACTGGCTAAATTACTCATTTCATTCACCTGTCCAACTCCGCCCTGTTGCTTATTACCTCTCATCTGATCCACCTGCTCCTGCCTCTATTTAATCTGCTTGCATCCAGTCATCAGGCCCAGATTATCTTGTTCTCTCTGCTAGTGATTGGTCGGGCAACACCGATGCGTCGGCGCATGTGTCGGTCTCATAGAGCGAAACCTGTGTCGACGTGTGTATCGCTACGGAAAAGTCACATGACCGAAACAGTTCCTCTTTCGGTCACGTTACCGATGTTTCGAACTGATTGACAAGCCTTTATAAGGAAGCGCATTTGCCAACGAGATGCATCTGCCAAAACAATCTTGAGTGTTTTGCGAATATAAAATTCATCAAAAATTATGGAGTTTCCTCAAGCGTGGGACCACTTTGATATCATTTCGGAAAATAAGGTATTTGTTTTAATTTCCCTGTTTCATACTGCCTGCATGGTCATGAATACTCCTGTCCATGAGTCCTGATAGAATTTAACTGTCCGCTGCCGCGGTGAACCGCGAGGAGGCGACCCAGCCAGAGGCTGCTGTTGAAGGGATTCCTACTGTCGGCGCACCGCTGGTATGTGGGGGTCTGAGCGGCTCCGACAGAAATAACATTGGAAGGCAGGATGGTAATCTGGATGAACTGGCTGCACTGATGAAGTTTTCAGGTGGATTTTCTCACTTAAAAACATATTAAAACTACTTTATTCCCACTGACCACAGTAAATATAGCTGCCAGGCAGAAAAAGGATAGTGAAGCTCTGCCCAACGCGCGTCAGACACACTTTGCACCGCGCAGCCAGAGCAGCAAAGCTGCTTCAGCCGCGCGTCACAACTAACTGGTACAAGCAGCAAAAATGAAGCTTTAGGGCTTTGGTTATTGCTCTGAGTTTACCTCTCTGACCTTGGACTGAATGTTCACGGCTGGGAAGGTTTGTAGCTGTCAGATGTTTTCGGGAATAATCCCTTTCTATGCAGAACAATGTAGTTAAAATTGTTTGGAAATCACATTGAATTCTCAAGTTGATGGTCAGCAAAACTGGTTCTTCTAAGGTTTTCTGACTTCATTGCTGAAGTCTTTCCACTCTGGCCTTATTTTTAAACACACATTTATGCTCCATAACTCCTGCTTTTAAAGAAGTGCTAACAATGATAATGAAGACATCTGACACCAGAAATTGGCATTAAATATATATGCAAATGTAGTAAGCCTTTTTTTTTTACAAAAATTATCCATTATAGTTTCATTTTGTTTTTCATTTAGTGCCTGCAAGGAATATTATCATAATAATACAAAGATAATAACAAATACTTTTCAGCCATCTCTTGCATGAGTCACTTAGGAATGTAGCTAAAAACAAAACAAAAAATGCAAAGGTTTGCAGCTGCAGCCTCTTTTCAGGGCTGGTTTCTGTACAGAACAGCGAAATAATGATCCACTTTGTTTCAGTTTCACATCATAAACCTTTATTTCAGACAAAATATATTGTTTACACAGTTTTTAAAACTTCTTTACAGTTCTGTTATGATGAACCCGCTGTCTGAGAAGGAACAGTACTAGCATATTATTTGCATTGGAAATGCAAACATACTGCATTCATCATTCATCTATATTTCAGCTCGTATCATGAACAGACCTGCAGACCTCATGAAGAATGGCTGTTAGCTGACAAAATAAAGCTCCACCGAGCCGCGTTATGACTTTTAGCTCTGACTATAATGTGTGGTTAGAATCAGCTCCTTCATCCTGAAAAGCAGATAACATCCCCTCATTCGCTGCCCCTAAAACAATTAGAGGTCAGTCATCTGTGTAATAGTTGATTTCACCTCACATATCCAGTTTGTATTTATACTTCAGCTGGAGCCAGAACTCTTTGCCCGTCTTCACTCAGAGGGATGACGGTCAATTAGACTGGGTTCAAACCCAGCGGAGCCGTGTCAGATTAGTGTGGGTGGTCTGCCTCGCTGCTGTGGAGGTATGAGGTGATGAAATTTGGAGAACTTACATCACCAGCACAGCTGAAGCTTTGTAGGACTAAAAAAAAAAAAAATAAAATCCCTATTTTTCTTTTCATCTCTGGTTGTGCAAAGTCCAACAGTCAGGCAGTACAGAGTGGCGCCATGTTTTGTTGAATATAACCTGCAGTTTCACTTTTTTTCTTTGCAAATATCGAAGGGTTGTTTTTTTTTCCACCTCTTTGTCTGAGAAAAATCTTTCTGATGGACCACTGCAGGGTGTTAAATACTGGAATAATAATAATCAGACTCATTTAGCTGAAAAGATACCTTTAAAAAGTAAATTAATCGTAGATTGATGGCTTAGCTACTTATATGAATACCTTTCTCTTTTCGACTTTTTAAAATAACATATGGCAACATAGCCAGGAGGGGGTGATAGCATTGACATTACAGGGAGAAGCAAATTCAGGGCATGGGTTTTTATGAAATTGACGGTTTTGATGGGGATAGAGTCAAGGCAGAGCAGGCAGAAAAACATAAACTTAGAAGGTACCCCTGAATCAGTGCTTCTGGGATTCTTTACTAGGTTTCTGCTCTGTCCCCGTAACCTCCTGTCTGTTTGGGCAGCTGGCTGCTTATTCTGGACCTGATTACTTCCTCTCCCTTTAGATAGAAAACATTTACCATTTGAAATAAAAAGAAAAAAAAAAACATTTTATGATGATCATGATAAATGATTGAAGGATTTCATTTTGATTTCCTATCAAATGTGGATAGAGGTTAAAAAGGCTGTTTTGGTCATGTCCTATGAAAGCCATGACGAAAGCATTCTGTGCAAAGGTGGGCATTGAGTTAGCGTACAAGGTATACACACTTTAAGAAAAAAAAACAGAGATTACATTTGATGCTTTCCCATGGATGAAAAAGTAGCCTGATAAATACAAAGGTGTCGAAATGGCTGTGACTTATGTAAGAGAGAGAATATTGGAGCTGGTTTACAGTTGCGTTTTGTATCTCTGCTTCTTTTTCTAAGTCTAATCCGTCTCCTTGAACCCCAGATGGCCGCTCACACTGAGCCTGGTTCTGCTGGAGGTTTCTTCCTGTTAAAAGGGAGTTTTCCTCTCCACCGTCGCTACAAGCATGCTTGATGTGAGGGATTGCCTTCGAGTCAATGAGTCGATGCAATCAGCTAATTTTCCTTAGATCGAAAATTTTGAACCAATCTGACTGTATTACCTGGATGAATTGTCTCTGTAAAATTCCTTGAGATGACACGTGTTGTGAATTGATGCTAAATAAAGAAACTGAGTTGAATGGAAAAAAAACAAAAAAAGTTTTCCTTTACTCAGTCGACTTCATTCAGGGATTGCCTCTTCTGTCCTTGGTTGTGCTTATTGTATGGCTGTACACCATATACTACAGGTCCAAAAAAGCACAACTTACATGTCCCTCCGCTTGCCTATGCTACAGCTGTCTGCAGCCTGACATGAACACGATTGTAAGCACTGATAATGGAGGATAAACAGTTATGGGTCAATTACTGCAAGAGATGAAACATCAACAGTATGCTCTAAGCCGGGCATACGCTGATTTCAGTTTCAGCTTCATCACACATCGTGTAGTATACGGGGGTAACGAGGGGCGATTAGCCTCTCACTACCACCTCCCGATCAGGAAGCATAAGGCCGGGAGGAAATTCAATGTTTGAAATTCAGTCAGCTGTCGTAAGATCGCCTCAGAGCGTCGGGCTGCAGTGTGAGAACATGCATCCTGAGCTGTGAACTTTTAAACCCTGCCGTTTCGTCATACAGTTTGAGCTATAGCTGCGTGAAAGGATTGAAAATATTGCACAGTATATGCCCAGCTTTACACTAATGCAATTGTGATCTTAAATGATAGTACATGCTGTATGGGGAGGGGCCTGAGAAAATTCTACAATAGCTGAAATGACATTGTGTATAGCGGTATATTTGTGCAAATGGCAATAACAGCTCTAGGCCCTGTTTAAAAAAATTGTGAATTCAGAAATCCCAGAATAAGAAATAAAGTCAGACAGAACCTAGCGTAAGGGAGTGCATCCTGGCTTCATCTATTCCACAAAGGACAAGCCAGGCTCAAGGTGCAGCTACATCAAGCCAGGAGTTAGTGATCAAGCTCATGGTTGATCACAGATTAACTGATTCAGCAAACGAAAGTAGATCAACTTAATGTCCAGACAGCCAAAAATAAATATTTCCTAATATTTTCTTAACTGAAAACATAACTTTTAATTTTTTTCTTAAAGCTACAGTGTGTAATTTTCAGCGACATCTAACGTCCAGACTGCAGACCGCAGCAACATGAACATCTCCCCCCCACCGCTTCTCCCCCCCAACAGTACGGCAAGCGTTACGGGACAAAATGTCTTCCAAGACGTCCGCATCACCTACCTTCTCAAGTGATGAGGTTTGTTTACATAGATAATTTTAATACTGCCATCTATTGTTCAGTACCGTCTCAGTTCATCTCTCTCAACTTGCCGTAGTTACTTTCGAGCGTAATGGGCGATCTCGCAATCGCTAGTTTGTTGGCTCTGCGCTGCCGTAGCGCAAAGATGTCTGCCTCCATGGCTGCGGGACCCGCTCCTATGTAATTATAAATAACGAATTCTAAGGCAACGCAAATATTAAGGTTAAGAGGCTGAGCTCGTAGATGATGATAAATAACAGTTATGTATAATATTTTACATTTTTGACTGTATATCCCTGTAATTATTACACACTGTAGCTTTAAATAAGAAAAGATTAACCTAAAAGTTAACAGTAGTAGCAAAAAATTGGCAATGTGTAGAGAGCTCAAAGTCGATAGATTTATATAGGGCTGGGCGATAATTCAATAACAATATATATCGATCGATAGACATGTGGCGCAATAGAAAAAAAGAGGGTCGATAAAAGTTTGATAAAAAAGAAACGCAGTTTTCCTTCCTTCTTATTGTAGCCTAGCATGTAGGTTTATGCTAGTCGCTGCTTCCTCCCAACCAATCACAGTCGCGGACCCAGGCACGCCGTCACCAAGCGCCGCCCTCTCAAATCACAACACAGAGCACATGCAGATGTCGCAGCAGGAGAGGCAGAGGAAATTATTTCAAAGAAGGGTTTTTGTAGTTCGGCAGTCTGGCAGTATTTCGGTTATGGCAAGTCGGACAAAAAACAAACCACAGTCATCTGTAAAATGTGTCGGGAACCAGTGAAAACGAAGTCTGATAACACAACCAACTTTTTTTTTTTTTATCATCTCAGCCGCTCACACCCGCAGGAGTACGAGTTGTGTAGGCCCCGACGCGGCTCTCCTCCGAGGAATCTTCAGGAAAATATATATATATTTTCAGTTCTGGGCAGTTTCCCACGTAGTTCTAACAATTGAGATAAAAATGCTGAGGGGCCAGAAACTTCAAAGTAATAACTCAGGTTAAAGCAGGAAACGGGGGCGGCGGTGGGGGGGCATTTATTTATTTGTTATATTTATTTTGGTCACTTTTCTGGTCACTTTAGTTTATTCTTTGTCAGTATTTAATAACATAACCCAGGTCTCTTAAGTTATTTTTCTTTAAAACAATTATGTTATGGTTAAAAAAGTTGGTTAAATAAAGATTTAATTCGAAGTCTGTGTTTTTTATTAAAATTAAATCATTTAGCAATATTATAAAAAGTGCAGGCAGAGCTGCACATAAAATATGGTTTCAAATCTTTTCAATAATTATCGATATCGATCAATATGCATTTTTTTTTATCGATAAGCTTTTTTTCTATATCGCCCAGCCCTAGATTTATATAACTCTTCTGCCCTGACAATCAGTCTTTCTGTGGTGTAGCAGTTTAAGTCTTTGCCTTTGGAGAAGTGGAAAAGGTCCATAAAAGAATCCAGCCCATTTAAAGTCCAACTCCAGCAGAGGGTTAATGCAAAGCACATTCTGTGGCTCATTAACCCAGGGAGCTCTGGAGTTAAATACAGACTACAGCAGGTGTGTGCTTTACGGCACAGTGGAGGCTTCAAAAGAACAATTAGGAAAATAAATCATAATAAATGTACAGTTTACAGTTTGCATCACTTCAAAAGAAACATTTAAATGTTGACATTTTTATATTTTTTTCCACTCAACATATTGAAATTCTTCCCTTTGAGCCATATGTCTTTACATGGCATGTGTTTGGTCACCATCATCCCTCTATGTACACAAAACTAAAATGCTGGGAGGCAGTGTTTACACATCAAAGGTTGGTTTCCCCCCGAGGCAAAAAAACCCCTGCATGGTTTATACAGTTATCTAGAGAAGTTTTGTGAAATAAGATAAACTTCAGTTTGTTTAGTTCATGTAAATTATTATACATCGTTGACTTTAGACATGCTTTAGGGCAACCCTGAATTTGATGAAAACCCAATATGACTCTTACTTAACTTTTCAGCTTTTTTGCATTCTGCATGATAAATAGTGTTAAAATAATCCTCCTAATTCAGGATATCACTAGATTTTCCACAACTAATCCACCTGATTTTAGTCTCAGGAGAAAATGACTTCAACAACTAAAATAAATAATCAAAGTAATCTTTAGTTTTTAACCAGCTTTAACAGTCTAGTTGCATGAAGAAGCAAAGGGTAATAATAAATATCACTGAGTTTCATCAGATCTTAAAAACCCAAAGAGAAATGGGATTGATGTGGCCTAATAAAAACATATTAGCAATGACATTGTTAGCACATTGGCTAATATTAACATTAGTTTTACAAACGATCTAAAAAGTGGTTGCATGTCGGATGAGTGGGCAACAATATAAAAATAACTAATGAATTGTAGCTCTTGATTTGACAAGGTAGGAACTCCTTCATTAGACTTAGACAATTTTCATTGTTATTTTGTATACATAGAGTATACAAAATGAAATTTAGTTTTGTACAGCTTTCAGACAGTTTATCAAAACACAGACCATAGAAGCTACAGATTGCTTAATGCATTTTCTTTTTGAACTAATCTTAATTGGTTAATAGACTATAGATATAGATGAGGATTCTTTATTTTTTTTTATTTTGACTGGAAAATCAAAAAGGAATTTCAATAAGCATTTCTTTTATTTCCAAAAACTAGAGAAAAATATATTGTTTTAAAAGGTAAAAGCAATATTTAAAAATTAGCATTTGATCAAAAAGAATTTGGTGAGAACAATCTGGTTTGTGACCCTACAGTATTGAGGACAATTTTAAAATTGTTTTCTGGATCCTGACTTACTCTGATTTATATTTTTGTTTAATACTTGAGGAACTTAAGTTGTATAATAATGACAGACAGATTTTGAAGATCAGCAGATTTTCAATTTTCTGATTTACCCTCCCATGAGACTTGAATTTATGAATTTAATAAAATTTTCTGGCTTTGCAGCAAATCTTTAAATACTATCAAGATTTTCTGGGTAAAAAAATAAACATTCTTATATAATTTCATATCATTTGATTGAATTCTATTTTAAATGCCTTACATCTTCCAAGCAG
Organism: Cyprinodon diabolis; assembly: GCA_030533445.1. Taxonomy (NCBI): domain Eukaryota; kingdom Metazoa; phylum Chordata; class Actinopteri; order Cyprinodontiformes; family Cyprinodontidae; genus Cyprinodon; species Cyprinodon diabolis. Next base: position 7,507,707 of record CM060068.1, on the reverse strand, counting down.
TAGATTCAACACGATGTACAGAGAATAAGGCGCCTTTTCCATAGCGGTGAAGAAGACCGCTTGTTCAATGAATCATCAGACATGACGAGCTACGATGACACACTGTAACCATCCTTGGAATCAGGATAAAGAAGGTCAAATTTTCTGCTTTTTTTTTAGGAGCGTTTAAACGAGTTGTAATTTCAGAAATGAAGACACAGCTGATGTCTATGATTTTACTTTTTACATTACATCATCTTATGACACTAACTCAAAAAATTGGTTGAACAGGATCTAGTACGATCATTTTCATAGCTATCAGATGATTTTCCCCTTCATATCACACATCAAAGTCCGTGAAAATATTGCCAACCCCATGGTTGTCGTGTGGAGCCTTTGTTAGCTGTGTTCTACATTTGTTATCACTGCCATGCAGGCAGTGTTGGGTAAGTTACTTAAAAAATGTAATCCGTTACAGTTACAAGTTACCTTGTTTAAAATGTAACTGTAGTGTAACTTTTTTGATTACTTTTAAAAAGTAATGTAACTAATTACTTTTGATTACTTTTTGATTACTTTAAGGTTTTAATGAGTATTGACCCATGTTCAACATTTAATTTTTGAAAATTGAATGTGAACCTTAAAAAAGCACTAAGCTGAGAGGGAACTGCTGACAGGCAATCACAGGATGTCCACAAGAAGAGAAGCCAGCACCAGGCATGTAAGATTTTCTCAGACTCCTCTCATCGGGCCATACTCTTTTCTGTTCCTCCCCCAGGCTCTACCATTTACGCAGTTTGCAGACTAACACAAGCAGGTTCAGAAACCACTTCTTTCCTACAGCGGTCACCTTAAATGAAATGCTCCTTAAATTTCCAGTGCTGGAAGGCTGTCATTTTTGATGCGCTGCTTGAGCTGAAAAAGAACCGTTCGCTCGCTTGCTGTTCCTCAAGGAGGCTCTACCAGCACAGGATGGATCATCAGAGTGGCAAATATGATAGAGACAAGGAGCCGTAGCTGGAAACGGCGATACAGGGCGCGAAGCAATAAAAATATCATTGCATATTTCGCAAAGGTTTTTCTTTATATTTTTTAAAAAATGTAAAGAAATTTGTAATTCTTAATATTTTTGAAAGTAACTGTAACTGAATTACATATTTTCTCATTGTAACTGTAACGAATTACAGTTACTCTTTTTTTTGTGATTAAATTACGTAACGTCGTTACATGTAATCCGTTACTCCCCAACACTGCATGCAGGTAATGTTCAGCTGTAAACATCATTAAAGCATGTGAAGTTTTTAGCTACGTCTCGTACAAATGGTAAGAATATGTAAACTTTTTGAGACCTTCAGCTTTTCTCCAGCTCTAACAAAAAAAAAAAAGAAAGAAAAAAAAAACCCCCAAACAATTAAATCCCTGTTATTTACCCTGTCCAAATTAATCATCTGTTACCCCTTGGTCCTCTTGGACCTCATGCTAATTATTATATCAAAACTTTAACTAGTAGTTAATAACGTTAGCAATTATTTATCTTAGATTAAAAAATACTTAAATATTTTTGAAGAGAATCATTCAATCTAGAACCTTAAACCATTATTTTAGATTCATAACTGCACAGATAATCGAGAATTGCCCCAAAAAACTAAGAAGAATTTTAACCAGGTTCTGATTTGACATGTTTCAGTTATTATTTTAATTTATCTTCTATATTGACATTGTTACCTAAGTTTCTCCTTTTTTAACAATAAATAGGGAGCTAATCTTAGATCACACATTAATCTTATTGATAGTACATTATGGTATACTGACATTACCAAACATGCTAATATTTTCTGATAAGCTAACATTAACTTACACTCACCGGCCACTTTATTAGGTACCCCATGCTAGTAACGGGTTGGACCCCCTTTTGCCTTCAGAACTGCCTCAATTCTTCGTGGCATAGATTCAACAAGGTGCTGGAAGCATTCCTCAGGGAGTTTGGTCCATATTGACATGATGGCATCACACAGTTGCCGCAGATTTGTCGGCTGCACATCCATGATGCGAATCTCCCGTTCCACCTCATCCCAAAGATGCTCTATTGGATTGAGATCTGGTGACTGTGGAGGCCATTTGAGTACAGTGAACTCATTGTCATGTTCAAGAAACCAGTCTGAGATGATTCCAGCTTTATGACATGGCGCATTATCCTGCTGAAAGTAGCCATCAGAAGTTGGGTACATTGTGGTCATAAAGGGATGGACATGGTCAGCAACAATACTCAGGTAGGCTGTGGCGTTGCAACGATGCTGAATTGGTACCAAGGGGCCCAAAGAGTGCCAAGAAAATATTCCCCACACCATGACACCACCACCACCAGCCTGAACCGTTGATACAAGGCAGGATGGATCCATGCTTTCATGTTGTAGACGCCAAATTCTGACCCTACCATCCGAATGTCGCAGCAGAAATCGAGACTCATCAGACCAGGCAACGTTTTTCCAATCTTCTATTGTCCAATTTCGATGAGCTTGTGCAAATTGTAGCCTCAGTTTCCTGTTCTTAGCTGAAAGGAGTGGCACCCGGTGTGGTCTTCTGCTGCTGTAGCCCATCTGCCTGAAAGTTCAACGTACTGTGCGTTCAGAGATGCTCTTCTGCCCACCTTGGTTGTAACGGGTGGTTATTTGAGTCACTGTTGCCCTTCTATCAGCTCGAACCAGTCTGGCCATTCTCTTCTGACCTCTGGCATCAACAAGGCATTTCCGCCCACAGAACTGCCACTCACTGGATGTTTTTTTCTTTTTTGGACCATTCTCTGTAAACCCTAGAGATGGTTGTGCATGAAAATCCCAGTAGATCATCAGTTTCTGAAATACTTAGACCAGCCCTTCTGGCACCAACAATCATGCCACGTTCAAAGTCACTCAAATCACCTTTCTTCCCCATCTGATGCTCGGTTTGGACTGCAGGAGATTGTCTTGACCATGTCTAAATGCACTGAGTTGCCGCCATGTGAATGGCTGCTTAGAAATTAAGTGTTAACTTGCAGTTGGACAGGTGTACCTAATAAAGTGACCGGTGAGTGTATATGCAACTATAGGCAAAAATGCTAACATATAAATTAATAAATAATTTGGCTAACAGGCAGCTGTCAAGTAGGATACACAAGATTGATAAACTAAAAGTCATTGCTTTTTTTTATTTTTCTTTACTTTGAGCCAGTAACTATCAGGTAATCCTGTAGCTCAAACTTCAGGCCGAAGAGTTGCTAGTTCTGGCAGTTGAATTACTTTGAGTAAAAACCAATAGAGACCAATAGCAGCATTGAGTTACAGGATCTGGATTGTTTGCCTAAAAGTCAATTTTTTATAAAAAAAAAAAAAAAAAAAAGGATGTGGAGAGAAGGTCAATACAAGTTTTACTGCCAATCAGATATATTTGGATATAAAGCAACTGTAGATCCTAAGAAAATTTGCCACCTTTAGAAAATTCTTTAGTGTCTGGATGCAACTTAAATAAATATATTTTTTACTCCAATGATTGAGTTCATAAAGGTTCAGTCTGTTCTCCAACCCGACTCTTTGCTATGTAGGGCTCACTTTGGCTCATTTGGCAATAATATAAAAGTCAGATTTAGGCTGCAATCACTGATCATTGATTGGAAACAGCTCAGCTCTCATCATACCACAATCTGTTTCAGAGGCTGTTGCACTGCTGATTTCTGATCTTTGCCCACACGTTTAAAGCATTTGAGATCAAAGAAGAAAACAGAAGAACATAAAGGCTTTCCAACTAAAAACGTCGAAAACCCTCCATGCAAATCCAAACTTTGCAACTTTAGATGTTGGTAAAGCACAGCTCTAACATTCATACGGCTTCAAAGAAAGGATTCAGAAACTGATTAGTTATCAGTTCACTATTCAAAGTCTAAACAGAACTGAGAATCTTGCAGAGCATCAAGTTAATGAAGTTAAAATCACTAAAATATAAATACACAGTATAAAAATAAAGGTTGGGCACATATTATCTATATATTTATATGTTAAGGGGTCGGACAACTAGGGGTTTACAGTAAAGAACCACCTGCTGCACAGTTTCCTCTAAATTTCAAACAGAAATCTACATTTAAAGACAAATAATGTGCCAGGAGGCTCAGCTGGCAGCAATCAAAGTGCTCGTTTCTAAAAGTCTGTGCAGAAAGCAAGAAGCACAACTGAACTGAACTGTATTTACAGCTTAAAGATAACGGCAGTACAGAGGAAAAGGCAGTGCAACTACAGGCAGCTCTGAATTTAGTATGCGGGTCATTTTACAAAAAAATATATTCTAAAGAGAAACTGTTTAAAAAGAGCAAAAGAGGATGCTGAGTTTTCTCTTTTTTGTCACACTCTGAACCCCCCACTAGCCCACTGCTGTGTTAGACCTCATCATTATCATGGCACTTATTCCCCAAACCTGCAGAGTAATTAAAGGGAAACAAACGATTCCAATTTTTACAAGAATGTCCACTTCAGGTACGCACAGACCACTACTATCCACTTGTAAGTAAATCTTCATGGAGATTAACAGAGCGGCATCACAACTGTGCTGATTTTTACAAAATGGAATAAATGAAACTGTCGAACTCTGAGTTCGACTGCGTTTTCCAGAACGGCTTTGTGCTTTGATCCATCGGAGCTGGAGGACAAAGAAGGTTTTTATCATTAGGTTCCGCTTTAGAATCATACAAGCATGTGGATCTCGTTGTACTCGTCTCGTCCATCCTCATCAAAGTTGGGAGAGTCTTCGTCGCAGTCCAGCTGCAAAATGAATTATTATGCTTTAGCTTTATTTCTGTTTCATTAAGCAAATAACAATTAATAAAATAATGCAGACGGAGTTATTTAAACCACACACTGGATTATTCTAATTTTAGAGTTTGTTTAATTGATAAATGAAATTTATCATGTTTTGCAGCCAAAAAAAACAAAAAAACTGGATGTTTTATGTTTGTCCGACTTAAAAATACTCAATTTCTTTAATGAATTCAATTGCTTTCTGGTTTTTAAACAGAGCAAAATAAATATTTACACATAATCTTCATACACTGAGAACCATAGATTACTGCAGAGGAAAGGTGTCTGAGGCTGCAGTCCTCTAGTGCCACCATCCTGCATCTTTTGGTTGGAGTTGAACAAAGTACAGCACTATATGGTTAATGATAAGGCCTGTGCATGACATGTGGATAATGCCAGTGAGGATAATTTGCCTTCTGAATCAGGTGTGTTGGAGCAAAAATGCATCATAACCTGCAGGACAGCTCCACTTAAGAACTGCAGCGGCAGACTCCTGTGCTAGAGAATTACATGTGTTGAATTTTCTATAAAATAAGTAAACTGATGAACAAGATCCTGGCTGAGCCTCAGACATTCCTAGAATCCCGCCGTTACCCAAACGTACCGCCTGAAGCTCACGTTCCTCAAAAATCCTGGAGAGGATCAGGCGGCGCAGCGGCACTGTCATGATGAGGATGAAGGGGAATGCCAAGGAGGCCACCGTTGACTTGACCACCCACAGAGCCACGATGCACGCCAGCTGGATGATGGTGAACATGTTCATCCGCCATGTCTTCACCTGCGGCAGTAACCACACGTGTCACACAGAGAAGCTAGCAGGTGCTTATTGAGACTCATTTATCACTCAGGCCAGAAAAGGCTCTACTTCATGCAGAAATCTTACATTTTCTGGCTCCATCTAGTGGAAACTGGTGTACAGGTTCTAAAAAAAGAGTCAAACTAATGTTGATTGCCTCTTTTTAAGGCTTTCATAACAACATGTATGTGGTTTTGAGTGGGTCTTTGGGTTAGAAACAGAGTTGTGATGTGTCCATGTGGCTACATGGAGCTTCAGAAACAATGATAAAAACAAAATAAATCACATAAGACATGAAATCACTTTCACTGCCTCCTGAAAAAATTCACATATCCCACTTTCTTTTTCACATTACTTTACAGACCAGTCTCAGAACTGATCAGAGAAAAGTTTTTCCAAAACATGCTTGCGTAACACACGGGGTTACAGCTGGGGGAACAAACCAGAAAGCACTAAAGACCAAACTGCTTCAACAGCACTGAATGTCCTGACGTCTCCTTTAATATAAATGAAGGGAGTGCAAGGACCCTCAACATATCTATTTATAGATGGCCAGACTCTGAGAGGTGACTAAGAACAAATAGCTTCAGAGATTTGATTGGAGCTCATCCTCGTTTGGAAGAAGAGAAGAACCCTCCAGGAGGGGAAGCATTGCTAATGCACTCCATTAATCAGATTTTTATGGTCAGAGATGTCAAAAGTAATCATGTTTATTATTCAAATAGAAGTATAAATCCTACTGTTTAAGAAGTTAGAGAATTAACTTAAGCTTTTTACTCAAGTTTACACTCAAGTGTAAAAGTACAATTTTTAACACTAAAGTATAAAGTTAAAAGTAGTGCAGGACAAAAGCTTTAAACCTTATATTGGTTACTGCAATACCCTATTAAAGGGACATCTCTGGATGATAACTTCCCTATTCTTAATGTTATTACTTTTATATTTAATGGTAGCAGTGTCAAGTTTAACTTTGCATCATCTTGAAAAAATTTTGTTATGAGTTGAACAATAATTTGGTGCAGTTCCAAGTCTAACCACAAAAACAAAAAAAGTCTAAATAAAACTAATTATTTTGATGTTTTTTTTTTTTATATATTTTAACAGGCCATAACCAAAATTAGCTTAAATGAAAAAACTAACGAGTCTAATGAGTTTAAACTATAAGAAGTAGGAAGTAGAGATAATTGCAAAAGAAATGTAAGAAGTAAAAAGTTGTCTAAAAAATAATAACTGCAGTAAACTATAGATAGCCAAAATGTCTGCTTAAGTTAACAAAGTACTTGTACTTTTTTAATTGACACCTCTGGTTATGGTACATCGACCATTTAACCAGATGGTCTGGTTAACCAAAGGTTTAACTTTCAGTCTGAAGACGAAGCATCAAATCTTCAAAAATCTGGCACCAGGCTAATGCTAGCTTCACCGAGAAGCACAGTAGCAGCAGTTCTATAATGTAATGCAGGCATCCCCAACCTCAGTCCTCGAGGCCTGCTGTCCTGCAGGTTTTAGAGGTTTCCTTGCTCCAGCACAGCTGATTTTATTTGAAAGCTGATTAACAGGCTATTGGTCTACTGCAATCATTATAATCAGCTGTGCTAAAGCAGGGAAACCTCTAAAACCTCCAGGACAGCAGGCCTCGAGGACCGAGGTTGGGGATGCCTGATGTAATGTATGTTTTACTTGAACTGGGAGCACTCTACATAGAGCACTAGTGTCCAACTCCTCAGCTCAACAGCCTATGTCAGCTTTAGATCCGCCTCGACTGTATAAAGCACCTTCTTAGCATGTAAGGAAATTTTGCAGTAAATCATTGGATTTAGGTATTATGAATGAGGGATGCATTGAAAACATGCAGGGCGCCACCTACTAAGGACTGGAGTTGGCTACTCCTGCTGGACCTTTCTTCCTGTTGCTGGAGGTTTCTTCCTGTTAAAAGGGAGTTTTTCCTTTCCACTGTCGCTATAGGCATGCTTAGTGTGAAGGGCTTGCCTTCGAGTCAATGAGTCTATGCAATCAACTGTTTTTTTTCTTAAATAGAAAACTTCTAGTGAAAATGTCTGTATGATCTGGATGAATTGTAAAGTGCCTTGAGATTACATGTGTTGTGAATTGGCGCTATATGAATAAACTAAATTGAAACTAAATTTAATTGAATACAGGTTGATGGTGGTCAACTGTAGGGAGAATGTTTAAGACTATGACTAGTTTGTCTTTAAATACCACAGTGACACACAGTGCACAAATAAAAGAGGCTTCAAAATCCATCCAATATTGTCCTAAAGTGGTTAAAAAAGAAAAAAAACACACAACGCCCATCCAACCGGACTGAGAATGAATGCATCTGCAGAGGAGAATAGTTGAAAAGACTAAAAAACACATGAGGTATGATTAGAAAGACAAAGACAACCTCAGGCTGTGATGGCTCAAATATGTTCTGGAGTCAGTTTGGATCATAATTGAGTTTGTAAACTCCATATTTTAGATCCAAAAGGTTTTTTTTCATCCTTCAGGCGCTTCAGTATTTTGTCTCTGTCAAAAAAATTGGATCAGAACCAGCAAAGAGCACGAAGAACTAGATCAAGTTAAAATAATGGGAACTAATTACCTTAAAAGGTTGCTGCCAGCTAACAGCTTCAAGATTGGATTTAAGGGAGGCTGGGCAATTTTATTTGTACAGTACATGGACAATTCAAAGTGCTTGAGGTGAATTAGACAATACAATAGAAAAAATAAAAGCATAATAAAAGCAAAAACATTTGTAAAACAAATAAAACAATTGGACCACAAAAAGCAGAAGAAAAGCAACAAAAAAAAGAGTTGATTCTGTGAAATAAAACAGGAACCAAAGTCTGAAAGATGATTAAAAAGTCAGACCTGTTCATCAACAACCACTTTAAACCATTATAAGAATTTACTCTGAAACTAAGAGGAATGAATGCATTACCTTAGTGACGTAGACGTGGTCAGGGTGATGCTTGGCTGGAGTGACCATGAGAGTGATGCGTTCGTACAGCTGAATGCCAGTCAGGGATGTGACCCCCATGTAGAGGAAGATCCCAAAGAGGACAGCCAGAGGGATGTGGCGCAGGACATCAGTCATCACCATCGACATACCTGAGAGCAGAGATGGATTAATGAGCATTCATTAGATATTATGGTCTCTGAAACGCTCACCGCAGGCAGGCGGACTGATCTACTGTATATACACATGGGCCTGTTTCATCAGTTCATTTTTAAAGTTGTCCTGATGATGCATGGTTAAAAAGCAATGACTCACTTTCATATTTTCATTTTTGTAGAGTTTTTATTTATTATTACTTTTGTTGGATTCAAATTTTTATTGCGTGATCATGGTGGGTCTTGCTTCCATAAAAAGAGGGGTCAACAACAATGTGATGATTATTATTATAATTTTTTTTGGTTTAAGATAGTTTGGGCTGCACAGCGGTGCAGACTATCTAACCTGTGGGAACCAGTGGTGCTCTGGGTAGCTCTGATTGTTTCATTTCAAATGAACAACCTGAAATTTAGCTGGACATTAGAAGAAATATCCTCCTATTTTGGATGGATGAATCTAGTAAATTTGCCAACCAAATAGTGGTTTTATGTGGTGAAATATTGAGCTAAAGGAGGACAGAGACTCATTGAAGGTTATGAAACAGTGTTTAAATAATGTACGTAAATAAGAGAGAAGTGTCTACATTGTAGTGGATTTAAATGCAGATGTTTGAGCTTTTCTGAGTAATCAAGACTCTTTATGGTTGAGCAAACAAAAAAAACCATTTTAGTCATTTGATGAACTATCTCTCCACATTTAAATTAATATGGCCTTACTTTATGGAAATTTGAGGCCAAAGCTGCATTATGAAGGGAATAAGCATATACCAGATCAAAACACAACAAATAGGAATCTTTTACTTAATAAAAGATGAAAACAAACCTATTCAATAGTTACTGTGATTATTTCATGACAGAGAGCAGAAGAACAGCTGAAAGCTTCTGCACTGCATGAGTCATTTTTCTCGATTGTTCAGACATGCAGGAGCTGCAGAGATGATGCTCAGAACCTTCCAGTTTATGTTTACACGCCTGGAAAGCCCCAACACAGCAATCAATGTCAATAAAAATAAAACCCCTGCAGAGATGCTGAGACTCTTCTGTTGCCTGCCAGTCACATTTTATAAGAAAGCTGCATCCAGCATCAGCTCAGAGGAACGTGACCACCGAGCAGTGAAAAGAAGCAGCCCTCAAACCACCAGTCTAACCTGGTTTTCTGTCTGTACAAGCATGAATGTCACCACGGTAACAGCTGCACTGTTACTACTAAATGTTTCATAAGTGTGGATGATGCTGGAGCTATAACTGATGGCATCAAGATTCCCCCGGTAAAACAGGCTCATTAGATAACAATCAATCGTGGGCTAAATATTCTAAAACACTGCTGACTTTACTATTCAGTCTTTAAAACCCCAATCCAGGGCAATACAAAAAATAAAAGCAGAAAGCTGGTTCGAATGAAACTGTATTTTGGGAAAACTTATTGTAAGAAAAACTGCAAAAAGAAAAAAGTTAGCAACTTTACTGATGTTATATATTGGGGAAAAACATAGTAAATGAATTTGACTATATGGTATCAAATAGTAAATTCTCTCTTAAGCGGTGGACTGTCACTACCTTGACGCCAGAGTGTTTGCAAGTCTTGGGTACTCTAGCAGAGCTGAGTTATCCGAGTCTAACTGAGTCTTTGTCTCTCTGAGTTTTAGCCTTGGTTTTTGTCTTTGCCTCTAGGCAGGAAGTCATTCTGCAAACTGAACGTTTGGCCTTCTCCCCCTGGAAGGATCGTTTGAACTTCACATTGAGCAGGGGATGAATCTCCACATGTGTGTTCAAGTTCTCCTGGAAATCTAAGTGGCAGTCTGCTTCATTGCCCCTCAAGGAACCAAACTAACCAAGTACTAAGTAAAATCTGTCCGCCCTCCAATGAGTCAACCAAGTCCTGGAATAACCCACACCGACTGGATTCTGGGAAGAACACCTTTTGGGAAACGTGAGTCCCGTTTAAATCTATGTATTTGCAAGTCGTCGTTCAAGTTTCCCACGGAACCTGAACTTAATTCTGAACTTCCATCTCATTTCCAGTTCCGGTTCACCAGCTCTCTGAGTTACCCTGGATCCAACGCATCGTGTGTTTTCAATAAACCTGTTAAACTTTTACTCTGGTTCTCTGAGTGGCTTCTTGCATGTGGGTTAGATCCCTTAAAAAGAACATGACAAATTCATTGTTTGATTTTGTCTCAACTCGGAAGCACTTGCCTTAATCTCCATGGTAACACCAGCAAAAGGGTCTACTTAAACGATTAAGATAATAATTCTCTTTAAAGTCGTAGGGAGCGGATGTTCCAACCGTTGCATTTCCGAAATCTCCTGACTGTTGCCAGACTTTACACGAGTGAATAAAGTAAATGTGAATGACTGTTTATCAAGGGGGCGGGATTGTTGTGGTTTGCAAGCAAGTTTGATTGTGGCCGGTTTCTCGGAAGCATCTTGCTAACCAGTTAGCAACTTAGTGCTAGTAGGTTCCCAATGGGACACTGTTAAGGAGCGCTATGGATAGCTGAAACATGCAAGAGGAGGAGAGTTTTGTGCCGGAGGTCGCGGATGAGTCTCCTCTGTCATACATTTTTTTATTTAGAGGAGGAAAGTGGTTGTCGGGCTTCCAGCTGTACATGTTTGAGCCCTTGCCTCGCAACGCTGCCAGGTCTGTTAGCTCTACGCCTGCCAAAGACACAGACGTCCATCCCCATGAACACTGGGACGGAACTCAATGGGAAAGTAAACTATTCTTATTTCTTATTTCAACCATTATGTATATTAGCTGCGACATATGAATCAAGATGCTATGACCGAAAAAATTTCATTGACAGATGACCGTTGATATATGATTGGGCGAATTTAGGTGTACAGGCTGACGTATAACTAACAGGCCTGCATGAAATAACGAAAAAAAACAAAAAACACAGAATTTACGATCTCCTTTCAACTCACCGACAAGCACCGCTACGAGAAGCCCAGTCAGCCTCTGCTCCTTCACCTCCTGGATCATGGGCTTTTCTCCAGGAGCCGTGGCCTTGCTCATGACGGTGAGCGCGTTGACATGAGTGACAGAGCGAACTGTGGCTGCAGTGAGCCACGGCAGGCCAAAGAGCGGACAGATGGCGCCGAGGACAACGATGAGCAGGAGGTCCAGGTGGAAGCCAGAACCTTTCATGAGACGGCGCTCCTTCTTACTGACGATCAATCTGGGAGTTTTGAGAAAGAACTCCTAAATAAACACTAAAAACAGACACAGCAGATAGAAGCATCTTGATGTGTCACTGATGAGACGCACGAAGTGATTTGAGTTTCCATGAAAATGAGAATGAAGACAAGAAGAGCCGGTACAACAGAGGCCCCCATCATCCAGGTAGGAAACGGCTGCTTGTCTCCGAATGGGCTGATCAGCCAACCTCTCTTGTCAGGAGACGTGACAGAAAATCCAGATGGCACGTTGAGTTTCTGAAAGAAAAAAAGCAGCTATGTGTAAGGAGGAAAACCTTTTATTATGTTCTGATAGTGACGGGAGTCACAGGCTGAAGTTACCTGAGTGTAGGTATCAGGAATGGAGACGTCCACCAGCACAGATAGTAGGATAGAAATGGGAATCCCAAAGTCTCCGATAATTCTTCTGGCCTAAGGATGTTAAAAAAAAAAGGTAACTAGGTTAAAAAAACCATAAAGTAATCAGGATTATAAACATAAAAATCTTTGCTGCTTATCTATCCAAATCTTATCTGAGGAAAAATTTATAGGATGGTTTTCATGCCTGGGAAGCTTTGGTGATTCCTGCCAAAACCCAGAAAAGTGAAATATGATGGATGGATTTACAAGAAATTCAGCAAAGTCCCTAATCCTCATCCTATTGGATAAAAAAGTATTAAATGTTCTAGCTAAATTGGACCAAGAATGTGCTGGAGATCCCCGAGTTTCCAACCGTGTTGTTTACTCCTTAGTTTGTCTTTATGTGGTCAAACATCTAATCTAAAAATGCACGATATTTCCACATTAATAGTGGCATCGGTCCAATAAAGTAAAATTATAGGACCAATGTACAACTAACAGGGGTGTCATGTATATCATTTTGTTTCTAAGTCTATTTAAGGAGGGGAATGTAATGTGACCGTCACATTGTGAAACACGGTATTTGGGGGGTGTTGAATTAAAGCAGAGAGTTTCAGCACTGTGGTTGGTTTTTAATAGTCCAGATTTTCCTACCTGTCCATGCCTAATCTTAACATACTAGGCATGGACATCTGTCCATGGTTTATGTCCACTTCCTGTTTCTTGGCTTCTCCTCAGAAACTCAAAGTTTCAGGGTAAGGTTGAGATCTTCAAACTAGTTAGACCACTTCGTGGCATTTCCTTGCTGATGATTTTATTTTTAATTTTGGATGTTTGTCCCACTAGGAGACTCAGTCAGACACATTTAGACACTTCTGGATTAGAGATTAAAATTGTGCTGCATTTTGGCTGACCTAATAATGAATACTTATCTTTAGGTATGGCAGTAGACTCCGGTGGATGCCAGAGGGTTTTAGCTGATCTCAAGGACTTTCGCCTAGGCTTTTCTGATGTTCCTAAGTCTAATTCTGTCTCCATGAACCCCAGACGGCCTTTGCAGATCTGCGCTCACACTGAGCCTGGTTCTACTGGAGGTTTCTTCCTGTTAAAAAGGAGTTTTTCCTCTCCACTGTTGCTACTGTACAGGTGCTGGTCATAAAATTAGAATATCATGAAAAAGTAGATTGATTTCAGTAATTCCATTTAAAAAGTGAAACTTGTATATTATATTCATACATTACATACAAACTCATATATTTCAGATGTTTATTTTGTTTAATTTTGATGATTACAAATGACAACAAATGAAAATCTCAAATTCATCATATCAGAAAATTAGAATATTGTGAAAAGGTTCAAAATTGATGGCCCCTGGTGCCACACTCTAATCAGCTAATTAACTCAAACCACCTGCAAAAGCCTTTAAATGGTCTTTCAGTCTAGTTCTATAGGCTACACAATCATGGGGAAGACTGCTGACTTGACAGTTGTCCAAAAGACGACCATCGACACCTTGCACAAGGAGGGCAAGACACAAAAGGTCATCGCTAAAGAGGCTGGCTGTTCACAGAGCTCAGTGTCCAAGCACATTAATAGAGAGGCGAAGGGAAGGAAAAGATGTGGTCGAAAAAAGTGTACAAGCAAGAGAAATAACCGCACCCTGGAGAGGATTGTGAAACAAAACCCATTCAAAAATGTGGGGGAGATTCACAAAGAGTGGACTGCAGCTGGAGTGAGTGCTTCAAGAACCACCACACACAGACGTATGAAAGACATGGGTTTCTGCTGTCGCATTCCTTGTGTCAAGCCACTCTTGAACCACAGACAGCGTCAGAAGCGTCTTGCCTGGGCTAAAGAGAAACAGGACTGGACTGCTGGTGAGTGGTCCAACGTCATGTTCTCTGATGAAAGTAAATGTTGCATTTCCTTTGGAAATCAAGGTCCCAGAGTCTGGAGGAAAAGAAGAGAGGCACTTCATCCACGTTGCTTGAAGTCCAGTGTAAAGTTTCCACAGTCAGTGATGGTTTGGGGTGCCATGTCATCTGCTGGTGTTGGTCCATTGTGTTTTCTGAGGTCCAGGGTCAACGCAGCCACATACCAGGAAGTTTTAGAGCACTTCATGCTTCCTGCAGCTGACCAACTTTTTGGAGATGCAGATTTCATTTTCCAACAGGACTTGGCACCTGCACACAGTGCCAAAGCTACCAGTACCTGGTTGAAGGACCATGGTATCCCTGTTCTTAATTGGCCAGCAAACTCTCCTGACCTTAACCCCATAGAAAATCTATGGGGTATTGTGAAGAAGAAGATGCAATACACCAGACCCAACAATTCAGAAGAGCTAAAAGCCACTATTAGAGCAACCTGGGCTATCATAACACCTGAGCAGTGCCACAGACTGATCGACTCCATGCCACGCCGCATTGCTGCAGTAATACAGGCCAAAGGAGGCCCAACTAAATACTGAGTGCTGTACATGCTCATACTTTTCATGTTCATACTTTTCAGTTGGCCAACATTTCTATAAATCCTTTGTTTTTATTGGTCTTCAGTAATATTCTAATTTTCTGATATGATGAATTTGAGATTTTCATTTGTTGTCATTTGTAATCATCAAAATTAAACAAAATAAACATCTGAAATATATGAGTTTGTATGTAATGTATGAATATAATATACAAGTTTCACTTTTTAAATGGAATTACTGAAATCAATCTACTTTTTCATGATATTCTAATTTTATGACCAGCACCTGTACAAGCAGAGATGGCAAAAGTACTTTCCGTACTTGAGTAAAAGTACAGATACTTGTGTTAAAAAATACTCTGGTAAAAGTGGAAGTACTGATTAAACTTCTTTACTCAAGTAAAAGTAACAAAGTACAAGCTTGTAAATTTACTTAAAGTACAAAAGTTAAAGTAGAAACCACTTTTTTCATGCAGTGTTGCCAACTCAGCGACTTTGTCGCTATATTTAGCAACTTTTCAGACCCCTCCAGCGACTTTTTTCAAAAAAATGACTGGTGACAAATCTAGCGACTTTTCTGGTGTCTGCCGTGGGGCGCCTCCCCCCGTCCCAACCCCGTTTTCCCTCTTCCGCAGATGTCCCTCTCAGCGCTACAGTCAGAGACACAGATGTGTTCCCTCAGCGTCCAGACAGCAAAAGAACCGCGCGCATGCGCCGGGTTTGACGGCACAGGTTGATCACTCTGGAGTCAGCTAACTCAGTTGCTGAGCCTGCCATAGAGAGCCTTGACCAACATGACCATGATCCACTCTTTCTGTGAGCAGGCAAGCACAGCCTGTGTGTGTGCAGGGAATTCTTATTAGTTAAAGAAAAAAAAAACAATAATTAACATTTGCTCACATTGTCATTGATTCTTTATAGTCTTTTTTTCCCCATTTAGATTGTTAATGTAATGTAAAAAAAAAAAAATGTTATGGTTCAAAATGTTCATGTTTTAGCATGATTTTTAAGGTCCTTAGTGGACCACAAGGGAAAAAAGAAAAAGTTAAATAAATAAAAAAAGTTGAAAAAAATATATATATATTATGCAAATTAGGCAATGACGCCATTCAGCGACTTCTAGCACAGCCAATAGCTACTTTCCTTTCTGAGGAATTGGCAACACTGTTTTCATGCCGTTGCCTACATTTTAAATGGATGTCTGCCAATAGGACTAGATCTCCGTTGTGTTCATTTTCAATTATCTCGTCGTCCATACTACTATGCTAACGCCACCGCCACCAAGCTGCAATGATTGGCCGCGAATGAATACCGCCGAATCTGTCGATTCATCTTGTAGTGGTGCGTCAAATGCAACGTAGATTCCCATCCAATTAGATTGAATTTGGTATTGATGACGTGAAAAATAATAACGGTAACTCCATTGAAATGATTCAAAACTAAAGTAACGAGCCAATTTTTAAAAATGTAAGGAGTAGAAAGTACAGATATTTGTGTAAAAATGTATTTGTTCTGTAGTTGAAGTAAAAAGTAACCATAAAAATAAGTAGTAAAGTAAAGTAAAAATATCAGAAAAATCTACTTGAGTACAGTAACAAAGTATTTGTACTTCGTTACTTCCCATCTCTGTGTACAAGCATGCTTAGTGTGAGGGATTGCCTTCGAGTCAATGAGTCAATGCAATCAACTGGTTTTCCTTAGACAGAAAACTTTGTATCAATTTGACTGGATGATCTGGTGAACTGTAAAGTGCCTTGAGATGACACGTGTTGTGAATTGGCGCTATATAAATAAACTGAATTGAATTAATTTACAACTTTACAACAGCTTTCAACCCATTTTTGAGTGGCATGTTAAATGTGGAATTTGATGAGGATCTCTCAGTTGGTCTTTGAGTTGGAATTGAAGAAATCAGTTCTCGAAATGTGTCGTAAACAAAACTGTCGAGACTATCTAACCTGTGGGAACCAGAACCCTTGCTGGGTTGTAAATGCATCACTATCTGCTCTAGTAATAAAGGAAGAACATTTTAAACATGTTCTTCATTTTGCACAAAACATTTGGCGAATTTAAGACTAAACATTAACAACTACAAAAAAAAGTTCTTACAGTACCTTTCCACCCAAAAAGCGACTGTTTCTGAACTTCCTGAGGAAAAACGCAACAAAGAAGGTCCCCATCATGAGAACCAGAGACAGGAGAGCAGTGTTGGGCTGATTGAGGATTGAACCATCCAAACTGTTAAAACCTCCATCTAAGTTGGAGTCTGAGGGGTAAACTGTCATCAGTGGATGTTCCTTAAACACCTGGAATCAAAAATAGATTTGCTCAAGTTTAGTTAAACTCAAAGAGATACATTTATCAGGAAATTACGAGATGCTCATCTTTCTTTATGTTTTAGATTTTAACTCATGGTGAAAAACTGTCATTTATTACATATTAAAGCAGTTACCTTGATAAGCTTAGAGAAAGTCTCATAAATAAAGATGAGAGAGATGAGAAAAGCAAAAATCTCCTGCGTGAAAGGAGAAATGTAGCGGACGAGAAAACTTCCTTCAGCAGCCACGATCACCAGGACGATGAAGATGAGCCAGAAACCGATCCAAACTCGACCGGTCAGGTACTCAAAGTTGTACGCCTGACAGAACTGATGAAAGACAACGTGTTGTTTAACCGACTGACTTTGTGAACAGCTGATATCTACAGGATTCATTAATTTCTGAGTGTTTTGATGTTCACCTTGTAAAAGGCTTCCTCAAATACCAGCAAAGGTCCAGAGAAACCGATGATGAGCAGTGGCTGACCGGCCAGCAAAGAGAAGATAACTCCTAGGGTTGCCGTGGAAACAATGAGCTCAGTCACCCCCATCAAGCCATCGGTTTTCTCTCCTAAAACGAACCTCAGCTCAGTCAAGCTTTCAGGACTACGTTAAACAAAGCCTTCCCCTCTAAAAACACAAAACAAAAATGGTGATTACCCAGCAGGCCTCCGAACGTTATGGTGGGGGAAAGAGCAGCGAAGTAGATGAAGATGACGGCAGCAACACATTGCATGTCCAGGGCGTCTTTTAAATCGCTGACATAAAGGGGATAGCGTCTGCGGATGTCGTGGATGAGGCCTCCAAACGGGACTCCTGAGCGCTTTAACGGGTCCACCTCCTGTTCTGCTTCCTCCTCCTCCTCTGGACTCACCTCTGCTGTAGGAGTTTAATCATAGTTTTCTTTACCAAAAAAGGAACTATTTTTGTTTCCCCCAGATCAAAAGAATCTATGCCCCTCCTGTTTCCATGACTTTAAAAGACTGCAGAACATAATGAAAATTAGCCTAACGTTGCATGGTGGAGTAGTAAAGATAGCTGCACTACAGCTTCAGTCCAGCAGGTGGTGCTAATAATCTATGCTGTAAGCCATTTGTTCAAATAACATTGAGAATTACATCTGGATTTATTATTTACTCCCGTTAAAAGAAAATGTTATTATAATAATTTTTTGTTTGAGCTGATAATAGTAATTGATAAATAGCTTTAGTCATACAGTTGATTTATTTTGTTCTTAAGTTTTCTCTGGATCCATAAAAAAGGAAAAGCTTAAATGAACATCTTACATTTAAGTTTTACCACCCTCTACCAGGCCAGAGATGTTTAATTATATCCATTATTATTTAAAAAAATATACATAATTATTTTTTCAAAGTCAGTTAAAATACATACATCAAAAACAGAAACTAATTGTTTGGGAAAGATTTTATCTATTAGAATGCGTATAAAGCCCAGAACAAAACCATTAATTAGTAAGTATATAGGGCAAGTTTTTAGGTCTACTTTCTCACCTAGAAATAACTAAAACTATCTTTTGAGAAATTAACAATATCCAAACTATATTTTTTCACTCACATCTGATTACTGACCCTGCTGGTAGTACAATGTATTGTAGCATATCTTAATGCACAAAAAATCCTGCCTCTTCTACAATAATCTCAGAAGGGCAAACCCCAGACCAGGTACACCTACCTGTGAAAGTAAGGCCTTGGAAAGTGTAAATTATCTTGCTATATTAGTATATTGAAAATCAACCTAAGCTATTTAAATCCCAATGCTACGTAAAAGGCTAGGAGAAAAGCTCTTAATGTAACATGAGTACAAGTTTTTCATAAGATCGTTTAATTTTTTTTTAAGAAAAAAAAAAGCTACTTGGAGGACCCAATAACCACATCTTTTTGGTATTGATTTAGTGACCAAACCCAAGCCTGATTACTGCCAGATTTCCAAAATTGTCAGACCCCTTTAATAGAACTTGTCTCACACAATGAGGTAAGCTAAAGGAAACAGTAGAATGGGCAACAGAGAATCACAAAGAGAGCCATCATAACCGGATGGAGAAACTAGTGTAGAACCTTTACAGATATACTCTCCCAAACTGTTTAAAATTAAAATAAAATAAAATAATCACACATTTGTACAACATTCATTTGTTTGAAAACCATAATTTGTTTGTATTTCCTTAAAAAATTTAAAGTCCTCATAAAAAGATCATTTTGATTTTTAAAACGGGGTTAATTTTGACTGCTACCACCTATGAGTAAAATACAGTAATCTATATACAGTAAACCAAGTTTATATTTATTAAATTTCTGAAACCAATACCTACATATTTGGTAAAACTAAAAATATTACTAAAAAACAATTTACTAAATGTACAAAAACACATTTATATAGAATATTGTTAACACAGCAAAAAGTGACTTGTGGCGTACATTTTCCCAGATTACCTTTGTTGTCTTGCTCTGCTCCGTACATGGACTGGTGCTTCTTGCCTTCTCGATCCTTCCTCTTCCGCAAAAGTTGCTTCTGGAAATCTGCCACTGTCTTCAGGAGGTCTTTGCCCTCCACGTCTGAAGGTGGGATGACGATGCTGCAGTCCAGGAACTCGTTAATACCACTTAGGAGGTCCTGTCTGTCATCTGCAAAGTAGGCCACCTCATGGAAGTTCTACAACAACACCATATCAGAAAGCAGGTATTTTTAAATATCAATGTAAATCACATTATCTTATCTTCATTTCAAACAGTGGCCCAGGCTGAGCTGACAACAACTCTCTTCGAAGTTGAAGTTGTTATTATTAATTTTTCCTTTTTTTTCTCAGACTTGCTCTTGGTTGAGGAGGACACTTTTTCCGGCCTTCCACAGCCTCCCCTCTCTGCATTGGTTAACGCTTTTTTTAGCTTCTTTTTTAGCTTCTTTAATATATTCCAAAAACTGTGAATTATGGATCTATTCAGCTGGTCTCTCAGTGGAATTGATCAAATTTTCTTCACAGGAAGACAGGTTAAGGGGGAACCCTCCTGATCAGACAGAATGTTTTTCTCCAGATACTCAATGGACTCCTGGTAAAAACGGAAGATTGTACGTCTTACAATATGCCTAGGACGTAAAGAAACATACACACGTAATTGGGTTTTTGGTAAAAGGATTTCTGCTGTCTAAATTTGGTGTAAAAATGGCATATGTGAAATTTCGGAAAACATTGGCAGCTGTTCTTGCCATTGTGAGGCTGCCCGGCATGTGTGAGGGGTTCTGTAGAGGTACTGTATCAACACTGAGACTGAGATGTGAAGGTAGCAGAATCGCAAACTGGTTATGATAGATGAAACAGGATCACGTTCAGAGGTGAAGTGGTATAAACTTGCAGAAAGTTGTTAGCGTGGATCTGGCGGAAAGACCAGAAATTTCGTGTATTTGGGTTCGCCATTGTGAGGCACCAGCAAGACTCTTAGGGCAGACAAAAATGAGATGTCAGCCTGAACCAAAACAACTTTTTTTCTGTCTGAATCTTGCTCCAGTGCATGGCCTAGGGTGTATATCTTCAACTCCTCGTGGATATTATGTAAACATGCAGCTCTGCTCCCTCTGCCTCATCCCCTCCATTAATACTAGGGGAGTAAATAATAATCGTTTTGTATCGATGCATCGATCCAACAGCTGACGATCCGATGCATCGATATGTCCGCAAGAGAATCGATTCATGTTTTTTTCCCCCTCCAGTCTATTTTTATCCATTTGCTCCTGGACGGAATTCTCCCTCCCACGCTGCGGTGGCGCTAAACTTATTTTGCCCTCCTACCTCGCTTCCTG
Organism: Cyprinodon diabolis; assembly: GCA_030533445.1. NCBI lineage: Eukaryota > Metazoa > Chordata > Actinopteri > Cyprinodontiformes > Cyprinodontidae > Cyprinodon > Cyprinodon diabolis. The sequence goes on along the minus strand of CM060068.1, from coordinate 7,486,859 downwards.
GTTATACTCCTGCAGCAGTGTGTTGCAGTAAGCTTGACACAGACATTTTTGATTTATGCCCAATATTGAAACGTGGTCTGTGCTACACACTGTGGGTCTAGATTAGTCCGACGACGGAGGGACATGAGGGCCAAAAAGAGCGGAGATCCAGGTGGAAAGAGGATCCCAGCATTCTCGCGCACCTCGCTCTTCTCGGGGTCAAACTTCACGCGTTGTTTTCCGCAATTTCGGTCATAAAAACAAAACAAGCCGGCCTCCTGTCTGCTGCACTGTCTGCGGTCAGCTACAATTTGGGAGAGGTGCAGCGGAGCATCTGTGGAGCGGGCGGGGACGTCTGGAGCCGAGATACTGAATTGCACTCATTGCACTGATTTTGTTCAGTATTTTTTGATGCAAGGCCTTTCAGAATTTATAACGTAGGGGTATTACTATTTTTCAGTGAATGAGGTTTTAATATGAATAGGTAGAGTGTAACTTTTCTACTTCTGTTAATTGCTGTTGTTTCTCAAAAAAAATGCATAACGATATTCAGAATCAGAAATAACTTAATAATCCCAGAGGGAAATTACTTTTGTTACACGTATTACAGCTTTCATTGATTTATTTCAAATTTGAAACATTGTCTAGCCTGTAAAAAAAATTAAAAAAAGAACCAATTCATCGAATCATATCGTGGTGTATTCTTGAGTATCGAAAATAATTGAATCGTTGGGTCAGGAAATCAATACTGAATGGAAACGCCATGATGGATGTGATTTACACCCCTGATTAATACATCTGTAAACCTGCTCTGTTTGTGGTTGTCTGATGAACATTACATTATACTATCAAGGAAAATGGTCTATGGGACAGAGTTTCATTGACTTACTTTGTAAATACTTAAATGCACGAATACATGCTCATAAATATGCACACCCCCATACCACATTCACCAACACCCAACATTATGCTTTTTTTACATTTAAGTTGCTTCTTTGTGCTGAGGATTTTTTCAATCTCAAACTATATCCTTTTCTGCCTCTAACCCTGTAACCTATGTACATGAATTATGTGGTAAATGGGTCCAGGAATTGTGTAATAATTTACCTTGTCAGACATTAGAGTGGCGAACGATCGCCCAATCTCATGATAGTCCACATTAGACTGGCTGGGACCGAGGAGGACAAAAATAAAGCGAACGGGGACAGGAACCTCCAGCACAGATTCCAAAAGGACGGCCTCACTCAGCCGGACGAAGGCCATGGCAGGCTGCTCCAGGAACTCAACACAGCCTGGGGGGGGGGGGAGCAAGAAAACCAGTCTTCTTATCACCATTACTGGCAGAATAAATACCTTTCAAAAATATGTGAGCTTACCAACTAAAACAATGACAGCTTCAGCATCTTTAGGAATTTTGGCGAGCAGCTTCATGGATCTGGCTGCAGCTGGATGATGCTCCGGCGGCAGAGGATGGAGAGATTTCTTGGAAAGAACAATGGAGAGATTACCCAATTTACTGCCAGCTCCAACATGATGTTCCACAGTGACAGTGGGGTGAGACAAGGAACTGTGGGAACCTCAGATATCAAATGTCTTTATAACTCTCATTTTAAACCACACGCATGTAAAACTGCTTTTTGTTTGAAGGAACTTTTCTTTCCTTTATTGTAGGCTGGTTTTGGTTTGCCAGCTCTGGAGGGCTTCGAGAATATTAAGTTTTCACAGTTAACATATCAAGAAGCCTTAACTGGAAGCACCTGTCTGCTGACTCAGACAATAATTCAAGCCATATGGCCCAGGGAGGCTGTCTGTCTCCAGCTTCATGATCTACCTACAGAACATCTGACTCATGGACTCAAAGAACAACGTGAGAACCTAAGATCAGGGTGATTGCTTTAAATTTCTGAGCTTATTGGTGGTTCTTTATTCTTAATAAAATCCAGAAACTACAACAAGACAATTCATGGACCCTTTTATCTCAGACCATTTAGATAGCTGGCTTTAATTATCTCAGTGCACTCTTGTCAAAACTGGTTAATCACCATTTCTAGTCCTTTCATAACATAAAGACTTCTCCCTCCCTGCTCCGTTTCATCTGGGTCACTGCTTTTCTTCGCCCACAATTCCCAGATTTCTCTCATGAGCTTTTGATGAAATCTTTTTTGCTTACAAAGAGGCTGACAAACACGTCCTGCTTGGGGTCATAGATCGGCCCTTTGTTGTCATGGTGCTCATCGTGCTCTTCAGCCACCAAGGGCAGGTTGGTCTCCTGGACATGGTTGTGGTTAAAGCTGCCATGAAGACTAGCCGACGACTGGTGGCGGTGGAAACGGTGCTTCAGGTCACTTGGATGGCTGTGAATGATGGAGCAATTCAGAGATCGCGTTGGTAAAAACTGTATTTTTAACAGTGATTTGTGCATCTCTGATGCATTAATCCATCCATCCATCCATCCATCCATCCATCCATCCATACACCAATGAAGCAGGACAAAAATAAAAACATGGTGAACCAACTGTTCACCTGCAACAGTCAAATAAAGAAATGGATGTTTGTGCACTTTTTATATTCTAATGAAAATCAGACAGAGGTTGTGTTGCTCTAATCTAGTCATTCACCCAAAGGTGCTACTGATCTGGGTAAAAGAGTAAGTTGCACAGCAATAACCCTTGGTTTGAGGTTGTACAGCGACCGTGAGCTTTATGCTCAGGTTAAATTAGGGGTCAAGTCCCATTTTTACTGGCCAAAGTCAAAAATGTTGCTTTCTTAGGATCACTTCAGGATTTCAGTTCATGTTTTCATCAAGTTGTTTAAACTACTGCAATGTACGTCATGTCAGATCAGGACAGTTTTCACTTGCAGAACTCCTGTTAGACAGGACCGAATGTTTTCCCACCACTACACAAGCGACAAGCTTGTTTCTGGTCTGATATTAAAGTTCTCGCCTAAGAATTGCCTAAGAGTTCCTGTCTGACCTGTTTCATCAGCAATATATTCCCTCACTGACCTTCAGGTCAGCAATTCAGTCATTGATGTTGATTCCAAAGCCGAAAGTTCTGTTTTTTTTTTTTTCTGTTTGCTCTAACTGTCATTTTTGATTTATTGTTTTGGAATTGTAGGTTTTTATTTCCTCTTGTGTTTTATGTGATTTGTGTGTTTTCTTAGGTCTACAACACTGTTTACCACTGTTCTTTGTAAAGGGCTGCATAATTAAGCTGAATAATCCTGTATTCCGCACTGCTTAGCATGTCTTATTATAGAGTCATTTAACATCTTTTTGACTCTAAAATGTCAACAGGCTAAATGTATTTTTTGGTGGAGAGCTTTGTGGGACAATGCACAACAGTGAAATTACATCAACATCTGCTGATTTAAAGACAGCAATGTTTCTAGGGACAACAATTCAACCTGAAGAAAGATAATCTTTAACATAGTTTCTGATATGAAGGAAATTAATGATTAGATTGTGGGCAAGCCCTTGATTAAACATTAATGGCCTCATAACTTTTTTAATAGTGCATTTTGTTTTTATTATTTTTTGGTAATTTCTTGATTAAAATTTACCCCAACTTAAAGCAATAATAATATAAAAGCTTGAAAACCTTGTCATTTATAATAAAACCTAAGAAGAACAAAATTTCTGCCCTTTAGTTAAACATTATTCTTGTTTTCTGTGCACAACATGATAAGAACATTTCATCACCTCTTGGACATGAGCATTTCCCATTAGCTCAGTTATTTCAACAGTTTCATTACATCACTACTGAGTCCACTGGTTACATCACCTCCACCCTGAGGTCCACATGGACCTTTAAGACCCTGCGTGAAATTGGACGTGACATCGCCCCTGGACCAAAGACAAAGCAGTCATGCTGAAGTCAGCTGAGCTCAGGATGTCCCAGCAGGATCGTTAAAGAGCTCTGACTCAGAGATGAGCTAAATTTCAGCAGCACCTAAATACGTCTCTGACCATGTCATAAATCTTGTCGCTCCGATTGGTGATGACTGATGGCACAGTTTGTTTTTCCCCAGAGGAGCAGCCTGTGAAACTTTGGGAATTATGTGGAAAGACAAAGGAAGACAGAATGAGCATGTGAGGACCAGCTGTTAGTTTGTTTCACTTTCTTCCATCAGTCATGGCACTTTGTCTGCATATATGTTAATACCCCCTACTGTAGCTATTTCTTCTGCTTTTTTCCAGCATTTACTGAACTCTCCTCAAGTAAGTATGTGCTGTTGATTGGAGGTATGGCTTAACAGAAGTTAAAAATGATAGTACATCAGTAATAACCTAAAATGTATGGTCCAGAAATCTAGAAGCTCAAAATACTGGACACCCATCATTCTACATTTCTATATTTCCAAGACCAAGAAACCCAAGGAAGCCAACAATAACTTGGACTGGACATCTAAGCAGACAGAGCCCACAGTCAAAGCATGGAGCTCAAGAATATGACCAAAAATTCAAGAGCTCAATCTCAGATTCTACAGGCCTCAGTCAGCTTGTTTGAGGTTACAGGTCATGATAAGGAAGTCTGGGTTCGTATCCCAGCTGGGGGGAATAAGATGCCAGTGTGGATCCTTAGGCAAGACCCTTCATGTTAATGCTAGTGGTTATCTCAGAGGTTCTGCGCTCAGGCCCCACTCCCAAGGACTGCCACTCTGGCTCCCTGAGCAAGACCCTTAACCAGGTGCCGCACAAGGGCAGCCCACTGCTCTGTAATTGTGACAGTATAATGAGAATAAAAAATGCTGGGGAAAAATTATAAGACATGGCAGTTTGGAGGGGCTAAAGGAGAAATCAGCTTCTCTCTAAAACCAGTTTAAATTAAGTAAAAGACCTCTAGAACAATTTACATCTTCATTGCATCCACAAATCGTCTCAGTTGACTTCCTATAATTCCATAATGTCCCATCTATCCTAACATTGTCATTCCAACTTGTTACCAATCATCTCAACCTTGGCTGTTCCTCTCATACACATACATTCTGTCTTCCTCCATATTGCTAACATTTCTCTCTGGTTTGTTCTTCATCTGTCTTGGCCTTGCTTGTGACTTCTGATGGTTGGTCTACGGCACAGGCGTAAGTTTCTGAAGGACTGGTGTGGACATGTCCCCCGGTTTTTCTGTCCCTTTTCAGCTCATTTACTTTAGCCAAAGGTGACAGATGTTGGGTGAAGCTATCTGTGTTCAGAGGTTTTTTTTTTCTCTCTACCGCTGCTCCTGTGTCCCTCCTCTCGGTGTAACATCATCGGATCTGTCGCTTTGAGACATCTAATTTGCTGTCATATTTCACTGTGTACAAAGTGGGTGGAGAAGAGACACAGCATTAAACAGAAGCTACTTCAATGTATGTCTAAGTAAAAGTTAGGAGACGGGTTGGTTAAAAAAATTGGAGATGCCACCGAAAAATCTGTTCGTTAGACACTGTTAATGACAGTGGGATCCTGTTGTGTTTTAGTTTGATTTCTGGTATCTTTTGGGCATTTAATTTTGTGTGCATTTTGAAAACTTTAAAACGTAGTTTAAATTTCTTTATTCCTATCATGGTGTTGTCTGTTGGACAGTAGGACTGAAAATTGTTTGCCCTTTATGGTACAGGTTCTGACTGTCCTTGTGCTCTGAGGAGACTGCGGAAACTGCGGCAGACCAGGCCAGATGAAAGTGCGCATTCAGCGTCTGCTCTTGATAATGCTGTTTACCTGTGCAAAGAAAGAAACAACGAAAGAAAAATGTCTGAGGACTTCAGTGTTGAGGAAGAGCATGAGTTCTTTGCCGAGTTGAATGCGCACTTTCATCTGGTTTGGTCTGCCGCGGTTTCCGTAGGCTCGTGAACTCGCAGGCGCGCGCTTTTAGGAAATCCTATACACTACTCTTGATGCTCTAAAAACATTCTAAATGACTTCGTTTTGAGTAAATTATGGACCCTACCCACTCAGGACACTTGGAATACATTGGACGAGCAGTATGGAGGAATATTGATACGTTTTTTGTGGACTTTTATGGACCTTTCTGCCTCGGGCACCATAGACCTCCATTATTTGAATGTCAGCAGACAGCAAGAAGCCTCCCAGATCTCCAGTTGCATTTGAGATATCAAAAAAGTACTCCAGAGTGTTGTTCAGCATGGGGGTGAGTCGAAAATGAAGGCTAATCATGTTTTGGGTGTACTATTCCTTTAATCTATTTCAGGGCGTATTTCAGTGGACATCCACACTTGCAAAAGATCAGCTGGGCTAAAGAACATACTTCCTCAGAGCACAAGGACAGTCAGAACCTGTACCATAAAGGGCAAACAATTTTCAGTCCTACTGTCCAACAGACAACACCATGATAGGAATAAAGAAATTTAAACTACGTTTTAAAGTTTTCAAAATGCACACAAAATTAAATGCCCAAAAGATACCAGAAATCAAACTAAAACACAACAGGATCCCACTGTTATTAACAAGCTCCTCGTTTAATGATTTTAACTGACACTTGTTTTACTTTAATAGTGATTTTTATCTGTCACTTATTTTTACATCAATTGTATATATGTTTGAATTGTGTAAATAAAGTGCTGTTTAAAGTCAAAAGTCTTCTTCTATTTTTTTAATGGCGATTAAGTGTCAGTTCCGTAACACAGGGGTTTAAATTTCCGGCCGTATTTTATTGTTTCATCATCAGTATTTTTTTTATTTTTTTTTACTCAGTAACGTGAGGGGGTTTTAATTGTAGCGACATAAAAACTACTTAGGTTAAAATTTACTCGAATGAAAGTAAAAATTACGTATTTCAAAAACTACTCAGAAAATTACAAATTACTCATAAAAAGTACTCAATTACAGTAACTTGAGTGAATGTAATTCGTTACTTTCCACCCCTGCTGGTACTTGGTAATTCCAAATAATCCTGCTGACTAAGAAACAAGCAGCTCAACAGGTTCCCTTTAAAGACTTTTTCATACTGACAAATGGAAGGACCAAAAACATGAAATCAGCAGATAACAAAACCTGTGGCTTTGAAACGACTCCTATTCTCGAAATAAAACCACAGCGGTTATCACCAGTTTATTCAGGAAAAACTGTTAGAACCCTGCAGGGTTTTAACTTATCATTCGAAATGAATTTAAATCATTTCAGAAGATGATTAGCCTCATCTCGTAAATGTCACAGTCTGGAAATTCCCAGGTCTGCCCAGATTGAACACAAACCTCGGCAGGAGGAGAATTTTTCTCTCTTCATTTGATTCATGACTTTTAATTTATCAGTTGTTTGATACCTATAAAGAAAACCTCAAAGTGTTTCAGTGAGCATCTCCACTTCCTCTACCACAGAAATTGAAGATGGATTGGAGATATCACATGATGATCAAAACTGACCGATATTCAGATTTATCGCAGGCCAATCAGGTGGAAACTGAAAAAATTCAATCTTTTTCTGTTTAGAAAATAAGGCTGAGGGATAAGTCGATCTAATCCATCGATTCAGGTTTCCCTTTTATGAGGATTTTACTTCAGGAAAAAAAAAAAATGCTCCCTTGGCGTTTCGTATTTCAGAGCAATGCCAACCTTTCACTTTTGGTTTTAAGATGAATATTTGAAACTGATAAACTAGCTGGTTGTGTAATATTGATAGCTATTATCATTTATTTATTTATTTTTTCCCCAGCTTTTATTGTATTACACTGTCACAAGTACAGAGCAACGGAATAAACGCCCGGGGAGCAGTGTGGGGTTAAGGGTCTTTTGCTCAGAGACGCAGAGTGGCAGTCTGTGGGAGTGGGGCTTGAACTTGAAGCCCCACTCTAACCACTAGGCCGTCACTCCTCTTCACTGTGAAGGAACCTGTTAACTTGTTTTACAGTTGAAAAACATGAATTTAGTTCCACTTTTTATAATTGTATATATATATATAATATTTACTGGAAATCAAATGATTGTAAAAATAAAAACAGAAACAGGTCCTAATGCAGAACCTTGGGGTACCCACAGTTGTGTAAAATCAGAACTCTGATTTTGATGAATGTTAAAGCCATCATAAATACAGTTGTAGCCATTTAAAATTTCCCCATTTTCCTTGATGGGCCCTTGGCTGGTCTCCTACAATTCCTTTTTTAAACATCAATCTTTGTACTAAAATAATCTTTCAGTCATGTTTTGTGGACATTAAGATCTAAAGAGGAGCATAATCTCCTGTTCAGACCCTGTAATTCAGTTAAAGGGTGGAGTCAGAGTAAAAAATATGAACACCCAGGAGAAAGCCAGTGGCTAGAAGTTGGAGGGGATTTTAATGGGAGTCGCAGGGCTGCCATTCGGCTGGCGTTTGACTGAGAAGGGCTATTTTGAATGGCTGCTACTGTATCTCCCGTAACGCTTTGGTCAACTATTACAATAAAATGAATAAAATGAAAAAAAAAAAACGCAAAATGTGTCGGTAGATGCATTAGTTGGCTCACTGACCTGTGCTTGAGAAGCAACGCGCGAAGGACACTCGGCCTGTCCTCTGCTCTGATCTGGTCGGAGATGATCATGGTCTCCACCACCAGATGGACAATGCCAGGCAGAGTGCTCTGCTCAAGATCCAGAAGGATGGCACCTAGAAAGAAGAAGAACAATTTAGTTACTGAACAGCAGCAGAGTCATCAATTTAACCCGTTTAGAGACCAATTTCAGTCTACAGATTAGTAGCGCTCAGGTAATAATACATAGGTAAAATAGAGCCTGTTACTGTAAGCGCCTACGTTGTGGTGAGGATACAGAAGAACTTTACCATGCGTGATGGTGCGGCGGAGCTCCAGCAGGCTGCGGAAAGACAGGGAAGCCACATGAGGTTTGCCCCAACGGTCTGTTTCCTCCTCCACATCTTCCTCAAACTTGATCCAACGTGCTCGCTCCTTCCAGCGCATTTCATGGTCCTTCTCCACAATCAGCTCATTGAGCTCAACAAATAACTGCAGACGGAGCAGAACACAAAAGATTTAACGATTTAAAGACTTGGCAAAACAGCAACACATTTGTAAAGGTGCAAGAACCGGGCTTTTTCGGTGTTAAATGTGTATGAAACTCTGAAAAGAAAAAGATGGCCCCTATTTTGTTCTCAGTTATTGTCAAGATGATTTTGCGTCTGATTGTTATATTTCAAATTATAAAATAATGGGGCCTGCAGGTTGGTGCAGTGGATAGCGCTGTTGCCTTGCAGCAAGAAGGCTCTGGGCTGATTCTCGGCCAGGTTCTTTCTGCATGGAGTTTGCATGTTCTCCCCATGCCTGCGTGGGTTCTCTCCGAGTACTGCAGCTTCCTCCTTCAGTCCAAAAACATGACTGTTAAGTTAATTGGCTTCTCTAAATTGTCCTTAGGTGTGTGGCTGGCATGGTTTTGTGTCTCTGTGCCTCTCTGTGTTGCCCTGGGAGACTGACGACCTGTTCAGACTGTCCGCCCATCGCCCATAGCCTACCGGAGATAGGCACCCGCCCCACCACCACCCTGATATGGACTTGGACTGATGGATGATTCTTTCAAAGATGAACTGAATAAAAACTAAAGAAAATTAAATCTATTTCAATCAAGCTGGCCCTATATTAAAATATAAAGCCCAACGTGATCATAGTCACATTTTCTTATTTTCAAGGACCTTTACTGTTTAACTGTTTTTGACCTTTAAATTAAATTAATGTTGCAATATTATCTCTACACCATAACCCTGCTTAAAAGGGTAATTAGCTTTTGAGTAATTGAGTAATTGCTGTGTGAGGAACAGCCAATCCTGGTCCTGGTAAAACAAGCAACAATTACGGTCCTACATAAGGTCGATTTAGCCCGACCTCTTACAGGAAGCACCTACTTTGACCGTGCTGAGTCTGTCCAGCAATCAACCACAACCCCCCCACCATTTTCTTGCAGTTCTAAATGTCAGGATTAGGTTGTGATGTGAGAACCCAAATGCAGAGACAGGGAGGCAGAGGTGAGTTTCTTGATGATTTAATGAAGACTAAACAAACAACTGAGACAGGAATCCAAAATCTAAGAAATCAAACATGAAAACAAAGTCAAACAAACCAGAGACCATGGATACATCGTGTGTGTGTGTGTGTGTGTGTGTGTGTGTGTGTGTGTGTGTGTGTGGGGGGGGGGGGGGGTAAACTATCATGAGGAGGAAGACTCAGAGAGATGGAGTTGGGGGAAGTTAGACCAGCACCGAGGAACTGAACAGAGAGTGTATTTATGGGAGACTGAAAAAAAGAGAGGACTAATGAGGAGATTAGGAGCAGGTGTGAACAGAACAAAACAGGAAAGGAGCTAGGGAAAAAGGAGAACACAAGAGGGCAGCAGAGGGCAACAAATAAAAACCTGAAAACTGAAAATTACCAGAAACACAACAAAAGAATAAAACCACTAAAACCAGAAAACAAGGAGCAAAGTAAAACTGAGGACATAACATAACAGAACCAAAAGTGTGACACTAAATGGACATTATTTGTGCATAAATGTTAAAAACATAAATGCCACAGACCTCATGCGTTTTCTTAACTCCTCCCCTTTTCTTCTTCTTTATGCTGGATAACGGTGTGGAGCTCATGCTTGACCGTGACATCTGACATCGAGAGGACTTCTTCACCAGATGGCGCCGTACGCCCGGGTTGTCCTCAAATCTGTGACCTGAAAAATTAAACAGGTATTTCAAGTCAAAGGGCTAAAAGGCAGTAAAAAACCTGTCTGCATAAATTAGCAAATCCTTATACAAACGCCTTGTCAGAGCACCAAATGTTTCTGATCAATCTAAATAACCTGAGCTAAAGATGAACTGTCCATTCATTAGCTAAAGCAAGAGCTCAGACTATACCAAGGATAAATCTCACTATACAGAGGTATACCAGGGAGAGGATTCTGAATTAGTACTTTAACACGTTACTTTAATTATTTAAGCATTTCAAGAAAATGTGTGTAAGAAAAAAAACTTTAAAAACTTAATTTCTGAAGTTATATCCAATATAAAAAGAAATTTTGTTTTACTTGCAGTTTGACGTTATACTTTTTTAAAATTTTAATATTGCACCTGGAATTTACTGTAAATGTAGGTATCATGCTAATTGGCAACAATGGGCACTTTACTCCACTGTGGATTGAAAAAGCTATATGCCATCAGAACTAGTGTTTAAATAAGTAATTAGAAGATGGTGGAGTACCAACAATATATAACAGTATAATTTTCAAACAGCTGCATAGCTCTCTTACTCTTTGTCACTCTGTTATCTGTTCATCTTCTTATTCTTGAATCTGGAAGAAACCTGCTCTCTTTTTGTCTGCATTGTTGTATGTAAAGCCAAATAGCAATAAAGTTTGATTTGATTTGACATCACGGTAAAGCAGGAGTGCAATTAGTTTGAACACCAGTTTTAGGAGATAATTGTTTTCTCAGAGCCCCTGCTTTTAAAAATCTGAAGCCAGAGAATATCTGTGGTTGGAAAGAGACATCCTGATGAGGCGAGGGGATAAAAACTGTTGAACATGTGTCAGTGTTGCTGTTACAACATGCATTCAATCAGAGTATATTGCCTTTGGCGAATCATGCAGCACTTTGTTTTGGGATAAGCCGTTTATAAAGATAAGCTATAAGCGGAGGATGCAAAACTTCTGGATCTCTCTGGGTGTCTGAGCAAAACCTCAGAATGCTCCCTGCATTTTAGAAAATAAAGGGAAAAAATGATAAAAACTTAATATAATGTCATCTGGGTCTGTACAATTGCATGAACCATTGCATGACAGAATAGCTTCAGTGTTCCAGTTTCCAGAAAATGATGTAGAAAATGCTGCCAAGACACCAACATTGTTGAAAGAGCTGCAGGAATTTCCAGCAATGGCTTGCCAATGTTCTACATGTGACAGCCATCTCTTGTTTTTTCTTATGTACAGGCTTAGGAATTGAGTTAGAGACCTAAAGTCCTTTCTTAGTGATGAAAATATAACTGGATAAAATTCCCCTACACATTTTTGGCATAAAAACAACAATAAGGATCGTTAAACAAAAAACGCACAGTCAAACATACGACGATGTGCACATTTATGCAACTAGGTGGAAGTGGCTTATTAGTTTTCCCTCCAGATATGTTTTTAAGTTGGATTGTAAAGCAATTGTTTGACATTATTTGCAGAATAAGTTTTTAAATTATCCATAATAGAAAAATTTTAATCTTATATCACTGGAACTTTTTAACGTGAAAATATGACTTTTGACAACCATTTCTGCAATAGATTCTTTGTTTTTCTGATCCATCCATCCATCCATCCATCCATCCATCCATCCATCCATCCATCCATCCATCCATCATTTTACATGTTTTCCACCATATCTTGACTACCTGAATGTCATTTGTCTGCTTTAGGGTTTTGTTAACTCCTTAAAGCTCCTTCCTACCAAGCTGTCTGTTTCATAACTCGTATTGGTAAAATAAAAGCTGAGATCATTAGAGGAAATATGAGGCCTTTTTTATGACTAAATTTGTGTCTGCCATCTCATTTATAACTTCAATTAAAGGACATTTCAGTGATGAGAGGGCTAATAAAAACTCAATTTAAAGACTAGGGAGAAGTTAGGCCTATTATACCTTTCAATAGTTTTCGATATAGGGACCCACTCAGCTAATGTGTAACACTGTACTAAAGTATTACGTAGCCTAAGAAGCTGGTACTTTATTTATACTTCTCTGATAGAGATGATAACAACAGTTTGGTTTCCCTCAATGCAAACTACTTCATAAACATCTCCTTTAGACGTTATGCTCAACCATATACCAATTTATCTGCATTTAAGCTACTTTGAATTTACATTTAAGGTGTATAGTATGCTGTTACACATTAAAATAAAAACCTAGAAAGGCATAAAGGGGATGTTATTTGATAACAATACATTTTTTTAGATGTAAAAATAGGCACAGCCTCTCTGGGTACTTAGCACACAAACTGGTTTGAGCTGCAGGGAGTAAAATTATACTTTTTTCCCCCTTTCTTTCAAATCCACCTACTGCATGCGTGTGTACTTAATGCAAATATTTATTATATAATTAGAATAATCAACTACTCACATGAATATTTCTGACCCAATTTAATTTGTTTCCATATAGTGTAATTGTGGTCTTGTAATAAATCAGATAGTCTATTGATATAAAGCCACACTTTCTAAAATTAAAACCAGTGTTGCAAAGTTAGATTGGCTCATTATCTTTATATCCCAAAGTTTCCTCATTAAAATTCAAACCGCACTGATGGCACTGCCTTTTAGAGCAGGTCCTCTATCAGTCCCACTCTTGATGCATCTTTGGCTTATAACAGGTTTCTTTAAATCTTAGCAATCAGCCCACCTGCTTTACTTTAGCAATGCTATTGCTAGGAAGACCAGAAAGCCCCATCTGCCCTTTTAACAGATTGAGGCATTGTTACACGGTCCCACCCAAGAGAATGTGTTTCCATATGGCAGGTTAGTAAGGTTCTAGATAAGACAAGATAGATCAAACAGGAATTAATAAAATTGCACAGAAAGAAAGAGAATCTACCCAGTAAAACAGGTGATTTTGATTCAATTGAATAAAAACAAAACTGAAGTAATAATCTTTGGACCAATAGAAGAGAGATCTAAAGTTTGTAACCACTGATCAGGCCCGAAATCTAGGCGTAGTGCAGGATTCAGACTTGAACCTTCAAAAGCATTTAAGGACAATTACAAGGTCGGCTTTCTATCACCTGAAGAACATTTCCAGGATTAAAGCACTGATGTCTGAGCATGATCTGGAAAAACTAATCCATGCGTTTATTTTTAGTCGAATTGATTACTGCAACGGTGTTTTCACAGGTCTGCCTAAAAAGTGGATCACACAGCTGCAGCTGATCCAGAACGCTACTGCCCGTGTCCTCACTAACACTAAGAAAGTAGAGAACATCACCCCAGTTCTAAAGTCCTTACACTGGCTCCCTGTATCTCAGAGAATAGACTTTAAAATACTTCTGTTAGTCTATAAATCTCTGAATGGCTTAGCACCTAAATACATCACAGACTTGCTATCAGTGTATCAACCCTCCAGACCACTCAGGTCTTCTGGCTCCAGCCTGCTCTGCATACCTAGAAGCAGAACTAACCATGGAGAAGCAGCATTTAGTTCCTATGCTCCACTTATCAGGAACAAACTTCCAGAAAACTGTAAAAGTGTGGAAAGCCTGAGTTCCTTTAAATCGAGACTTAAAACACATTTGTTTAGGATTGCCTTCGACTGTTCTAGTTAAACAGTTCAACTAAAACATAATTAGTTCAACTTTTCTATTTTCTTTAGTCCAACTGTTTTTAATATTCTTTTATGTTTCTGCATTCGTTTTTTTATTAAGTTTTTTTCCTACTTGCTTTGATTCTGCTTTATTTTCCTGTATTTTAATCATGTAAAGCACTTTGCATTGTCTTTGTACTGAATTGTGCTATACAAATAAAATTGCCTTGCCTTGCCAATAACACAGACATATTGGCTAAAGATACAGAAGATAAAATCAACTTTAAAAAAGAAACACTAAAAAATACTTGAAATGAATACAAACCCCAAATAGCAAAAATAACAGACTACGTAAACCGCAAAGAATAAAATGAAAAATCTAGCAAGAGAATTTGGTTTAGTCCAACTTTAGTTGGCGACGTTTAAGAGTGTAACAGGGGAAGAGCAATAAAACCTAAAAGCACCAAAAGTTGCATAACCCTAAAATAATATAGTGAAGTAGGGGGAAAACAATGAAAATTCAACCAGATGTGTAAAAGATATTGAAAAGCTGATAACTATGTGACAAAAAATAAAGAACTTGTTATAATACGGTTAGTACTGATAGACAGACTGAATCATAACTTTGCTTTTCCTTTTCTAACCAAAGCTGTGTTTTAGAATGCATCTTTATCTTGCAGAAAGGATAATGATATCCAGCTCTGATGTTCCATGAGCCCAAACAGGAGCATTAAAACTAGAACCAGTGTTTGTCAATGAATTATCTTTCCGCTCCAGCTGCAGCTGACCCCTGAACCCAAATGGGTGCCAGTGGATCAATGGAAAGGCAGGAAAGAGCAGCCGTGGAGTCCCGTGTCAATTCATTCAATACGGCGTTCAGCTGTGTTCTGTGTGGCCCTGAACGAGCCTCTTATGGTTTAAACTGGCTGCAGCTCATGGAAAGTCACTTCCTGCTCTATTGATCAACCATGTAAAAATAGTTTCCCAGCGTGCATCAGAAATCCACAACTTCAATGTGGCTGTTTCTATGTGAAATTAATGCAAAGCAACCGCACTTTTGGAGCTAATAATTAGGTTTTCAGGACTTCTACAAGAAAAGCTTCCGATGGTTTATTCCATTAATGTGTTTCAAATTACAAACCAGGTGGTCAGACATCTTTTGACTACTGTAAACTATTATTGTAGTTCTAAATTGTTTCACATAAGTAAGAGTGGACCTTTACGTAATAAATAATGAATGAATACCAGCATGGATTGTTAACCACCTGACAAAATGAACCAAAGCAGGCATGCCTAAAGTCTATCCTCGAGGGCCGCTGCCCTGTAGGGTTTAGAGGTTTCTCTGCTTTAGCACAGCGGATTCTGATGACTGCAGTTCAGCAAAAGCCTATTAGACAGCTATCAATGGAAATCAGCTGCAATAGAGCAGGGAAACCTCTAAAACCAGCAGGACAGCGGCCCTCAAGGACCGACTTTGACCATGCCTGAACTAAAGGGTTGCAATAAACCTAAAGAGGGATATTTTCCTCTGGATTTTTTACACTTCAGAAGAAGTGTATGGCTTGGTGACCTAGACTGAAAAAAAAAATACATATTTGAACGGGTTTCCCGCATTTAACCCATCCCCCCAAGGGGATGAGTGAATTTCGTTGCTTTGTACTGAGAATGTAATGTCAATAAAGTTGAATTCTTCTTCTTCATTCTTCCAGTCAGATTTGCAGAGTTCATGGGTACTAGTTTCCCAATAGACAAGTCATGTCACCTTAGTTGGGGGAAAATTATAGTTTAGATGTACTAGTTTTGTAAAGTTGCAAACAAAAAAAAGCTGTTAATTTCACAATGATTTAATCTATTATAGAAAAAAGCCAAGCCTCCAAAGCTCCCAACAAACTTGGGCATTTGTGAATACATAGCTTCTAAACCTCCAACTCAGGGCCTTTAAATAATCATTTTTACTGTAACCAGCTGACCACATGTTTTGATTCAGTTTAACTTGTTACTTCCAAGTCTGGTAAATGACAGACCTGCAATCAATAAAACCAAAACCAAATCAATTAAGGAGAACCTCTAAAAAGACAAAAAGCAAATTACAGAGCAGTAAGAAACTAAAGCAGCTGATGTCTACCAGTCTGCAAATGGTTATGAATAGACAACCTTTTTGGAGGTTGTGTCTTTTAATACATGTGGTGTAAAACACAAAGACCACTTTAAAAAAAAGGAAGCTCCTCCTACATTCAGACATGGTGGTGGTGGTGTGGTGCTCTGGGGTTGATTTGCTTTTTTAGATCTAAATTATTTGCTAAGAAGGAATGAATCATGAATTCTGCTCTCTAGCAAATAAAAAGGAGATGATCTCTGACCACCAATTCAATACCTTAACCACAATTACTCTTAAGTTACAGAACAATGATACAAAGAGCAACGAAATGTCTGCTTCAGTATAAAAAAAAAATAAAAAATACACAGAATCAGTAATCTAAGGCGGCCTAGTCAAAGTCAGGATTATGGCATCAATTTAAACAGGCTGCTCACTCTAAAAACCCTTCAATAAGAGTGGTTTAAAACTTTTCCATAGTAATGCTTAAGTCTTTATGGCAGTTTTTGCTGCCAGCTGTAATATGCTGGGAGGTTAATCACTTCTTACATAGAGGAAGATTGGCTTGGAAAGTTTTTTTCTTTCCTTCTTATTAATGGATTAACCCTTTAACAACTGCTTATAGTTTTAACTTGCCACTTTAGACAGCAAAACAGAATATAGATTGTTTTAAAAAGTTGCTTTCAGATCAAATATGGAAGCAAAACTCACGGATGGGTTCGACGGGGGACCCCAGTTGGCTGTGGATGGACTCAAGAAGGTCATAATCATCAAAATCCAAAACAAACTCCTCAAGGTCCTCAAACCCATCCCCCCGAGATAAGGAGCCCTGCCGCTCATACAGCGTTGAGGTGCCGAGGCCCCTTTGGACACTGGTCCGGCGATCCGGTCGATCCGGTCCATGGTTATCGGCTGTCAGCTTCTTGTCAGCAGACCCAACTCCTTGGTTGTCCTCTCCCCCAATGTCTGTCATCTCCACAGCTGCTTCCTCCTCCTATCCACCAATCTCCAGACAGATGCGCTGCTCATCCAGGGTTTCAGACTCCTGAACCTTGTTGTCCTCCTTAAGACCACTTCCTTTACACTAACTGAACTTAGACTTAATCAACATCTGAGAAACAAAACTACATGGATGGTCAATTTCTTAGCGAAGACCTCTCCCTGGTCTCCAAAAACATAAATGGCACATGCAAAATCCCTGACGTAGACTTTGACTGAATAAAACGCTGACTGAATAAGGCTGCATCCCTTCTATAGAAATAGTTGAATGGAAACAAGTCTAACAGAGGTATTGATGGCTGATGTTCTGTAGTGACAGAAGCCTGTTGGCTGAATGAGTGTGCCGCCCTTTTTTAATGATGTCCACATTGGATTGATCTCAACCACAGCTGGAAAAACAGGGAAGAGCAGATCAGAGGAGGACAGGAGATGACCTTTATTACCGCTGTGCCTCCATCACTTTCCTAAACATGTGATGTATTGAGTGGTAAAGACCATGGGTGGTGTAGGAAATGCACGTGTACAGGGGAGATAAGAAGTAGAAATCAGGTTTTTCCTAAACCACAATAAGGTAAACAAATGATAGAATTTTCATGAAGAAAAAAAAAAGTCCCCCTTTTTATTGTTATGATCTAGCTTTGCTTTAACAATTACAAGCACGCTTTATCTGACTGCATGCTGCCAAAATTGCTGGCACCCTGCTGTAATCGTTTGTGCAACAGATAAATGGTAAATAACAGAGATGTAGAGCAACAGGTTAGATTTAAACAGAATCTATTCAAAAGATGCCAAGTTTTGACCACATGTCGATCCTCCAATGTTCGTCCCAATCAGCCACATCTTTATAGAATCGACATGATGTATTTTGATGCCATTTTGTCCTCTTTATCTTCATGGGGTGATCAGCTTCTCATGACCACCTCCCGATCAGGAATCGTAAGTTCAGGAGGAAAATCAAACATGTTTGAAATTCAGTCGGCCATCGTAAGGTGTTCGTGGACAAATCCTGCTGTTGAAGCAGAGCAAGGAGCATCTAAGAACCAATATACCAGAACCTGGAGCACTGTGCAAACAAGGGAGTTTTTGTTCTCCATCATGCAGATTGACTCTGTGATGAGTCCGACTTGTGGTTTTTGGACGCATAGTGTGTGCAGGTAGATCGCATCAGAGCATCAGGCCGTACAGTGTGAGATCATGCATCTTGGGCTGTGCACCTTTAAACCCTGAGGTTTCGTACAGTTTGAGCTGTAGCTGCATGCAACGATTGAATAAATTGCACATGCCTAAGGCATTAAGTTTGAATAAAATCATCCAAATTTAGGCTTAGCCTTAATTTTAGTCAGGATTTGGTCTCTAAAGCTACACATTAACTGTTCAATGTCATCTAACTGAATTAGTTGTCTTTAACTTCCACCCAGCAGTAGATTTAACACAATGAGCTGAGAATCAAATTCCTTCTCTTGGACACAATGAAGGGAAGACCATCTGGTGAGCTGATAGCTGTGCAGGGGAGAAGGCTGCTTATTACCTCAATCATTGATAAACTAGAAGATATCTGAGTTTTATAACAGTATATTTATCTGAAAAGTCTTAAAAGTTCATTTTGGGTTAAAGTTAGAGCAAAAAGTATCAATTGTTCATTACAATATTTGGCCCTGTTGTCAACCATAACTGCACCAGATCAACCAATCTAGTTTGACTCCCAATGAATATGGGATACAATGGGACATCAGGGATACACTGAACCCATTCTTTAAAAGAAGGAAGATCCATTGGTCACTTGCATTTAAAGGAGCCTTTGAATTTGGACGGCCTATAACACAGCCCTGGGAATTAATTAGCCTAGGAACAAGGCCTTCTGAACGTAAACACAGCCGCACGCAGCCGCACGCAGCCGCACGCAGCCGCACGCAGCCGCATGCAGCGTCTCGCCTTTCGAGGAAGTGGGCTTTAGGTGAGGCAACAAAAGGATCGCTGGTGGAAAAATCGTTTGATGAAAATTCAGAGTGTTGCACACAAGGCTGGAATTAAATTAAGCCTCAAAGGAAAAATAACTTTAATCAAATCTGTTGAACAATCTAAAACCTTCTGATAATTGAATGGTTAGAAGATCATTTCAGTCAGATTTACAATTAAAGAGTCTGTAAAACAAATGCTTCTCTACCAGCTTGGTTTTCCTCCTGTTCTGCTTTGAATCCTGTTTTTTTCACACCACAGTTTGTTGCCAGCTGACTTCCCTTTCCTAAGCATTTTCTGTTCTAAATAATTCTTCTCATCAGAAAATATTTATCTTCTTTTAGCATATTTGTTCAGATAAAACCAAAAAACAGTTACTGACAGCAAACAGCGGAGCGAGCTGCAGGTCCGCTGTTTTTAGAGCGCAGATGGCTCCTAAACAGTCAATGTTCACTCTGCTCTGGTTGATACAGGAAAAGCCAGAGGCAGGGTTGCTGTTGAAGGGGAATCGACTCGAATGTCGTGCTAATTAATGCCTCCTAATACTGAAACTTAGGGTTTTTTTTCTGTTCACACAGAAACTAATTAGCTATTTCATAGTTTTTAATATCTATATTTTACTACTCATACTTAAGGAAAACACTTTTAGTGTGGAAAAGGAGAGAAAATATTTGAGGGAATTGGGCGAAAACGAAAAGCATCCGGTTTATCCAGTCATCTTATATTAGTAGAATGGATATATTATAAACTAAGCTGCAATTTTTGCCTTATTTACCTTAAAGCACAACATTTTACAAATGTGACATGAGTGGTTTAGTTTAAATATGGTATAAAAAGTCATCAACCACTGAATTTAAAAGAGAGCAAATAAGTCTTATAATTTCAGAGTAATATTAATTTATTTTATGCTTCTAAACATATAAGTTTGACATCTTGTTCTGCTGCATAAGGAGCCAGTTATCACTCTGCATTGACTTATTCATTCCCCCAAACACATAAACTGATATTTTTGTGTTTAAAAGACAAAAGGCCATGAGTTGTTTTAACAGTTTGTTTGCTGCTGCTAAAACTGGTCGTTCAACATAACCAGCAGATGGCGCCAGATATTTAAAAGTTACCAGCACTTCAGGCAGTTAATGGAAGTTTGGGGTAATTTAAATAAACCTTTAAAAAAAACATAAAGTTTGATGCACCAAAAAAAAAAGTAAAATAAAAATTACTTTTCATGTCGTCCAGATCAGCACTGACCAACATCTGGGCTTCGGCCTCATCAGTGGGCACCTGCTGGTAGACGGCGGCCTCCAGGGCCGTCATGCTGCCGATGCAGATCCGCTCCCGCAGGTCGTAGTTGCTGCGCTGGGCAGCCAGCAACCGATGGTGGACGGGCTTACGGCGTACCAGGACTTGGGCTGATACTGAATTACTGGGTTCAGAACTGACAGAACAAAACATTACAGGTGAAGGGGAAGTGGTTCGATATCTGTTTCTATACAGCGCTGCAAAAATCATTTCTGATTCACTTCTTTGGCTTAATAGACTCGTCGTTATGGTAATTTCAAATTACTAAATAAGTGTTTGGGGGGTTCGTAATAATAACATTTCCCCACCAGAGGCTTTGTGAACCCATTGCTCACCAAACCTCTGAGTCATCCTCAGCTGCAGACGCACAAAAAGCAACACGTTTCTGGCCGAGCACGCATCATGAAGCTTCTTTCTGCATTTTTATCAAGCAGAGACATCAGCACAGACAAATAACCCAATCACCATGGAGCCCCTGACCTCCTGGCAGCAAACTCTATGCATAATTCACAGCATCACCAAATTATTCATATTCTGATTGGTTCTACATTTAAGCCACCAGCTGCGCCTTTCTATTTCGTAACATTCAGGCTTTGGTGGAATCTAAAAGCTTATGGAGCTGCTTCCATGGGTCATTAATGACAAGATGTTTAATGATTATATTCCTAATAAAACGCTTATTGTTTGAAAAGGGTTTTAATTCAGCATGGACTGAAATGTCTGCTCCAATTATTCTGTGCTGTTGAGAAGACAATCAGCAAACCCAAATTAATCTCTGAAGCCAGAAGCGATCGGCCCTTGGTGTCCCATATCCCCTTTTGGTGCTTCCGTCACTTTTAATTTCTAACAAGCTATAGTAGTGGAAGGATTGGAGAACTATTGCAATAAAAATCAGTGCCTGGGGAACTACAGCATTGCAGCATCTTTTTGGATAAAGCTTGTTTCCTTTGTAGGGAATTTTGCAGACGGTGGTGGAAAAACATTTTTAGAGCTTCAATGCATCTTTTAAGGTTCTGCAGTGTTTACATCGGATGGGTTTTAAGTAGCAGCCAACCATTCAAAATGGCCCTTTTCATTTAAAAGCCAGCCGAATGGCAGCAACATCCCCTCCAACTTCCAGCCACTGGCCTTCACAATGGCGTGCATATTTTTTTACTCTGACTCCACCCTTTCACTGACTTACAGCGTCTGACCAGGAGATAACAATTCTGTTTAGATCTTAATGTCCACAAATCATGACAGAAAGAATATTGTAGACGTTTAAAAAGGAAGTGTAGGGGACAAGCCAAGGACCAGTCAAGGGCCCATCAAGAAAAGTGGGGAAATTTGGAATGGCTACTTCTGTAACACATTAATACAGGAAAATTGCTTATACTGTCCACTTGAAAAAAGTATAATCAGTATCACCAAATAGGTTTAGATCTTAAGATAGATTATTAAGGCCAGATTTGAGATTTTTTTTTTTTCCATTTCGAGATTAAAGTGTTAACATTACGAGAATAAAGTCATTGAATTACAAGAACGAAGCCGTAACATTATGAGAATAAGGTCATAAATTTGTGGGAATAAGTCGTAACACTACGAGAATAAAGTCGTAATATTACAAGAATAAAGTCATGAAATTACGAGAATAAAGTCACAATGAGAATAGTCATACAATTCAGGGAATAAAGTCGGAATATTAGAAGAATAAAGTCCTAAAATTACGAGTATAAAGTTGTACTTTATGCAGGGTTCCTACAGCATAAGGCAAGTTAAATTCAAGTCTTTTTAAGACTTTTTAATGCCACTTGAAATAAAAATTTAAGACCAAATTCACTAGAAACACAAGAAAAACCCACTTGCAACAACTTAACCCAAAGGTCTATTTTAACATAAACCACTGCACTAATGTTTCAAATTTTAAAAAGCTTCCCAAACAGGAAGAAACCTAAAAATACACAAATGACAGATACAATTATTTAACTGAATTCACAAACTTTGTTTTAGCAGGGAACAAAACAAATCAGTTTTAAAGCCACAACATAACCAGTGCTAAGTCTTTTTTGCAGCTATTTTTCTTTGTATGGTTTTCTTAGTATGTTTATTTTGGTGATAAGTGGAGGCGTTGCAGAGACAAGGGTGGAACAAAACTGAGAAATACCGGCTGTTTCTCGGTAACTCCATTTTGACGCTTTGTGTTTCGTGCTTCGCATGTGCGACTCCCCTGCCTTAATTCTCATTGTTCTGAGCTTGAATCGCTTTTTGCACAAAATCCACTGTTCCTCATGTATGTTCCCTGGTTTTAGCCATGGAGAAAACTCTTGGCTGGAGACAATTTTAGTTACATTTACACTTGCTCATATTTTCCAGACAAAAAGTTAATGGCGCATCTCCCAAATGTCCCGGCCACAACAATGCTTTTATTGGTTCCGCTATCGGGACGGAACCAATAATGGCGAGCCATTATTTTTTTAAATAAAAAAGGTCAGTTTTAATGTTTTATTTAGATTACAAAAATATATCATAATAAAAATAATCCTATTTATGATGTTTTAAAATTTAAGACCTACGAAAGACTTATTTAAGACATTTTAATACCAACTAAGGCCTTAGTTTTATTTTGAAGAATTCAATGCCTTTTAAGACATTTTAAGGACCCGCGGGAACCCTGTTATGACAACTCTTACAAGAAGCCCTGTCTTCCATAAAATTAGGAATGTTGAGCATTATGTGAAGTTATACTTTGACTCTGGTTTGACAATTAGAAAATCTTTTAGCCCCAGCATCAAATTGGGCAGGATGTCAAAGTGGACTCAGGTTGCTGTTTGGTGGAGCTGGTCGGCCCTATAATGACCAGTATCATGACTTAATTCTCGTACTTTTACGACTTTATTCTTGTAATGTTACGACTATTTTCTTGTAATATTACCACTTTTTCTCAAAATACAAAAAGTAAAAAAATCTTTAGCCTTGCCCTAATGCTCTGTCGTAGGATCTCAACTTTTTCTCTTTGAAAAAATCTTTTCTCTGTTTGTTCCAGGGAAACATCATCAAAGATCAATAGATGTTCAAATATAAACAAATGCAAGACCTGCTAACTGTTTAATTCTATAGTTGCACTACTTAATTTAAGTGCTGCACTGAAGCCTTTTAGACCAGGGTTTAGTTTTATTTCTAGAGCTGCTGGTTAAGCAGTGAGTCTGCATGTGTGAAGGTGAAATGTTTAAATCCCTGCCTGGATATAAAGTGCTGAATTAACTTTAGATTCTACACCAACAGGAGGAGGAGCAGCTTCAGACAGACCAACCTGACATCAGAACCCACCTTCTGCCAGGTGCTTCTCCTTCATCCACCTCCTCGCTGTGTCCACCTGCGACGGTTCTCTCGATATGTGCTGCCTCTTTTATCAGAGTGAGAGCTGCGTTCCTTGAAACGGGACATTCTTCGTTTTCCATGTGGACAGTAGCAAGCGGTAGGGGTTCCTCTAAGTCCTCTTGGCTGCCAAAACTAAACTGAGAGGAAGAGGAAGCTTAGTGAGAAAAGTTCGTACTGAAATTTAACAGGAACTTCTGTTTTCATCGAGCTCCCCTCCGACTTATTTTACCTGCGGCTGGGTAGAAGGTAACTCTGTGGGCGTTGCGCTCAGCAAGTGTCCCTCGCTGTCCGACTCTGCCTCTTCCTCATCTACTTCATGTATGGTGGGTGTCACGTCAGACGGGGGCAGCGAGGTCTTTTTTTTCTTCCGTTTCTTTTTGCGTCTTCTGTCTGTACTATGAACCCTCTTGCGTTGCCGCTGGGATGCGGGCAGGTGGGTCGATAAGGGATGGTGCGTGTGGTGAAACGTGTGTCTGTGAACTGCGTACAAAACTAAAGTTAATCCGAATGTAAAGAAGTTGGGAAATTTCTTACTGATTTAATCACTGATGATGTGTCACAGATGAAACATTGGGAATTATTGTATAGCATGGAGGTGGCAGCATTATGCTGTGGTAATTGGTTCATTAATCAAAAATGGCTTTTTATTTGGAATGTGAGAAAAGAAAATAAGAACAAGAACTCTAAGTATGAATTTATGCGAACAGAAAATAGTGGGGGTTTTTTTAACAAAACTCAATAAAATGTGAAAAATCTATTTTTAAAAAACATTTAATTCTGCATCTTCTTCTAGAGTAAATGTTTTTTCCGAAACTGTCTTTTTTATTAATAATAATGGAGATTCCTCAGTGTGTTTATCTGACCGAACTGTTTTTTTCACAGATATTATGATTTTTGCACACTCCCACTTTAAATTAATTTTTTTCCCCATACAATTAAATCAGGGAACTTCAAATTCTGACTTTACACATTCTGGATTTCAAACCCGTGAAAAATATTAATGATTTAATTTGGAGGAGTTATTTTGGTTTTTATTATAACTAGAAAATCACTATATATTATTAAAAATTCTGAGCCGATTCACTGATTTAGAAAAAAATAACAGAAATTTGCTGTTTTCAAAGAATTCTATTGACATTTATCTTTTATGCAATCAGCCTTCTAATGACTGCAGAAAAAAAAACTTGTGAAGCTAAATGTGGAACAATTTAAATGTTAGAATATTATCACTTTGCTATAAACCAACACGGAAAGATCTAAACATGTGAAGCTGCATGGATGCATAAAAAGAGTTTGTTCCACCGTTTAACTGTAGTTTTGAGTTCCATCTGCTGCGGAAAGGATCTTGGCTTACACTCAAAGTCTTTCTCCGTGTAGTGCCGGCCCATCCGCTCCCCGCTGGTTGAAGATGAAGATGCGATGATGTCTCCAAAACGTTCCACAGACAAAGCTTTCTCCCAGTTCTCCTCCTCTTGTTCTTCCTCCTGTTCCTCCTCGGCTGCATCCTCATCAACCTCCTCTACTTTCACCTGGAGAGGATTGAAAAACAAAAACAAGAAAATGTAATTCTTATTCATGAAAAAGATTTGGTCTCAAACATCTTCACTGCTTTCATGTCCAGGTATAACAACATTCAAAGTCTAAGTCAAACTAATTTCTAATTCAGTTTACTGATAATGGAAGCCAGTGTAGCCTCCAAAACAAACTCCCAAAACCAAAAATGTAAATAAACAATTGAAAGCAGACATGTAACCTTTCTCTGATTTCATTTCAATATAAATATAATCTTATATTATACATTTTCTTATATTATAAATTTTTATTTTTTCTGAGACCATATGAGAAAATCCAACCAGTTATAATTCCTTCATAAAATCCAAACCTATATTAAAAAAAAAGATTAAAATGGATTCCTGATTGACATTTTAGGAGGCAAACAGAAAAATAAACCTGCAAGTGTTAATTCCTTTCAGTTCATAAGGAAACATCAGTACCAATATTATAGGTCCCTAAAAAGCTGAGCAACATACATGGAGGAAAGGTAATCAATACGACATAGTACTTAGCAGCAACAAACAAAGAAAAAAATAATAATCCACTTAAGCCCCCAGAGAAATGAAGGGGATGGGTGTGTCCTATCTTCACCGTTCATCGGTCCTGATTGGTCAGAACCCCGAAACAAGCTGCAGCCTCATCATCCAATTGGTGCTGACCCAGGAATCACTCTGGCTGCAGCTCAGTGGACTCTCAGTGCCAGGGCTCCATTACCCCCTAATTACCACTGGGACGTGGGGACAGGATGCATTTAATGCTCCCTACCTGCAGCAGGCAGGGCTGAGAGACACACTTTGTAAAGGCTAGTGTTTTATATCTTTGAACCTAATAAGCAGTCGCGTTTAGGTTGGAGATTTAAGAAAAACAACCAATTTAAGGTTTAGGGAAATACTCCCCATCAGTTGACATCCATGAATATATGAGAAAAGATGGAATATGAGTCTTATAAACCAAAAAAGGATTCCTATATGTACCAATTTTAATGCACAGTCTACACCAAAAAGAATAGAAACAAAATCCTGATGTGGAAATTTTCTATCAATGATCTAAAAAGTTTCTGTGTTCTTTTAGCTAAATTAGCTCAAAGCATTTCCATGAATACACATCAAATTAATGGATAAAAGCTTAACCATCCTTAAGTCAGGATTGTGATTGTGTGGATTATTGTGCACACATAAAAAAGGCAACATCTGTGGGTGAAAACTAAGACAACGCATATATAATTTTAAAACTGATTTTAAGTATTTTTTCATCACAAATATCAACTTTTAAGTTAACAAGAACATTACAACATATTCGGGTCAACATGTTTAACTAGTTGTGGATCCCTTTTAAGTACAGTGGAGAATGTCAATGTCTTTTTTTATTCTTTTTCGATTTCCATACGTCTGACATCTCTAAAAAGCTTAGACTTCACTCTTTAAGGATCCGTAAATAACTTTAAACCACCCCAGATAGACTTTTGTCATTGAGTGGCACATATTTTTGGAAATAAGTGAGAATTGCTACAGTATAGCATTTCTGCTTCCAGCACAACTGGATTTATTTGATAGAAATCAGCCCACTGACATACTATATATACTATAGGGAATTTTCAGAAAAACTTAGCCGATAGAGTTACGGTCAAAATATATTGTATTTTACTTTTGCCTGATAGAAGATTCATTGTAAATATTGTGTTTTATAATCACATAAAGCATTGCAACTACAGTATCAGTACTAAAACTGTAACCATACCCATTTGAAAAGCTTTTGCTTTCATCTGTACCTTTTCTAAACTCTAATGCATCAGAAATCTGGCCTAACTAACAGCAGAAATGTGGCTCTTACATGAAAGGTCTATAACTTATGGCTTTTTTTTCCTTTACTCCAGTTCATCTCTTAGTACTGAAGTGTGTTTCCTTTTTTTTTAAAATGCATTTAACTTTTACTTATTTTTCAGTAAATTTCTGATGCTTTTTAGAAGGTAGTATGCAGAGTGCTGGGAATGAAATGGGTCTTAAATCCAAACATATTAAGGGAACCACTGCTGCTTAAAAATATAAAAACACTTAAGAATTCTATGATAATAATAATGCATGCATGTCAGGGACAAAAGCCTTTTATACCCCTTACTGGAGCAAAGTTAACCACATAATATGATAACCACCAAGGACATATACTTTAATAGATAAAAAGTTCAATCGGATTAACTTTGAAATGAGTAGAATCAGTTTTTGCAGCCTTTATTCTGCTCATTGCCTAAAGGTGTTTGGTACTCTCTGTATGTTGAGCTTCTTTAGCTAAAGTAGCAGGCACGCTTCAAAATTGAATAAAATCTTAATGCCATCAGCTTTGCTTTTTACCCTGCAGTTGCTGTTTATGATTATTTGAAAAGATTTAGAATATTTATCTTTTGCCTCATATCTGTTCCGGTTAGTTTTGACTGACCTGCCCTATGTATGGTTTATACTAGACTTAGAAATACAACAGTAGTTTAAAACTAAACCATTATTTTCTTATTTTATATTATCTAGTTGGTAGATATATTTTGTTTGTTAAAATTCGGGAATATAGAATTCTTGGAATATATTTGGACTATAACGGACTATAGACAAAATGTCGATGACACCCTTAAAATAAAGATTATCCGGACATACAGTATGACACTGGGAGGAGTCCTATAGAGCTACAGGACATAATAGAGGGACAATATGTTCTTCTATGCCAGAGGACATTTTGGCCCCCTAAATCCTGCCGGAACGTGTAGACATCTGTGATTTCTCATAGCCTATAACTTTATGACTTTCTGTTGTTCCACTTTTTGCAGTAACACCATTAACAGTTGACAACAGAATATTTAGTAAGTAGCGAGGAAATTTAATGAATGGACATACAAAACAAGTTACATCCTCTCACAGTACCATGCTGCAATTGCCCGCTGAGTCATTTCACAAATGTTTGCTGAGGCAGTCCTTGCATCCCTATGTATAAACGGTGGTCATGAAAGTTGAAAAACTAAAATCAATGTCTTGGATTGGTTAGCCAAAAAGCATTTGTGATATAGTGAACAACTATGCATCTATTAGGCCTATCCATGCAAACCTTCACAACACCACTTCTGAAATAACAATCTGAAATCATTATGAAAAGTGAAACTACAATTCTTCTGACAGTCTCATTACGAACCTGGAAAACATGGTGTAAACATGATGTTTTGTTGCTGTAAGATTTACTTTTTTATTTTATTTTTCACAGACTGAACAATCACTTTGTATGGGAGGTGAATGTGTACAGTTATGCATCTCACAATGGGTCAGGCAAAACAAGTATGGAGTCAGAAAGGGGTCAACATTTTTGTAAACTTATAAATCTTAGTTGAAACAGAAAAAAATTAAAGTTGAAACAGAAAAAAATAGAAGTTGATATTTAATGTGAAATTGTTACCTTATAATATGAGAAACTAAAAAGGCAAATATGAAATAATTTGAATTGTATCTAAATTTAGTTCAGTATTTTAATTACATTTTTTCTTTTTTTATTATTTCTTTTCTGTATTGCAGCTTTAGATGTTATATTTTCAGATTCAAATCTATTACTTCCAGTTCCTGTTTTTAAAGACATTTACACTGGAACAGCGTTTCTGATTGCATAAATTCATACTTAGAGTTCTTGTTCTTATTTTCTTTCCTCACATTCCAAATAAAAAGCCCCTTTTGATCAATGAACCTAATACTACAGCATAATGCTGCAACCTCCATGCTTTACAATAATTCCCAATGTTTCATCTGTGACACATCATCACTGATTAAATCAGTGAGACATTTCCCAACTTCTTTACATTCGGATTAACTTTAGTTTTTTACGCAGTTAAAAAAAAAAAAAAACATCCTAAAGATAAAACCCCCAGACCGAATATGAGCGGAGTGGTATATGCTGTTCAGTGCAGCGAGGAATGCTCTGATCTTTATATTGGAGAAACCAAACAACCTCTCCACAGACGCATGGCCCAACACAGAAGAGCGGCCGCCTCTGGACAAGACTCCGCAGTACACCTACACCTTGTGGACAAAGGACATTCTTTTGAGGACCAGAATGTCCATATTCTGGATAAAGAAAATAGGTGGTTTGAGAGGGGCGTGAAGGAAGCCATCTATGTTAAGAGAGAAAAGCCAACTTTAAACAGAGGTGGTGGACTCAGATTCCAGCTTCCAAAAACATACAATTCAATCATAGACATGATCCCTTCCAGATATCACCAAACCCCCCACCCCATCATAGAGGAACGAGGGACCTACCTGCTCCAGCCGGTGAACAATACCTCCTTAACGACCGAGCCCTAACAATCATAGACAGGTTTCAGGTATTACAGGAGACAATCCCCCCCTTAATGGCAATCCCCCCTTTAACGACCGACCCTCAGAATCATAGACAGGTTTCAGATATTACAGGCTAACGATGGAACTAAACGACCCATTCATCGGTTACCATTTGCATGTTTCCAAGCAATACAAGGCCTTGTCCATATAAGACTCAAACTCACTGCGGATCCAGACATTTGAATGGAGAAAGCTTCCTGGAGAGGTGGCGAAACGTCTTCAAATCTTGAAAACCAAGTCCAGTGGATATTTTTTTGAATTTTTACGGAATGACTATGACCTGGATGACTGAGAACCTTCATCAGCTTAAAAAAAAAAAACATTTTGACCCCTTTCTGACTCCATACAAATGACACAGTTCCTACTATGCATAATGAAAAGTCACCTATTCAGCTGCGGATGAGTTTCTACCAATCAAATTTAAGGTAAAATCTGTCCTTTGGAGAACAGCTGAAGGGTTTTTATTCATGCCGTCTCTACTGTAGCTAATTCCCACAGAACTAGGGACGACTTATCCATGTGGTGAAACTGAAGAGACAGCAAATCAGCTTTG
Source organism: Cyprinodon diabolis (assembly GCA_030533445.1). NCBI lineage: Eukaryota > Metazoa > Chordata > Actinopteri > Cyprinodontiformes > Cyprinodontidae > Cyprinodon > Cyprinodon diabolis. The sequence goes on along the minus strand of CM060068.1, from coordinate 7,456,475 downwards.
TACACATTTTCATCTTGCTTCTTGCACTCCAGATAATCCTGCTAATGACAGTGCTGATGTGAGAGAGATGTGAGGAACTTTTTCCAAGTAAATTCCTGCAGGAAGAAGGCTGTATGTTGAGCAGACTTTGAACTTGGCGCCTGTTCTAATTTAAATGAATTAGATTAAAGCATATAATTAAATACATGTGTTGATGCATCCCCAGCCTGTCTCAGAGGAATAGATCAAAGCTTATTTTTGCTTAAGCTTTCTTGACTTGTTTTACCGTATTTTCACGACCATAAGGCGCACCGTACTAAAAGGCGCAGTCTCAGTTATGCGTGCCATTTCTGTATTTAACACACACATAAGGCGCACTGGACTATAGGGCGCGTTTTTTATATACAGGTACATATCCTCTACTATGTTTAAATACCTCTACTGCGTATTTAAAAATAGAGCGGGAGCAAAACTGAGTATGATTGTGCTTTATTCATGTATTTATTACAAAGTATTAATCAAACCTGGGAGCTGGCCGTGAGACAGACACATCGCAGATGACAGAGCGCTGTGATCGCTCCTAAATTAACTTAAAATCCTGAAACCTGACGACGGAATATGTTCGCTTTTATTACCGGTATCCTGGTGCCTTCAAGTTTAGATTATTTAGATGAAAAACACCTGCCAGCCGCCGTGGTGAACCCGGAGGCTGCCCGGCCAGAGGCTGCTGTTGAAGGGATTTCTACTGTCGGTGTACCGCTGGTATGTGGGGGTCTGAGCGCCTCCGACAGAAATAGTATAGGCAGGATGATAATCTGGATGAACTGACTGCAATTATTAAGTTTTCAGGTGGACTTTCTCACTTAAAAACATATTAAAACTACTTTATTCCCACTGATCACAGCAAATATAGCTGCAAGATTTAGATTATTTAGATGAAAAACACCTGCCAGCCGCCGCGGTGAACCCGGAGGCTGCTGTTGAATTAAGTTTTCAGGTAAAAAATAGAGCGGGAGCAAAACTGAGTATGATTGTGCTTTATTCAAGTATTTATTAGAAAGTATTAATCAAACCCATGAAAGTCATCATCCTCTGTTTCTGAATTAAAGCTGAAGTCTGTAAGTTTTAAAAAATCACTTTTTTGTCATATTGGCTAAAACTGTCCCTATGCCCAGACAGTAGTACATGCGATATGTAACCTGTGAAAAAAACTGCTTCAATTGGTCCTGCATACTGCCTGTATTTCAATCTGAAAAGAGTAATTCAGGACGAGTCAAAACAACCAACAACTGTGTCAATCACAGCTCCCCCCCCCTGCCGCAGTCAGGAGGACGCGCGTGGAAGTCATGGCGGAGCGACAGCCACCAGCGAAAGAGAAACTGACCTTACTGCCCCGGTATAACCTGCATCTTATATCTAGCTCCTTGGAGGTGAGTGTTATCGCTCTTAACGGTTCACACTCCATGCCGCGTACGCTGCCTGGACGCTTCTGGTCGCATGCGGTAGTCGCGCAGGTGCTGTGAGAGGGGTGGGGCTTCGAGGTGGGGCATGAGTAAAGCAGAGAGGGTGGGGGAGTGGCGTGAAACCTGTTTTTCTTCAAATTTTCAGTCGAAGTCTGCTCTCTTCTCAATGTTACAGACTGCAGCTTTAAACAGCTGCGCTAAATCAGACATGCCAATTTCCTCTTCTTCGCTGTCAGAGTCACTTTCCGTGCCGGGCGGCTCCTCGGAAATAATGCCGGCTTTTGCGAAAGCTCGAACAACAGTGCCAGCAGACACGTTAGCCCAAGCATCTACAATCCATCCGCAAACGGTGGCGTAACTTGCCCGGCGCTGCCTTCCACTTTTTGTGAAACTGTGGTCTCCGTCTGTCATCAATCGCTCCCACGCCGCTCGCAGCCTTACTTTGAACGGCCGGTTCACACCGATGTCGAGCGGTTGAAGTTCCTTTGTCAGACCCCCGGGATAACAGCGAGCACAGCGTCCATTTGATTCACCTTTTTTTTCACATCAGCTGTGAGATGGGCACGCATGGAGTCACAGATTAACAGAGATGGTGATGCGTGGAAAAAAACACCTGGTCTCCTCACATACACCTGCCTCAGCCACTCTTTCGTCATCTCCTCATCCATCCAGCCCTTTTCATTTGCCTTAATATCATATGTCATCAGAGCGATGTGTCTGTCTCGCTGTCAGCTCCCAGATCAGCTTCTCTGATTGGTTGATGCGGCGCTTCCAGCAGCAAAACTTCAATTTTTCCATCTCGAGCAGCAGCGCATTTGCAGCGCGTCAGATGCTTAAACTTTCCCGACGCGCTGCGCCTGCTGCTCAAAATGCGCTGCGGGACCTTTTGCTGCGCCTATACGCGCGTCAACCATTGACTTTTCATGTAAACTCGCTGCTTCTGCTGCGTCCGGTTCACACCGACGTCGAGCGGTTGAATAACAGCGAGCACAGCATTCATTTGTTTCACCATGTTTTTCTCATCAGCTGTGAGATGGGGACGCATGGAGTCACAGATTAACAGCGATGGTGATGAGTGGAAAAAACCACCTGGTCTCCTTACATTCACCTCCCTCAGCCACTCTTTCATCCTCTCCTCAATGAGGTGGTCTCAAAAGTCGCAGTTACAACACACATAGGGCGCACCGCACCAAAGGGCGCGCCGCACATTTTGAGGGAAAAAAAAGACGTTTATGTGCGCCTTATAGTCGTGAAAATACGGTAGATCATTGGATGTCTTTGGCTGGAAATTAAATTGAAGGACCTAATAGAAAGATTTAAAGATAAGAAAAAATGTTTTGCTACTCATAGTCAAAAATTAGTAGTCCTGTTTCTCTGACTGTGACTCACTATATGTGTTCTCTTATTCGTCCTCTGACATGGCAGCTGGCTCGTAGATCGTCTGCCTGGCTGTGTGTTTCCTGGATGGAGCCGCTTGTGGAACTGGTTGAAAGTTGTCTTTTGTATCTCTGCTTCTGTCTCCTTGAACCCCAGTCGGCCTCAGCAGTTGGCCGCTCACACTGAGCCTGTTTCTGCTGGAGGTTTCTTCCTGTTAAAAGGGAATTTTTCTCTCCACTGTCGCTACTAGCATGCATGGTGTGGGGGATTGCTGTTGAGTCAATGAGTCGATGCATCAGCTGGTTTTCCTTAGATAGAAAACTTTAAATCAATCGACTGTATGATCTGGTTGAATTGTCTCTATAAAGTGCCTTATACTGACATGTGTTGACTTGGAATATGAGTCTTGTTGCTATACAAATAAACTAAATTGATTTTAATTTGAGAGCTGACTACATTTCCTTTTATTGATCTCTGCTGCTAGATTTGTTGCATAACATATTGCAAATATAAAACCTTTTGCCTGAATCTAGCACAGTACTTCCTACTTGAGGTTGTCCTATTAGCAGTGAAGAAAAGACAGCCAGCAGTTTAGCTGGTTTTTAACTACAAGAACTTCAAAGGAACTATTCAAACAATTTAAAGCATTTACCCTGATGAAAACATTAGGCAAAAATTTGATAAAACATTTATATAAATTTGCCAGTAGAAATTACTATTGACATGCATCAGTTTTAGAATTGTAACATCAAATCTTATGTGTAATGTCTTATTGAGAACAAAACATATAACATCCTTCTTTACCATATTCTTTAAATTAAGACACTTAGAATCACATTCTTACCTGTTGTAAGTTAACCAGCACATCTGAATCAGCAGCATGACCTCCCGTAGCCATGAGTCCTTACAGGTAGCCAATGGATAATTGGAGAGACAGCTTGCAGAGAGCAAGGGTCTGCAGGAGGGTTAACTATAGTGGCCAAAATGTAATTTAGAGGAGATAAAAGTTAGAAAAACCTTTTAAGGGCTGGACATCAGAGGTTAAGAGCGGTCGGTGGAATAGCGTATGTGCGGGGTGCAGCGGGAACCTGGAGAAGGATGGGGGTTAGCCCTTCTCTTTCATGATAGGGGATCCTGGAAGACTTTGGGGTGGCATAACCTAAGAGTAAAAGAAAAACAGGTTTAAATCTATGAGAAACAGTTTTCAGTGGATCTTAATTTTTGCATGCGGAGTAATGCACACCTACTGTACCAAGTTTGGTCCAATCTGAATTTGTAAAAAAAATGTAATGTAATTTAGTATTCTATTACAGTCTTGTCCAATTCCAACCGAAGTACTTAAGGAACTTGGATTGAATTTTAGAACCATCCATCCATTATCTGACACACTTTATCCCAAGTGGGGTCGCGAGAGGTGCTGGTGCCTTGTCGGGTTCATAAATGTAGGTTCTTGCAAAAGAAGAACTGAAATACACAGTAATGGATACAATTTCTGCAGAAAGGAGAGACAGTTGAACCCCAGACTCAAACACAATGTCTCCCACTGGACCTCCTCCGCAGAGAGTTTTATTAACAGAACATGACACATGGTTACAAACAGAGTATTGTTCTGACAGAACAATTGATCAGCTCATGAAGACAGAATGCTCCATCAGAATGACAAGGCAGGATGTTCTCCTGACTGAATCATGACACAGGAGTGGAGCATCCCCTTGCACAAATGTTTCATAAACACACATTAATTTTATAATCATCATTGAATAAACCTAACAGCCTATCTCCAGAACACGCAAACTCCATGCAGAAAGACCCCTGCAAGGCAGCAGCGCTACCCCCATTTCAAATGTCATTAATCTAGCTCTGTTAAAGGGATATAATTCTTTTGATACAAAAGATGTAATAAATTATAGTTATTGTATTTCTTATCTTCCTTTCTTATATAAACTTCATGAGCAAATAGTTGTGTCACATTTTTAAGCACTTACACCACTATAACATGTTTGAAAATACTATTAATGAAAATTATATTGTAATGTAGTTTAATTATTGTCCAACCCTAGCTGTCTATAGTTATGCTGCTATATGCTTAGGCTGCTGGAGGACATGGACACCACTTTTCTTCACTCTGATACACTTTACATTAATGCTCCAGTTTTTCTTGATCTCTTCTTTTTTTTCTCGTCATAATATCTACATCTTGCCTGGGGCTCTCTTTTGCTGTGACATCATTCAGGAGGGTGCATCAACTGGGCTGGGCAAAGCTAGACTTTAACACCTTGATCACAATAAGGCAGATAAATAGTTAAAAAAATCAACATTGAGGCTCAAGGGTAAAGAATTAGGAGCTCCAGATTATGATTATGTTGTTTTTTATAGCCTGGGGTCCCTGTCACATGCGAATCAGTGGAAATACTGCCTCATCAAAAGGGTGGTATTTGTTTGATTATGTAAAAGTACTGTGTCCAAAACCATCTAAATGTCAATGCATAATCTTAATCAACCAGAGTTTAGAACTGTCAGGAATCCAGTTTGTGTGGTCTGTTTTTGTGTCCTCATTGGGTCTCCCTGCACACCTGCAGCTCATTGCCTCATTACCTGTGGAGTGTTCTTAAGCTGCTGACTGCCACTACCTTGACTCCAGAGTGTTTGCCAATACAGGGTACTCTAGCCATGCTTAGTTTAGCAGAGTCTAACCTGAGTTTTTGTTTGCCAGTTTTGGATATTCTAGTCAAGCTGAGTTTTGCTGAGTCAAACTGAGTTTTTGTCAACCTGAGTCTTAACTTTGTTTTTGTGTTGGCCTCTCGGCAGGAAGTCATCCTGCAAACTGGATTTGTTTGGACCTTCTCTTTCTGGAAGGATCAACTGAGCCTCTAACTGAGCTGGGGTTCCAAACAGGAAGTTTGGATCTACTTTCCCCAAGAGGTCATTTGAGCTTCACAGCAAGCAAAGGTTTCTTCAGCACCGCAGCCCGTTCAAGTACTGCAGGAAATCAGAGTGGCAGTCAGCTTCTCCATTCACCAGGGAACAACCGCAGTCTGAGTAACCCAGTCCACCCATCACCAAACGAGACAATCTCCGGTAAAATCCTCACAGTCTGGATTCCATAAAGGACACATTTCCCTGGAGAAGTGAGTCTGCAACCCTTTCCTCCAATTCTAAACCTAAGATTCAAATTTCCCACTGAGCCTGAACTAACCGCAGTGTCTTCCTCTCACCTTCCAGTTCCCGTTGAGCAGTGTTCAGAGCAAAACTGGACTCATTCCCTTCTACTCTGAGCAGCACTGGTTACATCATCATTCTCTAATAAACCTGTTTAACTTTTCCCTGGTCTCTGTCTGGTCTTCTGTATCTTGGGGTCAGACCTTAGATAAAAATCATGACAAAACCGATCCTATCAACAGCCCTGACCAGCAATCCAGCAATAACTAACAGTTAATGTTTATATATTGATATATATCTTTCTACCCCAGTTTTAGCTGTGACTTAAACAAACTGTAGCTTGATCTATCATCTAACATATCAAAAGGCAACCAACACAACTTGAAAGCACCAAAAATGCAACTGATATCACCTAACCATTAGAATTGAAAGGTGGCTAACACAGCTTTACCAAAAGGCAGAGAACTGAGCTTTATTGTCTGTGCTGTGAGTCAGCTAACAGAGCTTTACCATTAGCTTTGAAAGTGGTTAACAGAACTTAACTATTACCACCAAAAAACAACAGAGCTTTGCTGTAGGCTCTGAAAGGCAACATCTACAGCTTGACCATTAGCACCAAAAGGCAGCTAATGCAGCTTTATTATTAGCACTCAAAGGCAATTCTGAACTTTACCCTTCACACTGAATGCAGCTATCTGGGCTTTACCATCAGCACTCACAGGAAGCTCATGGCTTTTTATGACTTGAAAAGATGAACAAAAGCGCCACAGCATGCATTGAAGCATAGTACCTGCTTCATCTTTTTTGTTAATATATATCCTTTCAAGTTTACCACTTTAGTAATTTATTTAGCTCCACAGTTTTTGGGCTCCATCTGAAGGATAATAGATTAGGGAAAGGTCTCTAATGCGCAATTCCAGAGACTAGAACCCTTTTAGGCTGTTTTAGACTTGAAGCCTGCAGGGCTCCACAAAGCCTCGGCCAACCTCTAGTGTAGAGGGGGGTGAAATATTGTCCTACATTTAAGGGACTATCTGTGGCAATATTACCAGAATCTCTCTGCTCACTCTCCATGCTTCAATAAGGAAAGGAATATTCAATATTCTAGATTAGATTAAGCTAGGTGCCATTTTCTCTCGCCCTGACTGCTAATACAAATGACAAATGACTTGTCCCCCAGGGTCTCTGGGCACCTTCATGGCAATTTTCAAAATGTTTCTGGGGGCGGAGCTTATGTTTTTTGAAGGGGTGAGTTACACTTTAAATTAGTTGGTTGGGTCTGACTTTAGAGCTTTTGGGAATTATTTTGGATCAGTTCATAGTGATTTTAAGTCTATAAAGAGCTCATTAAAAGACATTTTAATGATTTTAAAGATTTAAAGAAGATTTTAAACATTATGAAATGCAAAAAAAAAAATGATACAGCACACAAATTAGTGTATTATACTGTAGTCCTAACATATCTGTCACTTAAACTATAATAAATGACATATTTTTTAAAATGGTTGATTTTTCTATAAGAATCACCCTGAAAACGGTTGCAGTTGTAAAAACATAAATCTTTTGATATGAGATTCTTTTGCAAACACACTGAACAAGAGTTGGTCTTGGCTCCATTTCAGAGACATCTTGCAGAGTTTCACAGCACACACTGACAAACACTGACTGGTTTTTACCAAACAGAAAGTGTAAGATTGTGACTTTACTGCAGTTAACTTAGTAAATAAACTGCAGCATTCTCCCAGATTTATTCTGTATTTACCGTAGTCAAGGGTTAAAAAGAGCTGAACAAAACCATATTTCTATAAATCACAGATTTCTTCCAGAGTCACATATGTCTATGAATTTTAGTGTTAGAAACAGAAACTACCAGCAGACGTGTAATTGGATTCTGATAGAAATCTGTGCTGTTTCATGATGTTTTTGAATTATTCACCGACACAATTGAGAGAGGTGGTATCTAATAAACCTGTCTCAAACAACCAGCATAACATACTTTGAGAGCAAATATAATGTACAAATATATTAAAGGGAAAAAATAAAGCGTCATTTGGAATATCTTCATCCTGACACTTGTTTTACTTGCAATACATTTCTTGAATGGATGAAAAGATACTCAAATAAAAAACATAAGTCAAAGGAATTTTAATAGACGATTATTAGGGCTCTACATCAAATTAGCCAATCATGATGTATGCCCTCTGCTTCCAGGATTTATGAAGAATAGAAGCACTTGGACTTTGGTGGGTTAAAAAAAAAAACAGGCACAGTGTAGGGATGGAATGGTTTATGAAAACCATCCGAACCGTTCGGTTCGACTGTCTCGGTTCGATTCGCGTGTGTTGCGTTAGATTCATGCGCTGCTCCTTTTTCTTATAGGGGAAGCATTTACACTCCAGAGCAGAAGGTGGCGGTACTGCGACCAAAGCCAACCACCAGTAGTAAACAAGAAGAAGAAGCGAAGCAGCGTAGCCGGGTGTAGCAGAAAAAATCAGTTGTTGTGGAGAATTGTGTGGGTATGGCGAGTGGGAAAGAACAGGAGTTGGAAGACGCGCCAGCAGCACTTTATAGGTCTGCTGTATGGGACCACTTTGAATTTAGAGTGACCTACGATGACGGCGGAAAAAGTTGTGGATAAAAGTGCAACAGTGTGCAAGCATTGTGCAACACGTTTTGTTTATGCTAACAGCAACATGACCAATACGTCATGCTAACCCCGAAATCCCACATACTCCGTCAGCGCTCCGCTCCGCCCCGCTGCGCTCCAGACCGCCTGCACAAAGCAAAGCCTACAGCCGCCGCTGTGGCTCCCGTCCGCTCTGAGTTCCTTGGAGATCGTAGAGGGCATGCGCCAGATGATTAAATTCAAAGCAGCAAAACATGCGGAAATGATCCATGGTTTCCGCGAATCATTAAAAATAATTACAATTCATTATTTTTTTTGGATTTTTTCATTAATTTCATTTTTAAAAAATGTAATTAATTTTTTATAATTTTTATTAATTTTTTTACTTTTCGGTGTAACAATAAACATACCGAACCGAACCGAAAACCGTGACCACGAAACCGTGAACCGAACCGTGGATTTTGTGAACGTTCCACCCCTAATATATATATATATTTTTTTTACATATAAATCTCCTATTAGAGCAAATGTTTTTAACCTTTCTATGATCAAAACCAAAGGAAATATTTGGAGGTAAATGCTGTCAGTTGGTGCATTTTCAAACCACAAGAGAAACAGGACCCGAATCACCAATCATTGATTAGAGATAATTGTCAGATTCTAATCTCTTGCTGACTGGATGCAACATTTCTTAGCAAAAGGAGAGGTAGGATGTGGACTAAAAACACCTGAATCTGTGAAGGAGGAAGGCGTGGAGAGTTAATACTAGGTTTCACATGTTGAAAGATGTTTAACCCACAATATTTAACTGATTTCGGTAATTCAGACACTAAAATCCATTTTTTTTTTCTTCTTACAAAACAGCATATTACTATATACTACATTACTTTATACAGTAGAATAGGTTATTTGTATGAAATCTAAAGGCTGAGACATGCCCAGTAGTCCAATGTTGTCTGGTTTCATAGTAACGTGAAGCAGTTTTTAGACAGATGTTTGCTGAGTCATTACTACAGTGACCTCCCTGCAGCCTATGATGAACTGATGCTTTTGATCCTGATATGAGTGAGCCTCTGCTCCTCTCTGGAGCCCACACTAATGTACTCCACCATGCATCATGCACAGCCCTGCAGCACATAATGATTATTAACGCCACCCAACACACGCAGGAAAACCACAGCCCCTAGTAATCCTGACACATCCTAAACACAACGCGCTGCCTGCAGCTCCACAATCCAGGATCAAAGCTGCACAATCAAACCAAAAACAACCTCCATCTGTAGAGCCGAGATGTTATTACACGCATATTACACGCGTCTTTGTTGCAGCGCAGACAGCGACCCACTCACGATCGATTCCACACAGGCTGTTTGATAACAGTGAGCAGAAACCTACCTGCGCTTTTACACGCAGCGGATCAGCTGCGGAGGAAAACCCACGCAGGAAAATGACATGTAACCTGCAGTTATGCGCGGAACCGGCCCAACTGGTCCATGGTTCTGCAAGCCAGTAAAGACACGCCAGTCTGCCCACTGGAAGGATGCTCATCGCGGACACGTGATTGGATGGAAGGACTGTGGGGTGGAAAAAAATAATAATACTAGACTGCTTCCTCTCTCCTCTGCTGCTGCAGGTGAGAAACAATTCAGGCTGCAGGTGATGGAGCTTAGTTTGATTATTATGTATATTACAGTCGGATATAAAGTGATTTGAATTAGGAAGTGATTTATTTGAGGTGTTTTCCATGATGAAGAAAAATAACTGAACATCAGTCAAAATATTCAAGGAATAATCAAGAATGATTGAGCCAAATAGTCAAAAAGAAGGTAAAACATTCAACTTTTTTAAAGTTTGTCATGCAGATGTAACTATACCCACCTCTGCTTGAGTGTAAGTGTTCTCACATGGGCGGTTCTAGACAGGGGCCAACAGGGGCCAGTGCCCCTCCCGCCAACCGACCACACCATGCCCCATATAAACACACACTTTAGCAATCTTCAACTTCACTAGATGTTGACATACTTTAGTATATTCTGCTGTAAAACGAGTCTTATATTTTCGTTTTTTTAATCAACCTCTGCCATTTCACAGGATGCACGGTTTCGAGTGGTAACTAGGTGACTATCACAGAGTTAACCAAAACGTATTGGCTTATTTTTCTGACTAATCCAATCAGTGCGCTCTCTGAGAACCAGTCGCCTGGTTTAACATAGCATTGCGTTGTACAGATACAAACAGGTTTCACAATCAACCTCCTTTTTCTCAAACCAAATAAAAAAAAAAGAAACCAAATTTTTATACAGCTGAATTCATAATTTTTCTTGAGTTATAATTCTGAGTGTATAAAAAACAATAATCTAATCTTAGATAAATTCAAATTGAACTAATATTCCAAATAATAGCTTTATTTGATCTTTTAGATGTTTATATAGATCCCATTTTTTGAGTTAAAGCCAAAAATAAATATTTTCAGTTGGAAGACATGAGATTTTAATTAAAACAAATTAAATGGAAATTTCATATCATGCAGTTTTTTTAATATATGTGAATTCCTTGCCCTATTTTTTGTTTCATGCTTTTCTGTGCCCCCATGAAAACACGCTGACCCCATCTTGGCCCCCTGCTAATGCGCCACTGTGCTTCTTTTTAGATGTTTTCCATCTTCAGTATATTTCCTAAAAATAAATGTTGTTGGATTGCCAACTTGAAGAGGGAATATTTGCCATTGAACTTCTGGCTAGAGAAAAAACACATCATTAATGTGTTACTCTCTGCTTTGCATAGTGCACTGGTCGTCGGCATCATGAATAATAGCGCGTTGTGATAAACATCAGATACAGCACTGGGACTTGCTCAACAGCCAATACCGCACCGAGGGTCGCAAACTGGTAGGTGGGAGTAGTGTTCTTTGACAAACATGAATTCTCTGGTAAAGTACATATAAATTAAATTACACTTGATTAAAAACACTGTAATAATTTCATACTTAAAGTACTTTCAGAAGTTTGTATTCTGAATATGAGCCTATTGCAGCTGCGCTGCATCAGTGGCTTGTAGAGTGATGAGGACTTTGAAAGATTTAAGAACTGGCTAAAGAGTTAAACGCTGTTTAAGCTTTGAGTCCAAAATGACATAGAACTTAAAATAAATCTGCTCTTTCATCCACACCTTTTACTCCTGGGTTGGGTGGCTTCATTCTCTACCAGAGGCCTGGGAGCTTGAGGTTTTTCCACAGTATCTTACCTTTTCTGAAAGTGCTTCCCTAAACCAAGATGTCTGATGTTTCTCCAGGTGTGTGTTGGGGCCACTTCTCCAGTCTGTGTGCTTCGATGGCCACCTGGCCTTTACCTGCCAGTGTCTTTCTAGTTCTTCCCTGAGCTCTTGATATTTCCCCAAAGACTCAAGTGCTTTTTTTCTGTTCTGCATTTTCCGCTCTTTCATATAAATATCTTATTAAAAGAAAGTTACTTTTGAATAAGAAAAAAAAGTAAAATAAAAACAACCAGAAGAGAGACATTGACTGTAGTACTGTAGATTACAACAGTAGTTAAGCAATATATATAAAAAAACACCACTAGAGGGCAGTATAACATTACAATTTACAAGACTAATAACTAAATAATACAGTTTAAAATATTAATTTTCCTTTTAATGCCCTGCTGTGTTTATAAATAATCAGTAATGATGTAGAGTTAAATTATGAATGAAGCAAAAAAATATATTAGTGACATTACTCTACAAATAGTGGATTATGTTTACTTGCAAAATGTTTACTCTGTCCAATTTTGCAACATTTGTTTTTGCCAACTGTTGAGGGAAATGCACTTATATGGTTTATGGTTTTCATAGAAGTAGTGTTCCTGATGAGCATGGGATGATAAATTCAAATGGATCTGGTCTGAATAAAAAACAAGTGGCAGTATGACTGGGATTCCTACATTTGCTGTTTAAACAAGACTTTTTGTCAAAAAAGCACCAGTTAAATCAGTTCTGCACATCAAAATACAATGATTCCTGTATAAGTTTATGTAGGCCTGGTGAACCCAGACTTAGATTACAATGAGGAAGGTAGAGGTGTCCACACAGCTCCCCACACTGGCAGTAAGCAACCAGTGCTAAATAATTTCTGAGGGTTGTCCCACCAAACACCAGACGTCATTAAGACGTTGGTTTTTAGGCTAAATCTAGTCGATCTGTCATAGTCTGGATTTAGTACAGAACTAGTTGTTGAAAATTGGGCTGTGTTGATCGGTCTGATTTTGTCCCACTTTATCCAAAAATAGGCGTTGAAAAGACATAAAAACCCAGTTTTCAAAGTTTTTTCAACAATCTGGACGGCTTTTCATTTTTCACTTTTCAACCAAATGTAGACGCCCTTTGGACGTATATCATGTCTTCTTTTCAATCTATTTCCAACCTATTTTTGCTCGGTGGGGCTGCTGTGTTTCTCTCACCCCTTCAGACAAAGCAGAGCTCCATGTGCTTAGCCTGCTGCCCAAGCCAATCAACATTAAGAGGCCTTTTGTAAGGGAAGAGTTAATTGTTTCAGAAATAATTTAGATTATATTTTAATTTAATGCCTAAAGTGGGTTTATCACTAGTAATGAGGGAATATTGTCTTTTTTCTGACTTATCTCTTCCACTCTTCTCATGAAACTGCATAAAATGTAATTCAGTAAAATCCTTTGTAACAGGCAAGATTGTTGATGTGTATGTTAGGGTCAAAGGTTATGCTACCATTGGCTCCATGGTAGTTACTTACATTGGTTGCCCTGTTTTTGCTTTATTAGCCATTAAACCATCGCTCTACTCTCCTGTAGTAGGACTCAGAGGGGCTGGTAACTAACACCGCAGCCACATTTTTCTTGTTAACTGAGTCACAACTTCCAGATGTGATATGTCCCTCCAGCCATCCATTTTAGAGATCCATATCGACCATTTTGCTACCCTCTGGTAGTCACTGGGCCCATTGAATTGTGTGAATTATGGACTCTTAAGCCAAAGTGAAAGTGCATCAGCGGTCACCCTGATAAGTCCTGCTGACTAGTGCCATTAGTGAGGCAAGAGGTACGGAAAGGAAACTGGACATTCCTTATTATAGTTAATTTAGCATAAGGACCTCCCTATGTTCTCTATGGGTCTCTAATTGACAGTCTTCAACTTCTTTTGGAGGTTCTCCAGACATTCCTGAGCCAGAAGGATTTCTAATATTTGACTGAAGGTCCTTTAAGGTCCTTCAATTTGCAAATGTGTCCGAGCATTAACACTTTTGATCACCTCCTCAGCATGCGATCTGGTTCTGATGGAGCTTGGTACCTGACTAAGCTTGAACATGTTCTAATGAAACTCTCCCATACATGCTAGATTGAGGGTGTCACAGTTTAGACAATCAGATCTCAAGAGTTGGGAAATACATAGACTGCCATATCAAGAACTTGTTTCTTGTCGTAGCATTGTCTTTGTTGACTCTTCAGCTGATTAAGCATAAAGCCATGTGTTCATTTGTTCAGCCCTCCAATGCAATTCTTTGATAGAAACGCAGCCCCAGATGTTTTTAGGGGTTTGTCTCTAGCTTTGGCCATAATCTGTGTGAGCGTTTATCTCCTACAGGACTTGTGTTAAAATGAAAACGAGTTTTGTAAGAGTGGCAAGAAAAGGTGTTCCTTGTCTTCCCGATGTTTGTCCTCAGTTGTTTTGAAATAAGAGAGCCTGCGGATTACAGCTGGATATATTTTGATGTAACATTACAATTGGACTAACTAACTGGCACTAATTGGTGCCTTCAAGCTAATTGCTTGAAAGAAACTGGCTCCAATACATTTTGTTTATTAGTATCACAGGAAAAGGGACTGATAAAAATTCTTTAAATTGTTTTTTCTAAGCCGTAATTATTACAATGTAACTTTGAATGAGTGAGAAAAGCCCAGAAAAATATCTCAAAACCGCACATTTATCATCCTCCTAAGATTAATACGCTATTTTTATGTTTTATTTTTAAGTGCATTTTTTTTCTTGAATTGAGCCCATGAGACATTTTGCCAATGGAAAAAGACTATTAGCCTTTAAAATAAGAAAAAACTTTGGATTATCTTATTTAGAGTACATATTATATAAGTATCTTATTTTAGGAGTAAAAAAAATACTCATTCTACTTGAAAATCACTGTATTAACCTACTCAAATTAAGGATAAATACCCTTAATTTAAGACATTTTTACTTATTTCTAGACAGTTTTTGCAGTGTATGTGTTACTGGTCTGTCACATAAAATCCCCCCAAAAGAGTTGCAAGCTTGAACCTGCAGCCTAATGTTTTAAGGCAACAGTCTAAACCAATGTGCAGCCCGCAAACAAGAACAGGCAGTGAGAAAAGTTTTTAATATTTATTTTGAAACATCCAAACTCCTCCATTTCTTGTTTGAAATGCCTCCCTCTTCTGCTCCTCCCATTCTGTTAACCTTAGCTATTCCATAATAAATACTGTAAACTGAAATCTAACCACATTCTGACCAAATATTCGCTTGAAAATACAATATAGAAATACAAAAAAAAAAAAAAAGAAAAACAAACTGCTCACATTGTAAATGTCACCACCCTAACAGAACCTAACTGTGGCTTCATTAATGTGACAAAAACTTAGGGGATTAAAAAGCATTCAGTTTAATTTGTTGCATAGCAAAAAGTACAAAGCAGACAGCCAGTTATTCTAAAAAAAACTGAATATAAGAAGGATTTCTTAAGCAATATTAAAAGTCCAGAATACGGCAAATGGGGAACTGCCGTTCAGAAAATGGTTATAGTTCTTCTACCTGTTGCTGTACCTTTATGTGGGTTAAAGGTCACCACAAACCATCTAACCCCTCCCACCCCACCCACCTCTTTCGTCAAACCCTGCCTTTCTGGACCGGAAGAACAGATCACACTACTTTAAAAGAAAAACAGCACCTGGGAAGAAAGATTTACATGCAGCATCATCGTTTTCTCAGCTTTGGTGACGAGGTAGCTAACACTGAGCAATCGAGGATGAAATGGGCCTGATTCCCCGCCTGCGATCCAAGGAGCTGGATGCAGACTTCGGACGCTGCATCGCTGACCTCATCCGAGATGGTGTTTTCCTCAATAGCACCAAAATGTGTTTAGTTTAAACATTAAAAACAGCAAGTTTGTAAAAAAAAAAAAAAAAAAACTCATCGATGATAATAATAGCAATGGGGTGGGACATTTAACATTTCTGGGCTTATAAACAGCAGTTATGGGTACCATTTTAAAGCTTTTTTATTGTTTGGATCCAATTAGTGAAATGAAATTTAATGCATGAAGCTTTAGCTGAACAAACACAAGACAACAAAAGAATGATTTAGTTGGGTTTTTTTTTTTACCAATTATTTTTTTCAAAACCAAACATTTTTACAAAATTAGAAATCTTGGATGTCTTGAACTGGATTGAAAGGCACAATAAATATCCTGCCACAGGGCCAGAAGAGTCCTCAGTACTCTGACCATGTCAGCTATCAGTTCAACAGTCTGCTGAATCTTTACAAGAAGCACACAGGCCCGATATCGATGCCAAACTCCTGATTTGGGCCACCAATGTCCACAGGGGCCATATCAACAATGGGAAGTCTTGCAGTTTTCTGTGTCCTGTATTCAAACACTGTCTTGCCCCAGTTGCCAGATGCTTGCTGTGAAAAAGAATAAGAAAATTCTATTTTCAAGAAACAGCTAATATTTCACAGTTGTTTTAATTGAAGAGCATTCAAATGCCTATATCAAAAGAAAATAGATAAACATTATGTGCAATCAGATGTAGGTAAGAGGATAATCCCATAAATAAAGAATCTTTATGGAAAGATTGGGTACTAAAAAATGATAGAATAGATAGAATCTTTTTGTGTACTACCCAAAATACTTTTGGGTTTTAATGATGTGTTTTCGTTGGGCGTAACAAGGAGAGATGTTCAATCAGGTTGGATGAAACGTACCGAGCAGGAGTCCTCCAACACTGTATATCTGAAGCGGTTATTCCCCTCGGCTTTGAGCTCCAAGTCGTTGGAGCCTCTGAGGATCACAGCTTTCTTCAGGTTGCCATTCTTGGCATCGTTGTAGGCCACAGAGTTCTTACAGTGGTAAGTAATGGTCTGAGATGCCTCCTTGGAAAGCAGGCGTATGAAGGTCATCTGCACTGTGGCGGAGTTTGCAGGCTGATCCATGTTGCCATAAGTGAACTGGAAACAGGTACAAAAAGTTAATGCTGCACTGAGACAGAGGTGTGCCGCATTTAAAGCTAAATATTCCTCCATTTAAAAGGTGCTACTCACATGCGTGCCGCCATTGATGTCAGCTCCGAACCACACGGGCTTGTTCCTGGAGGAGGTCCACCACACTTTACGGGGTATGCTGGCTGGGTTGGCAGAGATGCAGGTTTCTCCTGTGTCCATGTTGCAGTGAACCTTGATGGCATCTTCTGAACTGCCCTGGTTTGGATCCACCCAGTACTCACCTGGAGTCAAATAAATCATCTTTAGAAAGGAAATAACGCTCATCTTGGGGTTTTTTTCTCTACAGATCGTAAGGAAACCAACTGGCGGTGTCGCCTCTAAAACGTACCACTCTTCTTCATGGGATAGCACCTCTTCAGGTCATCACAGGTCCTGGCTGGGTGCTTCCTGCTGCCGTCTGGACTCTTTATGCTGTCGATCTGGCTGCTGAGGGCCTTCAGGGTGGCCTGTACGCTGGGGTCAACAGGCATAATGATGGATGAAGAGTTGCTGTTTGGCATGGCTTCATCTTCGCTAAACTCTGGAGGAGGAGGAGGCCCAGAGTCGTAATCCTGGGGGCCACCAAACAGATCGTCCATAGCCGCCACAGGGGGTCCCGGAGGCCCAGGAGGTCCAGCGGGTCCAGGTTCTCCTGGAGGGCCCTGTTGATTTGATATTATTAAAATATTGGTGGATATACATCTGTTAATAACATTTTAAGGTTTCAACAACTCCCACATCTATCTTTTTGATAGAATTTACCTGAGGTCCAATTTCTCCACTGAGTCCACGGGTTCCCGGGGGTCCCATTGGTCCAGGCTGGCCCATATATCCCTCTTTGCCAGGAGGTCCGATAGGCCCTGGAGGACCCTGAGTTATGTTTAAATAGAGGTTTACTTAGTGTTAGAAGCTGAATTCCACAGTTTTTATCATGCATGAAAAGTCAATCTCATATTGTTATAAAAAGTTTGCCATGAAAAGTTACGTACCCTCGGACCACCTGGTCCAACTATTCCAGGAGCTCCTTGCTCACCAGTTGTTCCCTAAAAAAGATGAATGATAAATAGTCTTACGTACAGGTTTGTGTTTTTTTTTTCCATTTTCAGACACATAAAAGTCCATTTGAGGCGGGGGGGGGGGGGCACTAATCCAATTTGTGACGTGTTGGGGGATTCCATTGGACATCTCTTTATTTTTAAGATACAAAAACTAAAATGTAAATGTTTACAGTTGTTTATCTTTAACCTACTGGAGGTCCAGGAAGACCCTGCAGACCAGTGTAGCCTCTGTGTCCTTTCTGTCCTCTCTCTCCATGATCTCCCAGGTCACCCTTATCTCCTCTTGGTCCTTGTGGTCCCTGAATTGAAAATTTTAGGTACAATTTTAATAAAACTTATACTATCTATTTGAACAATCAGTTTGTAGCTCATCTTTAATTGCATGAGGATATTTAAGACTGACCCCTAATCCTCGTTTTCCAGCTGTTCCAGATGGTCCTTGAGGTCCTCTTGAACCCTAAAGTAATAAATAAGACCCCTTGTTACTAACCAGCCTTCTGACTGATGAAAGTCTAAATTTACATATTGACATATTAATCAAGAGCTTGATAACAAAACACTTTTTCTTAAATCAGCCTAAAGGTCTAATGATCAACACTTACAGGCTCTCCTCTCCGTCCTGGAGAACCTGGTGCACCAACAGGACCTGGTGTTCCAGGAAGTCCTTGTGGACCAATCAAACCCTCAGGCCCAGAATCCCCTCTGTCTCCCTAGAATGTATAGACAATTAGTGTTTTGCAACATCAAAATCAGAACCAGAATGTTTCTTTGTATCCTACCCTTTGCCCTGGAAGGCCATCTTTTCCTGGAGGTCCGTCAGATCCTCTTGGACCCTGAGGAAAACAAATGTTTTAATTTAGACGTGTCTTTATGAGTGTAGCTTAGAAACCAGTTTGAAGTATCTGCTTACATCCGGGCCAGGATCACCACGGGGTCCATTAGCACCAGGGACACCAACAGGACCAGGGGGGCCTTTATCTCCTGGTGAACCTGGGGAGCCCTGCTTTCCTGGAGGTCCCTATAATGTAAAGAACACAAAATTGATGCTTTTATTGTATGTTTATGTACAGTAGAAATAACTACCTTACACAGTTCAATGTCTATTAGTTCAAAAGAGAATATAATTTGGGTCTAAATCCACAACATTTGGTGACCAAGAACTCAGGACCACCCAGATCTGGATCAGTGAGGGTCTACACTTGTATGCTACAAATAATACCAACCCCTGGCCCTGGAAGACCCGGCATTCCTCGTTCTCCTCTCTGACCAGGAAGACCCACAATGCCTCTCTGTCCTGTAGTTCCAGCCGGACCTGGAGGACCATCAGGACCCTGAGGCACAAGACAAAACACACAGACTTTAAATACTTTCTTTTGCAGATGTCTAAAAAAATAATAAATAAATAAAATACTTCATGAAACCTGATTAAAACAAAAGCCTCATTGAGTTACCGTTGGCCCGTCCTCTCCAGGGTCTCCTTTGTCTCCAGGGCTTCCTGGGGGTCCTGCAGGTCCACGCTCCCCCTGTCTTCCTGGGGATCCATGATCACCACGCAGGCCAGGTGGACCCTCTTTCCCAGGAGGTCCCTGTGGTCCTGCTTCTCCAACGGGGCCCTGAAAAGACACATCATCATCAGATAATATGATTAGGCTGTAATGGGACACACCGTACCATTGTTCTTTCAATCCCGAATAACTTAATTTCTCTGTAAACATCTCTGAAATGACGTGAGAATTGATGCTCTGTAGAAACAGTAGATAAAATTAAATGGATTTTATTTGGTTATCTCACCAGAAAGGTTTAAGTTAAAATAACCTGATTATATCTGAAGGAAGATTCCTAAAAATAATGGAAGTAAAACTTTTAGCTTGGTATAGTTCTCCGGGTCTATTTGCAAAGATTCTCCAAATCACTACAAACATCCTTCCTCCACAGAATTCTTAAGATGTTTGTCAGACTCAGTTCACTTTAGATCATTCCAGAACTATAAACTAACGTCTTCAGGTCAGGGTTGATATTTGGAACATTCCTAATTCAACCCAACTTGACATAAACATAAGTTCTGTCTGGAGTAAAGAAACCCCTCAGAATGATGCTACCACCACAGTGTTTTACCCAAGTTATTGCACTGTGTTACTGATGTAGAGCATTGGGATTTCATTTCCTGACATTGACATTGGAAGTGAGGGTATCAGACTTTATCCTAAACAAAACTCTGGTTGTCTTTTAGAAGAAGGTAAAGCTTCCGTCATTCACCGTTACTTCTTTGACACGAAACGTGGCACATAAAGGTCATTATGATCATATGTAGAAAATAAGCAGCACCTCTTTCAGTTCATCATATTTCCTTTAAATTGGTAACAGATTTCCTGTATTTTAACGCTATTGAAGATCAACTTTCACCTCTAATATCTTCTCTATTCTGATACCTTTTAAAGATAAATCTTTTAAATCATTTGCAATCTTTTTGCAACCCATAGTTTTATACACAGTATGAACATGAACAACATTGAGAGAAATCCTACCAGGATATGAACAATAATTCAGGTGGAAACTAAACAAGACTGAAACATATTTGCTTTAAAAGTTGCTTTAACAAATGTTTAGGCATGAGGCTTATCCAGCTAGGATGCTGATGAAGAAAATAATAAATATCCCTTTTTAGTTCCACATTGGGAGAAATTTGTAACCTGCAGTTTTCTCACTTTTACTCAACTGATTCTCAATCATAACCCTACCACACACTTGACTTAAATGAAAGAGAGATTAACAGGCTTCTGCAGCACTTGATGAGTGTTGCGGACAAGCATCATTTGAATTTGATCTACTAAAACAACTGCATCTTAAATATGCAGGATATGGTCTCCCAAGGACCAGGGTTGGGAACTGCTTCATTAGGGGGCAGTTTGCTGCCACACTGAGTAACCCAGGAGGACCAGTCTGGGGTTAAGGGTCTTACTCAGGGACATGGAATTACAGTCTGAGGTCAGAAACAGAAATGTTGGATTTCGGGATATAAAGGCCCTGCTCTACGGACCAATATGCCATGGATGTTTACTTTTACTTTATGTTTTACCCTATGTTGGACATATAAAGTCAATAGTCTGTAGTGAAGCTTCTTTATATGTTTTCATTTTAGATGTGAGAATACAGCCACAGACACAAAAGCAATCTGTAGAATTTGCACTAAAATATCTTAATGTATAATAGATCAGACAGTTTTTTTAAACAGCAAAATTCAGTCACTTTTAAACCCAATCAACAAATAACTCCGGAACTTACAGGTGGGCCTGGTGGACCGACTTTTCCTGCAGAACCCGGGAAACCAGTTGGGCCCTGCAAGAAGAGAAAAAAAATCATCAATATTTAAAAAAAGTTATAACATATAGAATTGGTTACCGTAAATCCTCTAATATAGGCCGGGGCTTTTATTTCACTCAGGTACATCTTGGTCCAGGCCATTATTGGAAGGAGGCCAGAATTAGAGGCAGGCCTCTATTTCTATTTGATCAAAACAGATGACCAGTGGAATGAATAAAAAACAGATTTTGTGTCTCTTTGAACCTATAAAATGCTAGGTTCATTTATTGAAAAAGTACAGTTACCATAACGGTATACAGAACATTATTCAGAGATCTTCCAGCAGCTGCAATTTTTCTGAACGGCAATACAAAAAAAAAAAAGACAGAGTGGAATCTTGGGCAAACTGACTTGCGAAACAAAGTTTAAAAAAAAATTAATGGAAACTGCTCTGCCATCATAGCAAAATTTTATTTGAGGCAGGCTAAGTGGAAGTTGGCTACCAGTATCATATATTTTAAGGTAAATTTAGAACAACGAAGACCAACAAAAATCTGTCATTTTAACGCTGCCTGGTTACCTCCAGACCTACCCGTAATCACATTTGTCTTTCAGATCAAAACGATTGTGAAAGGCCACTACGATCTCTGTGTAAGGATGGGACTTCCCATGCTAATGGCTTGGATTTGTTAGCAAACATTGCCCCCCTGTGGTACTTGTATGTTACTATCACAAGTTGTTGAGGACTGCCCAGGAACATCGTTGGTTTTAATTATAGCCCCGGCCTGTATAAGAGTCCGGCCACTATTTACCTCCGCCGACAGCCAGACAGTTATTAGAGACCTGGCCGCTAATGGAATACAGGCCAATATTAGAGAATTTACGGTATGTCTTTATTTAAGTAGATACATCAGGTGTTTTGGTCTCCTGAGGAAAAAATGGTTCGAAAGAACCCTTCAGTAAATCACTGTTATCTTACCGGTGCACCCTGTGTTCCTCGTCCTCCTTTTAGCCCAGAAACACCGACAGGACCCTAAAAACATGATACAGCATTTAAAAAAAATCCACCTAGCAACACATACACATGGAACAGCACATGCTGTTTTCTTTTTGTGACTGTAAGACGACAAAGAATTATAGAAATTTGTTCAACAAAACGTCTACAGAAGTTACACAGACAGTAAACAAAACCCCAAATCAATCTGGTTGTAAACAAGGTCTAAAAACTGGGGAGACCCACCGGAGGTCCGTGAGCTCCAGCCAAACCCTGGGGTCCTGGAGAGCCAGCCTCTCCCTTTTGGCCAGGCTCTCCTAGCTCTCCCTTGACTCCAGGCTGTCCATCAGGACCCTGCAAACCACAGAATCATTAACAATTATGCTGTAGGGTTGGAGTTCAAGTTCAGTTTGGTCTGGAGATGCACTATATCAAAATGTATTCTAGTTTCTTGCCTGGGGTCCGGTGAATCCAACAGCCCCGATCGGACCAGGGTCTCCTCTTGAACCCTGAAAGGACACAGACTTTTAACGGAAATACTCTAAAATGATAAGAAAATTTCAGATTGCTTACTATACAAGATATAGAAGACTCTTTTTAATTAACATACCGGTGTTCCTCTGGGTCCTGGAGGTCCAGCTGGCCCTTTTGGTCCGGGTTCCCCCTGTAAAGACATTATGTATTCATTGATAATACAGACACTAAATTATGTATTCACTAATTATAAGACTAATTCTACACTGAACCTTTTCACCGCTGGGTCCAGCAGGTCCTACAGGGCCAAGGGGACCTGGGGCTCCCTGTGGAGGAGAATAAAAAAAGCCTGCTCATCAGCCGTGCCTTTGATTAACAGCAACATGTGCAGTCCCGTCAGCAGAAACAAGCTGGGACGAGCTTTGAGCTGCATGAATCTATCATTACAGTTTGTTTTTATGTAAATGAAATGCCATTGTTCAAGGCTTAGGCAGACTGAAAAGTACTGTTTTGAGTGCAGAGAAGATAAACCTACTCTTGCACCATCGTTGCCAGGTGTACCCTCTGATCCTTTTTCACCGATTGCACCCTGAACAGAAACAACAAGAAAAAACGGTTTGCAAACATCAGTACTGATAACGTTTATTCCGCTCTTACCATCCTTTTCCAAAGACGTTCAGGGATCATTTGTGAATCCCTCCAAAGATGCTGAAACACGTACCCTGTCACCCTTGGGCCCTGGAGGACCCGAGATTCCTCGTTCTCCTGGCATTCCCTGAAGACCAGGAGGACCCACATCTCCCACAGTGCCGGTAGGACCAGGGCTGCCCTAAAGTGACAAAGATCATAATTGTAATGACTCTTTCACCTGAGAAACAATAGGACAAGGAATGGCTATTTTATGGAATAAATAAGTGTCATAAATGTAGGATCATATTGTGAATCATAGCAGGAGGCTTTTAACTAACAACCAAGAGATGCATGTAAAAAGGTCCAGAGATACATATCCACATTTCTGAGATCATGGCAATGGGGAAAGAAGAAGGAAACCCAGAAATTACTTTCTCCCGATGCACTCCAGTTCTCTTTGGGTAAACGGAGAGAAAATATAGAACAATCAGTTGCTTGAGGGTTTCCTCTGTGTGGGATGTTCTGAGAACTCTTCTGTAGTTAGGACCTCCATATGCATTCTGAATAGATTCCCAAATGACCTGTACTGGATGACAGAGGCATAGGAGCAACCAGAGGGAACCATTTCAAGTCCTCTGTCTCTGTCGTTGTCTTCTAGGTCTAGACATTTCACCTACATTGCATACTTATGGTGATTAGAGGCTCCAATGGCCCCTGTGTGCAGCAGCATAGCCTCTGTCAGCGAGCTCCAGTGAAGCAGTCGCTCGCCACCATCAGTGCATAAATCGATGGGTGACTGATTTTAAGAAGAGCTTTGAGGTACTCAGACTTAAATAAGTTTAAATATGGCGAAAATCATGGGTGTAGCCCCAGCAATCCCTTTTCAAACCGATTCAGAAATCCAGCTGCTTCCTAAAGAGTTAAACTGTCCTGTCTCAAAAAAACTTCAGCACACAACATCCAGTGTGTGTTAGAGAAATAATCTGATTGCATTCCTACTGTTTGCCCCCTTAATACTAAGTCCAGCCTTCCAAAGAAGATTATTTCATTTGGTGGACTCTGGGAAATCGCTCTTTCTATCATGATAGATTTCCCGTCACCATATAGGTGATACAATAAAATAAGAAAGACCAGTAATTCGAGAGGTTAACCTATTGGCTTTCTTCAATGTAACAGATAAGAGGGACACTTTTATTCCTACAAAACAAAACCCTATTTTACTGATCTCTTGCTAACGAAGAAGACAAAAGATACTTCAACCTCCGAACCTGTAGTGAGAGGTCAGCATTTTTTCTGGTCGAGAACCAAGGTTTTAAAGATTGAGGAGCTGGCTGTCAAACTTTAACTGCACAACTGTGCACTGAAGATCAGGGTGTAAAGACGACAACAGAAACACACCATGAACCACAATGTGAAAAACTTGTACAGTTGGCTTTAACTTAGAGAAACCATTGAATTGTCCAAACTATGAGGTCATACACATTAATCTTTGTCACACTCCTATTCAAACCAAAATTAACTTGATGGCCCTCATTTAGATCTGACTCTTAGATCTGTATGTAGACTACCTTTTCTACTTAGATATTATATTCTAAATTTAGAAACCAATAACTACATGTTTATAAATTTCCCCACTTTCCTTGATGGGTCCTTGGCTGGTTCCCTACAATTCCTTTTTAAACATCAATCTTTGAACTAAAATATTCTTCCTGTCATGATTTGAGGACATTAAGGTCTAAAGAGAAGTGTCATCTTCTGGTCAGACCCTGTAATTCAGTGAAAGGGTGGAGTCAGAGTAAAAAAATATGCAAGAGGGGGTCACTGCAGTGGCTGGAAGTTGGGGGGGGGGGTTTCACTGGGAGTTGAAGGGAAGCTGGCTGCCGTTCGGCTGGCGTTAGATTGTGAAGGGCCATTTTGAATGACTGCTACTGTAGCCTTTGGAAATTATCAGATGAGGCAGTACTCTTCTTTGAAAAAAATAAATCAAGGGTTATTTTTTTAGCATGATTTTAGCAAGACTTCACTGAAAGATATACAAGGGTTGTGTGTTAAGCTGAAATTTCAATATTTGCCAACTAGAATACAAGGGATAGAAAAAAACTGTAGATTTATGAATACAGATAATTACTGGAACCACTGTTACAATTGAACTAATGTAAGTACCTTACCTATTACACTTTAATGTAAAAGTCAATCCACCTGTATATAAGCCATCCTGATTGTACATATGTCATATCAATTTTTTTATTTATTTTTATCTATTTTTATTTATTTTTATTCCTAATGCACCTTTTCCTCCTTATTTGCACCTTCTTTAATTATTATGCCAATATGTGGCCAGTGATTTTCTCCGCTGTGAGATCAATAAAGCTCATCTAATCTAATCTAATCTAATCTAATGTAAATAACAAGGTAAAATATTAGCTATTTAATAACATAAACTCAAACCCTGTCTGTTTAAATATTCCTGTGGTGCTTGTCTAAAGTTTGGTAACAAATATGACTATATTTAGCTGAACTTTAGCTGACAAAGATGTCAAAGATTTGGATGTACAGTATCTTTAATAAAAACTTCTTAGTGTGTGCAACACAAATGAGAGCAAATATGAAGCTTTCAACCGTGGATATATATTTTTTTATTTGTCAAATGCAGCATCCCACTGAAATCTCTTGAGACATTCACAGATTAAGACATTTAAAACCCTAACCCGAGCATATTTACTTTAAAAACCCTCTGAACAAGAACCCCCTTAAACCTGTGTAAACTACCTTTTATAAATGCGTGAAATGATGTTAGTACATGAATATTTATTACCTTTGGTCCATCTGGTCCCGGTGCACCAGGAATTCCTTTAGGTCCCTGCAGACCGGATGCTCCCAGTTCTCCTCTCTCTCCAGGGATTCCTCGTTCCCCCTGGAATTTAGAACGCATCATTTATTGAATGATTTACTGAATTTCCTTTTAAGTTGAATAGAGTATTACTGAACTGAATTGAATTCAATATAGAATTAATAAGTGGCACAAATATCTTTATATAATAAAGATTCACTCACCCTTGGTCCAATTTGACCAACTGGACCAATTTCTCCAGGGATGCCCTAAAAGTAACACAAATATCAGTTTTTGATGGCAGTTGGTTTTTTTCAATGTGGTTAAAAATGTTGCTTTTGTTGGACTTACCTGGTCACCTGGTTTACCAGACTCTCCAGGGGGGCCTTGGTTTCCTGGCAAACCCTTTACAATAAATAAAAGATGGTGAAACAATGATAGAATATATTTTATACATGTTTTGTTTATCCACATCTGTGAACAAATCCAATATTTACCCATAGATACAGTAAAATTTGTTTTATGGTTTTACTGAGGCTTACTATTTCTTCAATAAATTGCTTTGAAGCATTTTGTGTTTGTTTCATATTCAAGTCAAGAAACCCCAACACACCGGGAATCCATGTACACCTGGTGGCCCCTGTTCTCCTCTGTCTCCTGCTGGGCCCTTTAAAAGACACAGTTCAAATTAATATTTTTTCTCAAGCCCAACAAAGAAAAGGACCTTTAGCAAGTTGTGTGATGCTAAATAAAAGATATACTTACGGGTGGACCAGGGGGGCCTGCAGGGCCGACCTCTCCATCTTTTCCAGGAGGTCCCTGATGATACGTAAAACATAAACTGAGTATAGAGATAGATAATTACCTAAATAAATCTAGAAGAAGGAAATTAACCACTTTAGTGAAAGCACTGCAGCTAAGAATAAACCAGCTTATAAAATTACTTACTCTTTGACCTGGCACTCCTGCAGATCCTTGTTCTCCTGTTTTTCCAGGGTCACCCTTCAAAAGTGAACATACAATACGTTTTCAAGTCAGAAAAAAAATGAAACACGCTTTTTAATCAAACATTATATGAGAATTTCATGTCACTGATTATAAATCAATCGGCCTTACATTGAAGCCCTTTGGGCCTGGGGCTCCCATGGTTCCTACAGGACCTCTATTGCCAATTGATCCGGCTGGGCCTGGACGACCGTCTTCACCAGATGCACCCTAAAAAACATTAAAGCAAGTTTATGGATATTATAACTAAAAATTCCAGTGCAATAAATTTTATAAAGAACCGTTTGTGGCAGTGAAGGCTGCTGTTCTCGAAAACAGAAAAGTCTCAGAGGCGTTAAATAAATCCAAACGTAACGTATTGCATTAAAAAATTTTGAAACACATAAAACACATCCCTGCAATGGGTTAAAATTCACTTCAGAAACAACTGCAAGATTTCTGCACAAGATGACTGTTTTGACTGAATGATCACTTCTATATCTCCACTCATGAGGAAAACCTCCTCGCTGTCCAGCCATCATCAGTTAAAAATCCTTAAGATTGTTTGCCAATCAGCATCTAGTAGCCAGCTAATATCACAGCCTTAGCGTTAAAATCCAAAGAGGAACCTCAGTTCTGCCTTATCCTTGGAATTTTAAACTTTTTTTTGTTACCTTAGAGATCTTTTGCTAGAAACATCACTTTATTTGTATATATTATGACTTTATTTCGGTAATATTAAGAAATTTTTGTACCATTATGACTTTATCCTCTCAATTTTATGATAATATTTTCAAAATATGAAATCATTATAGTATTACAAATTTAATCTGATATTATGACCTCCTCGCTGTCTGGCCACCAACAGTCAAAAACCCTTAAGTATGTTAGCCAATCAGCATCGAGTAGCCAGCTTCACGACCCACCCCTGCTCCATAGACCCCCTAAAAGGTTTAGCCTCACTGGAAGTGATGTATTTTTCCGTGTTATCCAATCAGGGCTCTACTTTTTTGTTACTTTTAGTGAATATTTAAAGCATTGTAATGACTACATTTAAGATGTGCAGCCTTCTAAAGCTGGGCATACACTGTATGATTTTCTGCCTTTTTTGGGCCAATTCCCCAGGTGTGCAAGAATTTTTCGATTAGGCCAAGGTTCAGCCTGATCGTGCGTCCTGCGTCATGTAGTGTACAGGCGGTAACGAGGTGCAATCAGCATTTCACGACCACCTCCCGGTCAGGAATCGTAAGGTTGGAAGAAAATCTGATGAAATTTTTTATTCAGTCGGCCATCGTAAGGTGGTCGTGGGCAAATCGCTCAGTGGGCATCCGTTAACAAGGATTCTTCTTTTTCTACTTCCTCTCAGACGAAAACTGAGAAGCATGGCAAGGGTGCGAAATGGAGTTCTTTCTGTAAAATTGACAGACCGTAGTAGCCACGTTTGCTCAGCCATGTCTTCGTCCAAATATTTCGCCGCCTATTCATTTTAGGGCTTTCAGCAAACAACATTGCACAAATTGCCAAGGCAGCATGTTTCTCTTTAGTGAATTTCAAATTCCTCTTCTATGCATTTGGTTTCCGGATAGACAAGTCCAAGTAGCTTCATCTCACTGCAGAGCTGAGTCCGACGTGTTTTTTTGAGTTACAGTTTGAGCAGGTAGATCGGATCAGAGTGTTGGGTCGCACAGTGTGTGAACATACATCGTGAGCTGTGAACTCACTGTACGATGAAACCCTGTGGTTTCGTCATACAGTGTGAGCTGGAGCTGCATGCAATGACTGAAAAAAAAAAAACCGTAAAGGGTATGCCAGCTTAATTCAGACATGATCATTCATCACATTAAAACAGGACTTTACTGTATGTAGAAGTCTAAAAATGGGAGAATATTTTGCTATTTTGTGAAAGATTCCCTTTTATTATTTGATTTTCAATTATTTGGTTTATTTTATCTTAGCTAACAGCATTAGCACAGTCACTCATTTCTGCAATTCTCAAAATTGCACTCTAGAGGGAAAGATAGTGTGGTTTACAGCCTAATTTAGACACATCTCCTAATAAGAATAAAGCCTGTATTATGATGATAAGGTCTTAATATTATAAGAAACAGTCCATAGTAATATGAACATAAATTTGCAATACTTAGAGAAAAAGAAAAACACTTTTTGCAAGAACCAGTTCAGTTTAGTGGTTAGTATCCCCATCTGTCACATCGGACTCAGGGGTTCGATTCTCTTGATGGTAAACACTTTGGATAAAAGCGTCTGCTACATGGTACACATCTAAGAATGTTTGAGCTAATCACATAACATCACAGCCTTAGAGTTCACATACAAAGCCTAGCATTTTTAGACAGAAGACTGCTCTTTCTTTTAGAAACCTCAATACTGCTTTATCCTTGGAATTTTTCCACTTTTTTTGTTACCTTAGAGATCTTTTTCTTGTAACATCATATTTGTATATATTATGACTTTTTTTTATGGTAATATTAAAACATTTTTGTACTATTATGAACTTATCTTCTCGATTTTATGATAATATTTTCAAAATATGAAATAGTTCTTGTATTATTACAACTTTAAGCTGATATTATGAATTTTGTTTTTTACCTGAAATACACATATTACACATATTATGATGTTAAGATTGTAGGTCTGCTACTGTAAAATTATGCTGCACTTGTATTCTTGTAGCTCTAATATCATGATTTTATTTTATGAATCTTCTCTCATAATATTATAACTTTATCTTGTAATTCATAAGAAAATATAAATATATCTCTTAGCGTGCTGTTCGAGGGAAAACAGACACACTTGGCTCAATTCTTTAATAATGGGGATAACATTTTAATGTTTCTAAATGAGCTTGTATAATTTAATTTAATTGACTCGATAATCCAGCTGATTTTGGATGATATGAATGGTTATTTTAAAATGCATTAGTTATTTTTGCTGCACAATGAAATAGATATGTAAAACAAAATGTAAATGAAGACCTTGCACTTAAAAGTAAAAAGCAGCCTTATAATTTGATTAGAGTTTCAATCTACAGTAATAGTTTTTCTATTTTTTTTTTCCAATTATCAACTAACACATTTTTAGTTGTTGAATGGTTGCTTTTACAGAGTTAGGACCAAAACTTGCACTATATGGTTTCCTGCATCTTTGTAAACATACAACCCACAGCTTAAAGTAGCTGCTAAAGCTAATGATGCTAAGGAAAGTTCTACAATGCTTCCATTAAAAACACTTCTTTCAGTTCAAACACCAAATACTACCAAAGACATGTAGACATGTTTAAAGGAGGAACAGAAAGAAGGTGCATGCTGCAAAAAAATACATTTATAAATGTAACTGGAGAGAAAGGAAAATGATATGTGTTTACTGCAACTATAACTGTGAAAACACATTTGGCATAAGAATATATATCTTCCTTATCTATCAATGATTTTGGCACTGGGAGACCACAGTGCAGCTAACTTACTTGACCATTAAAATGGTCCTTTAAAGTGTGATAAAGCTGTTTAACATACCAGGGGCCCTGGCTTCCCTTCTGCCCCCTGGACTCCTGGGGTACCAGTAAGACCCTATGGAAGATTGATCAAAAACAAGTATTGATTTGTCAGAATTGATCTGTAACAATAACAAGAACTCTATTTCAAATATCAAAGACAACTCTTGCGTTACCCTTGCACCTGGTAGACCAGGCTCCCCTGGACGTCCGGGGTCCCCAAGAGAGCCTTTTGGGCCCGGTGGACCAGAAGTGCCACGGTCTCCTTGAGCACCCTTTCCAAAAGATGGGACACATTATTTATTTATTTTTTTATTATATCAATTAAACAAAATAAGAAAAAATCTGCAGAAGAAATAAAGAATACCTTTGGCCCGGGCAGGCCATCAGCACCAGGGAAACCTCTGTTACCAGGCGAACCCTAAAAGACACAGCATGGTATCAATCATTACTAAATCAGATGTCCAATTCAAGCAAATCAGCATTTTGGGAGAAACAAGGCTACTCCAGATCCATTCAACTCTCCACACAGGTTCCAGATAATACCATATATAACCAGATAATACCAGATGATACCTGACAGGGAGAAACCCAGATGGAAAAATTTTTAGAAAGCTTCAGCATCTTATGAGTTTAGCTACTGTAGTACACAGGCTTATTTGCAGATTTAGTTTGCATTGGACTTGTTTTGAGCTAAGGTAAACACTACAATAACACCTGATTAACACCATCATCCAAAGGTCCTTATTGACTTAGATCTTGTATTGTTACATCTTGTATTGTTACATTTTGTATTGTTCATAGGTTTAATATCTGTAAAATTTGCAGATTTGGCATCAACCTTTCCTAAAGAGTTGCTGATATAACATTTTTATAATTGTTTTTATAAAGTGTCTTTTTTTTAAAGACTTAGGGTTGTTTCTTCTAGTAACAAAAATGCATAAATTAAATGAATGGTAAACTGTAAAGGTAAGTATCTGGAAATGCATGAAGATTGCCATGGATATAAAGATGGACATAAACTGTTAAAAATAATATCCTCTGTAGCTTCTAAACAGGAACATGGGTGGATAATCCAACATATAACTTGTAAAAACCTTAAGGGCAAAATAGGAGATCATTCAGAACAAGGTGAACATTTAAAACGTTGGGGAAGTACCGTATTGCAGACATTGTTTTAGCAGGAATAAAAATGGTGACTTACTCTCTCACCGACGGGACCTGGAGGCCCAACAGAGCCGGGATCTCCGCGTGGTCCTCGCTTTCCTTCCTCACCCTGAGGTCCTATCACTCCCTGAGAACCTGGTGGACCCTAAAAAATATGGAAATACAAAACAAAATGCAGGATGAATGCTCATACCTGTCAATTTTTATCAGACATCAGTGATTTTTTGTTTTTTTTTATAGGTTCTTACCGGTTCTCCTTTTGGTCCTGCCTCTCCTTTGAAGCCTGGAACACCAACGTCTCCCTTTGAAGAGAATTTTATATATTTCAGACTCCATTACATGGGTGAAATATTATTTAAGGAACCAGAAATAAGTCAAAACTTTAACATTTACTCACTCCCTGTCCTTTTATGCCAGGCTGACCCGTGCTTCCCTGTGGTCCTGGTGGGCCAGGGGGTCCAGGGTGGCCTCCTGCACCTTGTGGACCCACATTACCCTGTAAAGAGGGGCCCATATTGATTGTGAAATGTACAGTTTTCTATTTTTTTTTTTTTTGGGCAAAACATAAAACAATAGTTCAACTGAAAAAATAAAAAGATCTACATACCACTGGTCCTTTAGTTCCTGGGCCTCCATCTGTACCCATGGGTCCCTGAAAACAAAAAATATTTGTTATGCGTCAGAAGTGTTGCATCACTTAAAAAAACTTCTACTATAATAAAGGAATTTCAGATAAAGACCCTCAGTCCAACTGGTCCAGGTCTGCCTAAACGACCCGTCTCTCCTCTTTGACCCTGTGGTCCCTCTGGACCTCGGACCCCTGTGGGACCAGGTTGTCCCTGTGGAAATCAATCACAGAGTGCATTAAACAACACAGAGTTTTGCTGCTTCATGTTTTCACAATAATAAAACATCACTGAGTATGTAGAGGCCTCTGTCAGATGTGTTGTTCTACTTGCCTTCATACCCGGAGATCCTGGATACCCTGCAGGACCGCTGAGACCTAACGGGCCCTGTTGTTTGACAGAAGTGGCAAGATGAGATTATAGAGCAATATAGTCAACATATTTATTAGCAGGACGGATAAAGAACATATCAGTCTCAATGTATCTTTTTAAAATGAAAGATTAAAAGGAAAATAGTGCAGCATTAACTTGACATACAGCTATGATTCCTTCGTGGTTTTTATATCATAAAGTAAGGTTTACCTTCTTAACTCTTTCCCTAAGGTTAAATAACTGATAACACAAACGCACTATGTTTTATGTCTTTACTTTAGAATAATAACAATATTTCTAAAGGCAAAAAATCTATCTGCTTGACATTGGAAAAGTTACCATGATGCTTTGGCTATTGTTTGTTTACAAACCTAGCCCAATTTGAAATCCTTCATCAAACCTTTTTTAACCATTACATACACCTTTCTGTTTCTCTATTCCAAATCTAACCTCTCCATTCAAAATCAATAGATATCCAAGTGAAGCTCCAACTTCTCAAAAAACATGTTGCAGTTTCTCAGGGACTGGTTCTTGATCGCTGCCTTATCAAAAAGATCAACCAGTCAAAGCCTCTGCTTCTGTCTGTATGCTGACAGTTCAAAAAGATTATAATTTACCATTAACTCAAGCTCATTAAAAGGTCTCTTAACCTTTAAAAAGCAGGTGGGGGTAAAAAGAAAAGCATGGAAGACCAAGTAATATTTTCAGATATAAAAGAAACAAATACACTTTATGTTAGTTTGATTCTTATGCACTTTGACGTACAAAAACTTATTTCAAAGTTAACTATTAGCTTTCGGTTTAAAATAGTAGCAATACATAAACAAAGATTAAGATATTAAAACAACACATAGTTAATCTTCGACATTTACATATTTAGCAATTAATAAGATATAGTTATTCATCTTATGTAGAAAAAATATTTTTTCACGATTCTTACTAGATTTAAAGAGGCATTATGGAGTTTTCCAATGATGCTGCCACCTGTGGCCAAAGCACAGAACTGCAGCTCTCTTTTACTCATTCTCGTTGCTTGCGCTAGTACTTAAGATTTTTATTTTTTTTACTTATTTCACCTTAAATTGAGTTGTCATTGTTGTCTATGTTGAGCTGGATGACAGCAAATCAAGAAAAATAGGCTACATGTACAGGCTTATAGATGCATTGATACTGAACTACCTAGGTCAGTCTGCTCATCTAACAATGTTTTAGTTGTAAAGGGTCAAATAAAAAGGCTATTTTAAAGATAGTTTTCAAAAAGCATAATATCTTTTTAAAGAGATGTAGAAACATGCATGCTAATGTTCAGTAAATGCTAAAAAGCAGAAATATGCACAAGTGAACTCACCAGTGGTCCAGGTTTCCCAATGTTGCCAGGCATACCCCGCTTCCCCTATCAAACAAGTTGAATCATTAAACAGTGTTGAGCTTTGTTTTTAGTATTTTTTTATGCTTTAATTAGTTCTGGTAGTAAAAGTTTTATAAATGTAAAATATATATATTTTTTTATTAATTGTTTTCTGGTAAAAGGTAACTCCTTGTTTTAATAGACTTACTGCGACACCGCTAGGTCCAGGGCGTCCTCTCTCACCCGGCATCCCAGCGGGACCCTGTTAGTCAGACCGAAAAAAAATTAAAATACTTATACAGTACCTGTTTGTTAAAAGAAGAGAACTAGTTTTCCACTTTTATCCCTGATCCTAACTAAATCAAATGAACTTTTTTTTTTTTTTTTACCTGCCACCACTTTACTTGACATAAGATACCTTAAATCCTTACTGTATATAAGTCACCTTGATCTCTTCATCTTTATTTTTTCCCATCCACTGTATGTATCTGGTTGCACTGTACATACTTCATGCACCTTTACCTCCTTTATGCATCTTCTGTTATTTATAGGAGCCAATGTCACAAGTGAATTTCTCCATTATGAGATCAATAAAGTTCTAGTCTAATCTAATCTAAATGTGGATTGACTTTGGGAATATTTAAACAAATTCAAAGGTATATTCCCTGGCTCTGTAAAATGGTAATACTTTGGACATACACTATACTTACCATTGGCCCAGGTCCTCCCATAGGACCAGGCGGCCCTGTGGCACCCTAGAAAAACAAACATTATTTTATTACTCCTTACAGATTTTACATTAACATATGCAGTCAGTCATAATGACAGTTCAGTTTTTATCAGGCATGTTTTAGGGATGACCCGTTGACTCCCTGTTACTAACTGCTTCTGAAGAATAGGCTTGCATTTTCACCGACTCTATGCAGATGACACTCAGATTAGCTGTGAGATTTGACTGTATGTCCTATACACGCCTTTTCTCTCAATGATCAATAACAATCAATCAGGGATAATGTTACTTCCCAGATTATTTCTGGGATAATTTAAAGTCAGTTTGCTCCTCCAGTCAATAAAGTACCAGACCTACCATTAAATGTTACAGCTTTATGTCAAATAGAAATTATAGAACTTTGTTTTTACAGACCCAATTCTTATATGGGTAAAAAGCAGCATATACCCAGTGGTAAATACAGTAAAGGATGTGTAATGCTGGGGGCCTAGGTCTTGAAATCATAAGGGTGATATCACAAAACTGTCATGAATGGCCATTAGGTCTAACACATATGGCTGAGTCATCAGTAAAATGTGGAGGGCGCCATCACCCTGTCACACTCTTTGTCTCATGGTTAAAGCAAACTTTAAATCAGAGAGATGTTCCTTTTTGTTAAAGCCTCTCCTTAATGTGTTAAAGGCATTGCTGACATGAACACAGATCAGACTGTTGATACTTTCTTTAGAAATAATATACCAGAGAAATATTTACACTCTTACATGACTTGGGTCTTGTTCATACCTTAGATCCAAGTGCTCCAGTTTCACCTTTTTGGCCAATTGGTCCAGAATGACCCTGAAGGCAAGAATCAGATAAAATTGGAACATATCACAGATTTGTGAGTTTTTTAAATCATTATCATTGTTGATCTATGAAGAATATAACAAACATATAAACATCAAACACATTCCCTTTTAAAATATAGTTTAAACGATTCACAAATAATGACATTTTTAATGTTTCTTGGAACTCACTCGGTGACCCTTCAGGCCAGGTGGACCAGGTGTACCAGGGAATCCTCTTGATCCCTAAATATGAGGAAAAAGTAAGATTTTTTTTTTAAATAAAAATGTTTTGTAAAAGGAGCTCCATCTCCATGAGCTATAAAGTTGGGAAAAGTTACCGGTGATCCAGGGAATCCAACCTCTCCAGCATTTCCTGCTATACCTGCTTCTCCCTGGATGGGTGAAATGACATTTAAACATTGCAAAACCTTTCTTAAATATGTTTTTTTTTTTTTTTATAAATACATGGCCAATGATGCATGGCTTCATTTGTAAACTTTTAAGGCAAGCATGCTTTATTCCACTGTCAAAAGTTGACATATTATCTAATCTTAATTTTCTGAATTCATATTTAAAGAAAACTAACATTCTTTACATTCTGAGTTTTAAAAAAAAAAGTATTTAAACAAATTTTTATTTAATGTGCTGTTCTAATGACTTTTACAACACAAATGAAAAACAACTAAAATATGACTGTGACGGGGCAGCGCGGTCCCTCCCGCTGATACGCATGCACACACACATACATACACAGAGAAATGCATGTGCGCACACACCCATTCAACTGCGAGTCCCTTCCCGTGTATGATAGTTACAGATCGATCGCTTTACTCACTTACATTAGCCTCTTGTGTGATGTGGCACGACCAAGGGTGCACACTTGGTGATGCTCATTAATCGGAACTCATACATTTACACTTAAACACATACAAACGTTTGCACTTACCCGTGGAGCGTTGTTTGAGAGAAAGTGGGCGGGGTATTTTCAGGATTTCTTTCCTGTTTGTTTTTCCTCATAAAGGAAGTCAGTGATTTCCGCTGGCAAATTTAATTGTATTTTTTTTTTTTTAGAAAGTAACTTCAGAATGGAAACAGAAAATTATTATTTTTTTTCTCTAGGAATAAATGTTTTTTTTATTATTTTTTTCCCCTTATTATTATTAAAACCAATACTCAATTATTTGCTGATCTAATTGTAGGGCGTGGCTTAGGATTTATAAGGAGAGCTGCTGACATTGCTGAGTCAGTCTGGCCTGGTTACAGAGAAGGTAACATTGCTGTGCAGTACAAAAGGTATTTTTTTTTTTGTCTGAAATGATGTAAATACTACATTTGTTGCCATACTATTTTTTTTTGTATTTTTCCCTGCTACTCTGCTCTTATTTTTGGGAGGTGTGAAATAAATATGATAAACTGAAGATGTCGACATGCCCTCCATGATTTTTTTCTCATGATTTTGGAGTCAAGTTGACCGTATCAAGGTCTAACACAGAGGCTGTTAGGAAGAACCCACGACAGATGGTGTCAGAAGTGGGATGGCATGTCGAAGGAAAACCATCCGCCTCCCAAAGCAGAGGACTGGACTGCGCTCTCAGCAGCAAGAGGAAGCTTCCACAGAAACAGCATGGGAAACTCAACAGTCTACATCCGCAGATGAGAAGATGGAGCAGCCACAGACTCAATTTGGTGAGTCAGGGAAGGAAATCGTGTTTCTGCTGCAAAACTTCATGGAAGCACAGCAGAAAAAGGAGGACTCATTGATAAACATTCTTCAAGACCTGAAAAGATCTATTCAGCCAGCAGTACAGAAACCTCCATCGAGTACTGGCTCAGCAAGTAGTCCAAGATATCATCTGCCAACTCCAGCCTCACGTCGACCGCTTGATTCAAGCTCATCATCATCCTCCTCCTCTTCTTCAACCCCAACTGAGTCCAGAAATAGTCGGTCAAGACAAAGGGTTCTTTGGGAGGGTCATTCGGATCCAAAGATGCTCCCATATGCAGCTGGTGAGGATATAGAGGACTATTTAATGCGGTTTGAGCGTATTGCCAAAACTTGGAAATGGCCAGAGACAGAATGGGCATGCCGACTTGTTCCATTGCTTTCTGGTAAGGCGTTAGCAGCCTACACAGCAATGGATGAAGACAGGGCCCACTGCTATAATGAACTGAAAACAGCATTATTGGCAAAATTTGACATATCTCCAGAGACCTACAGGCAGCGGTTCCGGTCAACTGTGGTTCCACCTGATGAAAGCCCGGCAGAAACCTACTCCCGACTGAAGGGGCTTTTCCGACGCTGGATTCGACCTACACAGCACACTAAGGAGCAGATTGGAGAGGCCATCATTCTGGAGCAGTTCCTGCGAGTTCTACCGCCTGAGATGAGGACATGGGTGAAGGAACACGAGCCGAAAGATGGACAGCATGCAGCAAAACTGGCGACACAGTTCCTGAATGCACGCAAGGGAGGCGGCGGTTCAAACTTCATCAGCAGGAACCGCAGGGTTACAGCGCAGCCGGTCCAACTGAAAGCTACCATAGAACGAAGCAACCGGGACTTTCCAGGTAACTTCTCCAGGGAACCAGACCACCACCAGCTGGGTAAGAACCTTGTTTGTTATTATTGCCAACAACCGGGCCACAAAGCTTCTGTGTGTCCAGTGCGCAAAGCTAAGGTCACGGGGGCCTGTTATCCACCCCGACTTGAAGAGGGGATTGTTGGGACGGAAAATATTGGCAGACACTATCAACAAATAACTGTTAATGGACAAAATGTGACTGCTCTTTTGGACACTGGAAGTTTCATCTCGCTCATAAAGCAGAGTCTGGTACCAGTGGGCCAGACAGATTATGGAAGAAAAGGGGACATTTTGTGTGTCCATGGTGACAAACATACATACCCAAAAGCAGACTTAACAGTTGTTATTGATGAACAACCATATCTGTTGACATTTGGTGTTACTGAAAACTTGCCAGTAGATGTAATTTTCGGTCGGGATTTACCAGTGCTTTTTGACTTGTTGAAGGAAAAGCAGTCCAATCAGATGGATTTTGATAAGGAGGTCAATACCCAAGTAAATGTTAATATCTCTTGTCCGGTGGTCACCAGAGCCCAAGTACAGGCCGGTGTCCAACCATTACCAGACCTGGACAGTAGTTTATGTGAGGGTGGCAAAAAAGGGCCAAGAAAAACTCGAAGCCAACGGCGTTTTGAAAAAAAGCTAAGGTTAAAAGAACCTGATCAGATAGATGCATTGTGGGACATACCAGAAAACATTTCTCTGTTACAACAAGAGGATGAGACTTTGAAACCACTATTCCTTAAGGCTGAAAAAGAAAAAAATGGAAATTGTGCGGTTGAACCAAGGTATGTTGTTGAACGTGATGTGTTGTATAACATTGAAAATAAGCGCAAACGTTTGGTAATCCCCGCTAGATGTAGACCTCTCATTATGTATTTGGCACACACATTGCCATGGGCGGGACATCTGGGTCGCCATAAAACATATCTACGAGCAGGTGCACGCTTTTACTGGCCAACAATGTACACCGATATTCAGACTTATTGCGCCACCTGCCCGGTATGTCAAAAAACATGTGCCACCCACAAAGCTGATAGGGCATTTCTTCAACCCCTGCCTGTCATTTCTACACCATTTCGCAGGATTGCCATGGACATTGTGGGCCCACTAATAAAAAGCAGCAGCGGCCATCAGTACATCTTGGTTGTGTCGGATTATGCTACGCGGTTTCCTGAGGCTTTTCCACTTCGTACCATCTCTGCTCCCATGGTTCTTCGGGCTTTAATGCAGCTGTTTTCTAGGGTTGGGATCCCAGATGAAATCATAACCGACCAAGGTACAAACTTTACCTCCAAGCTTATGCAACTGTTTTACAAACAGCTTGGTATTTCTCCAATAAAAACTACACCATATCACCCACAAACTGACGGTCTTGTTGAAAGATTTAATCAAACATTAAAAAGGATGCTCCAGAAGTTTGTGGATGACACTGGTAAGGACTGGGACCGGTGGCTGCCTTACCTTCTGTTTGCTTACAGAGAGGTTCCCCAGGCATCAACTGGCTTCTCACCCTTCGAATTGCTGTATGGCTGGGATGTTCAGGGGCCTTTGGATTTGCTCCGAAAGGGCTGGGAGTCACCATCTGCAGGTGAAGACAATAAAGGGATTTTCCAGTTTGTGCTGGAGATGCGGGAACGACTTTCCAGGTACCAGGAAGAAGCAGAACTCAACTTACGGGAGGCACAGAAGAACCAAAAGGCTTGGTATGACAAGCATGCCCGTCATCGTGAGTTCCAACCTGGGCAGAAGGTTTTGTTGCTTCTTCCTACCTCCAGCAATAAACTTCTAGCAAGGTGGCAGGGACCATACACAATCAGCCGGAAGATGGGCCCTGTTACCTATGAGGTACACCATCCAGACAAGAAAAAGAATCACCAGACTTACCATGTCAACTTATTGAAAGAATGGAAAGAGTCACCATTTCACCACAGTACGAAGGTTCTGATGGTCCATAAAGTTGACCTAGAGGACGATGAGGACACTGATCCAGAAGGTCTGATGACAACTGCTCCTCCTAAATTGGCACATCTGCAAGCAGAACAAGTCCTACAGCTCCAAGGTGTGTTTAAAGAAGTTTCCTCTCTTTTTTCACCCATTCCAGGCAAAACCACCCTGGCTCAACATGACATCCGGCTGAAGGATAAAACACCTGTGCGCCAGCGCCCTTACCGGGTACCCCAGCAACTGATGGGAAAATTGCAACTTGAAATAAAAGAAATGTTAAAACTTGGAGTGATTGAGCCTTCTAATTCAGAATGGTGCAGCCCAGTTGTCATTACTTTCAAGAAGGATGGGTCACTGCGTATATGTATCGACTTCAGAAAAATCAATGCAATTTCCGAGTTTGATGCCTATCCAATGCCTCGAATGGATGAATTGCTGGAGAAGATTGGTACTGCCAAATATATCACCACGCTTGACCTATGTAAAGGCTACTGGCAGATTCCTCTTGAGAAGAGTTCCAGGCCTTATACAGCTTTCAGAGTGCCAGCTGGGTTGTTCCAGTTTACTGTGATGCCATTTGGGCTACATGGGGCACCAGCCACCTTTCAGAGGCTGATGGACAAAGTCCTTCAGGGCTGTGATCATTGCAGTGCAGCCTACCTTGACGATGTGGTGGTCTTTAGCAATTCGTGGGAAAACCATGTCCAACATTTGTCCCTGATCTTGGGAAAGATCCAGGAAGCGGGATTAACCCTCAACCCTTCAAAGTGCGAGTGGGCACAAAAAGAGGCCCGATACTTGGGCTATTGTCTGGGAGGAGGAGAGATTCGACCACAAGTGGATAAAGTGGAAGCCATCAAGAACTGTCC
The DNA here is from genome assembly GCA_030533445.1 of Cyprinodon diabolis. Lineage (NCBI taxonomy): Eukaryota > Metazoa > Chordata > Actinopteri > Cyprinodontiformes > Cyprinodontidae > Cyprinodon > Cyprinodon diabolis. The sequence continues at coordinate 7,415,369 of CM060068.1, read as the reverse complement.
TAGACCTCGAACTAAAAAAGAAGTCCGGTCCTTTCTGGGGCTGGCTGGTTGGTACAGACGTTTTGTACCTCACTTTGCAACTATTGCAGCTCCACTAACATCACTGACAGGAAAGGACAAAAGGAACCCTGTAACTTGGTCAGATGAATGTGAAAAGGCATTCAGCATCCTGAAGACACTGCTTTGTTCTTTTCCTGTGTTAAAGAGCCCAGACTTTGATAAAAGGTTCCTAGTACGGGTTGATGCCTCTGCAGTTGGCTTGGGAGCAGTTTTGGTCCAAGGAAACCCAGGAGATGAACATCCACTGCTGTATCTTAGCCGCAAGTTACACCCACGGGAGACCAGGTATTCTACTGTAGAAAAAGAAGGCCTGGCTATCAAGTGGGCACTAGAGAGCTTGAGATACTATTTGTTGGGACGTGAATTTGACTTGGAAACTGACCACAGAGCCCTAACCTGGATAAACTCCATGAAGGACCATAATAGTAGGCTCACCCGATGGTACCTTTCACTACAACCATTTAGATTTAATGTTCAGCATCGATCTGGCAAAACCAATGTAGTGGCTGATTACCTGTCCAGGTTGCCGCACATCGTCAACCTCAGGGAGGAGGAAGATAATGTGACGGGGCAGCGCGGTCCCTCCCGCTGATACGCATGCACACACACATACATACACAGAGAAATGCATGTGCGCACACACCCATTCAACTGCGAGTCCCTTCCCGTGTATGATAGTTACAGATCGATCGCTTTACTCACTTACATTAGCCTCTTGTGTGATGTGGCACGACCAAGGGTGCACACTTGGTGATGCTCATTAATCGGAACTCATACATTTACACTTAAACACATACAAACGTTTGCACTTACCCGTGGAGCGTTGTTTGAGAGAAAGTGGGCGGGGTATTTTCAGGATTTCTTTCCTGTTTGTTTTTCCTCATAAAGGAAGTCAGTGATTTCCGCTGGCAAATTTAATTGTATTTTTTTTTTTTTAGAAAGTAACTTCAGAATGGAAACAGAAAATTATTATTTTTTTTCTCTAGGAATAAATGTTTTTTTTATTATTTTTTTCCCCTTATTATTATTAAAACCAATACTCAATTATTTGCTGATCTAATTGTAGGGCGTGGCTTAGGATTTATAAGGAGAGCTGCTGACATTGCTGAGTCAGTCTGGCCTGGTTACAGAGAAGGTAACATTGCTGTGCAGTACAAAAGGTATTTTTTTTTTTGTCTGAAATGATGTAAATACTACATTTGTTGCCATACTATTTTTTTTTGTATTTTTCCCTGCTACTCTGCTCTTATTTTTGGGAGGTGTGAAATAAATATGATAAACTGAAGATGTCGACATGCCCTCCATGATTTTTTTCTCATGATTTTGGAGTCAAGTTGACCGTATCAAGGTCTAACACAGAGGCTGTTAGGAAGAACCCACGACAATGACTTTTTGCAGCCAAGAAATATTGTAAAAGTTCAATATATTCAAAATGAACAACCAAAGCAAACTCTCATGCCACTCAGATTATGTCCCTCAATCCCAAGGATGTCATGAAAAAAATGCTTTACTTGAGTGCCAATTAATATGCCAGTACAACCTTATAAAACTGAGTTTATTTCCCTAATTGATTAGCATTTTATTTTGGGATATATTATAATTGGCCACAGCTTTGAAAAATTAGTGATGTATGCAACTCCGAGAAGTTTAACTCTCAGACTTTTTATTCCACTTGGAACAATAAACTGAACTTGACTTCATTCTTTTAATACAAAGATCAGATTGGCATGTATATAAGTTTGTTATGATCTGTTTTAATAGTTGTATTGTTGTAATTATATATTTAATATTTATTATATGTATTCAAAATTGTTCTTTATGTCTTGTAAAGTACTTGTTGTGAATTCAGGATGTATAAACTACCTGCACTGAATTCTAAACTTTCTTTTCTTTTTCTCAAAGGAATTTTTACATGTCTGAAAACATGAATGTGAAAACAGATGAGTCATGAAACAGTTGTCTGGCTACAAGATCAAACTGTTGACATGTCTGATACTATTTAGCCTAAAAAAAAATGAAAAAAACAGATACTTTCTCCAGTAGCAAAGCAAAAAAAAGTTGCTAAAGTTGGAAAATCTGAAATTCTGTTGCTTTAATTGTCTTGTGACAGCCAATCAGGACCTGCATTTGGCTCTGATCCGGCGTGCAGTAGATACAAAGTTGTACTCAATCAAATGGAAGATAGAAAACCTAATGTTGACATAGGATTAATTAAAAAGTGCTTTTAACAGGTTGGTGGGCGAGTTTTAATAGAGCAGTTGTAATTTAGACCTTATAAAGACTTAAATAATTCCTAATTTTTTGTCTTCTTGTAGCCCCTCTGCCCAGCGTCCTGCTCTGATCTCCCGTGTCAGCTCCAAAGCGGGCCCCGTCCAGTCGCTTCCTCTGCCCTGCTCTGGATCATTCTCTCCTTGCTGTCTTCCTCCGACCCCCTGCTGCTCCAGTCTGAGCTCCAGAATTCCCCCCTCACCTTACGTCTGCTCATCTTGAATGAATAAAGTGGCGTGATATGGTAAAATCCAGGCCCGCAATGTTAATTTGAAACCCAGCAAGCAGCAAAAGAAAAGCTCTTTCTAATTGGTGATGTGGTGAAGCCACATAAGTGGAGCTTGTTGCCCTCCATGCAAAATGCTTGCAAATTGTCAACTAAGCTACGGCGACAAATGTAACAACTTTGCTGCTGGTATCGCATTTGGTATAAATGCACTGTTATTGGCAGGTTCAATGCTGCCAGTAAGCTGGGTTTCTTATTCAGGTTTGGCCTTGGTAAAACTTCTATTTTCGATTTGTAAACTTTGCTAATTCCATCTGGTTTTGTGTGGAATCTCTGAAAATTCTGCCTTTTTACTGTAACACCTTAAACTTATGTTAAGTTGCACTCAGTAACTTTATTGTTTTCCCACTCCCATCTATACAAACCAGATTATAATAAGAGGATATAATTCTCAGAGCTGCAAAGACTCACATCTTCGCCGGGTTTTCCTGGTGGGCCCTCAGGTCCCCTCAGCCCTGGTGAGCCCTGAAAAAAAGTAACAAATTTTAGACACATATTGCATATATTGCATAATTAACACATATTTTGAATTATCTCCATGCAATGCAATGAAAAGTTTGAAAAGGATCTTCTTACCATATGACCTGGATCACCAACATCTCCTGGAGGTCCTTGTGGTCCAGGGTGACCCTTTAAAGGGATGAATAACACATTTCATGAAAAATAACAGATGGACTAACAGAATATTTTTGATAGGGAAGGTGACGCAGACTTACAGGTGAGCCATTCGGCCCCGGTGGGCCTCTTGTACCTGCTTCTCCCTACAACAAATATCATTAAGATTCAAATCAAGAGCTTCTAATACCAAAAATGTGAATCTTGACAAAGAAAAACCAAACAATCATTTCTGTCTCTAACATCCATCCATCCATCCATCCATCCATCCATCCATCCATCCATCCATCCATCCATCCATCCATCAAATGGCATTTTCTGGCAATCAGTTGATCTAATATGGATGGCTGGGGTACCGGGAAAAAAAAGTTCATTATCCAGGTTTGCCCGAAAGATAGTCTTTCTCAGAGCTACTATAACCAGATTACACATCCCTCGGCTGATTCATGAGATCCTCCAAGCAAGTACAAGATGCTAAATGCTCCTAACTCTTTCTCTCAGGCTGACCATGGTGACCCTATGGAGGAAGCTCATTTACTGTCCTTTGGTCATAATCTCTCAGCTGATGGTTGAAACATAAATGCATTGGGATATACAAAGCTTTTCTTGTATCTGTTTTGAGAATCTCAGGAAATTATCATTTTTGCAGATGATATTTGCCTTTTTTGTCTGTCTGACAGGGAGGGGTTTAATGGATATTCTAATCAAACCCTCAGACTATCGTCATAAACATGGCCCAAACTACCACACAGCTCATGCGAGGTATGCATACCACTTAAACCTGTAGATGCATATCCTACTCATACCATGAATTGAACTAGAAACAATTTGCCTCCATCTAGTGGTCAGAGTTATACTGAATTATGTCACATTTTCTAGATTTTTTATCAAGTAGTGATAGTTGGCTCACAATAACTTCATGTTTCAATAACTTCATGTTTTTTATTGCAGCAGCTTTGATGTTGAAGGAATGCAAAATTTCACAGATCTTCAGATATTGTTTCCAAATCTGTATTCCTAATCTCTATGAAAGAAAGTAAAAACAAACAGCTCACCTTCTTTTGTGCCAAAAGGTTTAGTATAGGTAAACTAAGCTGTCATTCTTTAAAACAACCTTTTCTTCACCAGAACTAAAGTTGTTTGAAAAAAAGGTCAAAGTTCTGGAGGGAACGGTCAATGGGAAACCCAGTGCCTCATTTATCCATCCAACTGCAGATACTGTAACAATATCTTAAAATCAAAATGAGCTCTGGATCTTACAGCAGATCAGTTCACAACATACCCTGGCGCCACTCAACATGTGCTGTGGTCCTGTTTTCGAATCCACTCCTTGAGCCATTTGAGCTCCCAGTCCCTGCAGGTCAGATGTTTCAAATTAGATTAGTTCAGTTTCAGAGGATACAGCGGATAACTATGAAGACTCACACAAATATTATACAGCATTTTGAAGCATCATGTCTCTTCTTACAAAAATACTCACCCCTGGGTGCGATGGAGGACCTGGAGGTCCTGGTTCTCCAGGTTGACCTGGTATACCTGGTTCTCCATCATATCCTGCTGGTCCACGCAGTCCCTATGAGGTAAAAAAGACATTGACTCAGATAGGCTGTAACTCATGTATTAGACGTTTTTGAAAAATTGGTTAAACTGAAGCCTTTAAATAAAAGTTACTCCATGCTCCTATTTTTAATCTAATCCCACTGATTGACTTTAATCTGGTTTACGGATATTTGGTTAAACTCCGAGAATAAATTCTACATCACTCTGCCTGTGTTTTTGTTTGCTGAGGTCCAGATATGTTGAACTAAAAGAAACCAGGCTACTTGCCAAAAGACTATCCATGTTAACCAATATGTCAAGCCAAAAAATACAATATCAAATGTGTCTTCCCTGGAAAGGACTTAGCATTAAACCTGGTCCATAAATAGTCAACATTGTTGAGTTTACATTATTTGAAAGGTGGTTCCAGACGGGTAATGTTCCACCAAACAACAAACGGAATCAAGGTTTCAGCTTCGTTTTTTGGAAGTAATTCCCTCCTTCATGACTTAATCTGTTCTGTGCAATCCCACATCACCTCTGGTAGCAAAGCAGTGCATTATACAGCCACCACCCTGTTTCATAGGCCTTAGCTTAGCTCCTCTTAATATAAAGTACTTCAATGTGTCTCAGTCTTTGTCTTGTCTGCCTTTTCCATCAATTAATGATTTTATTGTCCATTCAGACAGCTTCAGATTTCAGAAGTTTTTGATTTATTTAAAGGGAGATATTTTTGTTTCCTGATAAGCAACCTAATATATATATATATATATATATATATATATATATACATATATATATATATATATATATATATATATATATATATATATATATATATGTATATATATACATATATATATATATACATATATATATATATATGTATATATATATCTATATATATATATATATAGATATGTATATATATATCTATATATATACATATATATATATATATATATGTATATATATATGTATATATATATATATGTATATATATATATATATATATATATATATATATATATATGTATATATATATATATATATATATATATATATATATAGCTTAATTTGCGCCACTATTAACTGCAGTTGGGGTTGAACAATTTCTTTTGCCACTCCTATTTTAAAGGGATGACTGTAAATACTTAAACACTGACTTAAAGCATTATTGTTGTAAAAAGAACAGTTGATCATTAAAAGTCATTAAAGTCTAAATTATTGGGACTTTTCAATGGATCATGGGAACCTCCTCCTCCTGCTGAAGGTCATTACAGGGAATCAAGGTAAAGAAATTTTTCTCATCATCATTTTTTAAATGGATTCTTAATTGCTATCTAAGAATTTGTAGATTCTGCAGTCTGTAAGCCTTCTCTTGGCGACCTAGTGGTTAGGGCATTGTGCTTGGAATCCAGAGGTTCTGAGTTCAAGCCCCACTCCTGCAGACTGCCACTTTGGTTGGGAAACACGTTTTGAAATAAATGTGACACAGATAAGTTATGTGCATAAGTAGTTTAACATATATGCAATTATGCTTATTTTGCTCTTGAGCGCTTTGAAATAAACGCCATACTGTAAAAGACCCTTAACCCCAGACTGCTCCCCGGGTGTCGCACAATGTCAGCCCACTGCTCCCCAAGGGGATGGGTTAAATGCAGAGAGTTTATTTCATTGCTCTGTACTTGTGGCGGTGTAGTGACAATAAAAAGCTGGGAAAAAAAGGGTGCGAAGACTGAAAGTAACGTACAGGTCTTCCTTTGTGTCCACGAGGTCCTCTCTCTCCTGACGGGCCGGGAGGTCCCTGTCGAATAAAGAAGTCTTTTCAACTAACAGACAATCACAATAATGCCATTTTTTATTTTTATTTTTTTCATTTTAGCAGAGAGTTATTGTATTGTTGATGTTTAGACTGAGGTGGACCAACTCCGATACTGGGGTCTTAACCGGGATGCTCACCATGGGTCCTGGTCGGCCTCTGATTCCCGTCACCTGCAAAGAAGTCCCCCAAAACAGCAGTCAGATGCTGGTCTGAGAAATTTGGATGGATTAAGATATGCTGTGTTACTTACATATGGAACCTCTCCTGGTTCTCCTTTCTGACCCTGAAAAGACAGAAGGAAATCAGGTTCAGACTCATGCTGTATTAGAGGGATCATAGCACCTGACTGACGTGATGAAGCTGGAAGGAATGGCTGTCTTACCTTATAGACTCTGCCTCCACCTACATGATGAAAAAAAAGATTACATTTTAGGATTGTCAGCCATTGGTTGTTGAAAGAGCCTTGCAAAAAGTATTCACAACCCTTAAGTTTTTACACTTTTATTCCCAACCAAGCTAATCCATGTGTTTTATTTTGATTTCTATGAGGTGAACCAATATCAAGAAGTGAATACTGTACCTGAGATGGGGATGAAAAATATAGAAAAAAACACAAAGTTTGGTGTAAATATTCACCCCTGTTTAAAGTAGTTCTCTTTATTTAAATCCATCCAACATAACCACCATTAGCATTTTATTCATCAGTAAACAGAACTCTACTGTGTGTGATTTCATCTGAGTCTTATTCCAGATGGTTTGGCTCAGGCCTCAAGGGTATCCTTCAAAAAGCAGGAGAACAAATGGCATCATAAAGATCAAGGAACCCAACAGACAGGTCAGTGATGATTTGGAGAAATTTAAAGCAGAGTTAGGCTTTAAAACTACATTCAAAGCTTTAAACATCTCACAGAGTTCTGCTCGAACTGTTGTCTAAACCTGGAGAGGGGATGGACTCACTGGGGACCTGCAAAGGCAAATGTCCTACTAAACCGATTTATCAGATAGGCAACAAAGAAAACCTCAGTGATTCCTGAGGAGCAGCAGTGGTCAGCATGTATCTCTGCCAGCATAAAAGGTCAATATTCATAACAAAGAAAACTGTTCATTTCTTTGATAAAAGTTTTTATTATTTATTTATTTACTAAAGATAAAAGTAGGGAATGCTGGGAACAGCTGCACCAGGGGAAGATTGCAACATGTCATTTTTTCTCCAAACCAGAGGGATGACTCATATTACACTTGCAAAATTGGATGTGGTCTGTTACAATATAAAAAACACAACAATGTTTTTAACATTTGTTTTTGGTACTGCAATTTAATATACTCCATTGGGTTAGAGCTGGAAAAGAAGATTTATAGGTGTTTTTATGCATGCCTTATTATAACTGTGTGTTTTTGTGCTCTGGAAGGTACAACCAAAATTCTAACTGTATAAAAATATGTATATATTGTATATAATGTCAAAAATTGAAGTGTATTGTTAGATGAAATTATTTAACTTAGTCAAAAATAGATAGTGGCGCGATATGACAGTTTTACAGCTACATATAATATTATTCACGTTTTAACTGTTGTTGTTTTTTTCTATTGTTTTAAAGGCTTAGTTGTCTCAAAGGTACATTTCCCATAAAAGGGAAATCATCAAATGCCTACTGGATTTTAAATCAGTTTTAATCATTGACATCTGCATTTAAAACCAACTCATCTAAATAAATATACAATTGTTATCTGATCAAACAATATTTTAACATCTGGAACTTGGAATTTAGAGGCAAAACGTGAAAAATTACAGGTATTTTATTTAATCAGTTTTAAATAGTTTTGACTGTTAATAGGTAGGTACTTTGTTGTCTAAAAAAATCAAACCGTCTCTTAGTAACAGAATTAAAAGGTAAAAAAAGTATGCAACTGTCTCTGAGATCCAACTATATTTAAAATTTGTTTCCCAATCCCAAATTATTTCTTATGTTTATTTACTACTTTCGTGTCAAATGATTATCTTAACAGATTAGCCTCCTGTCTCTGTTTTTGAGGAAAAAGGTTGTTTGGTAAATATTCACAGTTAGATGCCTCTTATAGAATAGAATAGAATAGAATAGAATAGAATAGAATAGAATAGAATAGAATAGAATAAAATAAAATAAAATAGAGTAGAATAGAATAGAATAGAATAGAATAAAATAAAATAAAATAAAATAAAATAAAATAAAATAAAATAAAATAGAGTAGAATAGAATAGAATAGAAAATCCCTTTATTGTCTCACAATGGGGTAATTCCGGTGTTTACAGCAGCAAAAAGAATGTAGAAAACATGGTCATACATTTGTGGACCCTAGAAAAATGTATAAGAATAATAGAGAAGAATGATAGAAGAGTTAAAAGATAAACAATAAAAAACTGTACTGTAAAGTGTTTTAACAAGATAGAACTGTGCACCTTGAGAATAAATAACCAATATACAGCTATGGACATTTTTACAGTAATGGACATTTGAAAATAGCAGCAACATCAGAGATGTGCAGAATGACAGCAGCATGTTATTTAACTGACTAAGATAGAAACTGTGCAAAATCAGCATGAATGTAACAACTTATTGAGGTTGCTGGGAACAGTGGTGGTTCTAGAGTCTTATAGCAGCTGTGAGGAAGGATCTGTCATAACGCTCCCTGATGCATTTAGGGAGCAGCAGTCCATCACTCAAGGAGCTCTCAAGTTCTGCAACAGTTTCAAGCATGGGGTGGGAGACTTTATCCAACAGTGATGTTAATTTAGTTAGGATCCTTTTGTTTTCCACCTCCTGCACTGAGCCCAGAGGGCGTTATGTGACTCTAAGAGTTATTCCTTCACTGAAAACTGTTTCTATAGCTGCAATATAAGTTACAGCTATAGAAAGACTAATGGACACTGAGTCTATGTTTCAAGCAAATTTTGTTTGTTTACTAATTTTCTCTATGAAGTTTCTTAACTATATATTTGTCACAATATTTTTTTCAAAGGTCGACAAGAAGTTCTCCATGTATTTCTGCTGTTGGGAAACCATACAAATTGATTCATTGATCTTTATTCTGTTTGCATATTTCAGTGATGTAGACTAAACCTATGAACTGTATTATTAAAGTATTTCTGATTCTGAGCTTTTTATTTTTTTATTTATGCACAACTTTTAATCCATTTGTCTGTAGGCCTATCCTATTTGTAAATACCTGCTAAACACAATGGTTTAGTTTAGCTATAGTCTCTGTCATTAGCCACAGTCAGCTCTAGTAGAAAAATTCAAGAATTGGTCCAATATAAGCCTGAGTTTTAGTCAGTCCAATATTTCAGATAGCCCAGACGGTAGAATCTCTACACAGGGCATCTATCAAACATCCATACCACAAATCGGGCCTATATAGAAGAGTGATAGGAAGACACACAATTACTGAGATAAAGCCCAAAAAATACATAAAATGCTCTGCTCAGAGGAAAGAAAAAAAACATTTTTAGTCTACATGTAAAATTGTATGTGTAAGTTCAGATCAGAGAATTGTTATGTGTTAATGGCCTTGTCAATTTACAGACAACAATCCTAAAGAGAATGGGTACAAATTTCAGTTCAGCTACTTTTAAAGTTAATAGAGAATAAACCTGTAAAAAAAGAAAAAAGCACTTCTGCCCATCTTTTAGTATTTTCACAAGAAAAAAACATTTGTCTTAATTTTAAGCAGCTCAGTTTGTGTCCAGCAGTTCTATAAGCTCACCTGAGGTACCTGTCCCGCCTCCGGTGTTTGGTGAATCCGCCTGACAGACTGGGCAGCACTCACCATCCGGGACGTATAACTTCTCACAGTTAGTCACGTCATCACACTGGATGTCTTCGCAGAGTACTTTTCCTTCGTCACAAACGCAGATCCGGCAGACAGTCGGCTTCCAGATGTCCTTATTTTCATAGATCTGTCCATCATATTCACAGCTGCCTTCTGGAAAACAGAGAGGAGCAGGAATCTGTATTAAGTTTATGGGAAAATGCTTTAAAAACAAGTTGTGTTATCAACACAAAATTTGTTAAAAATAACTGAATCAAACTCTGTGGACTAGTCTGCTTATGGCTACAAGAGATAAAAACCCCATTTGTATTTCTGATACTACAGCATTGACCACTTGTCCTGAAACATGTTTATTGAAAAAGGAACAATCAAGTAAACAACAGAACGTGTCTCTAGAAGCAGCAGGAGGGGAAACATTTTTTTCAACAGAGAAAAACCTTTTTGAAGCTCCGCCAAACTTTCCAGAAACATCACTAAATTTAAGCAATTTCCTCAGATTGAATTGGCCCTTTGATCCTTTCATCACTTTCTGCACATTCCTGATGTTTAAGGTTTTTCTGTCTCAGTGAATTCTGATCCTGGGCAATCGATAATCTCTCCACTTTCATCGCAACATAGGTAAATTTATTCTCAAACAGCATACCTCTATAAGACTTATAGTTTTAAGTCAGATCAGCCCAGAGTTAATTGAAAAATACACTCAAACTTCAATTCACTCCAAGTATTGTATAATCCAGATAGACATAACTCATCAAAGCCTCTTTAACCCTTCATATCTCTCACATCAAACACAAAGCAACACATAGAAATGTACATGTGGCCACTGAAAGGTTCAAAATCCCATAGATCACAATTTATTTTCTAATTTAACCAAAAGATGATCTACAATGACTGAGATATTTAAGATTTTTATTCTTGTCTGTTCTTCAGCAACCAGTGACTCAGCATTTTCTGGAGCTCCTGGTTCCTATTGCATAGCAGTTTTGTCTTTTTCATGATGATCCATCATCAAGTACGCTGTAACTTAACTCAGCTTGGCCAAAAAAAGGAATAGAATGTTCTCTAAAATATTACATTTTAGATGTTAATGCATCTAAGATGTTACTAAACACACTGAGAGGAAAAAAGGGGTTAAAAAACGTTGCAGTGAAGTCTCCATATTTTAGACATGAGGTTAGTGTCTGTAGAGGAAGCAACTTTCAGAGGAGGAAAAAAAAAACAGAAGAGAAATGCTTTCCCCCAGCATCCATTCAATTTTTAGACATTTGAAGGTTTAAGGCTCCTTTACTGATTCAGGTAGATTAGTTTAGCAGATTTTAAATGTCTTAGCAAAACAAGATCCGTTAAAAAAATATGCACTCGAAGCAAAAAGCTGCACACAAAGCTCTCCAGACTCCTCAAATCAAATTAAAGCAGGACAGAAGAGGAGGAAAAGAGTTAATAATAGGAGTAATATGCGAGAAAGTAAACTCTTACAAAAACTAACATGTAAAAAACAACTAAAACAATCTGGACCTGAAAAATCTTTTACATCTTTTGAGATCGACAGACCTATTTCAGTCTGTCCAGTTCAGTAAAAACACTTAAAAAAATCCACATTCAGGAACTAAAAGTTTTGGTGTGAGGGAGGAGAAAGCGCTTGACATGAGACAGAGACCTGTTGTTCCCTTTAAAGGGATCTTCACCTGTTTCTGCTGCAAACAGCAGGTGGCAGCTGTGAGCTTCATTCTGCAGGTGATACAGGTTAGACATGTCAAACAAGTCCTCAAGGTCCAGTATCCTGCAACTCTTAGACATCTACCTGGTCCAAAACACCTGAATCTAACTGTTCGATTATCTCCTCCTGTCCAGATTCCTGGAAAGGACCGCTTTATTTCTTTCAGGTGTTTTAAAGCAGAGACGCATCTAAAAGGTTCAGAGCATCGGCCATCGAGGACTGAATTCTGACATTCCAGGGTTGGAAGGAGGAAAAGGAAGAGGAGCAACACAGAAACAATGTCTGTGTTTTGTTTTTGTTTTTTTAGCTCATAATGGAAAATAGTTGTTTTTGACAGCCCTTCTAAAAAAGACTGAAATATCAAGATTTATTAAAACTACATTTTAAATTTAAGGAAGAAAGATTACGATTGTTTGAATTTAAGTCACTTAAACGTTGCTCCAGTGCTGAGGTTTCTGCTCAGCTCCCTGGAGGTTCCACAACAACATCTCATTTAGGCTGGTATATGGACTTCGACTGGATAATTGAAACACTCTGATTTCTGTTTTTCCTGACATGACCTTTGAGCTCCTAACTGAGGTCCTAACACTTGAGTCTGGGATGGAGCTTTTGCAGTTTTGATCATTTCTCATCGCTTTAAGTTCAACTTTTGGCCTGAATCAGCTAAGATGTTTCCATTTTAAAATACTCCTGTCTTCAGATGGTTAACACATAATCGTCAATGATTTATAGGAAGCATCTATTGCTTCTACAAGGTTTTACAGAGGCTTAGGTAAAGAGAAGAGGACATATTTTGCTGCTAAACGGATCTTTCTTTCCAACATGTTTTTATCTCTGTTTAAGAAATGTTGACAATCTGGAATCAGTTTTTCTACCACTAAAGCTAGATTTAAACATTTCTAGAAGCTTTTAAAAATCAGTTGTAAAATCTGCTGCAACATAGAAGCCAGAGAGGATGTGCTTTCTTTTATTATGATTGTAATACTCCTTCCTAAATGGGAACTTAAAAGACCAAACAATACATGTAAATTACTAATTTACATTTCCTGGTCCTTTCTGCATGGAGTTTGCATGTTCTCCCTGTGCATGTGTGGTTCTCTCCGGGTACTCCAGCTTCCTCCCACAGTCCAAAAACATGACTGTCAGGTTAAATGGCTTCTCTAAATTCTCCTTAGGTGTGAGTGTGTGCGTGAATGGTTGTTTGTGCTGTCTGACCCTGTGTTACCCTGCAATAGACTGGCGACCTGTCCAGGTGGTACCCCGCCTCTCACCCATAGACAGCTGGAGATACCAGCAACCCCAGCATGGATAAGTGTGACGGAAAATGTATGAATGATTTAAATTGAAAATAAATGGATAAAAGTAGACAAAACCAGACAATGTCATATAAAATTGATTCATTACTGTTTTCAGATGAACATTTACATGAGTATCTATTATAGAGATAGAGATAGGCACTAAAGTATATAAAAAGATTTTAAATAATTATATTTGCAGTAGATTTGAAATAAGAGAACATTTTGAAATAAAAACCTGCAAACAAATATGTGTAAACAGATTAAATACCTGCTAACCCAAAATGGCTGAATAAAACAATGATTAGTGAGTAAGAAAACTTTACTTCTTAAAGGTAAACCAACAACTAGACCAGATCTTTTTTTCTCCTTTAGACACTCTTAAAATGAAGATAAGAAAAAATAAGTCAGCTACAGCAAATCTCTGCTTGGTGTTCCTGTTTACGTACAATCTAGCAGCTAACTGCCTCTGTATCTAAGAAAAGGTAATAAGAGCCAATAAGACAGCTCCTTATAGGATGGTCTATATTTTGTTATAAAGATTTGAAACAATAATAACACATTTGATATATTATATTGACATTAAATCGGCGAATACAAATCACAAAAAAATACAGAAAAAAATATGGTTAAGATTTGGAGATAGCTATTACCAATTTAATGATACCATTGCTGGTAAACATTGCAACAACACCAATACACCAGAGTATTTCCATTTCTTATTTACGTAAGAGCTAGCATTTGCTCTGGAGAACAGCTAACTTGTCAGGAAGTTAGAAACATTTTAGGGATTATTGTTCTGTGGCAAACGGCATGCAAATAATTTAACATTCTATGGAGCTGTGTCTTAAAAGAATTGCATGAATCTTTTTCCTCCCTCACATGGATCCATGCATTCATCTTTAGCTGTCAATAACGAGGTTAGATGTTCTAAAAATGGAAAAATGAATTAAAATGAGAGGAAATCAGAGTTTTGGAAATTGCACAAAATGGAGATTTACTGTTTCTCCGCATTCAGAATGGGAGGAGGTTGCTTACAAAGCAGGAGATACAGGAATTTGTCAGTTCAGGAAGAACGCAGTCAATTTAAACTAGTGTAACAAGCTGGAACGAAATCTGGATCCTTAAGGTTTTCAGGTTTTTAATTTGTTTAAACTGATCTACATTGATGGGCTTAGGATAAGACTTAGACAAATTTTATCGCTATTTTGTATGCACAGTGCATACAAAATTACATTTCCTTGCGTACAGCTTATGACAGTGTAATGATTTTGCAGTTGAAATAGATAAACATTTCCAGTATGAGGTGCAGCAGTGATCAGAATGTAAACAATGTAGATGAAAACTTTCAGTGCAGAGCAAAAATAAAAATGGTGCAAAATGCAGTAGAAACATTGGATTTTGTCCTATTTAAAAGAATTATAGAAGTTGGTTGGTAGTGTAAAATAATGTGAATCAGAGTCCAGTTTAGAGCTGGACCCACTGCTGTGGATGCCTCTTTAACATCCATCAGCCATTGGCTTTATCTTCATGCTTCCTTCCACCAGATGTGTGTATTTAAGATCTGACACTCCTTAATACAGCCTGAAGGTTTGTTTTTGCTCTGAGGAGTCGCCAACTTGATGTTGTCTGAACTGCAACCAGAATCAAAAACGTCAGGATTTTTTCCTTTACTGAATCTGAAGAGACACGTTTAAGTCTCTTTATAATAAGCCTTGTAGTCGGAGTCGAACTGCAGCTCCTTTCTGTGCTGACACACAGAAACGTCACACCGTCTAGCCGAGCTATGTGTTTTTTTTTTTCCTGTCGTGGTTTGAGACTTGAAACGCTGCATGTCGACAGAGTTGAAGATTACTGGCAGGGACGTGTGGGTTTTTTTCATAATGAAAAAAACATAACCACAAAGCCTCAAGAAGAGAAGGAACGAGGAGGGAAGTTCACTTTTCACCCCCATCTCAGCTAATTCACCTCCAGGTTTTCCACCAGTCAGCTTTTCTCCTCCGGTCTGAAACATTCAGAGCTTTTCCACATGACTCATGTGTCTGTTCTGCAGTTATCACAAAGAACCAGACTTCAGACATATTACACACAAAAATACAGCTTTGTCTAAAGCAGGAGAAAAAAGTGGGGATACTACTCCTGTGATGTAGCTGGCAGATGTGAGAGAAAGAGAGGCAGTTAGTTTATGGGTTTTTATTTGGGCTAATATGGAAATATTCATAACATAACGTGTTTGGCGAGAAGGTTTGGCAGGAAGAAGTCAGAGGGGAGGTTAGAAAATGACCAGATGGAAAAAGTGAGTCATTTCAAATTAAATGTTCATTTCTAATACAAGAAAAGGCCCTAATACATATAGTAAACTGTCTCCTTATTTAAATAATACAGTAGGTTTGATTTATAAAATAGTGAAGAAGAAAACCTTCCTCTGTGGTTTAACATAGAGGGAATGAGTCCTGGTCCAGATGAGTTACAGCTGCTGAGGAATAACTCTGCAGCAGATGCTCCTTCCTGCTTTAAAGCCCTCTGAGTCGCAGCCAATCATAAATCTTCCCTCTGGAAAAACTCTCAGCCCAGCTTGAATCTTGTTTTTTTTAATGCTAAGGTCCAGTTTTAGAAACATTTCGACTCAGAATCAGACCAGAAGAAGCGGAGTTGTAAGATAACTCCTCCTGCTTGTTAGATGTTTAGCGCAGAGCCGCTGTGATGCAGCTTAGAGCAGATCTTCAGCTCGGCTTCAACAAACAAAGCTCTGAACCTCCAGGGACGGAAGAGGGAGGGGGGAAGAAACCGGGGCCAGGAAAGTTGAAATGAATAAGCAGCTCGCTGATTACATGTCTCTGCGTTTCCATCAGCAGCCCCCCGACTCCTGTGGGTCTCTTTCTTTTAAGAGGTAGCCACAGTTATGAGCTGCTCTCATCCCATGTTCGACCCAGGGAAGGTTGTGGTCTCTCTCTGAATTACAGCCCCCCCTTCCTCCTCTTCCTCATTATCTATGGCTGCTCTCTACTGGATTCCACACAGATGGATCCCACGTGAGACATTTTAAAACAGAACGGTAAATATAATAATAAAAATAGATTATGATTAAACTTTATTGATTTCACATTGGAGAAATTTACCTCTGCATTTAACCCTTCCCCTTTGGTAGCAGTGGGCTGCCATCATTCGGCGCCCGGGGAGCAGTGTTGGATTAAGGGTCGTGCTCAAAGACCCAGAGTGGCAGTCTGTGGGAGTTGGGCTCAAACTTAGAACCTGAGGATTCCCAGCTCTATGCCCTAACCACTAGGCCACCACTAAATCTAAATCTGTGATACTGAGATGCTTTAGATATCTCACAATAAAACTGCCTCAGGTGTTAAAAGCTGGATCCAATCAGCTCTGAATAAGCTACAAATTACAGTATTGTGCTTTAGTCTTTTTAGTAAAAGGATCAGTTAGAATAAATAGCTTTAACAATCAGCAGGTTAACAGTTAACAACGCTTAACTCTTGGTGGCCTGGTTGTAGGCTTTCACTGAGGTCAGGGTCAAAGGTTAAAGAAAAGGTTAAATTGGTCATATTGCTTAAAACGTGTCGCTGGATAGAACCATGTGCCTCTTAATCAAGATTTAAATCTTATTTTGTTTCTTTCTCTTCGATGATGAAAAATTAATAATTTTAATATGGGAAAGCAAAGCAAAAGGCTGCCATCTTGTTATAAATTGATGTCATAAAAAAGCCTTTTTTGTTTTATTTGATTTTTTTTTTTTATATTAAGGTTTCCCTTCCCTACAATTCATCTTATTTTCAAGACAAGATAAATCCGGTGTATATATCTGCTTTTCTTTGTTAACCAAAAAAAATGTGCTTTTTCGTATGACAATCATTTAGTTAATTTAAACTTCTTCACCAGGGGTCTTCAATGTTTTCCCGGCCAAGGACCCTCAAACTGATGGCGACATGGAGCGGGGACCTCTAATTATATATATTCTATGAAACTGTGTTATACTGATCCTATAGTCACTCTATTTCATATGGAGTAATCTAACGAAAGTAATCTCTCCCTGGGATTATTAAAGTATTTCTGATTCTGATTCCTGGTTGATGGGACAGGTGTTGTGAATGAACTGGTGCCCAGCTTGAAAAAGGTCCTGTGTGTTGCTGAATGTGTGCATTGATGACAGAAAGACATCTTCTGCCTCCATTTATCTGTTTCCTACAGTGTTGAATTCATTTTAATGTGGATTTAAAGACATTTCAATTAGTGAAAAAATTGAAGGTCTAATTAACCAAAACATTCTCGACCCCCATGCAGTACCTCTGTGGACCCTCTGTTGAAGACCACCATTCTACACAACAAATGTTAACATGATTTCCATGTTTATCTACACTTTAGTTCTTCTAACTTAAAAAAACTACTTGCAAACATTTCCAAATAATAAAAGAAAAACTTATCCTCTACAAAATTGCAGCTTTGCTTAATGCTAATGAATAGGCAACATTTTATTAGCATCTAATTGGCCTAAAAGTTCATTGATACCTGATTTATTTCTTTATAATAAATTAAGACCCTGACTCTGTTTATGCCATTTTAACCCCTTAAGCCCGGCTTATAAAGTCTGAGGGTTCATCCATAGGTTATAATGGGGTTTCAAGGTGTTTTGCAGTGTTTATTTTGGAAAAAAATTTGGCGAGGCTAAATATTTTTCTTTTTTTTTTTTCTAGTTTAATCAACTATAAATCAGACATAGTGACATTTAAAATAATGGCTCCACCTGAAAAATATTCCTCAATGCCTTTCTGCTTTAAAAAAACAAACAATTGTATTTCCAAATTCCCAAATTTATAGTTTGGGAGCTGTATTTTCTTTAATTCACATATGTAATTTCAATTGGAATTTGCTCCTAAGACCCTGTGGGCTTAAGAGGTTAAAGTTCTGATGTGTTCATCCAGCGCAGCCAGACCCTCATCTTCATGTATTAAAAGTAAATAATGACAAATCATTAAAAAAATAAAATAAGGGAGTATGTAAACGTTTTTGTCTATTATAGAATAGACAAAAACTGAAACACAACATAAGAAAGCTATTACTGCAACAATACACGTTTAAAAAAGTACTTTAAAAAAAACTTATGGTACAGTAGGCATATGGTCCATTTTAGATTAGCACAAAATTACCGTTTTAACTTTATTTTTAATGATTTCTTTATCAAGCCAATTGAAATAAATAAAGCAAACAAGGTGGATTCATGCTGAATGGTTAAAGATAAAGACTAAAGGCTACCCATTGGCAGCAAATATCCTGAATCACCAGAAAGCAAAAACAAACGAAAAAAGGGAAGAAAAGAAAAGGTCCGCTTGTGTAATTTCTTCATTATCTATAACAATTAATTTCCCTTTATCCCTGCAGTTTTCTCCAGTAATGTTGCATTTATTTGGGCTTTCCAAAAAAGATAAGAAGTTAAAAAACCACTCGAATTTGTTTTCCAAGTTTGAAGACGTTTTGCTTGATATCAGGACACTTCCTCAACTCAAAATGTCTGAAGTAGCATTCGAGTTCCAGGCTTATATAGCAGCACAAACGAAAGCCTTGTCAAGGCTTAGAAAAGCAAAGTCCAGTGGGTTGTTTTTTTTAACGTTTGAACTTTTTTGGAATGACTATGATCTGGATGAATGAGAATCTTCACCAGCATTTGATTGGGCTCAAATTAAAACAGCCCAGTCCAAATCCAATATGGCTGCCTTATGTTAAAGACCACTGATAGCTGCCTTAATGATATATTTATTTATACTTTTATCAGTTTACATCCAGTTTATTCGATCAAATGCAAAAAAAAGAACCTCTGTTATAAGATGCTAATTTTTTAATAACATGAAAAAAACTGATTAATATTAGCTTCGACTGAAGCAATGAATAGATATAACAGACTTGTCCTTCATGTGGCCAGTTAAAGGTATTTCAAAGGTTGTAACACACATTCCTGGGATTTCAACACATGGAGACATGGATTGTTGAAGAACCTTCACAAATGTATAACCTCGTCAAATGCAGCATCAAAAAATAACATTTTATACGGTGAGAGCTTATTGGCATTTTTCCAGCATGTTCTAACTGGGTACTGGTAGAAATAAGATCGCAACACACTTTCTTAAACTTAAGTTATATAGTGGAGGATTTTCGCAAATTTTTAAAAAAGACCCGCCCTCTCCACTTTGAAAAAAAATGCACATGCACAACCCTGTACCCGCTTCTGAGAGGAAGCACCGATTAAAAGCGTGTGAGAGCTTGTGCATGGTCTGTTTAAAAGTTGCTGTTTGCATCGCTCATACATACTTACTTTCCAAAATAAGATTTGCAAATACGTACATATATTGTTAGAATGATTGACAATTAGGAGGGCCACCTATTTTGATGATCCACCAGAAAAAGAAGCTCCTCTTCTATACCTTTAAACAAAATGAAGTATTTGAAGATGCATTGAAGTACTCAGGGTGGGTCATGTGATGCTTTTAATTAGGGTCCATGTTTGAAACTGTTGGTTCAGAAAATGATTTAGTTTCCCCCAGTTTTAAAGCAGGTATTTTGATCAGGTACTTTTATTCATCCTTGTTTGATTTTTTTCCACCTCCAACATAACAGAAGCCACAAGTCCAGGCTAATCAGCCCTAATATAGTTTGGGTTTGGATTTTACAGTGCTGTGGTTAATGTGACAGGACAATAATATAGATGAGAATTCTTTAAAGGGGATTCCTGTTTAAAAACTAAAAATTTCAGCTCTACAACTGTACAAAACAACCCATTCACAATTTTAATCCAAACTAGAATATAAATATGTCTGTGGATCAGATGTAATAATGGAATCAAAAGGAGCTAAAGGATGAAGCACAGACGGATCCCAGCTGGTATCCCTAAATATGGTTGGTTCCTGTTTAAGCAGCAGCTAAGGAAAATTATGACGTCAAACATTCCAGTTGTTCCAGAGCCGACGGTTGACTCATACAGGGGGTCAGAGCGCCCCGGTGTTTTACATCTGCAGGGCACAAGGCCAGATGTGCAAAAATAAACTGGTTCAGTACATGGAGGAAACTGGTTTCCAGTGTCAAAGCTCTGTTTCACTGATAAAACACAGAAACAGTTACTTGATGTATCTTAAAATTAGATAGAAGCAGCAATTAAACATTTGAGAGACTCTCAGAATTTTTTTATTAATGCGTGTCCTTCAGTGTTATAACAGATTTATTCATGTTTAATTTGTTTTGTTAGTTTTAGATGAAATAACAAATATACTGTATGTTATTGAGAATTTGATGATTTATAAATGTAAGGATTAAATGCCTTCTAAAATGTCCAGATTAGCATTCAGGTATTAGTGTCATCCCAAATAATGAATCTTCTTATGAGCGGTTCTAGACAGGGGCCAACAGGGGCCAACAGGGGCCAGCACCCCTTTAGAACTGGTTAAAGCCGCTGTAAAAAAGATATCATTTTTTTTTTTTTTTACAGTTTTACTTTACTGATGATTGAAAAATGAAGTTGTGGCACTTTAAGCTTCAGTCATATTGAAACCGGACCACAGTTTTAAATTGATAGATCTGAGGTTTCCAGACCGGAACTGCAAATGGTTAATTTAATATATCAAGTTATAAACTTCCGACTTTTGTTTTGCTTCATTCTTTTATAGAACCGCCACTGTGTCTCCTGATTTATAAACGTTTGATTTCCTTCCTTCTTTCTGATTTACTGAGAGCTAGGAATCATAAATGTTATAGTTTATTTATGTTGCTATGAATTAATAAAAGTCTGTTCTTTTATAGAAAGAGACATTTTTCTGGGTTGTGTTCTAACTGATCCATGTGAAATAACTGTTCTGGCTTAAAAATCTGCTTGTGACTTCAACTGCTTTTACTTGCATGAAGAGCAGGAAGATCCTCACTAAAAGCTTCTTTCCTCTGTGGGGTTCCTCATGGATCAGTACTCAGTCCCCTATTTCTGCTATTCTATATCCCTTTATTAGTATCATCAAGTCAATTATTTTTGAATGCCTATTTCACTTGTATATGTATCAAAACACACTAGTTTGACTACCTAGCTGGTTCTTTTTTTTCTTTTTCTTTTTTCTTGTAAAGAAGAAAAAATAATCAAGACTGCTCCTAAAATATTTTAGAACATGTGTCGAACAGAAGCCCCCTTGGACAAATCCATTTATACTACATTAAATAAAGTTTTTTGAGATGTACAAGTCAAGCAGAAGACCTCAGCCAAGTTATTAATGTGTTGATAATTTTATTACACATGACCTCCTGCTAAGTTCAGAAAAAACATTTGGCCTGATATATAAAGGAGTGGATTGTCAGGCAGCAGTAAATCTTTCCAAAAATTTAGATTGAGGCTTTCAAGCTCCAGCTTCTGTGTTGCCTTATGATTTTATATTTCCTTTTACATATTTTGGCTCTTTCTCTGATAAACATGCCTTTTTTTTGCTTTTTGTCCAATATACATTTTTCATCCTGTCGGTTTCAAAGTACGTTATACAGTAGTAGCCATTCAAAATTTCCCCACTTTCCTTGATGGGCCCTTGGCTGGCCCTTGGCTAATCCCCTACAAATCCTTTTTAAGCATAAATCTGTGTACTAAAATATTCTTTCTGTCATGATTTGTGGACATTAAGATCTAAATAGTAGTTTCATCTCCTGGTCAGACTCTGTAATTCAGTGAAAGGCTGGAGTCAGAGTAAAAACATATGCAAGAGGTCACTGCAGTGGCTGGAAGTTGGAGGGCATTTTGCTGGGAACTGCAGGGGAGTGGGCTGCCATTCAGCTGACGTTTGACTGAGAAGAGCCATTTTGAATGGCTAATACATGTAGCTATCTTATTGATTCATTCATTAGAATGTGAAAGATGAATGCAATAACCTTTCTGCTTTTTTCTTACAATGTGTGGGTTACACACGTAGAGATACCAACATTTCTCAGGTGGGAAAGAACTTGCAGTTTGTTCATGAGACATCACATGTGTGTGTAGTTGTGCAGCCCCACCGGCAATAGATTTATTGCCTGCAGATTTTGTCTGACCTCAGCACTACAGCGCCTTAAGAACACAGCATCCTCTCCTAGAGCTGAAATGGCTGCCAGAGGCCCTTTTTCTAAATCCCTCTTTTTCTTCCGCATTAATCTGGGTTTCCTCATATCCTTGTCTTCTTTCTCCTTATCCTTATCAAAACATTGTGATTTTTATAGATTTTCCCTGCACACACTTTTTCTATTTTCTGTTTTTTTCTTTTGTTTTAAACAGCTCCAAGAAATGAAACAGATGTTCTCCAGCATGGCTATTTGGTCATTTGAGACTTAAGAGAACCAGAACCTCCACTTAAAAGCAAGTTGATTTCTGTGACAATTTGCAGGCAAACCCCCCCAAAAGAAACATTATGATTCCTCCAAACCTGGCTAAAGAGCGACATGATCGTTTTAACAGGAATGCAGATTTAGGTTTGGGCAGCAGTCTTGGAAGTTGAACATATAGCTGTACAGGAGAGGAGAATGTATTTATGGAAAAGGCAGAAATTTGTCCAAAGCTGCTCAATTCGCTTGTTTTACTGAGATTACTGAATAAAACCTTAAATACATCCAAATAAACCATCCAGACTTCAACTGTAAAGCTTTTAAACAGGAACTCATCCAAAAGCCTTTTAAATTGAAGTGAAATATCTCCAAGGAAAAGGAACCAAAGAATAATGTGACCTGTGTACCGGTAACTAAAAAGTCTGGAACGTTTGGATCTATTTAAGCTAAAGTACTCTGTTACTACCTTCTATGTAAATACAAACCATACAAACTTCATTATTTATTGGACTCTTTAGGTTTTGAAGATAAACGATGATGAGGTTGACGGTACGGCTGTGATGAAAGAGGATTGGGCCCCTGATTTTATGGGAACACATAGGCCTAAGCACTGGGGGGTCTCAGGATTTATCACTTTCTCTTTATGACTGAACGAAGAAGTGCTTAAAGTTTACCACAGCCTCGTTTTTTTGTACAAAAAAAGAGACACAGACTACCTCTGAGGTCAGACCACAGCCTTATGGTTTTATCTCTGATGGAAGATGTCATTTCTGAAACCAATCAAGGAGTGACTCAAATATAAACATTGTAATAAAGAATGAAAAGTCACATCAATGGGAACATTTTATTGGAGAATCCGAATATCTTCAAAGCTGTGGAGGAGTTTAATATCTATCCATGTTTATAAAGGTGGGACCAAGAAAAGGGACGTTTTTATGTGGTGTCTTAATAAAAACGGTCTAATAGAGTCACACTGAATTACACTTGAAGCTTATTGTCTGAGTTTCTTTATTAATGTGGTTTTTACTGTTTCCTGTTCAGCTCTCCTACATTTATGCTTCATTAAAACCCTCCAACCTTTTTTTGAGCTTTGAGTCATAAAGGGCTGGTTATACTCCCCGCAGCAGTGTGTCGCAGTGAGCTTGTCGCAGATATTTTTGATTTATGCCCAATATTGAAGCGTGGTCTGCGCTATGTTATTCTACGCCACAACGCAAGAGGGAAAATCATGAACTAGCTGTGGGTCTAGATACTGCCGAGGCAGTAAGGAAGTGGGGGCAAGATTGTGCAACAACGGAGGGACATGAGGGTGAAAAAGAGCGGGTATCCAGGTGGAAAAAGGCTCCCAGCGTTCTCGTGCACCTCGCTCTTCTAGATGGTCCATCTTCACGAGTCGTTTGCCACAATGGCGGTCATACAAACAAAACAAGCCAGTAAGGTACCAAACAGGAAATAGGCATAGTGTAGAGCGGATGTAGATTTGACCAATCGGAGGCCTACTGTCTGGGGTCATCTACAATTTTGGAGAGGTGCACCAGAGTGTCTGCAGAAGGGGCAGGGAACATTTGAGTTCACTGCGACACACACGCAGACAACCTGGTTTCTGAGCATAAATCAGCTTTAACTAGGTGCACATTTTGGACAAAGATCGCTGAGTGAAATACTGAACATCACAAAAGCAGGTAAATCTACAGCGGACAATGAAGAGGTATTGCAACTCGATCGGTGGGTATCGAGCAGTCATTGCATGATCCAGGAGTCAATCTAAACATTGAAAGAAAGTCCCAGCATCAACACTGCACACTGCAACCACCGGGTCAAATGTCAGTCAAACCTTTGACCTCCTTTAACCTCCAGCAAGTCCCATTAATGCCGACTAATGCTTGTAAAAGACGACTTTCACTCACTGAACCAAGATGCTCAAATCACCGCTTGATAACAGATAATGGTAGCTATAAACATTACTGAAGGTAAAGTTATAGTGAAGCAGGATCCAAATGTGCTAGCATGTTGAAACATGTCTACTCTATGTTGTCAATCTTGGTAGCAACCCAGAAAACAAGGACCTCTGTTTAAAAATTGCTGTTTGCATTGCTCATACAAAATTAATATCCAAAAGAAGATTTGCAATTTTCCTATGATGTCAGACTCACCTCCGATAAGTGAAAATAGGGATGAGCAATTAGGACAGACCTTACATAAACACATCACCAGAATGATTGACAATTAAGAGGACCACTTATTTGGATGATCCACCTGGAAAAATAACATCCTCCACTATACCTTTAAGGTAATCGGCTGGATTTCCTTGGATAGAAAATTTTTCAACTAGTCTGTTTGTATGTTAGCCTATTTATGCACTATCTAAATTAACAAAATAAAAATAAATTTTCTATCAATTATGTAAAATGAAAATTTTATTTCTATCAAAAACTGGATTTAATGAATCTGTACCTCTGTGAACTAGTTATTTTAAACTTTTTAAAGTTTTTCTAGATGCTCAAAGAAACAGTTGCTGTCTTAACAGGCCTGCAGAAATGGAAGACATCTTCACTTCTGTATTAAATATTTCCCTCCGAACATAAAAAAAAGCCAACAACCCAGCAGCCTATAAACCCAAGTTTTTTGAATACTTAAAGTGAGTAAACTTTTTGGAAAACCTTTTTATCCAGAGTCTGACAGAAATGCTTCTACTCAGTACAGCTGGTAGATCTTAGGGATGACAGGTAAACATGTGGCTCTAATCTTCTTGGCTGGAAGGCATTGTTTTAGTCTCACAGTTTTATTCACTCACATGTAATCCTATTTTTGCATTTAATAAAATCTAAAACGGCGTCTCCTCCAGAGGTTGAAGGAAATAAAATTTTCTTTTTTCTGTGACACAGACCGCCTAATATTTTATATGCAACAACAGAGCCCAGTATGACCCGTGTCCACCACTTAAATCCCTTTTTGGGAAGCTTCTCCTGCTCTGCTGCTGCGTGTTTCTGAGTCTCTTCCCATAACTTCTGCATACTCCCATACAGTCACAAAGGCATACATGGTGAAGAATTAACTTAAAAGCTTCTCAAAAAGACTTATGTTTACAACTCTGTTTTTTAAACCAGAATATTTAATTGTTTGGGAATGAATGCAAGAAAAGGAAATGCATAGACTGATTTGTTACACAAACAAATGTGGAGCTCATTTCGGTTGTTTTGTATTTTTAATCATAAATCTAGCAATAATTAACATCAACACCCCTTAAACAGATAGAAGAAAAAAGCCTTTCTGCAGAACTTCCTGAGCATGTCCCACTAAATTTCTGGGTTTCCTTCACTGTCACTTCTTCCACATCCTTCCTAATGACTGTTTTCTCTCTGTTAACAGAAACTAAACACTGCTCAACAAACCTTCCCATCTTTCCTCTGAAGTTCTGATCTCTAGCTGCTACTAGGCTCCTCCTCTACCGACACTGGCTATACAGAAATGATCTGATGTTTGAAGTTTACTCCGTTCTCTCCTTTAAACATCAGCTCCACGGCCTGTAGTTACAGCTCTCAGCGTTAGCTCAGGTAAATAAGGTCGGTCATGATGCACGACTCGTTTCCAGCTGTGTTTGTTCCATGTGGGGAAAAATAAAGGTTTTTGCAGCACATAGATTACAAGGTTTTCTGGTTTTGAATGCAAACCAGCACAGCCTTGTTTTTTTGTTTGTCCAAAAAGATCCAAGATGTTTGCATTTGAAGGAATTCATATGTGATCATTTAAAGGATGGTGGCATTTAGATTTATCTACCCTTTGGTTGAGTTTCACAAGTTTTCCATAATTGGCTGACAACAACTAAAAGCAGAGGGACTGGGATGGTTCTAATGGGAACTAACTGCAGCTTTGGCTCAGAGATGCTGCTGGTGAACTGGTTGTATCTGGAGGAATCTTTGAGGTTAAATGTCGACCATGAGTCACCATTTAGAGCCAGACATTTCCACATCCAAATGTAGGAGAACATTAAATGGACTCTGGAACACAGACTCATCATTGTGTGAAAAGAATGAAGCTTTCTGTTTGCCGAATAAATCCCACTCTCAGCAGCAGAGACTTTTCCTTCAGGAAAAAACAGCTTTTAGTCCAGCAACCAATTATCTATTATAAAGAAAGTCATACTTATGTTGATTCCTTTGATATTTGAGGTAAAATACCTTTTCTTTTCTGATGGACTATCATTTCAGCATATAAGAGTAGATACACAATATACTGCAAACATGGCTTGCAAAATACATTAGCAGGCGGGGAGACAGCATTGATAAGACTTAGAATTAGACAACATTTATTGTTGTTTTGTATGCACAGAGGGTATACATATGCATAAAGCTCTCATGACATTCCCATTCTCTTAAAGTGTAGTGATCAAATTGTGGGGGGGGAAAAGTGCAAAAAAACCGCATTGATATGGTCGGTTTGATGCAGAGTCTGTGACTTGATTTAGAGTTTTTTCAACATTAATTTGTCTGATGGCGGTAGGGAAGAAGCTGTTTCGAAATCTGCTGGACCTGCATCGAATGCTTGCAAAGCCTCTTCTCAGAGGGCAGCAGGGAGAATAGTCTATGGTGGGGGTGGGGTCTGGGATGTGTTAGGCAAGGTTATCCAGTGTTCTAGTTAACAGTTAAAGATACTATAGGGTATAGCTAAATCAGAGGTAACGTAGAAGAAGAACTATGAGTAGGATGTGGATGATTGTCTGTGGAGTAGATTTGTGGGAAATCATCATTAAGGACATAGAACTTAAAAAAAATTAACTAAAAAAATTAAACTGAAGAGTAAACTAAAATATTAATAAAATACATTGGTTAAAAAAAAGTCTGTTGGTAAAACACAGTCTAAGGTAAACTGGGGTTCTGGGTTGGACGCTGTGTGGTGATCTGGCTGGATGGTGCTTGGTTGTTTTGGTTGATGATCAATTTGCTACAGACTATTAAAATGGATGCTGCTGACTGTGTAACAATGAAATTTCTATGTAACTACATTAATAGAGAGAATTCTATTATGGTGCATTCAACAGTAATGGCTGCTGAATGTAATAACGAATTGAGGAATACATGCATGTATCCATCAATACTGATACAATAAAACATGCTAATACTTGCCAAAAATATTAACAAGCAGATGTATTAGTCTATTTCTAGCAAATGCGATGCATGAAGCTATTGCAGATCTTCCTACTTGCAGCTACTAGACGGTACAGTTTGTCAGCAAAATATTTCACCAACACAAATGCAGCTTCCATTCGCTTTTCTTTACAGAAAATGTGAACATGGTTAATTTCCTAAAGTAAAGAAAACAATCTAAGATTTAAATATCTTAACTAGTTTAATAATATGTACATTGAAAATAAGCTTTGCATCAATTCGTCTGCATGTGTCCATAAAAGAGGACACTATTTCAGTGAAGTGGGAGGAGTTTTAGACTCATTTTGCAAGTGATAGAATCTCCTATGTGCTTCTTCATGTGTTTTCAAAACCAAATTAAAAACCCTCAGTGGATCTCGCAAAACTTCAAATGCTCTTTGGAGTTCTCTTATTGCCTGTGCTGCAAAGTCACAAGATGTATAAACAACTATGTCAGCAGCATATAGATTCAATTTAGCTTCAATATTTTTTCTCATAACTTATTGAAGGAAAAAAAGGATGGGAGCCAAAAAGCAACCTTACTGAACATCTCTTGTTATCTTAAAGAAATCTCATATGGGGCCTTATTTAATAAAAGAGAGGTCTCCAAAAGGAGACAAATCCCTAGGAGACAACTAAAATTAACTTGAAATGAAAATCTTATCTTCCTCTGAGATTTTACCACAAAGGACAGTAAAAGTGATAATCCTCCTCAAACTAATATTAATACATTTTCTATCTCTGCTCTAAAATTACCATATCCTTAGCTGAAATAAACTCCTATTCTGTTTGGCTTTTCTATTCTTTTATATCAAAATACAGTTTTACAGCTCAGTAAAGTAGAACCTAGGATTTTTTTTCAAACTAAAAGTAAAATTTTTAGTAACTTCTCTGAACAGTTATTACCCACACTTTTCATTAAAGCTAACTGCGCTCACTTTCAGCCATATGGGTGCTAGACCTGTTACTTTCAGGCTCAGCATCCTTGAAAGCCACTGGCAATACTGTGCAGCCACAAAACAAAACAGTCTCGCTTGGTGTTTTGGAATCTGATAATAGAAATTCTGTCCATAGATTTAATCCTACACCAGAGAACTAGAAATATGTGTGACCAGGTAAGGGTCATATCTGTTTGATTGCATTTAGAAAAGTTAGCTCTTGTGTTTAGGTGGAGCTCAGACTGGGTCACATGATTTATTTGGTGAAGAACCCCACCTGTTAATGTTACACAGGTGAGTTATTTTAGAAGGGGAGCCTGCATGGAGCAACGTTACACGGCAAGTGGTATAAATTGACCTGAAAAAATCATTTAAAATTTCAACTTAAGGTAGTAATTGTGCCAAAAAATATGCAGTACCGCATTATTGTATACATTGTTTTCCCTGATCTGTTTCAAATCCTAATCTAAAAGTCACATTTTTACTGTTTTGGCATTAGCCAAACGCCAAATTTTTGTTTGCTTAATTTTTTTGAGATCTTGTTTTAAATTGATTTTAAACTTTGTTTTGTCAATGTTACATTGTCCATCAGTAATAACAAAGTAAAAATTGACAAAAAAACAGTTCATGATACATCAAACTTAAATAGAAAAAGAGATCAGTATCAATATCAGCAATACTAACCCCGTATTTACTTAAAAGTCCCGCTGTCGCCAACCTCTAGGTCCTCTTTAAGAGCACTTGTCAGTAATCTATATCATATGTTTCACATCATGATGGAGGTACTGCAGCAGATCAGTTTCAATAATAGCTTTATTGAAATGAACATGTAAATACATGAGAAATTTAAACCCTTTGCTGCAGTTGAATTAAGGCGTTCAGGTTAGAATAACTACAGCCTTTAACTGTACAAGTTTCTTGTTACACCAAGAGGAAGAGAATAACTCCTTCTTTCAACAAACTGGTTATTTCCTGTGCAGCACCTCCAGGAGGACCACCCACACTGGAGCGTAGCTCAGGGTGCTCCGCCGCTGATATCTCTAGCTCGTCCCTGTGAAGGTATTCAGCCGTCCAACAACTTGTGGGATGCTTAAACATATCAAAGGCCACATTGTTGACCCTCGTCACCCACTAACACCCGAGCAGGTCCGCCCGTTCGCCCCATTTGGGGTTTTAATACATAGTCGAGCTACAACATAGAATTTAAGTCTGACCTTAAAGCTGCAATTATGGTGAACTGTCGGCAGATTACGGTCTTAAAACACAAGCAGGGCTGAGAATGTCGTGTTTTTAACAAGTGGTGCAAACCCAACGGTTAAAATGTTTTAATTTCAAAGCTTCACCCTGTATAAAAATATTTTTGGACTCATTCTGGTGGATTCATTAGAAATGAATAAACAGGATGACTACTTCACCGTGAAAAAGGTCTCATTCGTTCTCCCTCCTGCAATATTACCGGTAATACGAAGGCTCTCTAGTACAGAGGAAGTAGAGTGAATGTTGACAGCAAAGGGAAATCGAAATCTGCAGAGTAAAAGATGCTAAATGATGCTAATCTGCTGTAAAAACCACAACCAGCTGCATCAACACTGGATGAGGCAGCTGATAACAACACTGCAGTCATGTTTGTTTTTCTAAACTGCCAGTATTGGTCTTTAATTGTTGACAGAGAAAACATTGTTCTTTAAAAGCAACAATTAAAGGAGTAAAACATCAAAAGAAGATGCCCTTGTCCAGACAGATTGGACTACTTAGAACAAGCAGCCTGTGAATTAAAATCGCTTCATTGGGAATTAAATATCTTCAAACTTTTGAGTATGAAGATCTCATATACAGTAATCCAAACCATCTAGAAGCTAATGACTTCTGCTAACTTGATTAATATATTTACACTTTAAAAAGAATCACTTAGTTATAATGTTATAATAATATCAGACTTAAGTTTTACTGGGTTTTTATAAACGTAACTATACTGCATGAACCTTTTCTGTAATTAAAGAATTTTGGCATTTTTTCCAAAGAGAATCTGAAAATTGTGACATTCATTTCAATTAAGTCCCATTGGTCCCTCCTGATTCCAGTTGCTGGTTGTTGTTTTTTTTTTTCTGGTTTGTCTCTGATATAGACAAACATTTTCACCTATTCTTTTCTGTGAAACTCAAAATCAGTCTAAATGGATAAAGAGGATATGCGAAAATTCTGGTCTGGTCTTTGACTAGGCCGTTCTCACCATTCCATTGTAGTTTGTGCAGTAAGTATATGTCATCCAGGTCATAGTCATTCCAAAAAAAGTAAAGAAAAAAAAGTTTTTAATCCGAGTTTGAATGGGAAGCGAAATGTCTTTAAACTTGAAAACAAAGTCCAGTGGTTTGTTATTCAACTTTTTTTAATTCTCTGCACCTACTTTAGTAAAAAATCTCCACAGCATGATGCTGCCAGCACCATGCCTCTTAGTGGGGATTGAGGATTTTGGTTTAAAAGGCTCTTTTTTGTTGCATGATGACCAAACAGGTTTACATTAGTCTGGACCTCCTTCCAAAGATTTTCTGTATATTTCTCCACAAACTCCACCCCAGTCTTAGCCTAGGTGCCATTCCGAACTTAGTCCCACCCACAACGTTTGAGGTCGGGAAGTTCACTCTGGCATTGCTAAATAGTAGCGCGAGTATGCTCGCCCAATATCTGGTCGGGCCAATCAAATTGTCATGGCAGGCTTTATACGATGATGGACAGATGATCAACAGTAACGTAATCAACCACGTCACCAAAGCACGCTTGGGTGACAACAACAATGGCTGCCGCTGGAGAGTTGAAGTGTGTAGATTCTGCTATTAGGTCTGTTCTAAAAGATATCGACAGCAAATTAATTTTAAAAGAGGAACAGAGAAACGCGATCAAGGCATTTGTTGAAAAGAAAGCGATGCATGTTGAAAATGCGTCTCTTAACATACGTCACGCACTCCATTGCTCTTATTGGTTGTAGGTCTATCCAATTGAGTGCAGAGGCATTTTTTTTCCTGGTTCGTTCGAAACATGCCCCATAATCACAGCTCTATGGAGCAGTATCAGACTCATATTCTGACTAGAATTGAGTAGGACTACGTCAGGCTACCCCAGTCTACCTGCTGTGCTCCAGGACTTTGTGACGCCGTTAGTTATCTAATGTTTTTTATTGAATGATTCAGACTAGAAAGAGGATATTTGCATCAACACTCTAAGTAATTTACACACAGCTGGTTGGTATTTATTTATGAGGAAAACTTTAGTCAGCTGGTTGCTCTAGATTTTATTTAGGGGTCTCAGATTTTTGCCACACTATTCTACATTTCTGGCTGTAAAAAGGTTGATAACCATGTTTTATTTAAAGGGCGATACTATTTGATGGTCTAATAGAAAAGAAACTTTAAGGTTTGTCCTGCTGTGATAAGGCTTCAAAAAAGTTGGACATTTTTAAAGAATGAAATCTTTAATAGATGCCTCATGTTTATTCCTGTAATTAGTATCTAGCATGCTTTAAAATATTTTTTTTAAGACAGAAAGAGGAAATTTTTCCTGTTTTTTAGAGATGATGATGCAAAATGCTGGTTTGGGAATTTTTTTCTTGGAGGTCTGCCACTTCCTAGATTCAGGAGTCAGGCCCTTTTAAAGCAGCTACTTTGGCACGTTGTTAATTAGGATGAAATCAGAGGCTGATAATAGCCTTCGGTGGGTAGAGCTGACTGTCAATGTTTAGGTTCTGTCCTGTCATTTCCCCACAAGGATGATAGGACAGATTGGAGGCAAAGTGCCAATTAGGCGGCAGGAAACCTGAGGAGGAGCCCGAACGACGACAACTGCTGAACAAACAAAGGAGAATAGGAACAAAGTACGCAGCGAGAGAAACTTTCACATGTCCATGTTTCAATCCTCCTCTTCCAACGGCTTTTTTTAAACATCTGGAAATCATCCTTCCAGGCTGAAGCCCCCCCCACCCCCACCCCGCTCCCTGCACCACGTTGGTTTATAAGCATTTCCCATGGAGCTCTCCTAACAGGCATTAGAAACCTATCAGTACCCTCACCAACATCCCAGGTTCACAGCCAGACACTTCCCCTCGGATAGCTGATGATTCCTCAGCATCCCCCCCACCCCCAGCTCGGGGAGAATGGAGGCGTGTAATCAAGTCATAGCTGAAAAATGCAGCATGTGTTGCTAATCGGAGCCGTGTGTGGACCTGGCTTAGTTCACATGTTGGGATGTTTTAATTTCTTTTTTCAGCTATGGTAGAAAACAGTCCATTTGTTGCCGTGATGTGGCAACAACAACTGGAAGCAATTTGCAGGACAGAGTGACCTCATGTCGGTTTGTTTGCTAGGGATACCAGCCAGTGTGTGTGTGTGTTGGGGTGGGGGGGTGATGAGAATTGTTACAGTGTAAAGCAGAGTCCCCTTAATTCCCTGCACAAAGTGGCACGTTTTTTTAAGATGTTTTGCAGCATTATAAGAGGGTAGGAGGTACAAAGTCTTCAATTCTTTCTCTGCAAAATCCTGGGCACAGAAAAAAAAAAATCAAAACACGTCTGTTTTTTATTACTGAATCAGAAACATGCTTCGCTGCCATTTTCTTCCTGCTCTTTTCCAAACCTCAGCTCTGTCTCCTAATATGATTCCAGCATATTTTTTTTCTAATTCTCTTGGTGTAAGAAGCGCCTGTGAACCATTGGTGTTTTGTGAGAGAAAACTTTCCACAAAAAACAGAGACACATGATTCTGTTTTAAAGCTGGTGAACCGTCCTGAAAAGCTCAACTTTGCATCAAAACCTGATAGAAGAAATCTACAAGAAGAGAAAACATCAAACTTGACTTATTTTATACAAGAAACAAAAATGGTTGAAAAAAAAGAGGATTTCTGTAGCAAAACTTCAACTACAGGCCCGGTCCAAGATTATACAGGGCCCTAAGCAAAGTGCTGTTAGGGGCTCATTTTCCAGTTAGGCCTATAAATCAGCCCTTTGTTAATAAAACAACTTTCCAAGAGTTAATGTTTGATTCCCTGCATGTTTGTGTATTAATGATGACAGCTTTTGCAAACAATTTAAATTCTGGTATAAAGGAGTATTAACCTCAGTCCTGTGTTCGGTGTTTTCAGCTCTGACTAAGTGAAGTCTGGATTTTTATCGGTTCTACTTTAACACTGTTATACGAACTCACAATAGAGATTTGACTCTTTTTGTCCCAGCAATACTTTTACCTGATCTTCAAATCCTAATTTAATTTGAATTTTAAAATTATACTCATTCTGGATGAACTCCAACTCTGAAGTTTTTAGATCCATATTCTTGTGGGTCCCCTCTTAGCCTCAGCTGGAATTGGTTTTAAAGCTAGATCCCAAATTTTCCAGTTTTAAGCACCTTTTTTTCCTGAACTACAATTTATGAAAGAATGGAAAAACATAACTGGTCGCTGAGTCTTAAAATCCTTTCACAGACATTCGCACACATCATCCCACAGTGCTGGTGAACCACATTTTCCCCCAACCCCCCTGAACTTTCCACTGTTTTCACATGGTCCAAAAGCAATCATCTAACCCTCAGCACATATGGAAATATGCTTGGAGGGCCGCTCTGCTGTTTTATGAGATGATATGGACAAACCGGAGCAGGACTTCCTAAAGTAAATAAGGCACAGCTAGATACAGATTGAACATTTCTCTTCTCCAAACACTGTTAAATTTATTCAACTGTGAGATCAGTAAAGTCAATCACTCAATTAGAGTAAATTATTTTATTTTCCTTTTTATATTTTGATGGGAGCCCCTAAAACAAGGCAAAAACAATCATTACAATGCATCATCAATATGGTTAGCCTAAAGCTGGATCCCTAAAATATTTATGTTAATGTTTTAAGGTCATCTGATCTATAACTATTGATTTTACAGCCGAGGTCAGAAATAAAAACTCAGCAATTCTTTGAATCTTCTCTTTGGAACTTTTACTTTACTTCTCGTTTCTTGATGCATTCTATTCAGATTATTTTCTAATAAATATTTTCAACCATAAACAATTCAGGTTTAACTAAATATTCTTTGCACATTTAATTTAATACACTTAGCAACGAACAACAAAGGCAATTCGTCAGAAAATATCAAACCCAACAGCAGCTGTTCTGACTATAGAATACAGGTTTTTAATGGAAGTGAGAAAAAAAAATTAAAAGTGGTGATAATTAGATTTTTCTTCATATCTTCTGTAGGTTTGACATCATCCCCAGTTTCGACTTAATATAGTTCTGATTTCTACTTGGACAAGTTGACTTTTTTTTTTAATTGCTGAACATGACCGTTAAACAAGCTCAGAGTGACTTTCGGTTGGCGGGGATTCATATTTTCTAATATTAGGCTATAATCAAATCATAAAGGATTCCAATAACCCTTCACTAAATAATAATTACTAATTAAAAGATTAAAAAATGTGCAAAACTGGGAAGAGATTGTTCATTTAATTTGACTGTGTAAAACTTCACATGGCTATGACCACTAGAGGGCGACTCAGCAGTTCAGATATGTCCGTCACAATGTGTAGATTAAGCATCAAATGGCAGAGTGTACAGACTCAACATTGGTTGTATTACGACTCTGAGCAGTTTGAGACGATATCGAGTAGAGTATCAGGGTTAAAACATCATCTGAAACAATCAGTACGAAATGTCCCCGCTGAGCAGGAACTGGAGCCTTTCAGCACAAAACGTTCTTAAGATGTCTTTAGGGTCAGATGTGAAGTGAAATGAAGCTACAGTATACAGATTGTGAAAAGAAAATATTTGGTAAGAAAGAGAAAATCCAAACTCCTGTAATTACGAAGATTATTAAGAAAGATACATGGCAGTACAACAGAAACTATTAATTCTCCAAACATTTTAATGGGACATAAAACATTTGTAGTTGCAACTAGTACAAAGGCATAAGGAAAAAAATACTCCAAATTCGTTATCTAAAAAGGCACATTCTGGGTGGTTTCTTCACAGCACCACAAGGTGGCGATCTACCTGCTCTATGGTCACAAATTGTCCTTCTTAATGGGAAACAGAACCTTTGAAGTCTTGTAAACTACAGCTAATGATATAATCAAAGAAACCCAGCAATTATCCAGCTGGAGAGACGGCTTTAATAAAACAGAACTGTCTGCAGTCACTAACTTGGCTCTGAATCAGGAGGCCATCACAGAGAGTTCACAGAACCCAGCAGGGCCACTGGCATCATCCACTCATGACACCAGAGATCCAAAGTATTCAAACAGGGAAACTCAGGTGTTCCAAACTGATTCCAACAGCTGCTAACATCATTGGGTCACTTTTGCTCATAGGTCCACCATAAGATCCAGGGATGCTGCTGCTTCCTAATGTATGTCCCGCCTCTACGTTTCCTTTCCTCTGAACCGTCCCTGTGCCTCGACGTGACATCACCTTCAGCCACTAAAAGACGTCTGGCAATTACAGATAATCCACTGTGAAGGCATCACTATCTCTTCTAATGCGCTTCTAAGCTGAACAGCAAACTCGACAGTGACCATGTCAGGCTGGTCTTCATCATCTACATCAGAGATGTGTTTCAACAAGCAAAGAAAGCCATCATGTAAAGGAATCCAAAGCAAGATGCCTTCTGTCTGAATCACGGAGAGGAATCTGTTTTAAGTCAAGCAAACAGTCTGTTCAACATGACTTAAACTCAGCTTTGGGTTCTCAGCTCTGAGCAACATGTCTGAGGGTCAACAACCTTTGCAGCAATTAGGCGTTAAATCAAAGACTTACCGCCGCCCACGTCCTGACAGGTCACAATCAAAACCTTTGAGACCACCAGAAAAATAAAAGTCCTTAAATGCACAGAGATCATCATGTCTATAAGGCAGACATGAGCCATCTGTGTGTGCAAATAAAAAAAAGGGGGGGAAAGGGATGGAAGAGAAAAGTGCTCAGGTTATCACAGCACCACCATGAATACAGAGAGTTCCCCTCCTTGTAAGCAGACCCAGCCCAGACTGCCTGAGTGCCTTTTTTTCTGTAGTTACAGCTTTAAATGAGAAGAATGCTGGCAAGCCTAATTTTCCACCCCCTTTTGTCAGCCCTCTCCCATCCCCTCACACAGAGCTACACCCATGTTTGCAGGATCTCCGGCTTCACAGAGACTCTCTTCGTCTTTAGACTCTGAGTGAGAAGATGCAGGACGAGATAAGGGAAAACATACTTAGTTGTTTGAGCATTTATTCCTTTCTTTACTATTTATTAATAGCTGACCAGAAGGAAAATAAAACTGCAGCTTTTGGGACATTAAACGGGAATCATTCAGCTGACAATCCGATTCTGTTTTACTGCATCATTAACAGCAAAAATAGACTTTTATGGCTTTGGTTTTTATTGGGAAAACAAGAGCTAAAAATGTAATTGAACAACAGGACTTAATTGTTCATTGGATTCATTTATGGCAGAAGTCACAGACAATATAGTGATGTCTTGCAAAAGTATTCATAAAACTCAAACCTTTTACTCAGTGCTTTCTAACTATAAACTTTATTGTATTTTATTGCTTTTTTAATGTGACAAACCAACATGAAATCAGTCTTTAATTGTTGACTGGAAAGCAAATTGTACCCTTTTACTCCGATGACCCCAAATAAAATCTATTGCAACAAATTAGCTTCAAAAGTCCCAAATAATCAAATAGGAGTTATGAATTAGGGTTACACAGTGGAACAGTGGGTAGTGCTGTTTCCTTGCATTAGGAAGGTTCCGGGTTTGATTACTGGCCCGGCGTCTTTCGCATGGAGTTTGCATGTTCTCCCTGTGCATGCATGGGTTCTCATGGGTACTCCAGCTTCCTCCCATAGTCCAAAAACATGACTGTTAGGATAATTGGTTTCTCTAAACTCTCCTTAGGTGTGAGTGTGTGAGTGAATGGTTGTTGGTCCTGTTTGTCTCTGTGTTGCCTTGCGAAGGACTGGTGACCTGTCCAGGGTGTACCCCGCCTCTCGCCCATTGACAGCTGGAGAAAGGCACCAGCACCCCTCATTACCCCAAGAGGTATAAGCGTGATGGAAAATGGATGGATGAATTTTGAATTAATAACTAGATGTTCTGTGTCTGGCCTCAGGTTTGTTAAGGAACATTAGAGAGCAAACACCATATCAGACCAGTGTTTGCGACACAGGTGTTTTTTTAAAAGAAAAAACCATAGAAAAAAGCTTCTGCCTATTTGAACTAGTTTGTCTTGTTTGATGCATATATGTCAATTTTAAAGATGATAAACCAAACAAAGCTTTCCTAGCTATTGTTATATGTACTACAATAAGGTTAATCATGGCGCTGCAAATTCCCAGGAAGAAGTGTAGGCTTTCAGTAAAACTTCACAGAAAAGCCTTTTTTAGTCAGAGACCGGTGATTCATCATCATTTAAAACTCCCATCAGATGTGGCGTTCCCCAAGGTTCTAATCTCAGTCCCTTAAGTTTCCTTTTTTTTTGATTTGGTCAGCAAATCCGGGATATTCATTTTTTGGTATCCTAACTATTGTTTTCCTTTATTAAAAAAATCGTCAAGGATTACAATAGATTGTTTTGACATTTAGAACATTCTGGTCATGCAAAATATAAACTATACACTTGGACTGTAACAAATTAAACTCTGAAACTTGTATATAGATGACTGACACATTTATTTGCCAATTGCTAAAAACAAACACATAGCTCTCTCCCCTCTGCAGTTTGTCCAAAATGCAGTTGCTCGACTTTAAACAGGGACCAGGAAACATCAACACTTAACACCAATTCTTGCATCTTTGCGCTGGCTCCCTGTTACTTTTAGAATTGATTTTAAGATTTTATTGTTGGTGTTTAGAGCTTTGAATGGGATGGCTCCTCAATACATGATCAACTCCAGATTTACACTCCAGCATGTGCTTTGAGGTCTGAGGGCCATCTTCAACTAATAGTGCCTAAGATGAGGCCCCAGACTATGGAATACTTTGCACATTTATATATGAACAGTCTCCACAGTAGTGTGTTTTAAGTCTAATCTTATAAGGAAAAGTCCGGTCATATTCAGAATATAAACTTCTGAAAGTACTTTAAGTAAGAAATTATTACATAGTTTTTAATAAATGATAAGTGTTTTTAATTAAGAGTAATATTCATTTGAATGTGCTTTACTGAAGGCATCCATGTTTGTCAAAGAGCACTACTGCCACCTACCGGTTTCTGCTGTCCCTGTGCGGTACCGGCTGTTAAGCAAGTCCCAGTGCTGTATCTGGTGTTTGTGATAACGCCCTATTATCTATGATAATTCCTACCAGTGCACTATGCAAAGCAGAGAGTAACGGATTAAGGACGTATTTCTTCTCTGGCCAGAAGGTCGATGGCAAATCCACCCTCTTTAAGTTGGCCATCCAACGACGAACCTGTGGAGGATCATGAATCAGAAAAGTTAAATAACAAATTTTTTGTTTTCACTTTTACCTGATGTATTACAACATCCAACTGCCATGCACGTGGGCATTGTCAGTTTAACTATAGCTCTCGCAAATTTAAATGGTGAAGTCCTCTGGAAATCTTTAGTAATTGTTGTTGATTGCAGATGTGTCTAGTAGTTCCCATTCATTCTGCTTGTAAAGCAGGGAGAATGGCGCTAGGCTTATCGCACCGTGACATCACTGCCGGAAGATGTCAGGAGTGAGATGTTACTATATTTGGGTGAAAATGACTGGTCCTGGACTCAGTGATCGCAAAGAAAAATTATTGTTTTTATTTTTTGACTGATTAATACTAAATTAATTAAGTCACAGTGAACAATTTAGTTTTAGGTATAAATAATAACCCATTGATTATTCCTTGCTGACAGGACTTTTCTTGCGTTTTTTTTTTTGTTCTCTGTACATTGGAAACAGTTTTTGTTAAATGTGCTACATAAATGAAGTGTTTTGGTTTGCAATCTAAAAACCTTATGAAGTTATATTTCACATCCCTTTTTCTAAATTTTAAGACATGCTTAGGCTTAGTTGTAAACCAAATCCATCATGTTCAGCTATTTATAGCTCAACCTACAACCTACTTTGGAAAATCCAATATATTGTAAAATACAATTTTACTGTAAACCAGTGCAGACAATATCAATTTAGACCTTTTGCCCATTTTAAAGGATGAGTAACATTTCATATTTTGCTACAAAACAATTGTAAGCCATAACAAGGCTTTGTTGGGCTTCTCTCTAGAGCTTGTAACTCAACATTTGGAATAGAAAAAGCTTCCTGAATGGGAAGCAAAATCTCTTCAAACTTGGAAAGCAAAGTACAGTGGTTTGTTTTTTAACTTTTTAACTGTTTAACTTTTTTGGAGCAACACTCATGTAATCTGAGCTATATGGAAGGAACCAGCATCCATGTTATGTTCTCAAGATGAAAAGAGAAACAAGTGATGAGCTTTTCCTCAGACCTGTGTTCATTTAGAATGAGGTGTGTTAGGAAAACAGAGGACGACTAATGGAAAAGACAGCTGTTTTACACTTAGCCTCACCTACTGCCAATTCGCTCCAAGTTCTGCACAGCAACAAGGCATTGCTGCTGTTTTAACTGAGAAAAAGCAAAAGAAACATTAGGACCTTGAGTTCTGTAAGCCATGGCCTACTTTTAGCTTTTGTCTCAGCAGAACGAGCTGCCAAAGGGAGAGTTGATGATGTGGGAGTTAAAGTGTTTAAATTGTGGTTTCTGCCTTGATGGCTTGTATACAAACTTTGTTGGCATGTGATTGGTTGGAAAGATAACTGCATACATTTGTAAAGTAGTCACTATATCCGACTAAATGCCTACATTGTAACAGGACTGTATTTGAAGCTATGTTCTCTAGATGTAATAAACACATTTTCTATTCAAATAAATGAATTATACACTCTTTATTTTGTAATGATCTGTGAAGCTAAGCCTCCTTGCTCCTTTTCTTGCTTTCTTACTTTTAGGAGTTTGAACACATTTCTGATAGAGACTAACAAGAATCCAGTTGTCTTGATTTGGCCTAAATCCTTAATCTCTTAAAAAGCAACAGATAATTTCATAATTCCTGATTTCATTTAAAGTATAAGCCAGATTTCAATAGCCTTACCCCATCAGAACTGGAAAAAAGAAAAGAAAATAAAGCAAAGAGGCAGATTTTTTGATTTAGGTGATATAATCGCAACACTGTCAAAATTATTTATACTGTTGATCTTTCCTAATAATTCTAAAAAAGGAAACTTCACTATCTGTGTCAAACTGAATCAGAGGGTCCAGGCTCAGTGAGCTGCAGGGTTCAAGTCTCTGTACTAACAAAAGAAAAATACTGAGCATGTACTTGTGCTCGTTGTCTTCTGCTTATCTGAGACCGGGTTGTGGGAGAAGCAGTCTCAAAAGAGAGTCCCAGACTTTCCTCTCAAAATGCATCTCCACCATTTTGGCTTGAAGAAGCAAAAGGTGCTCCTAGACCAGGGATGTACCTGGAACACTTTTCAAGGGAGGCATTTGGCCATTCAAAAAAGGTTTCTGAGCGAAATCTGCTAACTCCTCTTGATGTGGAGGAAAGGCTGGTCTACCTGGAGCCTCCCCCAGTTGACTGAGCTCCTCATTCTGTCCCCGAGGGAGTGCACAGCCACCATGCAGAGAAAGCTAATTTCTTGTATCAGGGATCTATTTAATTCAGTTATGATCTAGATTAAATGACCATAAGAGAGGATTGGTACCTCTCTGATCACCGCTATGGGCTCCAAACTCCTGGTGTATCCCCCACAGGGCATCTCAAGGGGGATGGTCAAATGCCTTCTCCAGGTTCACAAAACACATATGTACCAGTTGGGGAAACTCCCATGAACCCTTGAGCCCTGCAGAGGCTGTAGAGCTGGTCCAGTGTTCAACAGGACGACAACCACACTGCTCTACTAAGCCCGACTCTTCTCCCTGGCTTCTCCCTAGGCTTTTCAGGGAAGGCTGAGAAGTGTGATCCTCCGACTGTTGGAACACACCCTCTGGTTCCTCTTCATATGGAGAGGAACCGCTCAGTCTCCCGTCCAGAGGCACTGTCCCCGATCTCCATGTAATCTTGAAGAGGCGTCTCAACCAGGCTCGGACTGGGAACGATTTTCGACAGCAGTCAAAAGCGTGCGTCTCAAATGTGAAACACAATACAAATACACATTGTGGATTAACCGATCTATCTTCAAGCATCCTAAACAACTGGACACAGCGACATGTTGTTTTAACAATTTGTACAATGGCTAGAAGATAACCCAAACTGTAACCCTCAGAAGAAAGGAAGCTTCTTATTATGTTGAGAACATACTTCGGAACCTAAAAACCTATACTAAAACTGCTAGAACATTTAGAGTCATTACTTAAAGTGAGCCAGTTTTACATCAACTTGAAAAATGGTGGAAATAAAGTTTGGAAGAGCCAAACAAAGGCTTTAAAACATCAGAATGAAGCTAATCCAAACTGGTTCTGAAATGGATAAAGGATCCAATCTTGTAAAATGTCCCTCTTTACTATTAAAAAGTATAAGCATAAAAGCTGGTCTATCCAAGGAAACTAATCGAAACAGATTTGACTAAATCTGCAAAACAGGTCAAAGTTCACCAAAAATGGTGCCAGAAGTTTGTTGATCAATAAAGAAAATTAGTGTGACTGAACTAAAGCCTGGCTAGATTTCTTTTGATTGTTGTGGGAGTGTATTTATTCTAAGATGTACTTATGTTTTAGGCCCCTTGAAGATGGGAAAAACAGCCAATAATTGATATATAGAAGTTTCCAAAGCCAGAGTGTTAGTTCCCTGTAGAAGATTTTCTGCTGTGGGAGGGAAGTAATAAACAAAAACTGCGCTCGTGTGCAGCTGGCATCATTCATCACTTTACTCCTCCCACTGTTTGAAACTTTTTTTTTTTTCTCTGAAGTAACTACTGAGTTCAGAGAGAGATCAAATTACCACCAGCTTTTTTCTACAACTTTTCTTTAACTGTTACAACAGAACATTTTCTTTTATTCTGATGATTCAGCTGAAAGTCTGCAACAGTCTTTCCCTTACAAGCTCTAGAAATCAATCTCAAACGGGACAAAATGCCAGAGAATTTTCTAACGCAGCCTGTTTATAAGAGTTTTCATGCATAAGAGACAAGTGATCATACAGTTGCATGAGCTGTGGTTCTGTTTCAGACATCTGATGGTACTAACAGGCATGAGGACGGGGTGTTCTTTGATAGTTTAGGTCAGGACTGAGATGTAGAATGGAAATAATTTGCAATGTCCACATGTCTCAGAGACTACGTCAGCCCAGATACTGCAGTAAACATTCCCTGCAACCAGTGCACCATTCATTAGTAACTCTTCACTTCAACATTCTCCTCATTGATAAAGTTCTTGAGATCTTTAAGTCAAATTAAACCAGTTTGTCTAAACCTTATTAGCGTTGATTACAAAGGAGACCTCCAGAATACAAACTGAAGGTCTATGAAGACTGAAGGTCTACAGATTTGCAGCCTTCCACATTCAGTGTTTAGTCACTAATCAACCTGGGATGTCTGTTTTTAAACTCTAACGGTATTTTCATACGTTTTAAGCACATAAGGTGTTAAAGAAACCTTTTGAGGTAGAGGAAAATTAGAAGTTGGCTTTGTTGTCATTATCTGTTAGCTTGACTCAGAATAGACATTAGACTGATTCTTTAGCCATCAGCTTCCCTCTTGGTAGCTTTTAGATTAGAATAGAATATAAAAGAAAAGAAAAGAAAATACCTTTATTTGTCCCACAATGGGAAAGATGTAGTGTTACACCAGCAAAAGAATATAGCAAAGGTTCTACTGGAGTTTTCTTCCTGTTAAAAGGGACTTTTTCCTCTCCACTGTCGCTACAAGCATGCTCAGTGTGAGGGATTGCATTCGAGTCAATGAGTCAATGCAATCAAATGGTTTTCTTTAGATAGAAAAACTTTGTATCAATTTGACTGTATGATCTGGTGAATTGTAAAGTGCCTTGAGATGACATGTGTTGTGAATTTGCTCTATATAAATAAACTGAATTGAAATCGAGTTTAACTAATATAGAAACTGTGCAAAATTATCAGTAATGTAACAATTTATTTAGGTTGTTGGGAACGGTGTGTGATGGTTAAAGAAGGAAAAGATCTGTGATTCCTTGGTGCATTTAGGGTGCCTTTCAGTTAGCCTAACATAATGTGTTGATTTTATATAACTTTAATGTCTTACTGCAGAGCAGCAGAGTAAATCAGGAAATTAATAACTAGCTCATCATGAACATATGGCTATGAGGACGGTATAACTGTTGAAATTCTGCAAGGATTACATAAAAAAACATTGAAAAAAATGA
Source organism: Cyprinodon diabolis (assembly GCA_030533445.1). Taxonomy (NCBI): domain Eukaryota; kingdom Metazoa; phylum Chordata; class Actinopteri; order Cyprinodontiformes; family Cyprinodontidae; genus Cyprinodon; species Cyprinodon diabolis. The sequence continues at coordinate 7,371,198 of CM060068.1, read as the reverse complement.
CCTTTGTAAGAAACTCCAGAAGGCTCAGGTGGAGGTATTTACAAACTCACCGAACCACAGTATGTGAGACTGAATGGTCGTCTGTTGAATCAAGGAGTTTGCAGCACAAAAGCACCACAGGGGACAGTACACTCACCATTCCTTTTTACTCTGCACACCTATGATTTCCAGAACAAGACAGAATCCTGTCATCTGCAGAAATACATAGGTGACTCTGCAGTTGTTTGGTTGATCAGAGAGGGACAGGAAGATGAGTACAAGGAAGTGGTGAACTGTTTTGTGGCATAGTGTGGACACCGTCATCTGATCATGAAGGTGAACAAAACAAGGGAGATAATTGTAGATTTCAGAAGAAGCAGGATTGCTATTGTCATCATAAGAGAAGAAGTTGAGGTGGTGGAGGAGTATAAATACCTTTGTGTTTATATGGACAAACAACTCGATCTGAGATTTAATTGTCTACAAGAAGTTACTGTACAGAGCAGACTTCTTATAGAAGAAGCTTAGATTATTTTATGTTTGTACCAATATTGATGCTTATCTTCAATTCAAGCATTTTTTGAGAGTAGGATCTCTATGCTATCATCTGGGATGGCATGTGGCAGCATCAGAATCAGATCAGAATCAGAAATACTTTAAGAGTTTACTTTAGGGAGAATCAGAGTTTCTACAACAAATAATCTAAAATTAAGAACAATATGGATGATCCTAATCATCCTCTTCAGAAGACTTCAGTCCAGAAGTGTCACCAATCAAAAGTTTCTCCAGATCCATGGTAATAAAGACAGACCAATACAGGAGATCCTTCCTCAAGCTAATGACATATACAGTAGTAGCCATTCAAAATTTTCCCATTTTACTTGATTGGCCCTTGGCTGGTCCCTTATAATTTCTTTTTAACATCAATCTTTGTACAAAAATATTCTTTCTGTGAAGATTTGTGGACAGTTAGATCTAAAGAGAAGTGTCATCTCCTGGCCAGACCCCATAATTCAGTGAAAGGGTGGAGTCAGAATTAAAAAAATACGCACGCCCAGGAGAAGGCCAGTGGCTGAAAGTTGAAGGGGATTTTGCCGTGAGCTGCAGGAAAGTGGGCTGCCATTCGGCTGCCATCTGACTGGGAAGGGCCATTTTGAATGGCTGCTACTGTACAGTAAGTCATAAAAAAATGAGAATTAAGACAATATTTACCCCCTGTTTCACTTAAGCTGGCAGTAAGCAACAACCCCCAAAAATATAATACTATGCTGTGGACAATCTTTGCCAACTCCTAAGTAGCATATCTTTTAGTAGCTGTTAGCCTGAGTCATGAGAATCAGTTTTTGTGGATAAAACACAGACTTTTCATATTCAAATTGTTTTCTTAATGTGTTGTGTTACACAGCTTGACCTCCAGAAGAATCCCCCCTAATTTTTAAACCAGGATCAATCCATTGTCCAGTTCACTTGTAATTGAAAGGACCATTAACCTTCCAGCAGGAACTTTTTATATGGAGGATGTCTACATTTGAAAGTTGTGACCATGAATTTTTGAAAAACTGTTAAACAGAGCCAATGTTACATTCCTCAATGTAAAATGATCAGAATGTTTACTGGAGTAGACCTGTTAGCAGCAACATGTTTTAAGTGATAGTAAGGATGTATTAAAGTCATGTTTCCATTTAGCTCCAAGCCCATCAGCAGGGATTCTGTTAAAGTTGTGAGAAGAGCTCATTTCCAGCTAATCCAAGAGTAAACAACGCAGAAGTAGACTGGACAAAAAGGCAGAAGAGGAAATAGCTAGATGTGTCTTTGTACTTTAGATTGTAGTTGTGGATTGTCAGATTTGATGAAAATGCTGGGCATTTCACCAGGATAGTTCGACATCAGTGAAAGTAATCCCCCTGAAAAGCTTTTTGGCCGATTTGAAGGTTCTGACAGAATTCTCACAGGCGCTGTTGACTGAACGCGGACTTCCTTCACTGGAAAAAATCTCCCACTTTTAGTTCGACAACTCCCCTCCCCACTCGTTCATGGCTGCCAAGACAGTGATGACTTCTCCCTCTTTCCTAACATGCAGCTTCATGGTCCTGGCCCATCTGCTGAAGCCATCTTAAGCTCAACAGACATTTTGAAAGAAGAAATTATCCTGTGAACCAAGGAGAAAAGAAGGTGCAATGTATTCAAAATTTCATGTTACTAAAACAGATCGCTAGGGGAGTTGTTTCAGTTTGCAGAATATCTTTACATTTGATCAAACTGGCTAAAGTCAGATTTCAAAAGTTATCAATGTGTTTTAATCCTGTCTTTTCAACAAAATTGCCAAAGTGGAATTCAAGCAGCCATCTCCTTTGAAAAATAGGCTACAGTATTAAATGAGTTATTGAGGCAAATTACCAGAAGTCCGTCATTCTACAGAGAGATAAGCATCTCAGACAGCTGTCAATCTACCCAGGAGCAGACACAGCAACAGATTCAGTCCATGTTTAGAGTGTAGGGCGAAAAAAATTCAGAATCCAAAAGCCTCAGTAAATAAGTTTAAGTTCACAACAGAACATTTCTGGAAAGGTTACGAAAGAAATTTTAATTTCAAATATAACAAAATATAGCACCAAGCTTATGTTCCTTTACCTTTCATGGGACCAACAGTAAGAGGGACCTAGCAAGTAACAGTGAAGGGCTGTGTATACTCCTGCAGCAGTGTCTCGCAGTTAGCTGTCGCAGGTATGATGCAGATATTTTCAATTTATGCCTAATTTGGAGGCATGGTCTGCGCTACATTATTCCACACCACAACACAAGAGGGACAATCATAAACTAGCTAGGATTGTGGGTGTCCATGAGTCGGTTTGACAAGCTTGTTTGCCGTCTACAACCCCTCATCAAACGCCGGACAACACACAGTTCACCGGTGAGTGTTCCTGAAAGACCGGCTGCATGTTTTGCCATCGGTTGCAAACCAACAGACCATTGCACAGAGCTACAAACTAGCATCATGTATGGTGTCTGGGATAGTGTCCGAGATGTACCAGGTGTTGTGGATTATACTGCAGCCAAAGTTTCTGCCATTAGGTACCAAACAGGAAATATGCATTGTGCAGAGTGGGTATAGAATTGACAATTCGGAGGCCTCCTTTCTCTCCTCACTGCGATGCTATCTGCGGCACTGTCTGCTGTCACCTACAATTTTGGGAAGGTGCAGGTTTCAGCCTCATCGTGCGTCCTGTGTCATGAAGTATATGCGGGTATTGAGGGGAGATCAGCCTCTCACTACCACCTCCTGATCAGGAATCGTGAGGTCAGGAGAAAATCAAACATGATTGAAATTCCATTGGCCCTTGTATAATGTTTGTGAGCAAATGTTGCTGTTGAAGCACAGCTATGAGCAATAATGCAAATTTGCAAACAAGCGAGTTGGTCTTCTTCCAAAATGACGAGTCTGACCAGCGCAATTTCTTCTTTCTACAGTGTCGGGCCCGAGTGTCTGGCAGTACAGTATAAGAACATGCATCATGAGCTGTGAACTTTTAAACCCTGTTGATTTATCGTTCAGTTTGAGCTGTAGCTGCATGCAACGTTTTACCCTACAGTGAATGCCCTGCTTTATAGGAGGCATAAGGATACCTATTAGGACAACACCTAAGAGATGCTGACACCTTTGCTTTGGCTTAAGAGTCCTTTAAACTCACCTGCAAGCTGAATTCCTGTGGTATTTTTGTGTTCAAAAAACATATGAGTATTCATCTTTTCCTGCTCCAGATTTCAAACTCCAGTTCAAGGCTAACCCAAAACAGGTCAGCCAATCATTTCGCAGTATTTTGGTTTAAGGTGGGACATACAGTTGGGATACAAAAGACAGATAAATAAATATGATAGCACAGAGTTATATACACATTGCTGCTGCTATCAAATTTGTTTTGTCAGAATACATTATTTAATCTTTAAAAGAGAATCAGAAAGAGCACGTAAGCGTGAGTTCTCGAGGTTTCCCTTGGCTCATGCTGCTTTATAATTTCTTAATTTGATTGGCTATAATCAAACGTTGGTAGGTGAGAACTAGTTGTCGCGTTGCCCGATCAGTTTGGAAGGTTGGCCCTTCTTTCACCGAACAGATTCGATTGGAGCAGTCTAAGATGAACAATGCGTGAGACTAAGCCTGAGGGCTGAATGTTATCAATCTGCCATTCCAGGTTAATAGTCCTTACTTATTTGATATATTCTGAATGAGTCAAATCCTCTTCTTTCTTTTCATTGAAATGGTTGCTAATCTTTGGCCTAGTCAAAGCACAGACCTCAATATGATTTAAATGTTGTGAAGGAACCTTCATCTCAAGCACGTGATTGGACATTTTCTAGCTCATACAAGAATTGACCAAATCAAGTTATAGATTACAGAGGGTTTTTTCTTAATAAATCACTGAGAGAAATATTAAAGTTTTGAAGATGACTTGCTCTTTTTTTTTCACAGATCTTTTGTACATTGGAGAGCTTTTTTTCATCAGATTTGACCTCATTCTAATCACCTATTATTATCAGTATATAGTATCCCTGGTTTCTGTTTTTGGTTTACCGACATTTCACCTTTACCTTCTCTTTTTTTGACAGTTTTTGTTAATTTAGCTTATAATTCAGTTTAATCTAAGTTCCCCCTGCTTTGGATTTTGTTTGGGTTCAACTTTAAGGATATCTTGGAGAAAAAAAAACTAAAATAACTCACCATTGCTTCCTGGAGGACTGAATTGCTCTAAATGTGCTGTAATTTCTGTTTTTGCTTTTATTTTCTCTTTATCATCTTTTTGCATTAGGGGAGTTGAGTTTAAATGATGATGGAGGCTTATGGGGTGGAGTTTCAGACAAGTTCACACAAATCCCTCAACCAATAGGACTGAGGAGAAAACACACAGTCATCAGTCACAGCTTCAGACAATAAGCTCCTCTAGGAAGACATCAAAGGAAATTTGAAGGGATTGGAAAAGAAAAATGGGAGTATGAAGATGATATTTCTTGTAAGCTTAATTAACTTGAAAGGCCTTCTCCTAGTTACCAGAGATTACTAATGTGCTTTAAGCCATTCAAGCTGTCCTTAAAAATAATCCCTGATGTGTCTTTGAGTTTATTTTCAAAATAGAGCCACTTTAATTTCTTCAAACCTTGATCAGGTTAATTAAACAATAAGATCACCAAATAAGTTCTCTATGGTGGGACCAGTACATGCTTTTACAGTGCAGTGGGCAATGATTTTCACCTTCTGGAAAAAGTGAGGAGGACTGAGGCCACAAAGCCATGAGTCACTGGCCAGATATCTTTTAGGGGGTTGGAAGTTATGTGTTTGACTGCTGGACTCAGACTTTTGTTTACTTTTCAGACAGAAGTATAGTGAGGCACACGGAGGGGAACGTGGTGGATGAGAACTTATCTCACTTTAAAGTCAGATGGAAAGAACTGGAGGGAATATTTGGATTTCAATGAGTATCAGAGAGAGCTCAGATAAAAAACGTTAACACTGTGAATTTCAACAAAAACACAAACAAACACCTAATAGTGATTTTAAAGATATGGATTATCAGGGTTTGAGAGGATAACATGCAAACGAAGTGTATATTAACAGAGCCCATCATAAGTTATCAAAGGGGCTCTTTGCATCTAGTGGAAACTGTACAAGAATGTGTTTGTGACCAAATGCAGATGAAAGCTTTAACCTCCTCGTCTTATTCATTGTTAGTCATAAACATTACCACTGAGGGTTTCTAGTGGTGAGGGACTGAAGAGGGCTGTAAAAAGGCTGATTCCTTATTTTCTTCCATTTATACAAACCTCAAAGTTATTGTCTCCTCTTATGTTGATGATTACTGGTAGTAAAGGACCCATGTGAAGAGAATAGCTGTAAAAAATAGTTACAGGTAAATTTTTCAGAGAAATAATAGGTCATATACACAGGAAATATAATGGATAGTCAATGGAAGAATCTATTGATGACAACCAGATAACCTAAATACATAGTGAAGAAAAACAATGATAATACCAGAAGAGCAGCTGAGGCAGAGTGAAGGCAAGACAGCTGAGGGTGGAACACTAATTAAAAGTGTCCAGATCACTTAAGAACTGCAAACCAAGGGCATAAGATAAAGAAAAAAGGGCACTTGGTTTCTGATTTGTCCTTGTGCAGAATTCACCTTAAAAGAAAAAAAAAAAACAGGGTTGTTTCACAGGTTTATATGTTGCCACCAATAAATAACATGAAAATATCTGGAGACAACAATTCTTCAATTTCATTTGCTTACAATATGATACGTGAACAGTTGGAGCCACAATTATAACATGGGTCTTTTAGTTATCTTTATAACAAGTAGAATGGGACAAGGGACTGCACCAAATGAAACCAAACAATCAGAACAAACGACTTTCCAGGTGTGAATACTAATATGAAGAAGGAAGATAAATAACTAAAGCTAAAATCATCTAGCTGCACCAGAGGCTTGGCCCTAAACCCCCCATGTCAACCCATCTAGTGGTGAACTTGATGCATAAAAAACAGCCGTTATTCACCACTGAAATGGTCATAAAGAAGTAAAATATGAAAAGCTAACAAGTTTGTCCCCTTTTGGCTACCATAATCAAATATGGTAATAATGGAATCTTCTGTTGGGTGCACTGCTACCCACAGTATATATTCATTTAAAACTCATTCTAATCTATTGAATGTGAAGGCTTTAAATAAAATTATTATTAGTGTTCTGCTGTAGTGTTGTTACTACAGCGATCCTATGTATTTCATCAGAGATCTGCTATCCCTGTTATATCTTAGTGGAGTGTGCTCACTGTGTGAAGGGGTTTAAACCAGTTTATTTCTACTGGGAGACAAACACAAACCATAACCAAAGTTGTGAGTTATTGAGTGAAGAGAAACTTGGTCTGTTTTTGCACATCTCGAGCAACCAAGGTATTGTACAAACATTATCCTGATCACCAGTAAAATGTTTAATAAAGCATGAAAAAAGAAGAAACTGAATCTGTGTGTTAATTCTCCCTTTGTATTTTCCCTCTGCGTTTGTGTGTCCTGAACTCTGATTGTTTCCAAATAGCTGGGAAATCAGTTCTGAGGTTAAGCAGTAACCTTTTCTGTTTTCTTTCACTTGTTTTTGTCTCTTTTTCTCCAAGTCATCGCACTTTGTTTCACCCTAAGGTTTTTTTTCCTGGGGTGACAACAGGTGTCCTGCAGGAGGTTGAGCTAAGACCAATTCCAATCCTGAACATATTAATTACGTATATATTAGGGATGGAACGGTTTTTGAAAACCGTCCGAACCGTTCGGATCGACTGTCTCAGTTCGATTCGCGTGTGTTGCGTTCGGTTCATGCGCTGCTCCTTTTTCTCATAGGTGAAGCGTTTACACTCCAGAGCAGAAGGTGGCGGTACTGCGACCAAAGCCAACCACCAGTAGTAAACAAGAAGAAGAAGAAGCAAAGCAGCGTAGCCGGGTGTAGCAGGGGAAAAAATCAGTTGTTATGGAGAATTGTGTGGGTATGGCGAGTGGGAAAGAACAGGAGTTGGAAGACGCGCCAGCAGCACTTTATAGGTCTGCTGTATGAGACCACTTTGCATTTAGAGTGACCTACGATGACGGTGGAAAGAAAGTTGTGGATAAAAGTGCAACAGTGTGCAAGCATTGTGCAACACGTTTTGTTTATGCTAGCAGCAACATGACCAACATGTCAGGCTAACCCTGAAATCCCACATACTCCGTCAGCGCTCCGCTCCGCCCCGCTGCGCTCCAGACCGCCTGCACAAAGCAAAGCCTACAGCCTCCGCTGTGGCTCCCGTCCACTCCGCTCAGAGTTCCTTGGAGATCGTAGAGAGCATGCGCAAGATGATTAAATTCAAAGCAGCAAAACATGCGGAAATGATCCATTGTTTGGACAGAGATGGCAAAAGTACTCACTTTCCGTACTTGAGTAAAAGTACAGATACTTGTGTTAAAAAATACTCCGGTAAAAGTGGAAGTACTGATTAAACTTCTTTACTCAAGTAAAAGTAACAAAGTACAGGCTTGTAAATTTACTTTAAGTATAAAAGTAAAAGTAGAAACCACTTTTTTCATGCCGTTGCCTACATTTTAAATGGATGTCTGCCAATAGGACTAGATCTCCGTTGTGTTCATTTTCAATCATCTCGTCGTCCATACTACTATGCTAAAGCCACCGCCACCAAGCTGCAATGATTTGCCACGAATGAATACCGCCGAATCTGTCGATTCATCTTGTAGTGGTGCGTCAAATGCAACGTAGATTCCCATCCAATTAGATTGAATTTGGTATTGATGACGTGAAAAATAATAACAGTAACTCCATTGAAATGATTCAAAACTAAAGTAACAAGCTATTTTTTTAAAATGTAAGGAGTAGAAGTAAAAAGTCGCCATAAAAATAAGTAGTAAAGTAAAAATATCAGAAAAATCTACTTGAGTACAGTAACGAAGTATTTGTACTTCCCATCTCTGGTTTTGGATCATTAAAAATAATTACAATTCATTCATTTTTTGGGATTTTTTCATTAATTTCAGAAATTTTTATGGGATTTCGGGGTAACAATCAACATATACCGAACCGAACCGAAAACCTGTGACCACGAAACCGTAAACCGAACCGAACCGTGGATTTTGTGAACCGTTCCACCCCTCGTATATATACTGAAAGGTCTAGAGATCTGTGTCTGGGCGATACAGGCGATATTTCTTCACTTCTAAAACTAATAATACGACATAAGTCAGTTCAAGCAAGCTAGCGATGTAGAAGCAAATTTGGTGTGTTTGTGAGTGTAGCTGATTTGATACAGATTTAAGGGATTTTTCATGGCCCCAGGATTTGCTGGATGCCTGTCAAACTATAGATCTGTTTGATGGGGCCTCAGAGATTCCCTTGGTCGGTTTCAGCAGCAGCAGCAGTCTAGATGAAAGACCTTCTCAACCTCTTAATGGGATTTAATATGCAAAGCAGTCTGTACGTATACATCATGCTTGCAAACCTTGTCCTCTTCAAGATGTGTGTTCAACAACCTATGGGGTCAGTTCACATCCACCGTCTGAGCACGACTGCAGAAACCCTTTTGGGTCGTTGCCACTATCGGGAGGGGTCAAAAGCGGAAGCACCAAAAGCGGTGACGTACAAGCATTCCCTCTATCCTCAGTCGTTTTATGCACCCTCCTTCAAATCTTAGCTGAGAACCAAACCTCCACAACTGAAAGTTCATGGTCCAATTATCCATTTATGTTTTACCATATAAAATCTTTGGAACTGCTCTTCCATTTTTTTGTAAACTCGTGCAACAACAACTGCAGAACATTCCTTCCATTAGAAGCAAACTTTTCCAGCCCATATGGGGCTTCTGCTTTACAGTCCATGAACCCTTTAGTTGCCTGGATTGTGACTGTGAGAGATATGATGGAAAACTTACGCAGAAAAAAAGAGAACGTGTTGGAAATTCTTAGAGTTTAGTTGTGAGAACACTAAAAGACTCAGAGATAGGTTTTAAAAAAGAAATGCGGCAGTGATGTAACTATTTTACTAGGATATGAGCCTTTTCTTTCCACAGCCTGAGGGCTGGGGTGCTGGGGGGGGTTCACGGTCGTGATATTCCAGTTCCACAGATGTGTAAACCAAACCCTGAATGTGTGTCTGCTGAGTGGAGTGGGGGTCTCCTTCAACTCAAACTGGAATGTACTGGAGTAATTTATCACTCTGAGGTCTGTGAGTCAAGACGATGAGGAAAGACGATGTAAAATTCCCTTAAAGAAAAAGCAGCCGTGCTTCAGAGGCATCTTAAAATGCGCTGTTGTGTCGTAGCTACAGAGGACATAAGAAAAGGAGACGTCGTTATAACGTGACTGAAGTTCTGATCTACAGTAAATCATTAAAACGTTGAGTTTGTTTCCCACATAGCAGTAAAACAGCAGTTATCACCTCAGCCTCCCTTGAGTCCCGAAAAAAAAGTTTGATTTGATTATCCTCTCCAGCGAGGCTCATTCATGCCTGTGCATATTTATCTTCATGTATACAGAGACCTCTGCTGCTTTATTGTAGAAGAAAAGCTGACCTGAGGCTGGCAATGTTACAAATAGCTGATAGGTGAGTAATGACAAGCCTTCAGTTATTTATTCAGCCGTGTCAGGATGTAGTTAAGACAGGCAAGGAGTGCTCCTCGGACCTGCCTGCACTGATCTGTCTGAGTTTTATTTTTGACTACGAGGCATTGACGATGTGTTTACTTTCTCCGCCAGATATTCACAGAGAACTCCTTCCTTATCTTGTACGGACATGCAGGCGTAAGAAAACTGAGAAGCTGTATATGCTTAATATGAATTTCAACAATATACAAACCTTAAGGCAATAAAACATTTAGTATCCTTTTGAGCTTTTAGCCAATAGAGAAGTGATCAAAAGGGATTGTGGACTTCTAGAGACAGTACTCGGTCCTACTTAAACTTTTACAGGTCTTTATTTTAAAGGGTAACTCAGCCCACAATCAATATATTTTAGCAGATTAACTATTAATCGGGCCTACTGGATGCTACCATTAAAAGCTAAGTTTACTGTATAATCTTTTAACATTTTGAAGTTATCTTGTTTGTTTTTCAATACTTATCTTAGTGCTGCCTTCATAAAGTTGAACTCTGATTTAAAGTTAAATGTTTCTATTCATTTAAACCAGGGGTCTCAAACCGGTTCCAGAAAGGGCCATGTGGCTGCAGGTTTTTTTCCAACCAAGAAATCGCACACCAGACTCCAGTCATCTCATCAACTGAGTGCAATCTGAACATGATAACTTGATGAGATGAATGGAGTCTGGTGTGCGATTGCTTGGTTGGAAAGAAAACCTGCAGCCACATGGCCGGTTTGACACCCCTGGTTAAAACGGTATACTGGTAAAAATTTTATTATCATAGCCCTTTTTTTCTGTTATTTAACAACTCCCTCCAAAACACAATCCTTTAGCGACTCATGCATTTCACTGATGTGGCTCCAAACGGTTTGTGCATGGCAAAGTCAGAGCGTCGAGTTGGAGCATCACACCGATGAGGTTCCAGGCCATTATAAAGAGTGAAAAATCCTCCACCTCCACAAGAGCTGTCCATGCCTTAACCAGTAGAACTGGTTAAAAATGTAAACACTTACTTATAGCAGGTGTAAAAAAAAACATCTAAATCTTATAAAGACATTGACACATTGAGAATCCTATAACTATTTTGTGCATCTGGTTTTATGATTTTATGTGATGATTCTGATGTTTTGATGGTTTGCTGTGTACTCAGCAGTCTAGTTGTAACAAAAAAAGAAGGGGATTTACTTATTTATGTATTTAAAGTATACATTAATAGTCTATTAACCTTAAGGAATATGCATGGTATGGTTGTTACATGTCAGGTACGTCGGTCATTGACCCTGACCGAGGCACCTTACAGTAGAACTGCAGTCAGTCCCTAGACTGGCATGGCTATCACTGCCCCTACATAGTTAGGGACTAATTTCCCACTTGGATCAGCTTCATAGTCATGGTAGGACACTCACTGCATGAAAAGTGGGATTTTCGTCAATATGCGGCACTGTAGATTGTCGTGGAAGTTCAGGTTAACGGCAGTTTATGGTAATTTGCAGGCTTCGCCGAAAACTCCCATAAATTGTCAGAAATTGACGTGGGCTTTCTTAGGCAGTGTTCCCCCCATGCCTCCCCCCATGGAATTCTAGGGTAGGCTTTAACATGTAAATGAAAATGCTGTGAGCTATACAAATGCAAATCAGGGTTGCAGGGGGAGTTTTTAGCCTGGGTGCCATTTCGAACTTACTCCCGCCCACAAAGTTTGAGGTCGGGAAGTTCGGTCTGGCATTGCTCCATAGTAGCGCGAGTATGATCGCCCACCCTCTGGCGATCCAATCAAATTGTCAGGGTGGGCTTTATACGATGATGGACAGATGATCAACAGTAACGTAATCAACCACGTGACCAAAGCGCGCATGGGTGACAACAACAATGGCTGCCGCTGGAGAGTTGAGGTGAGTAGATTTAACTATTAGGTCTGTTCTAGAAGATATCGACAGCAAATTAATTTTAAAAGAGAAACAGAGAAACGCGATCAAGTCTCATCTTCTTATTCTAGGCGTGAAACTGCACGCTTTGATTTTTGTTGACAACAACTATGCCTCGCTTAACATACGTCACGCACTCCGTTGCTCTTATTGGTTGTAGGTCTATCCAATTGAGTGCAGAGGCATTTTTTTTCCTGGTTCGTTCGAAACACGCCCCATAATCACAGCTCTATGGAGCAGTATCAGACTCATATTCTGACTAGAATTGAGTCAGACTACGTCAGGCTAGGGAGTTTTACCCCAAGTGACATTTTTCTAAATGGTAAGTAAATCTCTGATACAAAGAGATCAGGCTCAGTATAGACTCTTACATTTTAGCTTGAATTGATTTATTTAATTAAAGTATAGAGACCAAAACAGATCTTTAGCTGACGGAGCAATACATTTAGAGCAGTAATTATTAAAAAAAAAATTGCATTTAAGATAAAAAATAAAATGTTGTCTGTCAATATGCTCAATTCACAATTACTTAAGTGGAAAAGTTTCAAGAAATGAGTCTGAGATGATTCACTTTATAACATGGCGCATTATTATAAGGACATAAGGTCAGCAACAATGCTGAGGTAGGCTGCCTCATTTATTTGATGCTAAATTGGTATTAAGTGGCCCAAAGTGTGGCAATAAATATCCCCCAAATAGATGGTACAAATAGATCAGGCTCAGTATGTCCTAATTATAGACTCTTACATTTTAGCTTGAATTGATTTATTTAATTAAAGTACGCTAGATTACCCTGTATGCCATTAGCAATGGCAAATGTTATGTAAAAAAATACACAATATAATTTATTTCAAAAATTAGTTTTAATCAGAATCAGTTGGTAAAATGTGAATCAGAATCAGCAAGGTAAAATGTGCATTCCTTGCACAGTGCTCCTTGGGATTTTTAAGGCTTGGGAAATCTTTTTGTTTCCAAATCCAGCTTTAAACTTTTCCACAACAGTGTCTCGGACCTGTCTGATGTGTTCCTTGATCTTCATGATGCTCTCTGCACTTTAAACAGACCTCTGAGGCGATCACAGAGCAGGTGCATTTATCGGGAGACTTGATTACACACAGGTGGATTCTGTTTAGTATCATTTAGGTCCACATTGGATCATTCAGAGATCCTCACTGAACTTCTGGGGAGAGTTTGCTGCACTGAAAGTAAAAGGCGCCGATTCATTTTGCACACCTCACTCTTCAGTTTTTTATTTGTTAAAAAAATTAAAAATATCCAATATATTTAATTACACTTCATGATTGGGTAAAACTAGTTGTTGATTCTGCAAAAAGTTAAATGACCATAAACTCAATGTAAACCCCTAGCTATTATTATTTTATGTTTATTTGTTTATTTATTTATATGTTTGTTTCCTTTGTTTTATTTTTATTTATTTTTTACATTCTATGTCTAATTTTTTTAAGTTATAATGTCACCAACTGCTGTGTATCTTTGTTTGATGTTTGAATTACTCTGTATTGTTACACGGAATTGCCAATAAAGCACACACACAAAAAAAAAAAAAAAACATGATAGGCGCAGCTGTTCTCGCGAGTCCTTCCGTATAACAATGACCTCGTATGTGATTGGAGGAGCTATACTCAGAAGAACTTTTATCTCCAGTTCCTTTGTCTGGATTTTGCTGGTACGTGATCAATGGCTGGACGACGTCACCCGTTCAACTCGCCTTCAACTCCTCTTGGACGCGATGGCGACTCTGCAGTCGAACAACTGTGCGGGAGAGACGAACTCAAAGAAGAGCGGCTAGCGGTAAATATATGTTCGATTACTGCCTGCTAAGCTAAAAGCAGCCTAGCCTAAAGCTACGGCTAATAGCAGCCTAGCCTAAAGCTACGGCTAATAGTAGCCTTGCAAGAACAAGCTTTATTAAAGTGTATTTTTTGTGATTCACAGGAAGCAGTATGCCGTCTTCACAACTCGGAGACAAATTGCAGGCGCTATGAACCGGAGCAAGGGTAAGAGTTAAAGAATATGCTTTCATTCTGCGGTAAAAGGAAATAGATACGGATGGATACCGATCATAACTGTACATTTTGTTTTCAGACTAATCTCGCCTCATAATGAGGCGGTGACCTCCTATTATTCATACCACTCTCATTTAATTGTTTTCCAGCTGCCTGTAAGACGTATTATGAGACGTTACGCTGGAGCTTCAGATATACGCAGCCTGAGAACACGTTGCGCGCGGAATGCCAAGCATTCAGAAAAGAAAGAGAGTAAGAGTTTATTTGGTGACTATTTTTCAGGTGCATTGATAGATGTGTTGTGTCCATACGCAGTGCATCCCATCGCATAGTGCTGATTCATTGTTTTTTTTTTTTTTTTTTTTACAGCTGCTGGAATCGAGGCAGAGTGTGCTAGCTCATGAGGAAGTGGAACTCTGGAAGTCCGCCACCGTCTACCTCATGTCTGACGAAGAAGATGGCGTCGTTGGCGGATGGATTGTACAGCCGCCATCATTTCGTAGGCCGGATCTCTCTGAACTCTGTGTTAAGCTGCAGTCCCGGTTACCCCTGGCTCACACCGACTCCGGTCTTACCGTTGCGGTGCGGTGGGTGCGGCGCCGCAGTGATTCCAAGTTATTAAAAAGACGTAAACCTCTCTCACCGGCTGCTGAGCTGTCCGGCTGCGGTTACCGAGACACTCCGGCGCTGCAGAAAATTCAGCAAGAAAGCTATCCTTGCGGCGTGCCGGAGCCCTCCGCAACAAGCTCTCGCAAATATCCTTATTTGGGCCGTGTTATCGCGTGAAATTATGTGAACTCAAGTGAACTTCTGTTAAATCACAAGACCTGTTGCCGGAGCCGCAGAGCCGCACCGCACCGTAGTCAAAAGGGCGGTGTGAGAGGGGGTGTGCGGGAGTTGCGGTCTCCGTCGGCTCGGTAACCGCACCGGAGCCAGTGTGAGCAAGGGGTTAGAAGCGATGCTGAAGTACAGGGCCACGCACAGTAGGCGTCTGCACATCGGACCTGCCTCGGAGGGAATGCTGCCAGTTACCTCCAAGTTACCTATATATATATATATATATATATATATATATATATATATATATGTAAATATATATTTACATATATATTTATGTAAATATATATTTACATAAATATATATATTTACATATATATTTATGTAAATATATATATGCCAACCAATCACGAGCGATTTTACTTGTTTGAGAATAGTGGTTTCAGCCAATACTGAGTAGGTTATTCAAGCCAGACCTGGCCAGCCGCGCGGGTTCGCTGCATTCATATGCTAATTAGGGCCATTAGTACAGCTGATCGCTCTCCACGTACGTCAGAGTCCGTTCCCGACAATTTGTGGCACTGACAAACGGCGACAAGCGCGGGTTGCAAATTGTCGGAAAACTGACGAAAATCAGGGAGATCTGCGGGAGTTTACGGGGACGAAAATCTCACTTTTCATGCAGTGACTTCTTTGATTGTATTTATTTTGCTCAGGCTACTCATAAGCCCACAACCGCCAAATGTTGAAAGGGCAATAATATTGCCATTACTGTTATTAAATAGTATAAAATTGTACACATTCATCAATAAAATGTCACAGGGGATGATATGAGAGGATGATCATTTAAGAAGGGGGATGCCAACCCCCCTCAACTTGACTACTGTATGTACTGTCATGGTCTTGTGTCTGTTGTGCTTTACTTTGCTCCATGTTTCCTAGTTTTATAGGTTTAATTCCTGTTTTGTTGTCATTTCTAGATGTATGTTAGTTCTGTTTTTCTGTTGTCCTCTGTTGCCCTCGTGTCTGTGTGTGTGTTCCTTTCCCCTAGGGCCCTCGTCTCCTCTCACACCTGCTCATGTTTCGTTTCCCCAGATGTCTCCATAGTTCTGGTTTGCTCATTATTAGTTGGATTTTTGGATTCCTGCCTTTGTTTACTGTTTTTGCCCCATTAAACTCTGAGAAATCTCCTCAGCCTCTCTGCCTCCAAACCACAAGCAAACACTGACATGTACTTGAGTTAAAGCACTTTGAATTGCTTTTCTCCTAAAATGTGATATATAAATACATTTTTACTTACTAATTCCAAGATACTGAAACCAGATAAAAGCTTTTTTCCATAGAAAATAAACTAAAACCCAAATTTAATTTAAGGCGTTAGCTAAAACCTAAATGTCCTCTTTTAAGAAACTTGTAAATAAATGGGTTTTCACCAATGACAAAAAATGTCTTCCAATTGACTGTTCTGAATAAATTGAATTTGGGAAACTTTCTGATTTCAAGCTCTTAACATAAATAACCAACATACACACAAAGTCAAATTGTAGATTGGAAACTTTAAACTTTGTCTAAATCCTGTTTTCCCCTTAAAATGTTGTGGATACCAACATAAGGTTTTCCTTCTCATCCTCACTGCTCCTTAAATCCAGTTACACAGTAATTAGAAACCGTTTGCTGTTTGTTAGTAAGCTGGAATTTAAAAAATGTATTTAGTTTTTATTCATCCCTTTGCAACCTCCAGGAATACAGTACTTTATATCTAGTTTTTAATGCCCAGAGTGAGGAGCTGGATTATAGATTTCCCTTCAAACTGCATTTCTACATCTAAAAACACAGGCGGGGCTTTGAGCTGCTTTTTAGCCTTTCATTAGATGTAAGTCTTTGTTTTAAACATGACTAACCCTTACACCTCCAGACACTTCTTAGTTGCTAAAGGAAAAAAAAACTGACTGGTTTACATTTCAGCACAGCTGCTTTCAAGCTTGAACTGTTTAAACTTGAGAAATCTGAAAATGCGTGAAGGAGGGACTGGAGGAAAATAAAGGGAGCGACTCTGTCAAGCAAAAAACAGAACATTGGTCTTGGTTATTCTTTACATTAGACGACTCAGTGTAGAGGAAACCTTTAGAAAAACAGGCAGCATGCTCTACATCTGGAGGGCTGAACCATTTAAACCTCTGAACTGGTACAGTCAGTCTGCTGCTGGTAATTAGCACAGAGCATGTTGCATTTCTTCCACATGAGCTGCACAGTGATCCAAGCTGAACTGTAGGAGGGTTTATAAAGTCCATCTTAAGAGCAGCTAATTCATATGCACCTGAAATTCACCTTTAAATCTATCCTCTAGGCCAAGCTTTAGTTTGAAGCCAAACCAGCATTAATGTAACCGAATGAATGAATTTTACGACGCAGTTTTGTATGTGAAAGAAGCTCCTGGCTCAGCTATTTGTCACTCCGGGGCAGATATAAAGATAAATGCAGGCCAATACATGCTGAGATGCTTTTCAAAAAAAAAAAAAAAAGATCCTGTTTTGATTAAACAGAAAGCTTTAAAAATAATACTCTATTATGATTAGGAAGAGTTAAATTAGATTGAATCTAATCTAATCTAAATTAATCAGCTAAACTATAGATGAACCTTTCTATTGTCATGGTACCAAGGAAAAGTTCTGAGACCACAGATTCAGTCTTCACTTAAACTAGATTTTTATTTTGCCTTTATTTTGGAGGGGTTTTTTTTTTCTCAAAAATCACAGCAGCATTACAATTTTGCATGAAACACCTTTAGTCTTTAGATACTTTGAAATTTGACATCAGTGGTTTAGTCTTGGTCCTGCGTCCTTCAATGACTTTGTCTTGATTTGATTTCAGGGTATATGGACTTTATTATAACACTACATACATCCCAGCAGTTTTTTTTTATGATTGGCTGTGTGATGAGCCTGGTGACGTGTTCTCCTTTGAGACGTCCATGGCGTCTGTTGCTGATTCTGAAAGTAAAAAAAGAGTCAAAGAGCACAAAGTAAGTTAGAATCAAAAGGTTCTACCAAACAGAATAAAAACAGACCTGATCAATCTGCCGGATTCTGATCCTAAATGCTCTGTATGCCTCGATGAGCTCAGCAGCCAACAATGATTCTCTATGGCCCTGTTCCCACTAAAGGCAATGTGGCCTAAATCTGGTATTTTTGGGGTCAAATAATAAACTAAGACAGTTTGGAACTAGAACAAACACTCAGATCTGGGCCAAATCTCATCTTTTCAAGTCGCTCCAAATATGACCCTTAAACAGACACATTTGATCTTTTTGAATGTGACTCCAATGGGAACAAACGAGGTGGACTTGTGCAAAGTCACTTTCTGTTGACAATTTTCAAAACTTTGTGCCCACAGTTCCTAGAAGTGATCGCAGTTAGCCAGATTAACGGCTGCTGTGAAAACACAGTTAAGTGGAAGAACAGCGGAACATGTGGAACGAAATGCAGGCCACACTTTTTTCCCGTTATTTTATGCAGGCCAGTTAGTTATACGTCAGCTTGTAAACCTAAATTCGGCCAATCATATATCAACGGTCATCTGTCAATCAAATTTTATTCAGTCATAGCATCTTGATTCATATGCCACAGCTAATATACACAACGGTTGAAATAAGAAATAAAAATAATTTCCTTTCCCATTGAGGTACGTCCCAGTGTTCACGGGGATGGACATCTGTGTCTTCGGCAGGCGTAGAGCTAACAGAACTGGCAGCGTTGTGAAGCAAGGGACCAAGCTTCTGCCACCCTGGAGTCCTCTTCCACAACATCTTCGTCCCCACTTTCCTCCTCTTTTTGACGGAGGAGACTCATCCACGACCTCCTACACTAAACTCCTTCTCTTGCATGTTTCTGCTGTCCATAGCGTTCCTTGACAGTGTTGTTGCTAAGTTCGACTTGGTCCCAAATTGAATTTCTCACTGGGAACCTACTAGCACTAAGTTGCTAACTGGTTAGCTAGACGCCACAGTCACATTCACTTTATTCACTCGTCCAAAGTCGGGCACCACTCGGGAGAATTTAGAAATGCAACTGTTGGAACAGCCGCTTCCCTACAACTTAAAAGGTTTCCCTGAACAGGAAACTGGGCGTGCTGATAGTCAGTCAAAGGGATGTATTCTTGGCCAGGTAGCCAAGGTGCATGATCAGGCAGAGTGGCAGCATCCCCACACTGTCGCTTAGATTGAGATTGATATACATCTTCACAGACTGAGAAAATAAACCTAATAATAATAATAATAACAAAAAAATCAAAAATCTTGCAAAGAAAGACTTATCATTGGACTTTCATCTGCTGGTTGAAAAATATAGGACACGTCCTCCATCATGTTGAAGGAAAGACTTCATCCTTCATACTGATTTTAGGTCATTTTTTTCAACGTTTTCTTCTTTTTTTATGTGTATCAATAAACGTAACTTCTTTAGCCTTCAGATGTGTCATGAAATTAATTTCCAAAAGCAACATAAGATCTCTGTTAACAGCATCCTGGAACCTAACCCCTGCATTAGCTTCACATCCCACAGATAATTATAACAAGACATTAAAATCCTTCCTGCTGAATGATCTCCTGCCATCATGAGCTGAGAGGGTCTGCAACAAGGAGGAGGAGGAAGAAACATCAGGACTCTAATGAAAACAAACTGCCTCTATTAAATTCCTCAACAAGCAGGAAGGTAACAAGCAGCCGGAATCCATCATATCTACTGGAAACTATTACTGGTCTGCTGTTCAGTGCTGGGAGAGCTGATCCAAACCAATGAGAAAAAAAATACATTTAAATAAGGGAAGTGGTGTCAGTTACTCAGGAACTAAATATTAACAGACTGACAGTAATACCTGAAGGTCTGGAGGCAGCAGAGGATGAAGCAATGTTCAGGAGGAGACCAGATCTACTAGAATGGATCCAACTGCTGGTGAACTTCAGAGTCCAGCTCCTTTTCACAGCTTCTGCTCCAGAGTTTCTTGTTAGCTTTGTGGTTCAACAGCTTTACTATTCATCTCCATTACAACAGGATTTTTTTTTTCCTTTGCTAAATTATACTGCATTGAGGTTATTCATTTTGTAGCGGAAGCAGTCCTGAAGCTATGTTGCCATCTAGTGGAGTTATCATACTTTACTGGGCTGTTGTTGAGTTGTTTCCTTAGAAAGTTCTGCCTCAAAGATTTTTTTATGCTCTAAACGTTAGAGTCTAAAGCCAATTGAGAACAGTTGAGATCACAAGGAAGGACGTAAATGAGTCTTTACACTTAAACCAGGATGTTCTGCATGTTCTTTTAGTCCCATTTGATTTGGCACTTTATATAGTTGAAATGTTTCATAAACTGTTTTTAGACGTTAATTGTAGGGCAGCTGTACATGAAAATTTCTGGCTCAAAACTACAAACCAAGATTTGTCTGTATATCCATAACATCATTTAGCAGACATTTAATGTATTTTTGGAAAATAAGCTGGTGAAGATTCTCAGTCATCCAGATCATAGTCATTCCAAAAAGAGAAAATTAAAAACAATCCACTGGACTTTGTTTCTACGTTTGAAGACGTTTCGCTACCCATCCAGGAAGCTTTTTCAATTTAAAATGTGGAATTTGGAAATATTTTGGAAAATAAATCCATTTTAATTTTGTACACTGAAGGTACCTCTACCACTGAAACAGTATCTTAGTTACATTTTAATTTTTCAGATATTTTTTTGTAAAATTTGTCGCATTTTTTCCTAATTTTGGAGTTTTTAACGTGTCCATTACAAGATTAATTTCTGAAAAAATAAAAACCCGTAAAGTGTGACGTAATTCTGAACTCAAAAATCCAAATTCCGAGGCGAAATGAAGGCATCACATTGTTCTCCAAGGTGTAAAAAGTAAGAAATGTTTATCCGAAATGTCTCAGATGAATAAACATGTTTCAGTTTTTCATCTCATGTCCGTTAAACGGTCCAACCCTTCAGTGAAAGCTGCTCCAGCCTCGCTGTCCTCCCCCAGTCCTACTCCCCCTCCTCGGTCCTCTCTCCATCCTCACTCACCTGTGCTCTCCTTCGGCTCCTGTCGCTCTTCTCCCTGGTCCCCTGGAGCCTCGTCCTCGGACCCGGACTCGTCGTCCAGCTCCTTGGGGTCGATGAGTCTCGGTCTCCCGGCTCGGAGCCTCAGTCCCTCCTCGTACCACTGGCGGTAAGCGCTGACGACCGCAGCCCGGGAGCAGCCCACCATCTCGGCCGCCTGAGAGACGCTCAATCCCAGCTCCCTGGCCACCACCACCTGGCCCTTATCAAAGTCACTCAGCTCATTCTGCTCCATATTCCAGCAGAGTCTAAATCAGACGGTTTATTGGATAAAAAAGAACCAAACCCAACAGACACCAGTATTTACTCTTTCAGAGGCTTTTTCTTCTTCTTTTCTATCATGGCGGATCGCAAGCAACTTTAAGGTGCATACCGCCACCTACTGTTCATGAGTGTGTAGCAACAAAACCAAATATCAATGCCACCCCTGTATAATCTAAATAAACTGTGCTGAATTTCTAATACTAAATCTTTCCTATTATTTCCTTCTCCCTGAATACTTTATAAAACTACTTTGGAATCCGTGCATACCACCACCCTGTCTGGTCTGACCTCCTCAACCTATTGTAAACTCAGTATAACTGCCACCATCTCTGCAGTTATACTGAGCTTCTATTTTCTGATATTTAACTTGGTTTAATGGTCTGAAATATATATACATACATACATATACATACATACATACATACATACATATATATATATATATATATATATATACATACATACATATATATATATATATATATATATATATATATATATATATATATATATATATATATATATATATGTATGTATGTATATATATATATATATATATATATATGTATGTATATATATTTCAGACCATTAAACCAATTTAAATATCAGAAAATAGAAGCTCAGTCATGATAAACATTTAAACTACTGGAAAAGTTATCTAACCTAATGATAATGTTAATGAACTTTTATGAAAAAAATATATATAAACAACAAAAAGGTAAATAAAAACAAACATACATCTTACGGTTCATTTAGACTTGAGCACTGTGCCTTCACACTAGAACATGTTATGATCTATTTGTTGTCCATTGCATAAAAACTTTTATATCAAATAACAGTTACTGTGACAAATATGTTCAAACTTACTCTTGTGTCTGTTTCATGGAATAGTTGTACCTGCCGCTTGAAAAAACATCAGCGCCCTCTTCTGGTTAGGGTTGACCATTGCACTTGATCGATTTACTTTGAATCACATGAATTGTTTTTTTCTATAAAAAACAAATCTGATGCTTTTCTTTAATTAATCATAATTTTACATCCATAATCCCAAAGTTTACTCCTGGAATGTAATTAAACATGATTTTAATGGATCGAAACATGTACAAATGGCTGTGTTCATCTGTTTGGTTTATCATGATTATGAAAAGAAAAAAATACATTTATGGAAATAAGCCACCCTTTGTCATACTCTGAAACATAGAGATCCTTAAATATTTTATATAACTGCTTACAGAATTGCAGAAAATATAAAAGAATCCCTTGTGGCAAATCAGTTTCCTTCAGTCAGAAATATGGATTCTGCTTGTTTTTATTGTGAGCTGTTTGCTCTGACTATTCATGACTTAAGTGGTTCTTCTCCAAGCCTGCAGGTCAGATTTCATTAGCGGTATTGATCTGCTGGAGATAAATGTGAAAAGAGATGAGTGAGAGGCTTTTAAGCCTGGAGGCAGATGTGTTTCATCATTGGAAAAATGTTTGAGACGATTCCCTGAGATGATTGAAAAAGCTGCAGCGAGTACGATTTCCTTCAGCCTCTACAAGGCAACAGATAAAGATGAGGGCAAATCAGTGGAGAAACAGAAGGTGCAGCAAAGAGGATGTCGTCAAATGAAAGAGTCTAACAAGATATTTAGGCTGAAAGCTGTGAAACTGAGCCCGTCTGTCCACTTACAAATAAAATAAGGAATTGATTGTTATTCTAGATGAGGAGGACCTGTTTGTGAATCTGCAGATTAACAGAGGATACCTCATATAAAGACTAGTTTGTTCAGAACATTTTAAAATCTCAGTCATGTATCAGTGCATCATAATGGGGCCCAGTCATCTATGACATTACAGATTTCTGCACCAGTAGCTCACTCTGATTGCATACTTTCGCATTAAATTAGGAATTACTAGTAGCTTTTATTTACTGTGCTTTACACTTTGTTTTTGGTTCATTTGTTTGTCAGCTTCAAAGTATAGTGGATGACTTTGCAAATTAGATGGTTTGGGTTTCAACTGGATTCCAAAAAAGTATAACGCTGAAAAAATAGGCTTTTCCATGAATTCAACAAAAATAAAATAGACTTTTTTCTTCATTTGCTTTTATTTTTCTCTTATTTTATTATCTAATTCATGTAAAGCCCTTATAATTTTCCATGTACCGAATTGTGCTTTACAAATAAACTTGCCTTACTCTTCCAGAAAAAGAACAAACAAAAAGTATGACAAAAAAAAAAGTCATACTGTAGTATTTTTGTGTGAAAAACAGTAAGAGAAAGTAAAAAGCAACAATTGGGCAGCCTGCTGTCAGTCAGTGTTGAGATGACATGAGATAAGATTAGCGATGCTTCTAACCAACATTCATATATAAATATAAACAAACTGTATCTTTGTTTGTTCTTGCAAATAATGAGCAAATTAGAGAAAAAAATTGCCTTTGATTTCAGAGCGTGCATTACAGCTATTTATAAGATAGATTAAACTACACAGCAATGAATTAATAAGCATCATTGTTACTTCCAACACTGCATGCAGCTGTGTAAGCGAGACCTGCCACGCCCACAGGCAGGGTGTAGGCATTGCTGCTGCAATCAAATCATTTTTTTCAGAATCCACGACTTCAACTTGAGCATAAGTTGTAGTTTCTCATGGCTATTGTCTAAAGGCAAACCTTGGAGGGCGTCGCTTTGCCAAATCCGCTCGTTCATCAGCGTAGTTTGGCTTCAATTCGGATTGAGCTGTAATCTACTGAAACTCAGGATGCATAAATGCTAGTGCACATGCACAGCGATGGAACAAGCCTACACAATGGCATTAGGCAAGCATAACAGTTTAGATCAGCAGTGGGCAATTCCAGTTCCTGAGGGCCGGTATCCTGCAACTTTTAGATGCGCCTGAATAAAGTAATTAGATTATTGAGAGGACTGAAGGAACTGACTGCATACTGAGGAGGTAAGTCAGCCATTTGATTCAGGTGTGTTGGACCAAGGATGGATGAATGCTCTGGAACTTGAAGCTGAGAGAAGATCATCCACCAGACCTTCAATCGTTTTCAGTATTTACCAAAAGAAGACCAGGTTACCATAGTAATTCAAATAAAATTAAATAAGATATTGCTCATACACCCGATAAGCCAGGAAGTTATGCAGCAAAGCAAGTCACCATTTCCCCTGCGGAGGTGTAAAAAACAAACAAAAGCAAAGAAAAGACCAAAATCAACAGTTAAAATGTTTCATTAAGCAAGATGCAAAGATAGATAAGACACCAGTAACGCATACAATATGAATGCTGGTGTTAACTGCAGGAGTTAAAGCTCCATGCAAGTTAATGGATGCATGACTAAGTATTACCAGCAGATGGAGACAAAGTACAACAATGTTTATGTCTGCAGGTGCATAGGTTATTTTCAGGTTTTAAAAAAGGAATAAGTAAACACTATCAGGAGCATTTGGTTTGTGAGTGTTCTTTTTTTTTTAAAGGTATAGCACAACTCTGGGTCACTTTAATTAATTATCCAACTTCAGTTCTTTTTTAATCACGATTATACTGAAAAACTGAATACTCCAAATTAAAAAATGTGGGCCTTCTGAGGCCCCGTCCACACGAAGTCAAAACGAACACAAAACGCTAATATTTTCCAGAATGTTTGTCGTAAAGACGGAGACATAAAATAAATGTGATCGTCCACACGAATGCATGAAAACGCTGCAAAATGTATGCCAGGCCTGTAAGTGGCGCTGTGGTGCCAAAGCAAAAATAGGCGACGAAATGTTGGGCATGCGCACTAATATTTATACACGGTTGCCCTGCGGGTCCATTTTCGTGGTTCAGTCAAATTCAGGTGCTGAACTATGTCGTCGATATTGCTCTGTTCTTCCTGGAGATATTCCAGAAGAAGAAGATTCTGTTGTAAGCCCGACAGCAGGGTGATTAGCATTAGCAGCAACCATTCAACACAGTACGGCACCATTGTTGTTGTGATACTGTGTCGTGCATGCGTGTTTAGAGGCGACGCTATGACGCATGCATGTAAAAAAAAAAAGCGGTTTGAGCTTAAAGATGGAAACACGAAAACGGCGTTTCAAAATCTTGCCACTCTGAAGGCTGAATAAAAAAAAGATCGTTTACAGACCCCCGAAACGCCGGCTTCGTGTGGATGAGAGGCTGGTTTGGTGAAAAATTTGTGCGTTTAGGCCAGGGTTCGGCTTCGTGTGGACAGGGCCTTAAAAATAGGTTAATGTACTGTTTAATAGCTGCACTGTTTGGTGGGGTCTTTCTGCATAAAATATAACGTGATTGGGGTATGACTCTGCTAAGCCTCGTGGTACACGTTATGCCTTATTGTAGCAGAATTTGTCCTTGTAGTACAGAGCAGGGGAGAGGTGAGCTCAGCAGCACTCAGAACCAGAATCTTTACTACGTCAATAGATGTGGACAGAACAAGGACCAGGTAAAACTTTCTACTAAAGCACAGAGTTGGAGGTGAAGAGAACCAGCTTAGATACATCCTGAAAGCATCAGTTTCATCAGGTCAGCTCCCAAAGGATGGTCACCTGGTTTAAAGCTACAGTGTGTAATTTTCAGCGACATCTAACGTCTAGACTGCAGACCGCAGCAACATGAACATCTCCCCCCCACCGCTTCTCCCCCCCAACAGTACGGCGAGCGTTACGGGACAAAATGTCTTCCACGACGTCCGCATCACCTACCTTCTCAAGTGATGAGGTTTGTTTACATAGATAATTTTAATACTGCCATCTATTGTTCAGTACCGTCTCAGTTCATCTCTCTCAACTTGCCGTAGTTACTTTCGAGCGTAATGGGCGATCTCGCAATCGCTAGTTTGTTGGCTCTGTGCTGCCGTAGCGCAAAGATGTCTGCCTCCATGGCTGCGGGACCCGCTCCTATGTAATTATAAATAACGAATTCTAAGGCAACGCAAATATTAAGGTTAAGAGGCTGAGCTCGTAGATGATGATAAATAACATAGTTATGTATAATATATTACATTTCTGACTGTATATCCCTGTAATTATTACACACTGTAGCTTTAATAAAACAACATTCATAAAATAGTTGAGGGAATATTAGCAGTTTATTTTCTGGGATAAACATCACTCATACGGTCAAAATGTCACCATTCATTACAGTCCTTTTGCCCGGATAGTAAAAAATTAACACTTTTTACCCCATAGAGAGCTTCTCTGGACTGAATTTTGGATATATTTCTCATTAAATCCTTTTCCTTAGTAGTTTTAATTTCTATGGTTGGTAACCAAACATCAACTGGTTACTGCATGGCAGCACTTAGTGCTCTATCTCCAACCTTTTAACCACATTTTCCATATTTTTCTACCACACGTCATCTTTCCACTACACTTTCTAATAATATTAATTTATATATCGCGTTGTACACAGCCAGCTGTTGAGCAAAGACTTTGACTTATATACAAACCATAACAAAAGATTATTATGCCTTAAAATCTTCCCCGTCTGATAATATATTTCAATGTATCTGTGGTTTTGTAATCTTTATTAAATATGAGTGTATCTTATGAGTTTTCACTTTTTAAATTAAATTACAGAATTAATTTAAAATTCAGATTATATCATAGTTTAGATTATTGCTTGGATGGAATACTTTTAAATTTCAATGTTTTCAAAGTGATTGTTAGGATCTGTGATCCTGCATCGCCTCTTTAATCAGTTTGATCCATTAACTATTTAAAATAAATCAACTTTTAAATTTGACTTTAATATTTAGAAGGGAAAATATCTAAACTAAGGATAAAATAACAGTCACAGGTGAAAGTATTTTTTTTTCATCAGATGTTTCTTTAATAACGACAAAGTAACCAAAAGTAAATAACCGGAATAATTCAGCATGGACAGGAACAACACAGGAGAAGGAAAATATGATAATTACAGAGTTTAGGAGAAAAAAAACACAAAAGTGTAAAGTTCTGATAAAAACAAAACATGTTGACGAGTCAGTGGGTTAAAAAAATAAGTCTGGAATAGTAATCGATATCAAAAGGAATGAGGCGACGTAAACCAATTAGCAGATGTTACAGTGAAGCTGAACATTGGAGTTAATGGTACATTTATTTTGCTTGTCAGCTTGTATTCGCCATATAAATAGGAATGTGTCACCATCACAGAATTCACACGGATATGAAAACTCTGCCACAGAGTGTACCATTGGACATATCTGAATATTTACATCTTGCGTGAGCAAGCAAAGGTACTCAAAACATCTCGTTCTATAAGTGTTTCTCTTCTTTGTTCATACAAAAATAGCTCTTTACTATAATGGATCCAAGTTTACGTTGAAATATCGAAAAAACAATCTAAATGCAAATGCATATAAACCCCAAGATGACGGGTGTGACATCTCGACCATGGAGTGGATTTTGGCACTTTTTCATACAAACGAGTTACAGATCTGCCTCGAAGGGACGTCTACTCGGCATCAGCAGCGGCTGTCAAGCGGGTCCAGAGAGAAGACGGTTCCCTCTAAGGTTAGTCCCATTTTGAACCCCTCCTGTGGGGAAAACAAGCAGGATGATAAATGCTGCTCAGTGCTGGCTGATGAGCTCCGACAAACCTGTTTTATCTGGAATCTCAACATGAGGAAAGTACAGAACAACAACCAACAAAGGTCAGCAGCGACGGAAACTGTTTGAAACATGCAAAGTCATGGTTACTTGCAAGGTCATGCAAAGTCATGCTTTACAGTTGACTGGATGCAGTTAGTATCCAACATAGAGTGGAAATCAGACCAGTTTCTAATGAAGAAATAAAGGCAACAACATCACACAGCCTAAACGTTAAACTCATGAGGTAAATCTTTTTTTAGGCCTTATGCAGTCCTCTTTGGATTATGCAGTTCTTGAAGTAATTGATGTCATCCTCTCAGAACGCTAACCGTAAAAGTAACCTGATTAGGGATGCACGATATTGGGATTTTTGCCGATATCCGATATGCCGATATTTTAAAACTCATTTAGCCGATAACCGATATCGATACTGATGTTAAAGCTGGACAAAAATAAGTAGTCATTGAAAATAGCAGTTTTATTTATCCATTTCTGACACTTTGAAATATAATATACCGTAAATTCCGGACTATAAAGCGCACCTGATTACAAGCCGCACGCTCTAATTTTAGAAAGAAAATCAATTTTGTACTTTTATAAGCCGCACCGGATTTTAAGCCCCAGGTTTCCCACATTGTATGAGATATTTACAAATAAAGATATTACACGTGAGCATTTTTTAACGTTTGATTTAATCCGTATGATAAAAAAACAAATATGGTACATATTATGAACGTTTTTTTTTTTTTTTTTCAAACTACCTGTAACACATTTTAAAACACATGTGTCGGTAACATGCAAATAACGCTGCATGTGCCGGGACTTTTAATTGAACAACGCATTGAACAGAACATTGCAGTCGACCAGGAAAAGTCCTTAATCATTTTCTTCTTCCTCCTGCACACTAAAACCCTCAAAGTCCTCTTCCTCGGTGTCTGAGTGGAACAGCTTCAGGATGCTGTCGCTGACTTCAGTCTCATCCTTGTCGCTCTCACTTGAGCACTCGCGCTCCTCTTCATCCCGCAGCAGCCCAGCCTTCCGAAACCCGCCGGTGATGCTGGATGTTTTTACACGGCTCCACGCATTGAGAACCCACTGGCAGACATCGGTGAAAGATGCCCTTCGCATGCGGCCAGTTTTGGTGAAGGATTTCTCGCCACTGGTCATCCACGTCTCCCACTCACTGCGCAGTGCCACTTTAAATGTACGGTTCACACTGATGTCCAGTGGTTGCAAATACTTGGTGGTGCCCCCAGGAATCACAGCTGCAATTGAGTTTGTCCTCTTGATGGCAGCTTTTACAGAATCTGTAATATGGGCCCTCATGCTGTCCATCACGAGCAGTGCTTTTTTTTGATGAAAAAATCCCCCCGGACGCTTGCCATAGCACTCCGTAAGCCATTCCTTCATTAGGCTTTCTTCCATCCAGCCTTTCTTATTAACTTTCACCACGATTTCTTTTGGGATTTTTTCCTTTGGCATTGTCAGCCGCTTAAAAATCACCATGGGTGGAAGCTTTAGTCCGGATGCTGTGCAGCTCAGAACACAGGTGAAGTGCGTCCTCTTGTGACCCGTGTTTTTACTGAGATGGACGAGTCACCTTTTTTATTAACAGTCCGCATGAGAGGCATGTCATAAGTCAAAGGTACTTCATCCATGTTTATAATTTAATTTGGCCCGATGGAATGCTCCGCTATCTTTGTTTGGGTGAAAGTACGGAAAGGAGCGAGTTTTTCCTCATAGTCGGGAGGGAGCTGCTGACACAACGTCGTGCGCGCCCGGACCACCAGGCCTTTTCGTTTCATAAATCTGAAACACCACGATGGCCCACCTCTGAAATCTTGAATTTTCATGTCGGTGGCTATTTCTTTAGCCTTCAGCCTGATCTGCACGGTGGATACACCGCGGCATCCCGCTCGCTGTGTGTTCACCCAGTCTTCAAGACAGTTTTCAAGCTCCGGCCACCTGCTGTGATTACCTCTGAAAGCTTTCGTGGTCTTTTTGCACCGAGTCAGTTCCTCACGCTGTTGTCTCCACCGTCTCACCATCGACTCATTTATCCCAAAATGACGTGCAGCGGCTCGATTTCCGTTTTCAATCGCCAGATTTATTGCCTTTAATTTAAAAGCGGCATTGTATGCTTTTCTTCGAGTATCCATGTTGAGGGTCAGTATGAATGAATGATTTACAAGACTGCAAATAACAGTGAAAGTGAGAATTATGTATCGCACAATTTCATTTGACCTCTCTGAATATCCATCAATTTTATTGGTCTGTTTTTCGCGCCATGAAAAAAAAAAAAAAATTTATTAGCCGCACTGTATTATAGGCCGCAGTGTTCAAACAGCGGGAAAAAAGTAGCGGCTTATAGTCCGGAATTTACGGTACTCAAATATATTTTCATATGCTGATATCAAATTGATTTTTAAAAACGCTGTATCGATCTATTTTACTTTCAAAATCTCGTGAAATTATATTGTGCTGTTACAAACTCTCGTGATATTTTGCAAATTCTTGTGAGATTTTATTAGTAAAATAGATCGATACCGCGTCAATATATCAACATATAAAAATATGGCAAAATTTCGCGAATTTTGGGGGATTTCGTAGCATAACGATGACATATAACAATATTTCATTAGTAAAAGAGATTGATATGGTGTTTTTAAATGGCAATATATCAGCATATGAAGATATTGTGATATTTTAATGTATCAATATTTTTTCCCTCGTCTTTAGAAGTTTTAAAGTCTGTAAAAAAGGAGTTTTTGAGGAAGAAGAAGATTTATTTTTTTAGACTTTAGAAACTCAGAAGCTGATCAAATATCGGGTTAAATATCGGTGGGGTGGCCGATGTCCGATATTCAGTTTTAAGGCCGATACAGATAGGGGGCCGATCATATCGTGCATTCATAAACCTGATAGTTATAAGTATAGTTATAACATGAACCTATACTGCTTGTCCTTTGTTTAAGGAGGAACAGAATGACCTAAAGCAGGGAAAGGCAATCAAATTAGCACTTTTCATCTCTTCATCAATTTTACTAATAGCTTATGATAGATACAAATTAAAGCTGGGTGTTATTTTTTTTTTCGTTTACTGTGGCAGTAACAGGGTTGTTGATAATTTATAACATGGTCCAGGTCAGAGGTCATAGATTAGCGGACCACGGACAATACAAAGTAGATTTGAGCAGATATCCGGGCCCAACCTGATTTAAAACATTTATAAATTACCGCGTGTTGTCCTACGACAGTGTCTAACTTTACTTGCGCCGCTTCTCCTGTTAATGCGGTCAGACACTGCAGCGAGACATTTTAAAAAAAAGGCAAACCTGTGGCAAGCCAGGCAATGAGAAAAAAAAAGCAGAGAAAGTGTGGACTGCTGGAAGAAGCGTGGTGAACTGGTGAAAAAAGGGAAATGGTGCTCAAAGATGACCCTACACATTTAGAGTATGTTTGGCTCAACCTGCTGCTGTGAAGCCGGATTCTCCACCATGAACAGAATCAAAAATAAATATGGATCCAGGCTCAAAATGAGCACCTTGATATGTGCTTGAGAATGGCTTTGTCTCCATTCAAACCCAGGTTTAAAGCCTTGCAGGGCAGCATAAAGCCAACTGCTCTCATTAAACCATAATAAATAAATAAATAAATAATGGTCAGTTCAAGTTTTTTTAAAAATATGTGAATCAGGAAATTGTCAATAAACCAAACTGAACAATTGTTGTTCTCCACTTCAAAAACAATTTAGATTTTAAAATAGAAAAATTTAAATTTTTTTTTTTTATTTTTTTATTTAGAAATTCAATGTATAACATGGATGCATAGACAAACCTCATTTTATTTCAGTGTTAAATTCTGTTTAAAGTAACGGATTATAATTAAAAATGTCTCTGGACCTCTACTGGTTGATGATTTTCTTTATTCAGACCCCGCTGATTTTTAATTGGTTACCTCTGGTCTAGGTGAATACATGATTCTGATTGGCTGCAGGGTGGGTTTTAAAATCTGTTCCTAAGTGTTCCTAATTTCGTGTCGGCTTAAATGATGGATTGTAACAGTAAATGAAGAGACTAAAGACAACAACACCTTCAGATTGCCAAGATTTTAACAGCAAAAAAAAAAAAACCTAAACATTGAAAGTATTAAACGATTTGGTATCTAATTTTTTCTAAGTGACCAAGGTTTAACGGGACATTGTCTTTTTAAGTGTTGATTATCAATTTAAGGATTTCATGGAAACAACCATCCTGGTTCATATTCGTCTCGTCCTTTGAATTCTGGTAAAAGACGCCTTGTCTAGCCTTTTCCCTTAATTACTGTAAAACCTCTATGCTTATAACAAAAATATTTTTAAGTAAAATAATTTCCAACTAAACAGTAAAGCATGCTAAATTGTCTTTTGCATGCAAGACATTTATTCCTTTAAACCAAATCACATAATCTGCAATAAATGAGATATTGCATGTTTATACACCAGCCTCCATAAAATCCCAGACATACAAGCATTAAAGTGTAATTATTTTAGGTTTAACTGTTTATTTAACCATGTAACAGAATTTATCATCACTATGAACACACATGAAAAAAAAAATCTAGAAAAAGAACATTTATTCAGGGGGTGCTCGCCCATATGAACAGTTAAAAACTCAACATATCAGTTTTCAATGTAATCTATTGATTAGCCAGACAATAAAGTAAAGGAAGTGTTTATTTGCTCACATTAACCAAACAGCTACCATAAGAACCTGGAAGCATCAGTGAGAACATGCAGCAGCGGCAGTCACAGCATGCTAGACAGGAAGCTGTCACTACACAGTCAGCAAAGCAAAGGGTACAAACCATCTCTGACGCTGAGAGGGAAAAGGACAGGAGACAAATTCCGCTGTTAGTAATCAAGGAAAGGAAGAAAGCATGGAAACAAATTCAAGAGTAATGTCGCCCCCTGCTGGCAACAATAACAACAGAAGGATGCGCTGTATGAGTGTGTTTGTGTGAGCACTGCAGCCAACAAACCTGACCCAGTTCTACCTGGAGGAATGGGCCAAAATCCTAGCAAACTATCTAACCCACATCAGACAGTTTTTAGAGGGATTTCCAGTAAATATTATTCAATCCTGAATGTAGAGAAAGCTGGAAAATATATTTCTATTGTTCTGACATTTAGCAAATAGAAATATTTTTGGTTATTGTACCTGGAAAAGTAAAAAAGAAAGTCTGTTTCTTTTTATCCCCAGCATGTGAATGTGCTGTTTCAACTGTTTGTGCAAACAAAGCAGTCTGTCAGCAGAAGCTCACCTGCATCTCATCCAACTTTGACTGGATATCTGGAGGGAAGTCGGCCGCCCCACAGGTGAACGGATCAAACGGCTCAGCTCCGAACAAATCTTTGCCTGCAGACACCAAACATGGACAGACCGCTTCTTAGAGCTGCAAACCCTCACTTATGGCGGGCAAAAATATGAACAAAGCTGTTCGCTCACTCATGTCTGGGGGTAGGGTGGTTGGAGGAGGAGGAGGGCAGCCATTGCTGGCCTTGGTCGGTACCAGCGGTGTAACGGGGGAAAAAGGAACCATGTCAAAAACGTCTGTGGACTGTAGTTTCATGGAGATGCTATCAGCCTGGACAAAAAAAACACAAACTGTTAACCATCCCATCTAAACGCTCATCGAAAAGAGTTATTTTAGTACAGAGGTGGGACGAAGCAGTAGGAAAACCAGAAACGGTAGAAGAAGAAGAAAGCAGAGGGTGTTTACACGAGGCCGTGGGATGCTGAATCCCTCGGTCGCTTTAGGAGGAGGGACAGTGGGTTTAGCAGGCGGAGGAGTTAGTAGCCCAGTGGAAACGTTGGAATCCGGAGAGCTCATAGGAGTGAGCGTGATGGAGGAGATCTCCAGACAGGACAGCGACGTGAAGCTGTGAAACCAGAAGAGAGAGGAGGGCCTCTGCAGCATGTACGCTTCGTTTGCTGCGTCCACGTGCAGCGGCTGACGAGAGACGATAGACAGAGAGCCACCACAGAGAAAGGGAGTGGAAGTCAGAGAGTTGCAGCTCATTACATTCACAGCATGATGCTACGGCTGCCCCAATTATATTTAGAGTATATCGTGTTCCTCATCGGACCAATCAGGTGTGTAATTGGTTTGCTGCCACCGCCTCAGAAACCCGCTGGCTGTCCGTGGACCGGACGGCTGGCTCTGAGGCCATGCTTAGAATAACTAAGGTGATATCAGCCTAACCAGCTGTGTCTCTACTATGGGAAGTTTGGTTAACATTTCCAATTCGACTTTAGATCAATATCTGGATGTTTGACTTTAAAACATCAGGTTGCTGCAAACATGATGAATGAAACTATTTAAGAAAAGTTAAATAATATTCGCTCATTGATAAAACTCTCACAGCATCAAACAAACAAACACCAGAAACATGTGGTTTTAGCCCAATCATGTTTGAAGCACTGAGCCAGTTCCTTATCGGTCCATGGAGACAGTTTAGAGCTTAAATAAGACATATTGTAAAAGCCAGTTTCCTATCGCAAATTCTTAAAATAGGAAAAAAATAGAAAAAATGTATTTTAAGTAATGCAGATGTGAGATATTTTGATTAAAATTGTCAAATATCTCTATGCTGATGATCCAGAGGAAAAAAAAGGAAACTAGTCAAAGTTACTAATGTAAATCTGCTCGTGAAGATTCCCAGTCATCCAGGTTATCGTTCCAAAAATGCTAAAAAAAAATCCACTGGACTTTGTTTCTACGTTTGAAGATGTTTTACTTCCCATCCAAGAAGCTTTTTCAATTCAAAATTGCAGAAATTGTGTTGAGTTCGAGGCTTTGTAGAGAGGACTAAAAACAAAGCCCTGTTTTGGCTTAGAAAACATGCAAGTTGAACCAGATAAACGGGTCCGCCCCTAAGGAATGGGGTCGTTTGGTTTCTTTGTTAGCCTGTAATACCAGATACCTGTCTATGTCTCTGAAATGGGCTTCGTTAAAGGGAACCAACCTTAAACAGAGGAGGGGGACTCAGCTTTCAGCTGTCAAAAACCTACAATTCAGCTATCGAGTTGATTCCTCCCATCTATCACAACCCCAACCTCCTTACAGGGGAACAGAACACCTTGCCTGTTCAGGGAGGCCAACAATTTGCTCTAACCACCCCCCCTTTCAGAGACAAACACGTATTGGGTATTACAGGCTAACAAAGAAACCAAACGACTCCCATTCTAAAGGGGCAGACCCATTTGTCACGTTGAATTTGCATGTTTTCTAAGCAAAACAAGGTGTTGTTTTTGGTGTATTCTATAAATTCTATAAATATATATATACACATATATATATATATACACATATATATATATATATATATATATATATATATATATACACATATATATATATATATATATACACATATATATATACACATATATATATATATATATATATATATATATATATATATACATATATATATATATATATAGTTGTTTTTGTTTTTTTTGTTAAAAGGAAAGGTGTTATGGATGTATGAAACGTCTTCAAACTTGGAAACAAAGTCCAGTGGATTGTTTTTGATCTTTTTTAGAATTTCTACTGTACAATCTTACAGTAACAGCAGGGGGCGCTGACGACTGTACCAGACTGTGCCTTAGAGCATGACACAGATTGTTTTTACAAAAGAATATTTCTCTATTAAATGGATGGCAATAGAAATGAGGCAGGATTTCTCAATGAGTCTTTTTTTTAAGTCCTCTGGAAACATCTTTAGTGCCGTACAAAATATCTAAACTTAGCCAGTGATATTCAGGACTTTAAAAGTATAAATTGTTTGAGTGGCATCTGCTCCATACTTCAACATTAACCAGCAGCCGTTTGCATCGGCGCTGAACTGGTTTGGGTCAGTACATGTAGCTCTTACTGGTGGGACATGAGCTATCATCAGCTGCTCCTCCAGCTCTTGAAGTTGTTTCTTCAGCTCAGCATTTTCTGTTTCCAGTTCCTGAATCTATAAAATACAAATAAATAAATAAAGAAAATTATCAAAATGAACTGCTGACCAATTTTTCCCTACTTTTTGTTTGTTTTAGAGATTCTGTGTTTATTAAATGTTCATTAGACTTTTATTTCAAACCACTTACAGTACTTAAAATAATTCTTAAAAAGCAGAATTCATCCATCAAACATGGACTTTTTAGGGCTACATTTACTCAATGAGTCTCTCTTTTACAAGAAGTTTTGGTAGTTTTCTCTGAAATCCACCCAGCTTTGAGGTCCAATCCACAGGGAGCCCAGAGCCTGCTGGGTTTAACATCTTTGTGTTTATAAAGAGGTCTCCTAGGTTTGTAGTTAAGGGAACATGAGGGCAATGTGGTCAATGCATTTAATTTCTCTAATAACCAATGGATGTAGAGTGCAAAGGTGCAAATCTATTGTCTCTTCCAGCAATTCCACACTGAGGCCTGAGCGATAATAAACCACGAGGAGCTCCTGGTTCACACGCTCCATTACGTGCATTACCTGGATTTGTCCCACCTCCTTAAGGCTCTGTAGAGAACATCTATAGGTACCGTTGGGCTTAATTTTATTCACACTGAGCTCTTTATTGAATGGATAATTTAACTAAATGTTTCATTACCTAATTTTTACCTGTTTTGTTAAGGAAAAGCAAACACAAACTGAAGTTTCACCAAGTAACAGTGATGCCATGAGGCTTTGCAGAATTGTTAAAGCTCCTATAACATGTTTTTTTAAGGCATTTCAAACTCACCTTTAGGTAAATATATGATGGAATTATCCATTAAGCTATTATTTCTTATTAAATGTGGTGGTTTTCTTCCAACCAGAAAGAGGCTGGGCTTTAAAGGAAAAGTCAGGTCCTATTCAGAATATAAACTTCTGAAAGTAATTTAAGTATGAAATTATTGAATACTTTTCAATAAATGATATGTGTTTTTAATTAAAAGTAATTTTCATTTGAATGTGCTTTAACAGAGACATCCATGTTTGAGCACTACTGCCACCTACCAGTTTGTGACGTCACAATGCGGTATTGGCTGTTGAGCAAGTCCCAGTGCTCAATATGGTGTTTATCACAACACTCTATTATCCATGATGGCGACAACCAGTGCAATATGCAAAGCAGATAGTAACGTATTAATGATGTGTTTTTTATCTGGCTAGAAGTTCGATGGCAAATCCTCCCTCTTCAAGTTGGCAATCCAACAACGGACCCGTCCGTGGAGGATCGTGAATCAGAAAGGTGAAATAACGAATTTCTTTTCACTTTTACCCGATTTATTCCTACATCCAACTGCCATGCACGTGGGCATTGTCAGTTTAACTATAGCTCTGGTGAATTTCAATGGTGAAGTCCTCTGGAAATCTTCAATAATTGTTGTTGATTGCAGATGTGTCTAGTAGTTCCCATTGATTTTGCTTGTAAAGCGGGGAGAATGGCGGCTAGGCTTACCGCATCTTGACGTCACTGCCAGAAGATGTCAGGAGTGAGGTGTTAATATACTGTATTTGAGCAAAAATGGCCGCTCCCAGACTAGGTGATCACGTTGAAAAATTCTTATTTTTTCACTGATTAACGCTAAATTCATTAAATTACCGCAAACATAATAGTTTTTGTATAAATAATGACCCATTGATAATTTCTTGATGACCGGACTTTTTCCTTTAAAGCACCTATAGGAGCCACTTCTTCGTAACTTTGATCTGGAATCATCGGCCTCTGCCTCCGATCGCCCCCTCCCTGATCGGAGAGCGTGGGTGTTTGTTTACAGTGCAGGCGGAGCGCGGTCAAGCTTGCTGCTTCCTGGAGGAAGACTTCATGCTTAGATATTTCCCATCTGCTTGTTTTCACAGGACAGGAAGTGGCTACTGCTCCGACAGAACCCAGGTTCAGGTTCAGTCGAGAGATCAGTGATTCCAGCAAAATGCCACTCTGTGGCAGACTGTGATAAAGGAATATAATTATAAAATAGTTAATATAGGACCCTTATAAAGCAGATATGCACCAATGGGATGGGATGGGGGTTACCATTTCCATTACTTGAGGTAAGTTAATCCATATTTTAAACACTCATTTAGTGAAATCCACTTCACTGTCCTAATAATTCAGTTTAAACAAACCAGAGGTCCAGGTCTGTGTTCCCAGCAGAAATCTAATCACAAACTGCAGAGTTTCTCATTAATATTCATTACTCTTGATTAATCGCGTATGTGGGGGGGATTTAAAAAAAATCAATAAGACACAAACTCCGCATTAATTGATAAAAACGTCAATGTTTGGACACGGAGGGGCAGCGTTTATTGCCACTTGAGCCGTACTCTTTTCTGCAGCCCCCCGATCTGCTTCCTCGTCTCCACGTCTTTCCCTCCAGACTCCAGAAACTTCTTGTAGGCCAAGTCGAAGGCCTGCCCGATGGTTAGAGTGATCTCCTCCGCCTGTAAGCAACAGGGTTCAAACAGATGATTCGCGAACGGATCTGAACTGTCTCTCGGGTACGTTGAGTGTTTGTATAAAGGAACATACACGTACACATTTTTCACTGTCGAACACGTAGCAGAGGTGCTTGTTGGACTCGGAGTCTTTGCAGATAAAAGTAAATATCCTTTTATCCGTCTTGTCGTCTGCACAGAAGGATATCCTGTGTAACTGACAGTTATGCTGCACATCCTGCAACACAAACAAAGTGTGGGTTATTTGCAGCCTATATTTAGAGGGTTTATGTCTTTCCCTGCATGCTGGTGAGAGGAAAACAAACAATTAAACAAACAAAAATATAAACTGGACTCACTTTTGTTTTAGGATCAAGGATTTTGACTCCATAGATGGAGATCTGAAGCTCCACTTTTGGGATCTTCTGGCCCTCTGACTTCTTGATGTGTCTCTGAAACTGTGAGAGAAATGAAAAGAACATGAAAAAGCTCACTGGAGTAAAACTCTACTGTTCTTAATTCATATTTTTAAAAGCTGCAAGACTCAGTTTCTGAAATGTTCAGGTTTGATCATCTAACATTTAACCTACTAAATGAGGCCTTTGGGGACTGGGAAAAATCATTTCCCTGAGCATCATGGGATGAACCTATCAGGATGTTCACCTCTGGTAAGACTGTCAGCTGTCTGAGACATTTTCTCACCCTGGAACAATCTTCCTCTCTGTAGAGTGATTCCTTATAACCCTCCCAGATCAACAGGCAGCAACAGCTGCTTCTGAGGTCTTTACTGATGTCTTTCCATTGTGGCAGTGTGGACAAACACCTGAATGCTCCAGGGCATCTTTAAAAGAGGAGCTTGCAACGATCATTATGTTTCCATTCCATCAGCAGCCCCTCATACCATCACTCTAAAATCCTCTTAAAGCTGTAAGGGCAGATTTAATTTTTTTTTTTTAACACATAGCTTTATACTTTTATTGAATCCTTTGACGTTGGTTGTGTATGGAGTAAAATTTGTTCCGTGTTTATACACATCTGGTAAATGACAAAAAAAGAAATTAAATCCAGAAATTAAACTTTGAACTTTGAACATAGATTTTGAGAGGAACCTTCTTGGATTAAATTTTTTCATAAACGCTTATTTTAATTCTTTTTTATATTTCTTTTTTTGTTTGTTTTTTACAAATCTTATTCTTTTAAAACTTTATTTATTAATTCATTTAATTTTTGTAGGAAAATTTAAATTATCTTTTCAGAACGAGTTTTCTGAATTGCATTATTTTCAGCTTTTCCATTGATTTACATGCTTTTCGCTTTAAGCCTAATTCAAACCCTTGCTCTTGATCAATAAAAATGTTTCTTAATTTCATGCAGACCAATAGAAATGCATCTTCACCCGTCACTCCAAAGTCTGGCCAATAGGTGAAGAAAATGATCTGGAAATTGCAATTTCAAATTAATGGAATTTGTAAAACATAAGATGAAGAGGAAAATAAAAAAACATAACATAAAAATATATAAACTTATAAATGAAATATTAAAAGATAAATAAAATATGAGAAAATAGCAGAATTACTCATAAATCTTTTTATTTATTTTTCATTTCTGGATATTTTTTTTCTTCTAATTTTCCTTAATAATACACGTTTAAATTTTGCTCTATAGTTGTTCTCTGGATGTTAGATTCACACAAATCATCAGACCTGGTAAGTTTTTCTAAACTGCTCATTAATTTGGCTTCAGAAGCTCAAATGTGTCAAATCCCAGCCTGACTTTAAAGGAGTCTGCAGTCTGGCTGCAAAACTGATTTATAAATTCAGAGTTTTCAGGCTGAATCAATTCATCTCTGTGTCAAAGACAAGTTTAACCTACAGAAAGTGTATTTATTAATCTGTGTTTTCATTAAAAGCATGCAGGCATGCTGTTAGAGGAGATTTTCTGGGTAACTGTGCCTCAGACCAATTCTATTCTTCTGGAGGTGATTAAAGGAGGCATATTTGAGCTCGTCTCGATGGCTGCTGCTTCTAGAAGGGTAACCAGGGAGCTTCGGGCAGAGAGTGATCTCTAACATGAGATGTGTAGCAACAATGGAGTGCTAGCTTTGGGAAAACATGCCACCCCCACAAGGGGCCTCTCAGATTCAGCCCTTGGCAGCAGGAGTCTGGTTTGAGGCCAGCAGGCAGTCGGCACAGAGGCGTGGGTAAAAGGCTGGGAGGGAGATCTTCCCAGGCCTAAAGGTCTGTTTAAATGGTACGAGTCTGGATTGATATTTATCCTGGGATAAGGCCAAGGTAAATGTCATTCACTGGGTGAGTTCAGTAGGACCATGTGCTTAAATCCTGGAAAACATGTACGCTGGTTTAACTGATTTTTTATGACTTTCTTAGCATCTGGTTTGCCTGTAAAACTCCATCATGATCCACACAGGCTGGGAATTTTATGTTTAAACTCACCAACAGCAGGACATACCTCAACTGATAAGACACTCTGATAAGTTTAATACTTTTCCAATAAAATGGTAAGTAAATAAATAATCCAACAATCAGATTAGGTCTAAACAAACCCACAGTATGAGGAAAGGGTTTCCGGTGGTGCTAAATGTGAGTTAATAAAAGCAGTTACCGAAAATTTTATGACTTATACGTCTGGAAAAACACATATTTTGGTTACTAAATAGAAGTTTGTCTTGATTACCAGGCAGACATTCATTTAAAAGTATATCCATCCATCCATCCATCCATCCATCCATCCATCCATCCATCCATCCATCTTATAAAAAAGTGTTTTCACATTTTATTCTTGATTAAAAATGTATTCTAACTAAAGGATCTATTTGTAGCGTTTTTTGTGTGAAATATATTATATGAAAAAACATGATTACTCTCTCTGACACTGGAATTGATAAACTCTTCATTAATGATGTGTTGAGAAAAGTTTATATGACCCCAAATACAGTCCTTCTTCTTGTCAGGTGCTAATCACCAAATTTGTCCTTCAACCTAAACCAGATCTAGAAAATCAGCCCCCGGTATATTTTGTTTGGATTCACCTAATCTAAAGAACAAAGTTTCTTCACTGTTGATGATTAATATTGATATAAATGGGAGTTTATTTACATAAATGTTTTACACAGAGATATTTAAGCATCTCAGTGAAGGAAGTGATTATCTGTCTGATGATGAATCCATCTAGCAGAGTTTTCCATGTACTGGGGGAGAGGCTGAGTGGACAAACTGCTTATCTTGCACTTCCAGCCATCAACACTTGGAGCTGGGAAAACTCCAAGGGCACCTTGCTGATGATGAACTGGAGGGGGGGTTTGTCACTCCGTCCCATCAGCCCCTCTGCCCCCTCCAATCTGCTCACTGGCGACAACCTGAGCTCTCCTGGAGGCTACAGATCTGACTGAAGACTGATTTTACCTTCAGTTTCCTCACTGCATCCTTCACAACCTCTGTGCCTTTAGGGGCTTCAACCTCTGTGTTTCCAAGGAACTGCAGGAGAAAAAAGAGAAAAACATTGCTTATGTAACATGAGTGCAATACTTCAAGTTCTGGAATAAAAGATGATAAAGATGACTGTGGTTATATAACTTTTCCCATACAGGTTTCTCCTGCTTTTTACTGTTTTGTCAGACACACTTTCCAGATCTTTTAATCTAGTTTCAATATCAGACAAAGATGTTGGGTTGCAAAGTCATTTCTGAGCCTCTTGGACTCCAGAGAACTACAGTGAGAAATTGATCCATAAATGGAGAAAACACAGACCAAAGGTGAACCTTCTTACCAGCTCCCAGGACTAATAAAATTACACCAAAGCTCATAAAGGAAAGTCACAGAATAACCTAGAACACTGTCTAAAGCTCTGTGGGCTTCAGTGCCACAGTTAGGGTCAGAGTTTGTGATTCAGCAGTATAGAGAGACTAGGCAAAAATGGCCTCCAAGAGAGAGTTCTAATGCCTGAACCAGTGCTGACCCAGAAGGATTAAAAGGCCTGTCTCATTGTCAGCAAAGAGATCTTGATCTCCAAGACTTTTCAGAAAATTATTTTGGGGACAGACACTGCTTAGAAGCCCGGGTGTCATTAGATCTGGCGTAAAACTGCTTAAAGTACCACATGACAAGGGGATGGTGTTGTGAAAAAACTGTTATTATAAAATTATAGAATTATAAAATTCAAAGAAAGTTTTCTGGGTCATTGAAGTAGATGAAAATGTTTATCTAGAGGTTATTTTTGGTTCCAATCAACTGAAACTACAATAAAATTCAGCAATGGAATATATGTGTCAAACCAACATTTTTTTCTTACATTTCTTGTTCTAAGATTATATCTGAGAATACAAGGAGCAAAAAACAAGAGTAGTCTCATCATCTTTTTTTATTAGTCTATATTATAGGTGAAGTTATCAATACAACAGCACAAAATACAATTGTAAACATGCTATTGCAAGCATAACATCTGAGTTTAAATCCAGGTAATGGAAGTTTATGAAAGAATTTGCATCAAATATATCTTAAGAAACAAAATAAAGACTCTTTTTGACGAATTTTTGAAAAGACCCGCCCTCTCCACTTAAAAAAACATGCACAACCCAAGCACTGTGATGAGGATTTAAGATTTTATTCCTTAGTAACAGAAAAGGAGATTTTTTTTTTCTCTGTGCACAGATGTTTTTTTGTGTTTAGGGAAGAAAATAGAGAAGACAAAACATCATTAGTGTTAGTTCAAAAAAATACCATATAAATTAGGAAATCTGAGTTCATTATGAAATGGTAAAACACAGGAGTCCTGCATTGTGCTTTCCTCCAACAGATGGCACCATTTTACTTGAGCACGGTGGAGCAATCAGCCTCACAAACACCCCCAGCTGCTCAAATATTAGACTTCATAAATAGTTCTGTCAAGCCCTTAAAGGTTGGAGAAAACAAAATAAAAGGTTCTCCGATCTGAGCAAAGCAAGCAGATTCCACAGCCATGGTTCATCTTTGCCGTTCAACATAAATCCTAACTCAGGAGCCTGGAATAATGTGCCATCCATTCTCTTGTCGCCTCTATAGAAATGTGCTGTTCCATCCCTACTTTCACTGACACTGAGAGTGTTTATTGCTCCTGCACTCTCTTCATAAGTTAACATTACAGCATTTGACAAATAAAATATAAATTTTACAGCTAATTAAATATAAACCGCAACTCTTTTTTTAATTTTGTTTCTTAACACAAAAGGAGAGAGAAACAGTAGCAGCACCAAAACGTTCCTGCTAACCGGTAAAAAAACCCCCAACAGATCGAGCCTTTATTCAGAAGTGTCAGCATTCTGCCTCGGCGTGACAAATGAACTCTCTGCAGAGTCGCGGTCATGTCGGCGAGTGCTGTGGCCCAGAATAGAAAAGAGCAGAGCATGTTCTTGACCGGTGCATTGTGGGGCTGCGACTGGGGACGTTTCAGGAGGCAAATCAAGCTCCGAGGCTCATCCATCAACTGATTCATGCATCTGAAAAATGAACCGCCCCTCCCTTTTCACTGCTAAACATATTTCAACCTCATGGCAGGCCTGAGGAGTTCATTCAGATGACAACATGAACTTCAACCTCAGTACCAGTGCAGCGTTCTCCTTTAGACTCAGTCAGAGGGCAGGGACTTTAATGAGTCTAATTTGAAACTAAAAGCACTAACTGTAACTTTAATGACAAATGGCTGCCAAGAAAACAACTCTTCAACATTTCTCTTCTTTGGCTTCCAGGCTAATGACATTTTCTGATTCATAACTGATCCTATAAGAAAACAAATAACCACTTCTGAGCTCTACAAACGGTGTCACTTTAAAAAGGATGGTGTATATGTTCTATCCCTGTCATTATTTAAA
The DNA here is from genome assembly GCA_030533445.1 of Cyprinodon diabolis. Classification (NCBI taxonomy): domain Eukaryota; kingdom Metazoa; phylum Chordata; class Actinopteri; order Cyprinodontiformes; family Cyprinodontidae; genus Cyprinodon; species Cyprinodon diabolis. Next base: position 7,327,085 of record CM060068.1, on the reverse strand, counting down.
CAAACAGATTCCTAAGAGTTACCAATTTCATTTACCGGTAAATGTAATGTTTCAGACAAGAGTCAAAGTTTGTAAATGTACTTTTGAATGCCAACCAGTGATCCAGGGAAAAAAAACTCTCCCCCAAAAACAGTGACCTGTATGGAAAAACTGCAGGTATTCATTCTGGTTCAAAAGAGGAGGAACATACAATATGATATTAGCAAAAGTTGGTTAAAGAGCTGAGGAGCTCTGAAAGAGAGATACTGCTTCCGAATGTTTAGTACTTGTCCTGGAAGGAGTGAAAAGATTTACCAGGACCTAACATGGTTCTCTGAGGTGTGTTAATGTTAAACATCAGCCGGCTCTGTGGTGTTTAGCTTAATTGGCTGTAAATGAGTAATAATCTCTCTACCTTAAGACGGGCATACACTGTGTAATACCTTTCTATTGTTGCACGCAGCTACAGCTCAAACTGTATGATGAAACCACAGGTTTTGAAAATTAACAGCTCAATATGCATGTTACTACACTGTACGGCCCGATGCTGTGATGCGATCTACCTGCTCACACTGTACCTCTGAAAACCACGTCGGACTCAGTTCCGCAGTGAGATGGCGCTACTCAGACTTCTATCGAGTAGAAGAGGAATATGAAGCTCACTACTTTGTGCTGAAAGCCCTAAAAAGAAAAGGCGACGACGTATTTGGACAAAAACATGGCTGAGCAAACGTGGCTACTACGGTCTGTCAATTTTACAGAAAGAACTCCATTTCACTGGGACCCCCGCCATGCTTCTGTGCTTTAGTCTTAGAGGAAGAAGAAGAAGAATCCTTGTTTGCCCACTGAGCGATTTGCCCACGACCACCTTACGGCGGCGGACTGAATTTCGAACATGTTTTGTTTTCTTCCGACTTACGATTCCTGATCAGAGGTGGTCATGAGAGGCTGATCGCCCCTTGTTATCCCCTATACACTAGACGACACACGACCAGGTTGAAAGTCGGCCCGATCGAAAAATTCTCGGAAGATTTGAGAACATGCCCGAAAAGGGCAAAAAAAATGGTACAGTGTATGCGCGGCTTTAGGAAAACTTCTTGGACCAAAACAAACACTTTAATATTTTCTGCATAAAGTTTGACAAAAAATCTTTGGTATTATTTTACAAGCTACTAAAATGACAGTCCTGAACTGTAGCAAAACTGTGACAATATTATATAGCAGACTGTCATTAACATCGTTGTAATTTTGTGGTACTCTGTAGTCTGAGCTGGAAGGAGAACACAGATATCAAACCAAATGTGACACAAAAACAGAGCCTTGATGAACTCCATGTATTAATTTTATTCGATTGGATTTAAAATGAACAAATGACTCAAAGTGGTTGTTATCTGACCAGTAAGATCAAAACCAATTCATCGCAATACCTGACGGTCCCATCTGCTTTTCCAGTGTAATCACAATGGCACTATAGCAGCAGGGGGATGGACGTCGTTAGTTCGCCTTAATTTAAGAGTAAAGTCGACACCAAGCCTTTATAAATAGGCTAAAAGGTGAACTAATATGAAAGGGACTATTTCAGTTATTATAAAGCCATTTAGTGTTAAAGGGCTTAAAGGCAGTTATCCAAACTGCTGTGGAAAACTGCTTTAGCATAATCTTTTTCTATAAACAGACCTAAAAAGTTAATCAATTATATAATTATCAGGTTAATCAACTCTGATTCCTGTCGGCTCTTAAAAGCACAAATCGCTGTTAAAAATAATCAATAATAATTTGACTCTCTGCCTGAAGAACAAGATATTTCTGTGAATAAGCTCCATGCTGCCTGGGTGTCCTTGTTAATCTGATCAATCAACATTATATTTCGAGTGTTTCATTATTAATAATACTTCCTTTTATTTATTTTCATTTATCAGACTCCCTCACAATATTGACCAGCTGGCTCATCTAAATACACAATGATGAAAAACAGTTTGCATGGACCATACTCTAGCAACCATTGAAAATGGTCCTACCCAGTCAAACGCCAGCCGAATGGCAGCCATCTTCCAGCCACTGGAGCGACTCCCTCCTTCTCCTGGGCATGCATATGTTTTTACTCTGACTCCAACCTTTCACTGAATTACAGGAGATGACGCTTCTCTTTAGGTCTTAATGTCAAAAAATCATGACAGAAAGAATATTTTAGTACAAAGATTGATGTTTAAAAAAGGAACAGCCAAAGGCCCATCAAGGAAAGTGGGGAGCTTTTAAATGTCTACTACTGTTTATGGTTGAATGTGAGCATGAAATAGTCTGAATATAAGGTGGCGCCTTGGGCACAAACTTTAAGGCACAGCTGTGATCTATAAAGGAAGATGTCTTGGTTTTGCGTATGGATTAATATTAGGAATTTGGGGCATAATCCATTTTTGAGTGTTTGGCGTACATAAACTTTTGATATGGATCCAACGGTATTCGTTAGAAATGAGACTCCAGGGTATTTAGCCAGTGACAGACTGTATTTGATTGTTTAACACAGCAGTGCCCAACCTTTTTGGCACCACGGACCGCTATATATGAGACAATATATTCACAGACCGGCTGGGAAGGGGGGGGGGAATACGATCAAGTAAAATGATATGACTGGCATAAAATCAAATACAAACTGCACAAAAATAAAACAACAAGCTGGTCCCATCTAGGCGTAATCGGAGACAATGACACACGAAGTGTGCTCCTGATGTCCAGTCTGCTCCGTAGCTTTGTTTTGGTCGCTGTAACCGCAGAAAATCCCGCTTCACAAAGATAGGATGTTATAGATAGGATGAGTCTTGAACTGAATTAACCTGTGTCAAGAGGCACAGAAGCACCGACTGATGTAATTAGGAGAGCATACCACAATTTTTTATATTTTTCAAAATAAAACAACACTCAGACTCTGATCGTCGACAAATTATATATATATATATATATATATATATATATATATATATATATATATACATACATACTTTTTTCTGTGCGGCCCGGTACCAAATGACTGACGGACCGGTACCGGTCTGTGGCCCGGTGGTTGGGGACCGCTGGTTTAACAGACTGAAGTTGGCTAATCTGTCAGCATAACACAAAGGCACTGTTCACATATTGTGATTTCTTACAAATTTGCATGCAAAAAATCTTTATCAGACTAAAATTACAAAACAGAATCAAAAAAGGGCAAAACATCTTATTGTTAGTCCTTGAGTATAATTCAACACTATTGCTCAAATGAGAGAATGTAGAAAAAATGTTCAACTAAATTATTCAGTCAGTTAAAAGCAATCTCAGTAAACTTACAACTGCCTTTTGCATGTATGGAGAGAGTACTGCCATAAACATTAGTTAATGTTTTGTGCCTTCTTTGTATGTAATGAATACCAACTTTTATATAAAAAAAAGTCTACTATGCAACCAACCTGTAGAGAAGGTTCCCTCCACATGTGAAGAAATCCCTGCCGCTCCTGCTGAGGTCATCATAACACCATCTCCATTTGCTAACAATAGGAGTTCTTTGCAAAGTGCTATTTTATTCTCCTCGTTTCATAGCAGCACCCTGTGCTTTAGTGTTGAAAACAGAACAAACTGGCGCCAATAAACGCTGGCTTCCAACCAGGACTGGAACTGGTTTGGTGAAAAGCTTTCATTTCAATCTGCCACGCAGCTCATATCCTGATAGCAGGGCTAAATTCATAACAACACCCAAATGAAGACGGGGCACCGAGGACAAACAAACTGAGACTAACTCCAGCCTTGGCTGTTACCTCAAAAAAGCATAAAGCTGATTAAACTCAGAACAGGGAGAGTTTACTGACAAAGCTGTGCAGCTGCTGTGACATGTTCAGGGTAGGCGAACGGGCTGGGATAAACATGGGAATGAGGATCATTCTGTGGAACATTGAGATTATTCTTTAAAAGAATTTTCTTATAAAAAAAATAAGAAGAGGTCAAACCTTAGCCAACACTGCTCTGATGGGTTCGAGGCCTCGCAGATAAGAAAATTCACTGACGCATAAAATATGTCAACTTTGCAGGACGTCCAGACAGAGAGACGCTGAAGATATGAAACACATTCAGGTCTTAAAATCCACCCTATACTATAACAACTCAAACTGCCCCTGATTGAACTCCACATCAGGTCACATTGTTGAGTTGCAGCCATCTGCTTTTAACCCGCTCACACAAACATTACGGTCTGAAAAGTTATTTATTCTCCAGCTGTAGAAAACCATCTCTATGGTGTACTTCTACAATTCCATGATCATCTGCAACAGATAAATTCAGTTGTATATTAATATTTACAAAAAGAAGCTCAGAACTCTTAATGTCTATAAAAGCAGATTTTGCAGAATGTGGTTAGATCTTAAGCTTAATTTTAATGTGTAAATTTAACTGTTTAAACATAACTCTGTATCTTAATATGTGTATTAAGTCAGTCATTTTTCATTAACTTTCTGTATTTGTCTGTAATTATAGTAAAATCCTATGCAAAAAGATGTAAAACTGCGAGGCACAAAAGTATATTTAAGCAATGATACATTTATAAGTCGTATTTAAATAGTTTGGAAACAAGCTAACAGAAGACAGCTCCCTGCAGGCACCAAATCAACTCAGACATTATACAGCAGTAGCCATTCAAAATTTCCCCACTTTCTTTGATGGGTCCTTGGCTTACCCCCCTTCAATTCCTTTTTAAACATCAATATTTGTACTACAATATTCTTTCTGTCATGATTTTTGGACATTAAGATATAAAAAGAAGCATCATCTCCTGGTCAGACCCTGTAATTCAGTGAAAGGGTGGAGTCTGAGTACAAAAATATGCAAGAGGGGGTCACTCCAGTGGCTAGAAGTTGGAGGGGATTTTGCTGGGAGTTGGAGGGGAGTAGGCTGCCATTCGGCAGGCGTTTGACTGGGAAGGGCCATTTTGAATGTCTGCTACTGTAGCAAGAAGTGAATATTGTGCCACGAGAATAGAAGGGTAGAAACTCTGGACAAAATATTTTATATCTAGCATATTTGTAATTGAAATTGTCCTGTTTGTGTTGCCCTGTATTAGGCTGGCGAGCTTTCCAGGGTGTACCCCGCCTCTCGCCCGTAGGCAGCTGGCGATAGGCATCAGAACCCCTCGCGACCCCAGCTGGGGTAAGCATATTGGAAAATGGATGGATGGATGTTTGTAGCAAAAGAATAAGCTTTTCTGTTACAGTTTGTGTCATGATTGGTTTAAGGCTAAACCCACATGCAGAACACAAACGGAGGCTGAGTAAAAGTTTAACAGAGTTTATTGAAAAAGGTTTTCACAAAGACATGAACAGGTTCGGGTACTGGTCCGGGTTGGGTTCACTGATGTCTGCAGAGACGGACAGTTTGATTAGCCAGGCAGTCAGATGATAAATTGAGTCTTTAGATAATTCAGAGTCTACCTTGAAGAAGTCCAGGCTTTACTTGTGAGAGAGGGAACCGTTGGGTCCAGAGACTGTTGGTTCAGCAGAGTGCACAAGCAGCAGCAGCGTCTAGCTTCTGACTTTGAATGGCAGACCTTGATCAGAGTTTCCAGCTCTTCTCTGAGAGCAGCAGGAGAAATCCAGATTGGAATCTTCAGGTTTGGCTCACCAGGGCTGGCAGGCAGGTTAAGCTCATCCAGAGCTTCAGACTTGAGACAGGTTTCCTGTGAGCAAAGACAGAGGCAGATTAGAATCAAATTTTCTTTCTTGAGATAACAAAGATTCTTTCAGGTAACAGAGGCTCAGGTTCGCTAACCAAACTGGGTCAACACTGCGGCGTCGAAGGAAGGTCTGGTTGCTGCTTATGAAGGCAGGTCTCCTGATGGGTTGATGAACGTCAGGTGTGCTGGAGGGCTCCAGCCCAGGAGACCCACAGCGCACTCTGTCGGAGAAAGGTGGTACATCTCCAGATCCCAACAGTTTGAACTTAAAGGACTAATCTGTACAATTTGGATATTTTGCTATTGGACATCTATTCTAGAAAGTGGACATGAAGGTTCACAATGTGCATCATTTTACCTGGTCATTAAAAAGATTCTGTGCGGAGAGTTTATTTTTTCAGGGCTTGTTTTTTTCCTTGTCATTAATAAACAGCTATGCTGTCTATGTCTTCCTACCAGAGAAAGAAGCTTAGTGCAAGATTCCATGTAAGGCAGATGAGTTATCAGAGAGAGAGGAAAACAAGTTGTAAAACAATTGGAAGGCAAGGAGAAGGAAAATATGGAAAGGTTTATGCTGGATCTGACGCCACCATCCATAGCGAACAGCAGAAATAAAGCAAAATCTGAAGCACTGATTTTTATTGTATCCGTTCTTATAATTAAATGTTGATGAATTGTTGAAATATTGTTTAAATAAAATGTTTTTTCAGATTAATTTTGTCCAAATTGCATAATGTACAATCTATATAAACCTTCAACTGGCAGTAGTTTATTCATCATATGGAGCAACAATCTCTCATATGGGATAACAATCAATTGTCAATTGCTGAACTTAATTCAAAACATATTTTCCACTTTAGATTCAAATGTTCAATAATAAACAATGGTTAAGTGGATATTATCTATTTACATTTCAAAACAGTTTACTGAGGTTTAGAGTAAAATGGATGTTGAATAGCATTATGAGGCAGACAGGGACAATATAGTTTATAATTATAAAATTATGATTTACAAAAAATTAAAAGGAACACAAGACTCTTATTTTGAAAGTTTTTTTTTTTAACGCTGATACTGGATAAATTATTACTAGTTTTAAAGAAATATATGAATTTATAAAATTATTTATTTATTTGTATTATTATTTTTTAAATATTTTTTTTTATTTTGTAATAAAAACAAAAAAAGTATTATTAATAATGACAGTGGCGGTTTCCTGTCAGATCAGTATATGCTGTCAGATCGGCATACAATTAGTTTTTATCTAACCTAAATGAATTCAGAGTCACAATATAAACCAAAAAAACTAAAGCTTGCTATGATTTTAAAATGAAAACAATATCTGTCCAAATTTAAATTTCCACACACACGTTTCTTACTACTAAAGTAACTTATTTTAGATTTACATTGACTAATATGGTTTTAGTTAAAGTTGCTTCTTCTCTCAACATCGCAGAATCTTCCCTCATATCTCGCCATTTCTACACCCAAGAATAAACAGTTAAATGAAAGCTGATTTTCTTTTTTAAAGATAAAATAAACCTGTTTTTGCTCGTCGGGACACTGCTGCTAAAATTAAAGGTGGGAATAATTCTTTGTTGCTTTATGTGCGTGCAGGCGTCTTAGAACAATGTATGCTGATCTGACAGCGTATGATGTTCTGACAGCAGAGCAGAGGAGCCTGCTGGGCAGACAGCGCTTGAATTGAAGAGAGGATCGATACAAACTGTCCGTGACAAAGCTTTAAAGGTAAGAGCTAGGAACAACTTTACTATGTCGGAGTGCTTAGCCTGATAGCCTTCAAACACCCAAAGGAATTTTTTACTGCTCAAAGCTTGCTCTCTTATAGCTCATGAAACATATTTTAGTTTCTCAACTCAGTACAGAAACGTATTGCATTCACCAAAGAAAAAGAAAATCAGACATCTTATCTGATAATTACAAGATCAGTATCTCGTAATTATGAGATATTTTCTGTTAATTACTTGATAAGATTCTTATAATTACAAGATAATAACTCATAATAACAAGATAATATCTCATAATTACGAGATAGGATCTCGTAAAATAATTCCATTCACATTGAGGAAACTCAGTATTTCCCAGTGTCGCATACCTAAAAGAAAATAAAAGCATATTAAATCCGACAACCCACTCATTGTTCACGATTCATGTAGTGTCGCTAAGCAACGACTGTCCCACCTGATCTCCTAAATATGAGATGTTATCTCAATATTAAGAGATCTTATCTAGTAATTATGAGAAAAACTATAATATTAATATCATGATCTCATACTTACAAGATCAATTTCTCGTAATTATGAGATCTTATCGCGTAATTATGAGAAAAAATCTTACAATTGCGAGACACTGATCTCGTAATTATGAGATAAATCACTAATTTTCTTTTTTTTCTTCGGCGTATGAAATATACGCTTCCGTATCTCAGTCTCATTTTAGACTAAATTTTTTGTCACATGTCTCAGGGTTTTTTTCTCCTAAAAATCACTAAGAGAAATAAGGATACTGTAAGGCATTAAAGTTACAGTATGGGAGTCATAGATGAGATTTAAGGAGATACCTTCCAAAACTTGAATTTACCCAGTCACACCCCTTCACCCACTGACACGCTTGCCACACATAGTCACACACCATTATAATATGCCACTTTGTAGCCACAGCTGCCGTGGAGCTCACAGACAAAAGCAATGCTCCCATACATGGGCGCCATCGGGCCCTCTGACCATCATCAGCTCTCTTCATGTACAGTTTAAAATCGCTTGCCCAATGACAAAACGACACTAAAAGCCAGAGCTCTCGTCTCATAATTTTGAGCGAGTGTTACCCTGTGTGCCAGTATTAGCTCAGTTTAGCTATTGCCTAAGTGTTGCCACAAACATTAAAGACTGTAAGTTGGCGTAACGTTAAATGTCAAACAAAACAATGAAACCTGAAAACTAAGTTCAGCTGCATTAAATAAGACCTAAGATACAAAAGTGACGCTGTCTCCTTTAAGCATATATTTTCAAAGTGATTCCCCCCCCCCCCCCCCCAAGATTCGCTTAGAACGGGGACACAATTTAATGGAAGACCAGATAATAATGAAACAGTTGACCCAAATCCTCTCATTAGTGGCTTCAGCTTAGGTTTTGTTCCACAAAGCAATAAAAGAAAAATTTTGAGGTTAACAGAGTGAAACAATCTGAGCGGTTATGTAGTGCCATTAAGATAAAATGAGCGAAGATAAAGCAGATGATGTTTCTTTGAAGAGCAAGAGGTCAATGAAAAAAAGAAAACCTCATTTTCTCTGCTGCAAAAAGATACATCATCCTCTCACCATACTGGCTGAAGGCTTCAACAGCAAATCGTTAACTGAGCTGGTTTAAAAAAATCTTGGGTTCTTAAAACCGGAGGGACCAGCTCGTGCACATCCTCATTACTTGGCCTGTCCTACTCTCTCAAACTCCCTCTGCTTTCACTTTTTTTACTCGGATCTCAGCAAATCTAAGCAGATGGGAAACTCATCAGTGAAAGCTGACAATCTGCTTTGATCTCAGAAAGGTATCCATTGCCGGTTCAGCCTGCATTTTTGCTGCCTACAGAAAAGCAGCTCCTGCATTTTTTAGTATCTGGTACTTTTTGGAGTTTTACATAATTATCTGAAGTAGAGGTTGTAGGATAAGAGAACCTTGCCTCACAGATGAGTGCTTTTTTTCCCCAGGAAAGCGGGCGGATGAGGGAAATGTTGACACATAAAGACACTTCTCTTTCACAAAATCAGCACAGAATATTTGAAAATATATTGTTCTTTCATGGGAAGCGAAGGTTGCTGTTTAAAAAAGAACTGAGAGGCCGTACATATAAACAACCCCTGAAGATCTCATTAGCACTAAACAATCAAGGTTAAAAAAGTAGGAAGTTTCATAAAACCTTTGGCATCACCAAGGTAAACAGCTGCTGCAGAAGATTAATGAGTCAATAACAGCTCTCTGGCAATTCATGCTTACAGCACTGCATTAAACATAAAAGGTACACATTGGTAATTAAAAAGCTTTACATGTTGAAACATAAATTTATTCAATCAACTATAAAAACCACATCAATCATTTCCAAGTGAGCGTTTTTTTACAGTCTAAATGCTGTTCTTACCTTGGCATTGTAGGCTATGTAGTGCTTGGCCAGAGCTTCTGGGGTGTGCATCCACGACTTATCTGCAAAAAGACAAACCAAACCACAATGAAAGCAGTCCAGTTAGTGGTGTCATTAAGGATTAGGTGCCTTTGGCCACATTACTGGTTTATAAAGCCCCATTTACACTATCCTCTGAAAACGGATCCGTGTCGAGCTTGGTTTCTTACGAACATTTACTCACCGCGCTAGCATGGTTCCTCGCCTCCTAGTGACGATCTACAGTACTACTGCCCTCTAGAGGGAAACAAGCAAATCAACATGGTGGAGGCCGAAACATTCAGGAAGTTTGCAGAGAGTCAGGGGAGGAAGGCAGCCTATGGTTAATTTACTTGATAGAGTCGACTTTTGGGAAGTGGATACGACAAACAATAGTCTAAGCAGGGCTTACTGATGCAGGACGTTGAGGTTCATCACACTGCTAAGCAGAATCATCACTGGAAATTGTGTGGCACGGTAGGGAAGCTCATAGTTTTATGAATGTCATGATTAAATAGGTTCACTGTAAGGCGATCACCCAGTCTGCTTATGCGCTCTTTGTTATCTGAAAAATTAGCCAGAACTGAACTGCGCCAAGCCCTACTGATGAACTATACTACCAGTTTAGCGCGGTTCCGTTATGTCTGGCACGGTCCGGTTCAGTTTTGCATGCCATTTACACTCAACAGTTATCTTGGTTACCGTGTTCGGACCGATCTCGGCGCAGTTTCAAAAGGGTAGTGGAAATGGGGCTCATGTCTGCATGAACAGGTGTCATGGAGCCAGGTGTATATAGTATGGTTCGGAGGTAGCACAAAACACAGTATGCCTTGAGAAGGATCATAAACATACAACTTTTTCTTTACCCTGCTTACTTGTTTAAAATGCTTGTGTTAACAAATCTCAGGTTGATCTGAAACAGGCTTTATTTGCATTAGAAACATAGTTATGAACCTTATTATATTCATTAGAGCAGTGTTTTTCAATCCTGGTCCTCAAGGCACCCTGATCTGCATGTTTTGGATGTTTCTAAGGTTCAGCAAACCTGATTCAGATGATTGCAGTTCAGCAAAGCCTGATAATCCGCTATCAATTGATAACAGGTGTGTGAAAGGTGGGAAACATCTAAAACATGCAGGGCAGGGTGCCTTGAGGACCAGGATGGAAAAACACTGCATTAGAGAATAGAATAATTAGAGGCCTGTCACCCTTACACTTGTGGTCTTGAAATTCTTGGAGTATCGGGTGTTAAAGCGTCTGAAATAGATCAAAGATCCACTAATGAAGTAATGGAGTAGACTTCATACTCTATTCTCCACCACCTCAACTATGACCATGTGTGCCAGGAACCGGCTTTTAGACTTCAACAGTCTTGAACATAGGCATCCTCCCGCAAAAGCTCACTTAGCTTATAATGCTTCTCTTCCAGTCATCCAGAGAACACCAGCCACATTTCCCCCACTATCTATCCTCATCAACACTGTGTCAAATCTTGATCATTTCTCAGCAACCACTCCTTTCAGTACCTTAGTTGGTCTTCTCACATCGACAAAAATGAAACTCAAGTAGTGGATTTTGGGAAACTTCCACAGGAGCTGCTGGTTATCTCTCTAAGTGCCATTATTTGGGCTGTCCTCAGCACATCCATCTCTGTGTGGTTTTGGTCAGCCATAAAACTGGACAGGTCCAAACTGCACCAACAAGTCTGCTCAGCTGGCATCTAGGACTTGTACAAGTCAACGGTCAAGAAAAGGAGAACCAACAGCTCTGCATTGTACTAACATCTTAACCTGAAAATGAATCCCTATATTTGGATTTTTAGGAAATCATTTCTTAGCTTAAATGCTTTAATGCTATTTTCACTTTTTGTTGTATAAGGCATTGTTATAGTTCTAGTATGCTTTTACTCCCTTTTTGTCTAGCCACGTCCATCTCTTCTACAACCTTGATCCCAATTACATGACCAAGTATGCAAATCAGGCAATTACATCATAAAGTGACTTTTAGGACAGCCAATGGCTATTTTCCTTACTGAGAAGTTGGTTAAATCAGACATCTAATTTGTTTCTGTCAAGGTTGATGACCTATATAATCAGCACAATTTGGAGTCATCATTCATTATTAACCAAATTCCAAAACTTTCCTCACGGCTGCCCTAGAAGCTGGTTCTTGAAGATTGAAACAGCCATGGCGCAGAGGTCATCACAGGCCACTGATATCACAATCTAAACATCTCATTATTCCACCTTTTCTCTTCACTTTCACTTTTCATTTTCTGTGTGCAGACTACTTATTACAGTAGTAATGAATCTTGGGATAATATATGCATGATTGTGACCCGAGGACATTAAACTTGTGTAAATTTATTGGGGTCGCCAAATTTGGCAAGGTGTTGACAGTGAGACTCGTCACTAGTGTGACCTCTGAATAAGAATGCCTTGTTTACATTACTGCTTGTAGCCAACTAGATAACCTCATTTGAATTTTAATTAGTTTCGTTTAAACGTACAATTTGCCTGAATTGGATATAAGTAGCTAATGACCACAGAGACAATCATCATAGAGGTAATGTTTCACAATTTCCTCTCTTTTATGAATTCAGCTTAACTCTTCTAGTCACTGCTGTCAGATACTACAGGGCTAAATGTATCATTTTCCCCCCTCTATCTCTAAATCAAAGAAAAAAAATCAACTTTATCTGCTCAGGTTAATCACAAGTTGATATCTCACCTCCAAATATCCAAACACATTTAAAAAAAATCTATATCTAAAATGCTTCAGGAGGTTGTAAAAAAAATGTTATAACATCACCAGAACTTTGACCTTTATTTTCACTTTTCAGTCTTTGCAGTATCAACTGTTATAAATGTACTGCCCTTACGCCGACTTATCAGCCTTGCGAGAGGTGAGAAGTGATTGCATCTCACGGCAGTTTCCTAAAAAAGTTATCCTTTTCATTGTGGGAATAAAAGCTGACAGAAGTGATGCATCTCCTCTTGACCTTAAAAACTTGAGAGGCCAAAAAAGCAGAAAAGATTTGAAAAAAAAACTAGCTACTTATATCCATGTATACTCTGACCAATACTATGGGTTAAATCATTTTACAAGGTCTTAATATAATAGATATTTTGTGTTTTTATACTTAGCATAAGCACCCAATTGACTTATATTACTATGGTTCTTTACATTTTTTAAAGTTTGTTTTTATCTCTGTTGTTATGTAATAAAATAAAAATATTTGATTTATTTTAACCATGTGACTGGAGGTATGTTATAGCATAATAATGCAATCAGTAAACCAGTGGTTCCCAAAGTTAAAGGTGCAACCCTTAGGGAGGGGGTGGTTAAAATGAACTACATAAATAACCCATTCTGAGCGTTTTCTTTTTGTGTATTGAACATAACATTTAATACATTTTCTTTCAAATGAATAGTTAGACTGAAAATTGTGTGATAGTTGATATGCCATATACAGAGGTTCGCCTTTATTCTCACACTGGAAAAATGGAAACCTAGACAAGTCATTTTTATCTTAAAATAAGTGCATTTGTTCTTGGATCGAGGAGGTCAAAGAGACATTTTGCAAATGGAACAAGACAATTTATATTTAAAATAAGAAAACACTATTGCATTCTCTCATTTCAATTGCTTTGTATTTAATTATCTTATTTTAAGTGTAAAAATACTCATTCCATTGGCAAATTATCTCATTTACCTACTCAGATTAAGGGTAAATACACTTAATTTAAAAAAACTTTTACTTATTTCTAGATAATTTTTCCAGTGCGAGCCTTTAAAGAGAATAGCCTTGGTGCAAAATGTGTTTCCACACTCAACAAGCACAAAGTAAACACTATTATTGTGAATGATTGGCAGATATTGTTCTATTTGAAGTTGATTATACTTTTTTGTGTTTTTTTACAGCCATATACATAACCTGGTCCCTTCAAAATGCTTTTAAGTTGGAGATGGATAACACCTGAACATTTCATTGTTAATCATCCAAACAATAGTTTATAACAAACACAATTTTGTTGAAAATCACACCTAATCTATTGGCACTAAGATGTCTTGTGCCTGCAACATCGTGCCCATGGGTTTCTGCTCTAATTAACCTGAGTAGACAGATCGCTCCTTTCAAGTGAAACAAGAAAAACACTTTGTACCTTCAGATGAAAACAAAACCTCACATTACACAAACAACACAGCAAAGTTTCCCAAATTAATAATGGGGCTCCAGCAGTGCTGCTTTTCAACATTTTCATTAGTGAATTAATCAGAAATCAAAGCGCTTATGCGTGTCTTGCATGTATAATCGAGTTCCGCCATGCATGACAGTGGGAACGATTGAGGTCCAGCACCTTTTGCTTTTCAACCTTCACTTTACCCTGCAGCTTTGTAACCATGGCAATGAGAAAAAAACATAGTTTATAAACATATAAAAGCTTTTTGCTTTTTGTAGGATGTTATAATATTTCCCACTGAAACTACATCATCAATTCTAATGAAACATTCTGGAGTTGTAAAGTTATTTTCTCGGATTCTAACTACTAAGTCACATTTATTGGCATGCTGTGTCAATGTTCACAGATTCATACAGAGGGTATTGGTGGGTAGTAATGGCTTCAGTGCCTTGCCTAAAGACAGTTTGATATCTCGTGAGGAAAAGTTGGACTCAAACTCATCTATTAATGGCCGACAGAGTCAAACTCACCAAAAATAAAAGTCATAAACTTGCAGTAAGTCAACCTGTTGCTGGATCTACTGTTAGTCTAGTCAAAGGCCAGAAGCTGTGATTGAATTTTTGGTTGTTTCATGTTAGAAGGTTTTGTTGTAGAATCTTGAAACATCTTAAGTTCCTTCAGCACAGCTGTTAGCCCCTACATGGCCTCAAATATCCAATTAGACGTGAGCCCTTTTAGTGATTCAAGTACAGGTTTTCCACACCTGGTTGAACATAAAATACAAGAACTTTTCTGGGTCATTTCCACTAAATTAACAGTTAGGGGCATTTTGCTATTACTAAAGCTGAATATTATTGATAAACAATTTTAATAAAATGCAAGTAAAATGAAAAAAAAAAATAAATGGCATAAAAATTGCTTTATCAGATTTAACACAAAAGTGGATTGAACATGCAGCTTACATTCAAATTAAATTCAAAGCATACACACACATTGTATATACAAACATACACATATATACACGTGTATATATATATATATATATATATATATATATATATATATATATATATATATATATATATATACATACATACACACATATATACATACATGAGGTTTTGATAAAGCTCGGGCAAATTTGCAGCAAAATGTTTATTTTTTAAAAGCTTTATTTAAGTTTTATATTCCTCACTGGGCCTATCAACTGGTAAAAACATTTTTACCAAATCTGTCAAATCTGCATATGTAAAATGTATGAAATGATGGATTTGAAAATAATAACCCTTTTTCAACACATTGGCACACACTTAATAGTCTCCTGCTCATGTACGGTAAAAAAATTTTCTAAGTGGGTCTCATTTTTTTAAAAACCCTATTGGGAGAAATCTGACCACAGTGCTTCTGAACAGGAAAACAAACTTGGTCTTCTACACATCTATACCGTTAATGAGTTGCAGTCCAGAGCAAACAAAAAAAAAAAAAAATACACACACCAGCCTCAACACAATCTGGATCACTGGATTTATCCATGCAAAATAAAATCCAACGACTTTGAAGCACGGTGTCTTTTATGGCTGTTTTTGACAAACTTTCCAGGGGCTTGAAAATATAAATTTTCCTCTTTAGCTCTTCTACTATCCAAACTAAAGCTTTGGCTGGACCTGTTGATCTTTAGGGCACACATCTAAACTCTCCTCGGTCACAGAGCCTTCTCTCTTAGAAACCTCCTGCAAAGGCTTGGAGGGATTTGTATTTGGAATGGTGAGAAGAAAAACAGAAACTATCCATTGAAGAGCACCTGTGGGGATTAACATGCCTTGTTGAGGTCAGAGATCAGGCGAAATGGCAGCTCAAATAACTTCTTAGCATCAACACATGCAGAACAGCTTATTTGAATGTTCAACATGAAGGGACTTTGAAGCAGATGTGCAAAAGCAGCAGAAGACCCCATAGAGTGTTATCTCTGTCTGCCCAGAACACCAAACAGAGGCTCTATTTAAGCCAGGATTCAGACACTTCAGTCAGAAACTGGTGCAAACCTGAACGCTTTGAATCCAACCTGCTTTGAATAAACTGTTTAAAGTGGTGGAGTTGGTGTAATGGTATGGGAGGCAGCTTCTTTTCAAACCTGGGCCGTGTGATACCAGCTGAGCATTGTTTAAACATCCCACCCTACCAGTAGCCTGATAAACCAGACTGATTGGGAGGAAAGAAGTGTTATTTAGTCTGGCCCCAATCGATGAGACATCGGAAGATTGTTGATGAGAACATCCCGCTGTTTTTCAAACCATGTCTGTGCCTATTGGCCAACGCTCTGACCAATTAGCGCAACTGACTGTGATGTAGTAAGCGTGACAGAAAGCTGGTGGTGGAGTGTAAACAAACAGCCTGTCGGTAAAACGGTGAATATGTCCTTCTTAAAAATGAATGATATAGAGCCTCTTCTTGCTCACGTTTCATCAAAAACCCCAAGTCTAATCCTTCCAAAACTGATTCCAAACCTGAGTCAAAAATCGCCATTAGAGCCAGTGGTCCTTCACACAAGACTATGCCAAGAGAGGGCCGCTGCAGACAGGCTCCAGTTAGCCCTGGCCGCTGTTAGCCTCGGAGCTCCGCTGGTTGCTGCGGTCCTATCAACTTCGGATATTGTTATTTTAATTACGAATTAAATTGGTAAATTGACCATATAGTGACGCTTTAAAGTATAATATTCTCGCCTCAACTGATCTTAAAACGTACTTTTTTTGAACAACAGCAACAGAAAGAGAAGTATAAACTTTCAATGCACACTCCATCTACTGTTTTGCTTTCTCCAGCGTCATGCAGCTTTGTCTTTGCGCCCTCAAACCCCGCCCGCTTTGCATTGAGACATTCAAAACACATCTCTGCGTTATGATTGGCCCGCCAGATTAAGAGCCTGGGGCATTGATCGAGGCTAGACCAACTCGCAGGCAAAAATGAATTTGGCGGGTGGAGCTAGTTTACTAAGCTACCCTACCAGATTACCATCACTGACGTGTTCAACCAATATAGGACCAGACTCAGACTGAACCTTTTTCTAAGATTACACACCATGTCCCAAACCTTAGATTATGTTAAACTGGTTTCTTGAAAATTATAATGCATTTTCTGTACAACAATGGACTTAACAGACACCAGGTCTTATTGGTTTGTGGTAAACCAGCATTGATTAGATGAATGTTTCCTGTGGAATCTTGTTATAAAACATTTAGGCCGGAAAAAAAGACTAAAGCACAAAAAAAAAATTATGCAAGAGTATAATAAGGGTAAATGAAATATAATAACTTCCATTTATTTCAGTGCAGCAACAGTCTTGCTCCAAATAAAAGTAATAACATCATCCCTTTCTTTAAACAGAAAACCCTGTTTAATAATCTCCATTCTCTAGTCTTTAGCAGTCGTAACCTCACACTGTAAGTGCATTTTTTTCCCCTCTATCGTGCCACAGGAAGTGGGCAGGCAATAGACTAATTCACTGCAGTGCTCAATCAATGACACAGAATGAATTTGCTGGCTGTGCACGGTTCTCCATCATGCAGAAGACAACATTAACCGGGCTCCAAGCAGGACGAATCCAAGCTGCAGGTCTGCTAGAGAGCAGCCGGGGAGTGTTACTGCTAGATAAAGAAGTGGAGGGCTTATATTGTACTGTGCTGTATAGAAGTAAAAATACATTCAAGCAGAAATAACGCCTGAGCGGACTGGTCTGTTCAGGATGATGGATTCAAAGTCAGTTATAAAACTACATTCTGTAAAATAGGGAAATGTTTCTGCAGATGACAATAAATTACAAATCAGCTGAAGCTGAGCAACAACTGGAGCTTAAATGTAGTTTATGACTGCATAACTGCACATCTACTGTTAGTTGCCCAATTTCATCATATCTTGTTGAAAACAAAGTGTAAGAAAAATCTCCCCTGGGTTAATGGAAAAATAAATTTGGGCTCAATGAAGAACTGAGGCACGACCGTGCATGGCTTAAGGATCAGTCTTGTGAAAGAATAGTTTGAGAGCGATGACACGCACTTTGTTTACAGCTCGCTTCTCTCAGCTCACATCACATGTTGATCCTCCCAAAGTTATTAGACACACACAAAATGCACCGAGGGGAAAATATAATCAGAGCTCCAAGGCTGTATTTGGCCTCAAATCATAATCTAAACCATTCTTGATAGCTTGTGTAATGGTTGAATTAAAACATTGTGAAATAACATGACTGAGACTGTTTTTATTTTGCTCAGTGATTCATCCTCTGAAGGAATCTCAGGCTTACAGAACTACATTTCCACTTTAGTGTTTATTCATGGTGTAAGAAATGGTGAATTATTAACCCCTTGCTCACACTGGCTCCGGTGCGGTTACCGAGCCGACGGAGACCGCAACTCCCGCACACCCCCTCTCACACCGCCCTTTTGACTACGGTGCGGTGCGGCTCTGCGGCTCCGGCAACAGGTCCGGAGATTTAACAGAAGTTCACTTGAGTTCACATAACTTCACGCGATAACACGGCCCAAATAAGGATATTTGCGAGAGCTTGTTGCGGAGGGCTCCGGCACGCCGCAAGGATAGCTTTCTTGCTGAATTTTCTGCAGCGCCGGAGTGTCTCGGTAACCGCAGCCGGACAGCTCAGCAGCCGGTGAGAGAGGTTTACGTCTTTTTAATGACTTGGAATCACTGCGGCGCCGCACCCACCGCACCGCAACGGTAAGACCGGAGTCGGTGTGAGCCAGGGGTAAGCCTATTAAAACGTGTGTAGATTTTTATTGATCAATGCTCACAATTCAAGGTAGTTATGTTTAAAAAAAACATTTATTTAAAGAGATAAAAAAATTACTACAGACAATATTGTCTTATTTGGACATAAAATGTTTTCATAATCCTAACAGATGTATAAATGTTTTATCAAGCACTGTAGGCAAGTAGAAACGCATTGTAGGCTTTTCATTTGGATTTAAAATATTACATCTTTAAATGTCTCCCTACCCCCATAGGTAGTTTGTTAAGTATGGAGTTTTTTTTAGCTAAGTGGGAAGATAACAGTTAGAGGCTGACTAGTATTTTTATATACAGGATGTTAAGGCCGATGCCAATATCAGTTATACCAGCATCAGTCTAACTGATCCCTTATATGTACTGCTGATGTTATGGGGCTGATTTTTGAAGCCAAAAAGGCTTTTTTCTTTCTCTACATACTTTTTAAAAATGACAATAATAACAAATGCTACACAGTTTCAATTTAAGCAAAACAAAAAGACAATAAAAAGACAATTTTAATGAATCAAACAAAGAAAAGCCAATGGAGGGAACGGCAATCCATGCCGGATATCAAGGTTGGTTGCTAAATACCCAAATAAATGCCAAACACATGCCAGTATTGGCCCATATGATACAAAAATGAGATAATGCATTGGTCTACCCTTAGAAGGTAGGTATGCATGAAGTTTGTTAGGTAGTTATGTATGCAAGTAGCTGGGATGGTTGATAGGTACAGTAGGTAGGTACATAACTGTACAAGTAGGTAGGTAGGCAGCTGGTAAGGTACTGTAGTTACAGTGCAGGAAACTCTCCCCAAAAGTTTGGTGAGGATCTTTGATTGATCCAATGTTGACCTAAATGACTTACGATGATGATAAAGGGAATCCACCTGGGTGTAATCAAGTCTCTGTATACATGCACCTGCTCTGTGGTCGTCTTAGAGGTCTGTTAAAATCGCAGAGAGCATAATGAAGAACAAGAAACACACCACGCAGGTCCCAGATACTGTCGAGGAGAAGTTCAAATCTGGATTTGGATACAAAAAGACTTCCCATGCTTTATCAGACCATTGGGAATCTACAAAGACAAGGCTATCCCTTTAGACTTTCAGCTCAAACAAGGATGATCAGAGATGCAGCCAAGAGGCCCATGATCACTCTGGATGAACTGCAGAGATCTACAGCTGAGGGGGGAGACTGTCCGTAGGACAACAATCAGTCATAAGCAGCACAAATCTTATCTTTATGAAAATAAAGATATTTCTTAAAGATATCCATAAAAAGTATAGTTTAAAACTACTTGGGAGACACAGCAACCTTTGGAAGAGGGTGCTCTGGTCCGATGAACCCAAATCTAACTATTTTGAAACAATCCCACTATCAAACATGGTGGTGGCAGCCTGGGTGGGTAGGTAGGTATGTAAAGAATAAGGCTGCATTTTATATTTTTGATGTTGTCATTGAAATATTAGGGTGTTAATTCTACTGCAAAGGACTGTTTTGATTGGAATAATTCCATCCATCATCCATCCAATTTCTTCCACTGAATCAGGGGCTGGGTTGCTGAGGCAGTAGTCTAAGCAGAGATGCCCAGACTTCCCGATCAACACACACCTCCTCCAGCTGCTCTGGGGGCGACCCCGAGGTGACACCAAGCCAGCTCAGAGACATAGTCCCTCCAGCGTGTCCTGGGCCTTCCACGAGGCCTCCTCCCAATTGGACATACCTGGCACACCTCCAGAGGGAGGAGAGTGGAATTGTTAGGATAATTATCATTGATGATGTGTGAGTTTATTAAACCTGAATATTAGCTGCCTGTTGCGTGTCAGAACTGATGTTTTCCACAATAGTTTATCTAATTAAGGCAGTTCCTCTGTCCAGATATACAGTATAATCTTCATTCTGTACGAGGAAAAGATTTGGAAATGGAATGGGAGCGGTGTCCTTCAGCTAAGAACAAAGTGTAATATTTTGATAAGGCTAGAGCCATGGATGTTTCCTCATCTACTAGCATGCATGATGTAATGATGTGATGATGTAGCAGACTGGAGATGTATAAGATGCCTTTTGAACTGTTAATTGTGGCCACTTCCTGGGAGGTGAGCCCAGAGGTAAGCAGCTGCTTTCTGTAAACTCTAAGCAACTTCTCTGATCTGAGTAAGTTTACAAGTTCCCGCCGGGCAAGTGCATTTGCCCACCGGGCAAGTGCAATGATCGCAAACAAAAAATATTTATCACTCAAAATTACTTTAAAATCACAGACATTCGCTGAAAACGACCCACAAGCGTTGCCAGCGCCATCTTTGTTGTTATGTACACATTCTTGCTTGATTTGAAAAAAACGCGTGATTTTCCGCTAGATGGCGTGATTCAGTAGCCTGACGTAGTCCTACTCAATTCTAGTCAGAATATGAGTCTGATACTGCTCCATAGAGCTGTGATTATGGGGCGTGTTTTGAACGAACCAGGAAAAAAAATGCCTCTGCACTCAATTGGATAGACCTACAACCAATAAGAGCAACGGAGTGCGTGACGTATGTTAAGCCAGGCATAGCTGTTGTCAACAAAAATCAAAGCGTGCAGTTGCACGCCTAGAATAAGAAGATGAGCCTTGATCGCATTTCTCTGTTCCTCTTTTAAAATTAATTTGCTGTCGATATCTTCTAAAACAGACCTAATAGCAGAATCTACTCACCTCAACTCTCCGGCCGCAGCCATTGTTGTTGTCGCCCAAGCGCGCTTTGGTCACGTAGTTGATTACGTTACTATTGATCATCTGTCCATCATCGTATAAAGCCCGCCCTGACAATTTGATTGGATCGCCAGAGAGTGGGCGATCATACTCGCGCTACTATGGAGCAATGCCAGACCGAACTTCCCGACCTCAAACCTTGTGGGCGGGACTAAGTTCGTAATGGCACCCAGGCTAGTGATTCAGCTCATGGGGAGAGAATTCTGCAGAGCAGCAGCTGGATGATCAATTTAATCTATACTATAATACACGCTAGATTAAAAATGATCAGTCAGGGATTAGGAAAATAATAATAATAATTGTGTGCGCACAGTGTAAATATTTCTATCATATGGCAGTCTTCTGTACAGTCGTCGTACATTAAAAATGTTCATTAAATTTTTTTTCTCTTAGACATTGGAGTGGTGCATTTAAATGTTATAGAGCTAAACATGGTAAATTGGTGAGTAGTAGTAGTGTAAGATTTTAACCTGTCAAGTTTTTTTTTAGATTTTTAACATTACAATTTATATTTTTCCAAGCACACAATAGTTTAAAGCAAAGTGTAGTTTGAAATGAATGTGCAGGAAGGCTTGAAAAGCATGTTAACACAGTAATGTAGGCTTGAGTTCATTATCTGATGATGCATATACACACCAGGAACCTGTAAACTTACTGAATTATAAAAAAACATTAAAAAAACAAACATGTTTCATTGATATATATACAAAAATGAATATTAGGAACTATATTTATCAAACATTATACTGGGCAAGTAAAAATTGTTTCTGGGCAAATGAAATGTGAAAGCCACTTGCCCGAAATCCTTAACGTCAACCCCTGAGTTCTATCACAACTGTTGTCCCGTGTCATGGTTATTTAATACATATAAGTTATGCAGTGTTATTTAAAGAGTTTGTCCTTAGTGATCTCTTTTCAGGAAAAAGAACCGGAGAGCTTCAAGTTGCATACACAGATCCTATCTTTAACAAAATAATTGATGGCATTTACAAACTTGCATGTTCATGTTAATGTAATATTTAGCTAGTCGGTTAGAGTCTAACAGCTGGAGCTAAACAGGAATGCTAACAGAATAACGTGAGCACAGATGAGAATAAAGCGAAAGACAAAAACAAGACGCATCACACCTGATATCACCATGGCAAGATTATTATCAGTGCAATAACAAGATCATCTAATGTTAAGCAGACCTGGTATACAGATACACTCATCTGAACTTTTAAGGGACCTGGCTATGTGAGCACGGCTTATGCTTAATTAGATATCGGAGGTAAACTTTCATAGAGAATTACATCTGAGATCACACGGTTCCAAACTTAAGAGATAAAAGTAATTAAAGCCCTGCTGGCAGTGCCTGCTGGACATAAACAGAACATTGCCACACAGTAATAAAGAGGTAAATCAGACCAATGGACCTTCTGTCAGGCCCAACCTCAAACACTCTCAGCAAAAACCTCCAGGGTATTAAAGTCAGAAAATCAGGCTTATTTAAAAGCTCCAGCACGCTTAGACACTTGTTAGGTTGTATGGGGAATATTCAATTTACATATCCCCAAATCAGTTCTGACTGATGAAAGAGAGGTAAACTGCAGAATCCGTATCAGAACCCTCTGAGAATAAATAAAAACACAGCGAGGTTTTGGATTTAGCTCAGATAATCTCATGTAAACCTTGCAAATAAATGTTTGTTTCTCTCATTCGGCTGAAGAGGAAATGTTGCAGATCCCACAATATTTACAAATTACAGGCTGTTTAATCTCAACAAACAACGTTATCAGCAAACCGTTTTTTTTAGTGCAATGGAAGATTTTAATCTAAACATAAAAAAAAAAATACACATTCAAATTTCAAGAGGGAGAAGCTTTACATTTGTGTGTTGACATTTGGTTCTCTGTATGAAAAGAAAGAGGTCAAGCAAGAACGAAAGCATCTTTGTTTGCTTGGACGCTCAACTGTCTGCAGGTGCTTCTCCCATGACTCATGCTTGTTTCCCAGCACTGTGCAGAAAAAAAGCTTTTTCATTAAAGGGATGTTATTGGACCTTTTGGCCCCTTTTGCAACAGTTTGACTGTAACAAGTGTCGCACAAATAAAGTGCAAAAGGGCCGGAGGGTCGGGCATCTGTTGGTGTTTTGATGAGCTGTGGGAGCAGATGGAGGAGTCCAGGAAACGGTCATAGTTTGCACAGAGGAAAGGACTGAACCCACTGTTAGGACTGATGGGGGAATGAGAAGACTATTAGCAGCTCCCAGGAGTCCAAAAGACGTGTTCAGAAAGTTGTGGCCACTCTCTGAGCTTTTGTTTTCAACAGTTGAGGCTTATTCTCCTTTTGAAAAGCTTGGTATTATAACCTGTTCTCTGTTAATCTCTCAGCATGCACCATTTGGCAGATCAACATTTCCTAGGATGCAGAGGAATAAAAAGAGCATTTTACTTATAAAATATAAATTTAATGTGTAATCAAGTCTGAATAGCTACACCTTCACTTCACCTTATTTTTGCCTCGACTGTAAAAGACCTAATGGGGATCAGTGATGTGAAGGTAAAAATCATTTAAGGACATGGAACCACCTGAATTCTGGACATTTTCCCAGTGTGGTCGAGGTTCTTTCATATGCATGAAACACATGGTGGGAAACACGCCAAGCTGTTTCACAAACTGTGAATTTTATCTTTAGCAGAAACACGGAGTGCTGCAAAGAACATCTGGGGGCAAGATGCTCCACAGTCCTGCCAGAGAATGAGTTTAAAACAATGTCATGGGTGGGCTTCATTCAGGTGATACCCTAATGCAAAAATCTGAAAGCTGTAGTAAATTGTTTAGGAAAAAAAAAAAAACCTTTACACTTAAAATTGTAAATCTAGATGTAGCAGAAGGTTTGGAGGCGGCTAGAGCCCCACCACAGAGCCCCTCACACAATGTTTAGGGTCAGAATATCAAACAAAACATACTTTTTTTAATTCACTTTAAAAATTACAACTATACATTGGCTGCACACAAAGCACATAAACAAAGATAATGGTTTAAAAATAACTGAAGCTTCAGATCCAGAAACATTCATATGGAAAGGATTGAGGGCTAAGGACAAAAAGGATTTGTCTGATGTCCATCGATCTAAAACCTTCGTTTGAATTAAAACTTACATCTTATTTGAAAACCAAGGTCCTGGATGCTGGGGAAAGAGTGGTGCCTAAACCAGTTTTATAAGCTCTATGCTGATTTCATAATAGCCAACATGGCATTAAGTGCCAAAACCTGCTTTAATGACTGTGGTTTCACTGGGTTTGACTGGTAAGCAAATAGACCAACCTAAATCACGTTACCTGCCACATGTCATTTTGTGTCAAATCCCCCCTTCTTCAAATCCGCTAACAATGGGGACAAGTTTCAACCAAACCTTCAATTCGTTGCACGTAAAAGGTCTGCTCTGGCCGTGCGCATGCCAGTGATGTATGCTACATTATTGGCTGAACGTTGCCACATGGTGTAAAACGTTGTGGTGCCCAGACAATGATAATAACATCACGCAGTGTCAGTGTGTCGAGTCGGAATCATCTGTAGTAGGGTTGCCAACCGTCCCTTGAAAAACGGAATTGTTCCATATTTAGAAATAGAAGTACCTGTCCCTTATTTAGGGGAAAAGGAACACACTTTGTCCCGTATTACTGTGAGAGTAGAAAAATAGTTAGTAAAAAGCTAATGGAAAATGATTTACAAGGGCACGTTAGATACAAGACTTACAATCCAGAATACCCTCATCCCATTGGTAGAGCCAACTGTTGCTCACGGAGAAGATAGTGGGAGAGAACAGAGCAGTATGGGGGACGAACAAAGTAATTGAAATGCTGACACTGCTTTGGGGCGTTGCACCTTCGCATAGCGATGCTCCTCCTTAATATGTGGAGTTGCCATATATTAACATCATAAGAAGGGGCAGGGCCCCGAGTAGATCTGGTACCTACACCATCATTAGTTTTATACTCGTTATTGGTTTGGTTCCAGAAAGCTTTTGAAGCTTTATAGGCATTTTGATTTTCCACAGAAATCCCTTTTTGAGCTACATTTTTTAGAAAGTAAAAAAAAACTGATATCATTGTGGCTATAAAGTATAGTAGAAAAATCACTGAACCATTTGAGACAAGTGTGTTAGGAAACACTGCAGATGTTTGGGAACACCTGACCCGACAGGACCAGCCTTCTTTCAGACCTAAAACCAGTTACTTACTGAGGAGGGTGGTTTTGCTTACCTTTCTTCCTGTTGAAAGCGCGGTTCATAATGGAAAATGTGTGTCACTGAAGTCCCTTCTGACCGTCTGCCAATCCACCACCTGTAAAAAGCAGTGGGGGCAGAGAATTAAAAAAGGTTTCAACCTCAAACCTTTGCTAAAAGTCAACGGAAAGTTTAAAACAGTCCCAGAAAAACAAGACAGCAAATGCTCCAACATGCCAGAATGAGGTAAAGTTATTCAGGGAAAAGGGTCTGAAAAGGTTTGTATTTATATTTATCTCACACTAACTTGCATCACACTCTGTCCAAGTGGAAAGTGCCCCTGAAACATGGCCATACTTAGAAAACAGGATGTTTTAGGTCAAAATGTTAATTATTAGGTTCTTCTGTGGAGTTTTGTTCAGTCTAAGCTTTTCTTCTGAAAAACCAGCATCCATAGAACTCTTTATCTGGGTTCTAAAACATGACACAAGGTCAGAATTAATGTACAAAACAGCTCCATCCACACCAACCTTGGGAAGATAAGAGCAAATACAAATAAGCCTCAAAACAGCATAATTCTCCACTTTCACTTTCAATGTCCCCCAAAAAACATTAAGGTGATTTCTTTTGCAAATGAAAAAAATCCACCTCCGCAGAAACTCTAAATGTGACCCCTTATTCAAACGCCATCAATTCCCCACGAGCGTTGGGCAATCTGCAGAACGACAAGGACAAACTGTGGCGGAGTGGTCGCTGTCAGCTCGCTCCACAATCAATACTCCTTACTATTTGACTGCGGGAAAAAATACTGAGGGGAGGTACCCTTCATTATGGACGTCTCAGAACTCTGCTTTTTCAAAAATACATTAACCCCAAACAGAAATACCAAGTACATTTTTCCATGTCTGGCATTTTTCTTCTTGTCATAAAAGAAATATGAGAGATTAGAGGGTAAAAAACAGTTGAAGCGCTGAAGTGGAAGCATGGTTTTAAAAAAAAGACCAGATCATTAAACTCCATACTATGAACTATGTCCTGATTGGTCTGGAGTGGTAGTCATATATCATTTGCTTTTATACTGTTTATGAATGCTGATAAACAGACCCAGTGGAAGACTCTTAGCGAAAACAGCCTATGATTACAGCAATGGTTCCATGTTTGTAAAAGAACGGACTTCAAGCTGATGCTATTGGCCCAAGGTACGAACCTTAAAAGTTGACTAGCTTTGCTCCATAACTAACCGTTTGGCCTATTTTAGCTTAGTTAGTTACTTTAGCTGTCTACAAGAACCATCCAATTCATGCAAGTAGAATAATTCTTGCCTTTTTTAATCTACAATCTCTGTGTCGCTATTTTCACTTATCGGTGGTAAGTCTGACATGGAGGAAAAATTGCAAATCTTCTTTTTATAAAGTATGCTTGTATGAGCGAGAGTGTGGACGAGGAGAAATGGGCTCGTGCATGCTCTTGCAAGTGTTTAATAGGCGTTCCCTCTTGGGAGCGGGTACAAGGTTGTGCATGTGCATTTTTTCTTAGGGGAGAGGGCGGGTCTTTTCAAAAAGTTGCGAAAAATCCTCCACTATGCATTTTATAAAATGAAGTAATGAAACTTCTAGTGATATGGCATATCTTAGTCCGTCTTAGAATGTAACACTTGCATTCAAGACTGAGAATCATTGTTTTCTACTTATGGCTACTTTAGGTAGCCAGGGGAAATAATTGTAAAATAATTGTAAATACAGGTATTAATAAGTTGAGACTGAGAAAAAATTTGATTTTTTTTTAATCGGATGCAATAGATTTTGTCCGAGTGGTGTTGCTGTATTGTGTGAGCAGATCTGGTAGCTACAATGGCAATTGGGTGGCAACCAGTGCAACTAAAGGCTATAATGAGAGTGGATGAAGTTTAGTGCTCCACCTACTGGCCAAGATGATTTAAATATGTAACTTATCTCCTTTAAATCAATGCTTAAAAATGTTGAGTAAATAATTGGATTAACAAAGTAATAGAAGAATTGAATATTTAAACGTAAAAAGGCATTAAGGGGTTTTCCAATGATATTGCCACCGGTGGCCAGCTCACAGAGCTGCAGCTCTCTTCTGTTTGTTCTCCTAGCACACACTTTTTTCCACCTTAAGTGGAGTATCTTGAATATATCACTTAAATTTTTTGCTGGGTCAGACCCATTTAAAATGGACACGCTTGACGTCCGCAGAACAGCAGAGAAACTACCGACCTGTAGTAAATTCAGGAAAATAAGCTACAGGCTTATAGATGTATCAACGCTGCACTACTGAAGTGTCAGTCTGCTCTTCAAACAATGGTCTAGTCCTAAAGAAACTATTTTGAAGATATTTTTCAGTAAAAAAATATATAGAAACTGTATCTTTAAATCGATTCTTTCATTACCTGTAAAAAACTGCAGATCTTGTTTTGTTTGAACGGTGCAAAAGTAATAAATTAGCCTTCCCTGGTATGAATTAATAAATTCATGACTACTACTTTTCACTTCATTTATGAATTTATGAAAGTACATTTAGAACCATGGTCAAAGTTTTATTATTACATATTTTTTTAGATTCTACGGGGCAGCTTTATTTTTCATGGCTCACAGTTATTTCAGGTTATTGTACACATTCAACTGCAGATTAATTTACTGCAAAAAGCTTTTCTATTTTGAAAAGTTATTATACATTTTGATGCAAAGCAAATGTTGAACCATTTTCCTTTCCCAGTTATGCTTTGCTTTGCAATTGGGAAAAGCTGCAGAACGTTAAAGTGGAACAAGATTTTGGGTGGGGACTTGGACATTCCTCCATCTGCAAAGACTTCCAGAATATCTCAGCTGGAAAAGTTAACTTGCATTCTTGTTTAATACAGGGTAAGGATGTCCTGGATGAATGCCTTTATTGTTTTGAATAAAAGAGAAACACTTCATAGTGAGTTCTGCAGATCTATGTATCAAAACACTGCTTAAAGACCTTGGCAGCAGTGGCCTTGTTGTTCTGTCACAATATTTTTGATAATATCCTTTTTAGGTTGAAATACACGACTGCTTTTACTTCTCTTGGTAATATTTTGGAGCAGAAACACAACTGTCCGTTCATGTTTGTGGTATCTTTATCAAATCCTGTTAGAATCAAGGATAAAGTATAGGAACATAAATAAGTAAACGGAAGGTTAAGACAGTGATAAGCTGCTTAAAAAAGCAGATTATAATTATATCCACATCTTAGACGTGCAATTAAAACTTCATGTTCAACATCATGTAAACTGAAGCAGCTTAAAATCATCACTCAAAGCCTCAAGTTATTTAAATCAAACCTCACACAGTGGAAACATCTTGCTGCAGACAAAGCTGACCAACCTTTCTGTTTGTTTGTGACACAGTCTGAGGCGGTGAAGCCTCTCCCATCAACACTTCTCTGTTATAACGGTCTTTCTGACTGACAGCGGCCCTGCTGGGCTTGTTTTAATAGCTTCCTGTCTGGTGATTCAACAAAATCCCTGTGGGAGATCCGCTGACCCCGAGACACACACACACGCAAACACACATAAAGTTAACACCGGTCTGCAAACCTTCAGAGTCTCCTTGCAGTGTTTACCAGCTGAAGTGCATTTCGTCTGCAGAGATTCTGATGAAATCTTTCAAAGCATGCAAAAATGCTTAAACATTTATTGACTTATGAAATGAGCGCAGAAAGTCAACAACGAGCTACAAAGGATCTGTTTACCTGTGTGGTGTTTACCAGCTGCAACACCTCAGAAATCTGTCTGCAAAAATACTCTTGTAAAAAACAGTAAATTAGAACCAGGAGAGCATTTACTTACAAAAAATCTTGATATAAACAAACCCAGTCAGAAAAAAATGTACCTGAGGTGAAGGAAACTTCTGGAATTTATGCTGAGAAATAACCTTTCTGGATGTAACTTCAGCTGACTTTTCTCCTGGACTGAAACATGAATATGGAAGTGAATTTCTATTTTTTATTACAGCGCCAGGGCCGGAAAATGCATTAAAAGAGATGGAGACGTAGCAAAGTTCTGAATACCTCTAGGCTTACTCACTAATCTTAGCCATATGTGTTAAAGGGAGCAGGTTTCTAGCTCTGTATTGTGCGACCAACATGCCTCAGAGAGAAGAAAAGAAAAAACAAATCTCCCTCGCTCCTTTCTTTACTCCCACAGAGTCTTAAAAGACGAGCCATCAGAACCACAATCAGATTCCAACCCGTAGTTCCTCTGCTGTCTATCGGTGGCGTCTTGTTGTTCCATCTAAACGCCCGGCTTGCTCTATCAGCGTCTGGCATGTTGACTCCACTCCATCGAATGCACCACCATGTCGGACCTTATCAACTCAAAGCTGATCTAGCGCCTGCAGTAAGACAGAAACATGGAGAAAAGCAGGCAGACAATAGCAGAACTGAGATAAAAAACTTACTTGTCCTTAAACTGCCGTGGAACAGAGAGCAGGAAGTTCCAGCGGGACTTAATGGTTTTCAGCTGTGGACCAGATGGAGCTACACTAAAGACCGCAGGAAGGAGGGATGGTGAGGTCTGCAAACTCTACAAGAGGTTTTTGCCCTCACACAAAATAGTTGACATCCAAACCCAACTTCCTCCGCCCACAATGTGTCCAAGAGGAGTTTCATGTGAAAAAAAATAAGAGAAGGGACGTCTTTCAGCAGGAATTTTTCACTGAGGCAAACAAGAGTTAAGCAACAAACCCCAAGATGATTCATCAGCAAAAATACCCCCCCACTTTCTAAGTTTCACATATGAAGACATGATCAAATGAATCATTGGATCCCGAGCAAATGCTGAAATTATGCAAGTAAAACCCAAAATGATTTTAAATCTGCCATTGTAAACCAGCCTTCATCTGTTTTACAAACACCGAGGTAGAGTTTAAGAGCACCATGTAAGAAACAAGCCAAGCGTTAAAGGGATAGTTCAGATTTATTGTAACACTTTTCTGGGGAGAAAAATATCAGTCAGTATGTTTATACTTTCAGGGCCAATCTGAGCAGTTTACATCCACAAAGAAACCTAAAATCAAACCAAGAGCTGAAATTTTTGAAAGTCAGAGGAAACATCATTCATTCCCAGTACTCAAGTTGTGGGGGGATGGCATCCCCCTTCTTAAAAAAAATCTTAAAAATCACCCCCCTTCTTAAATGACCATCCCCCCATACAATCCCCTGTGACATTTTATTACTTAATGTGTACAATTTCTACAATATATTAACAGTAATGTCGTGGGGCGACAGTGGGGTTGGATGCAGGAGTTTGCCCTGAAATCGAAGGATTGACTGTTCAAGCCCGGATTCGGACTTTCATTGTCGTTGTGTCCTTGGGCAAGACACTTCACCTGCATTGTCTACAATGGTGGTCAGAAGGCCCGGTGGCGCCAGTGTACGGCAGCCCCGCTTCTGTCAGTGAGCCCCAGGGCAGCTGTGGCTACAATGTAGCTTGCCACCATCAGTGTGTGAGTGTGTGTGTGAATGGGTGAATGAATGTGGTGTAAAGCGCTTTGGTCAAGTCTCCTGACTTTAATAAAGGCGCTATATAAGTACATGCCATTTAACATTTACCATTAATATTGCCCTTTCAACATTTGATGGGCTGTGGGCTTACACGTAGCCTGAGCAAAATAAATAAAATCAAAGGAGTGGCCTACCATGACTATGAAGCTTATCCTAGTGGGAAATTTGTCCCCTCCATTTGTCCCTAACTATGTAGGAGTAGTGATAGCCATGCCAGTCCAGGGACAAACTGAAGTTCTACTGTAAGGTGCCTTGGTCAAGGTCAATGACCGACGTACCTGACATGTAACAACCATACCATGCATATTGCTTTAGGTTAATAAACTATATTCATTAGGCTATATATGCTTAAAAATAAATAATAAATCACCATCCCCCTTCTTTAAAAAAAAAAAAAAAAAACTACGGTCCATATTTGGCATTTTCTCCAAGTCTAAAGCTGGAGAAGAGGGTCAGATTATCTTTCAAAGCTGGTGTACAGGAGGACTTCCATGGCCCAGTTTTATGGCTTTGAAAGAGTGATGCTTTGACATTCCATCAAATTCATCTATAACTTTGTTCTCAGAATAAAGTTTAGCTTCTTCCCTGTGTGGATAGAAGTTCAGTTTAGTTTTACAAGGATGGGATCTAGAGATGTAGTCATAAATAGGACGATGTTGGGTCTAGAAACCTCATTATCTTCAAGACTTGACCTTCACCCTAAACTGGAGTTGTTAACCATCTTGTGTGAAGGATGAAGCCATGGTTCTCAACTGCTAAAGGTGGCTTTAACCAACCCCCACAATGGCTGAGGGTGAGTATTTGCCTCAAGTAGAGGGGTTCGACTATCTTTGAAACGTGCCCTTATGTGCAGTAATGTGGGACCTGCTTAAGTCTATAATATATGAAAAAATAATCTTTGTGGGTCAAAGGCAGTGAGTGAACTTCCCCATTTCAGGACAATAAAGGGATTTACAACACACCTTAGTCAAAAAAGTGGGTAACTAGCAGGACTCCAGAGAACTTCAAGGTAATATTCGGCTATCTGATTTACCCAGAGTCTAAAAGTTCAAGAACACCAGGCCTCAAGGCCTGAAGTTAAATACTCTTGATCTAGAGGCTTCAGGTAAAACGTTATGAGACAACAATTATAAAAACACTGAATAAATATGACTGTTTGAAAAAACTGAGGGCAAAATTCATTGATAAAATGATATTCCAGCTGGGCTTAGCTCGTCAAAGCCACATTTGAATGAAGCTCAACACAACTTAAACAATATGCTTTAGAAAGATGAGACTAAAGTGGTGACATGTGACCATAACTCTTAGCACATTATATAGACAAAACACAGCATATCTGCACATGAAACCAATACAAACACTGCATCACCGTGATGGAAGGCTAAAACGTATTTTTTTTGCTAGTTTTTTTCAAATTGAATGTTTTCTACAGTGAGGAAGAACAGAACAGTGTTAGTAATAGTTATTACTATTCTGTAACAATAAAACAACTGATATGGCTAAACTTACTGATTAACTTAGTTTTGAGTATCATACACCATTTTAGATGTCTCACTAATGATATGTTTGTTATTATTAAGGAATCTGGTAAATGTTTTACACCTTCAAGTGTAAATTTCTGTTTCTAGTCCAGTGATAAAAGTTATTACTTTCCTGCTATTTTCTCTTCAACCCTTTTTAACCAATCTTCTAAGTGGAGCACATGAACAAAACAGACTAAATGTTTTCTACTAAACTCTAATACAAATTATTTGAGGAAGAGGTTGATGCATAAGGACATACTCTCCTATTGCTCTTGAGATATTTCTATTTCAATTCTGCCTCATCTCATCTTTTTAAATCTAATCTTTTTAGATCGCTTTGCCCTGTAATGAGCCCACATTGCTCTTTGAAATAGTGGCTCTACTTGGCTTGTTTGGGAAATTAGCTGAATTATCTCACTGGACTCTAAAAAAATGATTTTTAGTAAATTTAAACCTAGTTCCAAATATCTAAAGAAAATGCTTTTCCAAATGATGTTTTTTTATTGTAGGATGTAGAAGTTTGGCAAAATTACCTCATCCAGGAAAATGCAATATGCTGTACTTTCTGTGCTCAATTTTATATGATTGTTTGTTTGTTAATCCAAGTTAAACGGAGCTAATTGGAGAACTTGACTTTGACTGAGTGCAGAATTAGTCAGTAGTGTAGAAGAAAATATTTAATACTGTATTTTCACGACCATAAGGCGCACCGTACTAAAAGTCTCAGTTATGTGTGCCATTACTGTATTTAACACACACATAAGGCGCACCGGATTATAGGGCGCGGGTTTTATATACAGGTACATATCCTCTACTACGTTTAAATACCTCTACTGCGTATTTAAAAATAGAGCGGGAGCAAAACTGAGTATGTTTGTGCTTATTCATGTATTTATTACAAAGTATTAATCAGACCTGGGAGCTGGCCGTGAGACAGACACATCGTTGATGACACAGAGCTCTGTGATCACTCCTCTGAAACAGTTTATTGATGCATAAATTAACTTAAAATGCAGAAATTTGCCGGCAGAATATGTTCGCTTTTATTATCCTGGTGCCGGCAGTTTAGATTATTTAGATAAAAAACACCTACCAGCTGCCGCGGTGAACCGCGAGAAGGTGACCCGGTATAAAAATACGGTACTTGGCATCCTACTGTAACTTTCTGACCTCCAAATTATGTTTCTATCAGCTTATTTCCTTACACATTCTCCATTTTCTTCCACCAAGCTTTATAAGTACCATAACACCACCTTATTACCTTTATAAGTTTAGCTTTCAGGTAATAACTGTGAAGACTCTAGTGATAAAACACCCTCTATCTTTTCTAATCATAAGTATTTAGCTGTGTTTAGCTCTGGGACTTCTTCACTTTTCAAATACACTCACGCATCTTTTTGTCCTTCAACACAAAACAGATCTGATACGTAAGCACTGGTGGTTTGGACCTGCAACCTACAAACCATGACACCTTAGAGTCACCAAAATGGTCATAAATCACTGTAGTATAACAGGGTATACTAGAGTAAAATATGAGGCCTGCTCATCTAACAGCTGAAGCTTGGTTCAAACTAGATCAATGGTAGAAACAGAATCCCAAGATCGATAAAAGATAATCTGAAAAAGGAAGTAATGTGCTGTATAATACACAAAAATGAGACATGCAAAAGGTGGAAAGATATATGTATGAAATAAGTCAAAATGTTGACCTCAGCGTGACTGGAAAGTAGGGGGACCTTCAGAGAGCTGGGCAAGGACAAATGTATGCAAACTCCAATGAATTAAATGAAGAATGGACCAAAATACCTCCCCAATGAGAGGAGAGACTAATAAAGTTAGACAGTACAAGGCTTGTAACTGCAGAATTAGGTTCTATATAGACCTGCAAAACATTAAGCTTACTTAACCTCAGAATTTCTAAATTATATAAATTAATTTGGCTCAACTTCAATTAAATTACTTGTCACCAGCTAATGCAATTAATGTACGCTTGAGCTGTATTCTCTTTTGTAAAGTGAGCATCTACTAAACGGTAGAATAAGTTTTCAATAGACTTCTAATATGCTTGGATTCATGAATACCCCAAATGTGTGCTAAAGAAAACAAAAAAAACAACAAAGCTGGAATAGTGCAAATACTCCACCTAACTTTTCTAAAAACTGCTAGAAAAATTATTTGTATGTCATAACCCATTTTCAGCTGTTTTATAAATGCCATTCTGAGCTAATGAAGGCATTTCTTGTTCTTCCTTTGGTTTCTGGTTACACATTCTGCTTGCACAGGGCCTGGGGTGGTGGCAGTGTTGGGGTGTTTTTTCTGGCTGGAAGAACTTTGGTTTCTGCATGAGAGAGCATTTAAATCAGGGAGGGTCTCACTTTTTGAGTGGTTCTGTTCACGCCTTACTTTTTCACTGCTCTGTCCTGGATCACTGTGTGAGTCTGTATGAACAGCTGCGTGAGGTGGGGACACCTTCTAGACAGCTGGTGTGCTTTAGACCAGACAGGGTAAAAATAAGGATGTTATTACAACTAAGGTGATTAAGGTAAATATGTGAGTTACACTCACGTAATCAGCCCTCAAACTCAATATTACCATCTTTCTGCAGACAATGTTTGCAGCACTCATTTCCTCATAGATCTCCACACATTCTGACTCAATTTATTTTAATCCAAAAACTGGAATGTGTCTGTATTTTTCTAGTGGTGGGTGGAGAAGCAGAAACTTGAATCTCAGCATAGACCACCTCCTTGGATTTCCAATTTAAGCTAAAGCTTAGATATGATTATTGTTCGTTATAAGCAATATTGCAGAGGAGATGCACAATAGAAGAGTTGGATTTTAGTTGGAATGGTCACTCCAAAGAAAGGTACAGTATCTTTTGGAGATTGTTGACAACCCTCAATGTTACCCTTATTATTCATTCTACACAAGACATTCAGTAAGAATACTCTGTTAAAATAAATTTCAGACAGATTGTTAGCTGTGGCTAAAGCTTACTATCTATTTTGAAATTCTAAGCAATTAAGATGGAATTTTCCTGTTTTTACTTTAGTATTTCGTTCCTGTAATAACAGAACAACAAAAGTTAATCAAATATTACATATGGAAAGGAAAATCTAACTTTAAAAGCAAATAAAAATCCAGGTTTAGGAAAGCCAGGTCTATCTACAGTAGCAGCAGCCATTCAAAATGGCCCTTCCCAGCCGAATGACAGCCCACTTCACTGCAGCTCCCAGCAAAATTCCCTCCACCTTCCAGCCACTGTCCTTCTCGTGGACGTGCATATTTTTTTTTTTGTTTTTACATTGACTCCACCCATTCACTGATTAACAGGAGATGATTTACTGATTAACTGACCAGGAGACGATGCTTCTTTTTAGATATCAATGTGCAAAAATCATGACAGAAAGAATATTTTAGTATAAAGATTGACGTTAAGAAAGGAATTGTAGTGGACCAGCCATGCACCAGACAAGGGCCCATCAAGGAAAGTGGGAACATTTTAAATGACTACTACTTGTTAGGAATCCAGTTTGTGTGGGTTGTGTTTTTGTTTGTTTTCCCTCCACCACCAGGTGGCACCTGGTTCTCTTTGGCCTTCTCACACACCTGCGGATGGTTGCCCATTACCGGAGGACTCTTAAGCTGCTGAATGCCTCTACCTTGACTCGAGTGTTTGCTGAGTCAAACTGAGTTTTTGTCAACCTGAGTCTTAACATTGTTGTGTTTGTCTTTGCCTCGCGGCAGGAAGTCATCCTGCAAACTGGATGTTTTGAACCTTCTCCCCCTGGAAGGATCGTCTGAGTTTCAAACTGAGCTGGGGATTCGAACTGGAGGTTTGGATCTACTTTTCCCCAAGGGATTGTTTGAGCTACACTCTGAGCAGGGGATTCATCTCCACAAGAAACAGTTCAAGTACCATTGGAAATCTAAGTGGCAGTCAGCTCCTCCGTTCCTCAGGGAAACACCTCAACCTGGGTAAACCCTATCCGCCCTCCAGCAAGCAACTCAATTACTGGAACAACCCACACCGACTGGATTCAGAGAAAGACACCTTTTACTGGAAACGCGAGTCCCCTTGCCTTTATTCCCTTTTGCAAATCGAAGCTCAAATTTCCCAATGAGCCTGAACTAATCACAGGAACTTCCCCTTCACTTTTCAGTCCCCGTTTGCCTGTGTTCAGTGCAGCACTGGACCCATCTCTACCAGTTCTCAATAAACCTGTTAAACCTTCCCTTGGCCTCTCTGTTTGGTTTCCTGCATGTGGGTCAGATCTTAGAATTAAATCATGACACTACTGTACCAAACCTAATCCATGACAAAACAAGAAATAGTCAATGTAAATCACTGCTCCACCCATTTTTAGTCCAGTGCTGGATCTTCTTCTCTCACTGCGCAATAACGCATGCCAACTACTGTGTAGCCTGTGTAATTTTTTACTTATTTATAAGGTCAGTACATTTCTGCAGTGCAAGTGCAATAATCCAAGTGAACTACTATGTAGTCTTCCGTTGCCTCTCAACTGTGCAGATATTTTTATATCTAAAGGAAACATATTCTAAGACATTACAACTTTTTTCATTTTGTATGCTTTTTTTGGTACTATATACACTCATTTTATATTGTCTGTCATATTTTTCTCTGTCATGGCATCTTGCTTTAACTCTTTGTACTCTATATAAGCTACTGGAAGCAAAATTTCCCTGAAGGAGTAATCCCAAGGGATAAATAAAATTTAGTCTAAGTCTTTTTCATGAGAAAAGGAAAAGTTCCAGGATCAAAACCCTTTCAAAGCCAAGGGATTCGCTTGAGTAGTCCGCACAGAATGGATAACTTCATTTTCAGTTGGATCTTTCGACCATTTGTTTTTCCTGTGGACCAGCTTCAGAAAAGAGCTGGAACATTTGTGTCCACCTCAGTTTAGCCGTTTGAACCAAAGGAGACTAATCCACACAATAAATACCAACACCTTTAGCTAAAGAGGGTTTTCTTTTGGTGTGAAACAAAGGAGGCTGCAGACACAGCAAACAGAACAAACATCTTTGAAGCTGGGGTATAAAGACAGACTAGAGTAGGAGGAAAGAAAAATAGTGGATATCTTTTGGTGGAAATTTTTGTCTTTGTGGTTAAGGAATAAATTCTACAATTTGATTCAAATAAGCTGAAATTCACTTACAGAATCAAAGGAAAAATGAAGAAAAAAGTGGAATAAAAGATATCTGAAAGAAAAGGAAAGCTAAAGCTACAGTATTTAGTTAATCAGCTGTATCCACGTGATGCTAGTGAGCTAAAGGAGGCTACCTTCTGTTATTAAACCTAATTTTAAAAAACAGGAACATTTTAGAATGTTTTAGTTCAGAGAAAAAAAGATTGCTGCATTGGGTTGAAGGCCCTCTATACATAACAATAGTTCCAGGCTTGTTTTGCTGCTGAGGGCCACCAAGCCACAGGGGAGACCAGGTTCTGGACTTGGTCTGCAGTGCTGGATGTGACATACGGAAAGAAAAGTTTGCAATAAGAAACTGAATTTAAACAGCCCTGACTCAATCTGAATTCATGTAAAATGAATTTAAACACAGGATTACTACTTTAAAACTCAGTTTAATAATTTAATAGAGAATCTAAGGTAGTAGCCATTCAGAATTTCCCCATTTTCCTTGATGGGCCCTTAGCTGGTCCTTTGTCATTCCGCTACAATTCTGTTTTACTAACATATTCTTTCTGTTATTATTTGTGGACATTAAGATCTAAAGAGAAGCATCATCACCTGGTCAGACCCTGTAATTCAGTGAAGAGGTGGAGTCAGAGTAAAACATGCAAGAGGGAGGTCACTGCAGGGTCTGGAAGCTGAAGGGATTTTGCTGGGAGTTGCAGGGTGGTGGGCTGCCATTTGGCTGGCATTTCACTTCCAAGGGCCATTTTGAATGGCTGCTAGTGTATTTATTTAAAAAGTAAGTTTTGTTGCATGGGTCTTTATGTCAGACAATGGGATCCTTAAGCCCCAGACTAATCAAAAAGATCCAGGGATTAAAATTTCACAACTTTAATTTAACTACATCTTTAGCTGAAGGGTGACGTAAACCTTTCTTTAATTTCTTCCAAAGGAATTCCTGTACTATATCCAGGCAACATATTTCATTTTCTACAGTAGATATTTGGATATAAACAAATATGATAGGCACATAGACCCTCTTTGGACATTTCTTTCTCATGTTGTTTTCCAATTCTTTCTATTCAATTAGGGCATAAATAGTTCTTTCTAGGGCTGCAACTAACGACTATTTTAAAAATCGATGAATCGGCCGATTATTTTTTCGATTAATCGATGAATCGGACAAAAAAAATTTTTTATATTAACCTCTTTATTCCAAAATAAACATTTTAGACAGAACAAACAAGCACACAAGTACAGGTTGCTCATTAACTGTACTGGTGCAATATGAAAAATAAATGTTTGTGTTAAAACTATGCAAACTTACATGAGAAATGTAGCTGTACATCCACAAAATAGAGCGTACTTTGTTTCATAAAGCGCAAAAAAGACAGGCATTTTTGTTTTTAAAAGCCCCTAAGGGGCTCAAACAATAGGTCCCCCCATTTCAACAAATGAGGTTTTTTTAGACTAGAAGAGTTCTGCCTTTTAAGACAGGAAAGTATAGCAGTTAAAGTTGCTACTTGAGAAAAAACTTAACCATAGAGATAAAAATAGCCCTGTGATTCAAATTATAAATTGTATTTGGAATAAAAATGAGAGGACTAGGGGTGGTAAAAAACACATCCTCCAAAGACAGATATTTACATGGGAATGTGGCATATAATTAATTGACATATTACTGATCTTGCTGGATTTTATTCTGCTTTACTTCCATAGATTGCAGGATCTTCTTTACTTTATCTTTGTCAGAAGATTTAAACTTTAAAAGCCTTGCCCTCATAATTTGCAAGTTAATTTATTTATAAAGAAAATATAAACGCTGCTTAAGCTAATTCAAATGAAATTAAAAGTAAAATAAGTAGCCAACCTTATCACTGTCTGTAACCTACTAACAAGGTAAGGAAAGCATCAGATGAGCTACCTGAGAAACTAACGTTACGTTTCCGCACTTTAAAACCAAACAAACATGGTGGTTCCGAGCCATGTTAATTTGTTTTTACAAAAGTTCCATGTTACGACTTTTTTCACTTTTTTTCACTTTACAAAGCGCAGGCTATTTTAATTATTGTGATCAATTTGCGCCGTCAATCCCGGCGCATGCGCGCTTCATTTGCAGTCTGGACGCTGAGGGTAAACATCCTCTGACTGCAGCGCTGAGAGGGACTCCTGCGGGAGCGGGAGAACGGGGTTGGGATGGGGGACACCGTAAAAAGTCGCCAGATTTGTCGCTAGTCGCTTTTTTGAAAAATAGTCGCTGGAGGGGTCTGAAAAGTCGCTAAATATAGTCATCCGCCGCCGTCGCAGCGGCGGATGACGCATTAATCGCGCGACACAACTAATCGATGATGAAATTCGTTGCCAACGCTTTTAAAAGTCGATTTTTATCGATTTTATCGATTCTTTGTTGCAGCCCTAGTTCTTTCCATCAAAATGATTTAATTTCCCTGTTAATATTTCTTAAACAGAGTTGTGAATAATTACGGAATTATTAGGCAGAATTAGATATTCTCTGTGTAATTTGTATCACCAGCCTGTATTATGTGATAAAAAAAAATGAAATGGATGCCATTTATGAAACTTTAGTTTTAGTTATTAAAGAGCTAAAATCACAGCTAATATTTTCACATCTTTCTTTCAGCAAGTACTTCTATAGGTGTTGCACCAACCTGAATTGCAGATTAACTAAAAAAAATCCTATCCTGGTAAGTTTTAGGGCTATAATTAAAGTAAAGGCTTTTCAGTCTACTGCTGCAACTGGTGTGAATAAATGGAGACAAAGCATTTATCATTAAGTATTTTAGAAATTGATTAAAAAAAGAGAGAAAAGCTGGAATTCTGGAAATATTCTGAAAATAAAGAATATCTGTGCATTTTCATTTTGAATTAATCATTAAAAATTAGTAAACCTTGAATATTTATCTATCATATTTATTCCATTCTCAAATAATTAAAATGGAGAAGTTAAGAAGGTAAAAAAAATCCAAGGTACAAAAGTGGAACTCTGCTGCTGTTTGGAGGTTATATTGGTCTATATCTGAAAAAAAGTAATCTTTTAAAATGCATGCAGAGAGTGAGAAAACAATATGAGCTTTTTCTAATATGGTGCCTGTAAGAGCTTAAAAACTATTTTCATCTGTCTGACACAGAGAAAATTAATATCTCTTCTTTTTTTTTTTTTACTGAAATTGAATTATAGACCCTAAAGTAAAAAACAAACAAATGGAAATGCCTGTTGCAACAAAATATATTTTCAAAGCAAATCCTCTTTCAAATCATTAAATTCAGATTCCTGAAATTTCTTTTCAAACTAATATATTTAATTTGAAATATATGAGCCTCATTGATGATCTCTGCAAAGCTGTAGCTGGTCTAAGGAGATGCCTGGTCCTCCTGGGGCCTTAAGGAGCCCAGGCTCCCTGCTATTTGGTATTTCCAAGCAGGTAATGTTGTGATCTTTTTACCCAACTCACCAATTTAACAACTTAGCATTTCAATGTGACATATTCACGCTCACGACCACCTATTCAACACAAATCCATTTGCCTCCACACTCATTCAAACACATTCAAACACATATCCATCCATGCACCCATAAACAAACGGTTCAAAAGGCAAACCTTTTAACTTTAAGGATGATTTGAATGTAAAAAAAAAAAAATATATATATTTTTTGTTTGATGCCTGAAGAAGTGGAAGAAAGAAAAAAAGCTATTTAAGAGGAAATTACTGAGTCAGATTTCTGTACACCACCAGGACAGAGCTCATCCTAGTTTAACAGAGCAGAAAAAAAAATCAAAGAAGGAGCTATTATTCTGTACGATCAGGATGAGATGAAGCCAATTAGTCCCCAGGGTGTCTTTCCTCATGACGCACTAACATGTACTGTTCTTGAAACAAGTAGAAGATCATCCTGTATTCAATTTGCCTCCAAACTGTACAGGAAGAAAACTCAATAGGTGGTGAACTGGCCTTTTTGCTGATTCTACACCAGGAAGCTAATTAAAACAGACAAGTGATTCGATATCATGAGATAAAGGCAGGAGGGTCTGAGCCGCTAATTTCTTCTTGTTTCAGCAGAACCACACACTCGCCCTGAAAAGCTGAAAAGGTCAAACATCTGCTTCGCTCCAACATTGATTGGAATAAATTAACTTTTCCCCAACTATTTTCAATCAATCCTCAACCTCTGCTGCATGATGGAGAAAACAAAACAACAACACGTCAAGTAAGTTAAGAAGCAATGTTGCAGCATCAACTTTCAAGAAAGTGGTTTAAAAAATAAACATACACCCGTCCGATTAATGACCAACAAACACCAATTAAAACAGACTCAACATGTCATATATAGCAGTGATTGTGAATGCCTCACTTATGTTTACTGCACCTCAGAGGTACAGTTATCAAACATACCATCCCCATCTCATTATACCAATCACACTTTACAGTAGTAGACATTAAAAATGTCCTCACTTTCCTTGATGATCCTTGGCTGGTCCCCTACAATTCTTTTTTAAACATCAATATTTGTACTAAAATATTATTTCTGTCATGATTTGTGGACATTTAGACCTAAAGAGAAGCATCATCTCCTGGTCAGACCATGTAATTTAGTGAAAGGGTTTATTTAGAGTAAAAAATATGCAAGAGGAGGTCACTCCAGTTGCTGGAAGTTGGAGGAGATTTTGCTGGGAGTTTGAGGGAAGTGGGCTGCCATTTTGCTGGCCATTTTGAATGGGTGCTTCTGTACACATCTGTCCAGGGAGAGTTTGCTGACAACTTCTTTGTCCATAAAGAGCCAGTTTAGACTAAAGGAACCCCTGATGAAAATGGAGGGGAAGCTAAAATACTCTATAAACCTATAGAAACTAGGGTTGTCAAAAGTATCGATACTCAAAAAAGTATCGATACTGAAACGTTGTATCCGGATACAATACTCATTTTCAAAAGTATCGATACAGTGCCACCACCAGTGGCACCTAAACAGCCATTCATCTGAAGTGCAGATTAGAGGAAAATGCACTTTCTGAACACTGTGTGATTGAATAATTCTGTGCACTTTTCAGTTTCAGACTTTTTTTGTAACAGGTGCAGCTGCTGAGAATTATTTTTGTTTCTTAACCGGTTTGGCTAGCGTCATTGCTATGTGTGCAAAGCATAGCCAAGTAAGGAAAACGTAATTTTAATTTTGTACGTTTTTTATCAAGCTTGCTTAATACTGTGCACAGCAAACAACCTCAAAATATTGTTCTTATTGTTTATTGTATTTATTTATTGTATTTTAATTATTAATCAAAATATTTCTGTTGAAATTTGGAGTTTTTATCCTTGTGGTATCGAAAATGGTATCGAGTATCGAATATTTTCCTTAGTATCGGTATCGAGTTGAAAAGTTTATTATAGTGACAACCCTAATAGCAACTATAGGTGAAAAAATCATTTCCTTTCTCTCTTGTGCACTATCCATGTCTCTCCTCATGCCCAATCTACTATTATCCCTATCCGGGGGAGTGATGGCCTAGTGGTTAGTTCAACCTGCTCCCAAGGACTGCCATTCTGGGTCCCTGAGCCAGAACCACTGCTCCCCGTGTGCCACACAATGGTAGCCCACTCCTCCCCAATGGGATGGGTTAAATGCAGAGTGAATTTCGTTGCTTTGCACTTGTGACAGTGTAATGACAGTACAGTAGAATTCTATTCTATTCTATCCCAGTGCAGTATTACACAAACAGTGTTTCCATCCAACTGCCATGACGATTTTGAGGAAGTAGATAGATATTTGATAGATGATAGGCACATATACCCTTTTTGGATATTTTTTTCTCATTGTTTTCTTATTTCTTTCCATTCAATTAGGGCATAAATGGTTCTTTCCATCGTAAAAACGTAATTTCTGTGTTAATATTTTTATGGCATTATTAGGCAGATTTAGATGTCCTCTGTTTAATTTGATTATCAGCCTGTATTATGTGATTTTAAAAAAATAAATGGGTGCCATGTGTGAAGCTTTGGCCATGAAACTTTAGTTTTAGTTGTTCAAGAGGTAAAATCAAGGATAATATTTTCACATCTTTATTTCAACAAGTAGTTCTGTAGGTGTTGCACCAACCTGAGTTGCAGATTAACTAAAAAAATACTATCCTGGTAAGTTGTAGGGCTATAAGTCCAGTAAAGGCTTTTCAGTCTACTGCTGCAAAACGTGTGAATAAATGGTGATGGAGCATTCGTCATTAAGCATTTTAAAAAAAGACGAAAAAGAGAGAAAAGCTGAAATTCTGATAAATATTCTGAAAATAAAGAATATCTATGC
Source organism: Cyprinodon diabolis (assembly GCA_030533445.1). Taxonomy (NCBI): domain Eukaryota; kingdom Metazoa; phylum Chordata; class Actinopteri; order Cyprinodontiformes; family Cyprinodontidae; genus Cyprinodon; species Cyprinodon diabolis. Next base: position 7,282,796 of record CM060068.1, on the reverse strand, counting down.
ATTTTCATTTTGAATTATGATAAAATGTTGTTTGTCTTCCTGGACAGACAAAATTTAAAATGTTAAATAAGAAAATGCTTATCAGATGCATTTCTATCCATTGGAGCAAACTAACCAGGCAATGCAAGGTGTAATGTTGTCATATGTTTATGTTACGCTTTGCTGTAATATACAGGAATCAGAGGCGGCAAACTAGCATGGACTATAGATCAGTAATGGAGCACAGTTTTATGAATGAGTTGTAGTCAAAGAAGTTGTACTTTATCATGTCAGGTAGTCATCAAGAAAAAAATTGAGAATCGAATGGGACGCTGGCAGCAGAAACAGCTGATCATTCATGTTGGATAAATATATTTGCTATGCCAGAACCTTTAACAAATACGCATAATGGGAGATGGCTTCATCTTTTTTTTTGAAAGTGTCAAAAAACATCTCAAGCAAAACCTTTTTGTAAAATTCTGTAAGTTAATTAAAATGTTGCTGTTTATATCAACCTATTCTAATGCAATGCTTTAAAATATGCATAAAAAATGTTGATGGAAATGCTTCTAAAGTATCATGACCACAGTTAACCAATCGAGTAGCAATATCAGCTAATAGCTCAACACCATTAGCTGTTGCACCAGAAAACATCTACTGAGTTCGAATTCGGCGGCTGCGCCCTCCGAAGGCCAGATCCGTCTGCCGATTACATCATAGTGAGGTGCCGAGGCCAGGTCAAATTGGAAGAGGTTTCATGCTGATGGTGAGCTATAGAGAGCCCTAGAGCCTGAACAGAAGGACAAACCTTAAAGGAGCAATAAGCAATAATTTATTATTTCAGATGTAGGGAAGAGCTTAACGTATCTGGGTAAAATATGGCATGCGCCATATTATCTCTCATCCGGTGAATTAAAATGTTTACCTGAAGTGGAGGCTGTTTTATTGTTACACATCTTATTTTGTTCTCCAGAAAACTCTCAACAGCCCATCAAGTGGTAAAATCTTACTCATTACTCCTTTAAGGAAGGTCAGACTGTCAAACGTTTGTGCTGAAGGATTTCTCCAGCTCTGTCCAGGTCAGTAGGAGGCTGTCGGCAGCCGCTTTGACCCTATTATCCTTTTAAAGTCTTCGTTTACGTCTTTGTTTTTTAGACCGGCCACTTTACCAGATGAACAGTTAAATCTCATGCCATGTAGACTAAACTTACTGTGTGTCCCCTTTGAATTGTGGGTATTTGAGTAAGAAAAGCTAAAGTGTAGATTAATAATTTGCATTTAAATTTAACTTGGATCATATTAAGTCTGCACATATTCTGAATGGCCATTCAGGAACAATTATTATAATTTATGTTAGTTTTTGTTTACCCAATTTTGTGACAATTTACCAAATTGCACCATCAAAACTTAATTTCAGTGTCTGTGGTTTTTTTTTTTTTTGAGCTATTGATATTAATCAACTGGATTATTAGTATTATCAATTTTTTAATTATACAAACATAAAAGTCTTGCTAAACTATGCAAGGGAACACATTAGATCCTAACAATTCAAACCCCAGTAAAACAAATACCACACCATGGGAATGCACAATATTTTAAACAAGTTTAAAATTATCTAGTGTAATTGCCTTTCATGACAAGAAATAGAGGCAATTATTCCTGCTGCTAAAACGGTAGGGGCTTTACACAAATTATAAGGTTCTGTAATTACTGATGATTATGAGAAGATTATTGAAAAACAGTTTTTATTTAAAAGAATCAAGAATTATACCAGTCAAGACACTCAGATGCAGCTAAAGTTAGAAAGAGCTAAAACATGGTAACAGGATAAGGAGATAAAAATTGTCTCAATGATCTGAACAATAAGACGTTGGACCCTTACCCTAACACTGTGGTCACAAACCGTCTCACATCTGAACTTGTCTGAGAACCTGTGTTTCATTCTTAAAAAAACAAAAACAAAAAAACAACAAACTGGGAATAAATCCAAGTTCTAAGACAATCAAATGGGTCAGAACCAGGCGGGATGTGGTCCAGCAGGTAATGTCCAACTGGTCAAAGAATGAACAAAAATAACAACAGTAAAACCTGTGAACACCTCTGGAATGGATTGAGTTATTATTCAAAACAACTTTTGAACCAGCCAACCTGTTCCAAGGATAAATACTAAATTATCAAGTCAGTATTTTTTCTAATAATTTTTTTTGCTTAAAAACATATACTGTCATTCATTGAGGCTAAGTTGTCAGATTAGTAATACCCTTTAAAATAACATCCACCGTAGGCAGATATTAAACTTTTGTTTTTATTAAAGCCTGAATTCTCTACTAAAATGTCTATCAATCCAATGTGATAATCTAAATCTTAAAATTTTTGTTTTTTTTATTAGATTTAACAAGAAATAATCACACATAAATAGAAATTAGGGTTTGAATAATTTAATTAAGTCTTAAATTAAGTTAGTCTTTTATTTGGGAACTGAGTTCCTGGAAACTTTTGTATAAAATTCGTATTCACGCTAAATCTATTTCAAAAGGAAAAATAAATGCTTCTGAAAAGATTAGCACCATGTAATCTGCCAAAGTAATAACATACAAAAACTTTGTAATATTGTAACCACACATCAGTAACATTTTCTATATTGTTCAGAGATGTGTGGAGATTAAACTTTGTAAGAGTATGATCAGTCTGCGCTCTCTGCCTGCACCTCTCTAATCCATTACTCATTATTTATACTATTAACAAACAAACCTTTGAACATAACAAATATATTGTGCTGCTAAAAAAAAAGAGAGAAAATTTTGAATAAATGAATTTAATGATGCAGGTACCTAAATCCATCAATCCCACATTCAATTTAGGAACAAGTTTTTATGCACTAAAGGAAACATCACTGGAAACAACATTCATATTTTATAGCAGCCCAGCAGATTCCAGACCTAAATATGATGAAAACTAGACGATGATGATGATGGTCAGGAGGCCTTTCAATCAGGAATTATCAATAAAAAAAGGAATCATGCAAAAGGAGGCGTTGCCTCCTTCTGTTCCAAAAAATACAAACAAAGGCCGTAGGTGGTAACAAGTGGTTTTAGGCTTTGTACGCGCTTCCAACTTGACTTATTTATTGTAAAAGCAAAGAAAAAATAATAACTTAAAATGTATTGAAACTTAGTAGAAATGGAAAATAATGTTAATTTGATGTTTGAACAAATAAATTACAAATTTTGGTTCAAAATTAACTCAAATATATTTTACATACCTAAAGAAGAAAAACTAAATTGGTACAAATAACAAATTACAAAAATAAAGCATAAATGGCCACAATAGGAGGGTTTCCTTTTAATATTTAAGGATTTTATTGACGTAACACCAATAGATTTTTTTTTCTATTTTTTGAGAAAGGTACACATTTTTGTTCACATCCCTTATTTTTAAAAGATGTCAAACTGTTATCGTTCTTTTTTCTTAAGCTGGTATACTACCTTTTTTTGTGTCCTATTTTGAGAGATGCCTCATTTTGTATTAGAAAGTCACTTTATGGATGAAAAAAAACAAGAAATTTCATAAATATCTGAATTCACAATCACAATCAGCTTAAGGGCTGTTTGTGGGGCCAAACAGCTTTGATGCTAGTTTTCCATTTCTCATCCTAATCAACCATATTATGTAGAAAGTAGGTTTTTAAAAGATAAAGAAAAGATAAACAAGCAGGAGAATATTGTAGCAGGAGGTTTTATTGCTATTATACAATATTCTGTTTCCTAGAAAAAGCCCCAAAAGATAATTTGTTCGTTATTTATAGATATTCAGAAAACTAGACTGTCCTATTTAAATCAGGAAGTAAATAGTTTGAAACCAAATAACCAAATGAATAAAATCCCCCTATGGTTCTTTTAGTAAACTTTGTTGCAGGTATTTTATAAAACAGATGAACCTGTTAAAAAAATGCTCATTTAGCTGCAGAGCTTCAGGCTACACTGGGTTTAGCACCCAAGCACATCCAGCTCTTAAACAGCTGAGCGCTGAATTGACTGCTGTACTATATAAACTGTGTTGGCAGCAACTGAAGGGAGTAAACAGAAAGACTTTCATGTTGCATTGAAAAGGTATTTGATCAAAATCCGGTCTCCATCAAATGAAGCTTTAAAATTTCAGAACAGATTCCTTCAGACATGCCTGCTGTGTTCTGCAGAGAAACAGGACTATTGGACGCGTCTCTCATCAGAAAACTAAAACATTTCCGCTCAGCTTGAGGATGTTCTCCAAACATATGATGCATTTCTCCTGAATGCACAAACGGTTCTGGTGTGAACAATAGTGCTTGTTTTTTTCCATTTCAACATCAAAACTGAAAACTTCAACTTTAAATGTCTGCAGGAACTCATCAAATGCTCACATTTATTAAGCTTCATTATAACAAGTCAGTTTTCAGCGTTACGTTTGGAGCACCAGAGGTGAAGTCTGCAGAAGCTCAGCTGATTCAAGCATTCCTGACATGCGTATCTCCCCAAACCCCCCCACCGTCACAGCAAATATGTCTCAGGTTAGCACAATGGAAGCATAAATACAGTGTGTGTCTGGACTGTGGAGACGGGCTTTATCATAATAACAACACGCTGCCACCGGCGTAAAGGAAGCTTGGAGCACGAACTATTAGGCTGTCAAATATATATGTTTATTTTAAATGCAAATGGGCTTCTTCCATTTGCAAAGGGTTTCACTTAACTCCAAAATTAAATTAAAAAATGTACTTTTCTAAAGACAATCACTTATTTAGATTTCAATTATTTGCAGTGTGCAACAGAAGCAAATAAATCCAAACAAGTCATGCAATTTGATGATGTGTGCTGGTAGGATGGAGCAGAGCATTGTCTGCAGTAATGAGAGAATGTCTTCCATAGGAGGTTGGGAAAAAAACTGAGCTGATAGAAGAAGGTCTAACCTTTGCCTATAGCGATGTGAAGTTGTTTCCCCAGGGCTTAAATGTGATGCAGCACAGAAGCCCATACCTCTTACCCACTCTGCAAAATGGGAAAGATAAGAGAAGATGCCATTCATGACATTTAGATGCATGTTGGTCTTCATAATCCAGCAAAATATGGGAAAAAAAACCTCTTTTGACCTTAAGTGTACCTCGTTGTCAGATGGATAGATGGGGAGTCAACAGGTTGAAAAAATCCCACCAAAAAAAGAGATAAAAAGGTTAATATGAAAAATAGAGCTTTCCTTTTTTTTCACATCGAGGATTGGAAGGTTATTATTAACGAACAGCAAAAAAATTATGGCATACGGCATCATGTTTGATCATTATTATCTGAATATCTCAAGACCATAGAATTAACTAATGAGAGGAGAGCTCTGTCAATTAAATGTTTCATTGCATCTTTAAAGCTGTGGAGTGAGGCAGGTAAAAACGTCCCCTGAGATCACTGCAGCACAGAGTGGCATCATAGAGGGGTCTCCATGGCAACAGTCAGGGTCTATCCACAGGCGTACTAGTTTGTTTGGGTAAGATGGTCGGATAAAGCTTCTTCTGTCCTACTGTCAAAGGCATTAACATGTTTGATCAATCTGGACTCAGATTGAGGTGTTTTTTTTTCACACCATATGCCTTTTTTCCTCTATAGAGTATATAAAACGTTTGATTAAAGATGAGGTGGCAAATGGCAGAAACCTAAAAAGAAGGTCACCGTTGACTGTTCCAGCAGAGAAGTGATCCATAGCATGTGGCTAAAACAACACAGAGGCTCATCAAGACACAAGATCTGCCTTCTTCCTAAAACATCTCATTGGCCTTAAGTCCTGTGAGAAGCTTAATATTTCATGATTAAATAGTATAAGCAAAGATATTGAATCACTGTAGCTTCCCTCCAGCAAAGACTTGCAGCAGGTGTGGACATTTATCTCCATCTGAAAATAGCACATTATGTCTTCAGTCTGGTCCATCACTGGTCAATTCATGTGTGAAAATTGGTTTCCCTGATCCCCTGAACCCCACTAACAGGATGCGAGTGTGATGATTCCTTAAGCATCCATCTGACATGGTCGGAATGAGATGCCGCTTACCGCACCGCTTCGGATTTAATAACTTGTTTCCAGCAGAAACCCATTAATCATGGCGACACTTTTCCAGCCTCACACTCTTTAACTTCTCCCACATTAAATCCAGATGGTGATTTTTTATGGTGTTGATCAGGCTGATTGGATCATCTCAAGTGTTTCGTAGGTTTGAAGGCTTTTAAGTAGAAAATTACACCTAAGCTTCTATCGTGACATATCAACAGGTCCAGGCACTTTGCTAAACTAATGAGACAAACAAAAAATCACAGATAAAAACTCCCAATAATAAAGTCTTGTTCAGCTGCATGCTCTATTAGGCTCAGTGCTACTCTACTGCTGGACCTTCTCTCTATAGTTAATCCAAAATGCATTTTCACTAAATCCCCTAAAAATAATAGAACCACGGCATGTATTTTATTGCAAGGATTATTTCTTACATTTTCTGGGACTTTGCTCAGAGAGGGACTTAAGCTAATTATCAATATGACAAAAATTTTAAAATTGAACTAAAACGCTCAGTGTCAGATTAGAGGAGCATGGCTATTTGTCCCTCCTTTCGGCTTTTTGTCTCTTTCTTGTGTTTCTAAATGAGCATTTATTGCAGAGGAAGCACTGATAATCTTGTAGGTATAAACTATGATGACAGTAAAGGTTTCATGTTCAATTTGAGGAAAGTGCATTAAACAGCAGTGAAAGAAAAGCAGATCCGTCAATCAGGAGTAAAAGTTTATCATATTTATTAAAGGTGTAAGATCTCTCTGCACGAACACTGAAATCATCATTTTGGTGTCGTTATTTTTCAGTATTAGTATTAGTCCCATAATTAAAATGGATCGATATCAAAGACCAGAATTGATTTGTTGGGATTGTGACTCATTCTGTTTTTTTTTTTGTTTTTTTGTTCAGGTTTGTTTAATTGTATAGAAAACATAATATCTGTAAATGCTGTTATTGGCCATAAAAGAAATATAATTATCAGATAATTTTCAGTGTGGGTTCAGATTTTCAGATTGCATTTCTTGTTTGTCATTGTTTTTTTTTTGTTTTTTGTTTTTTTTATAGATTTTCTTTTATAGATGTTTTGTTTTTAAACTAAATGCAATAACCAGTCAATGGTCTGGGTTTCTAAAAAGCCTGCATCCTTTGGTTCCCCATTACTGTCAGGTTTTATTCTCCAGTTTAAACCTCAGAATTCAGAGCAGAGAAAACAGATGACCGCAAGAAATATCCTAAAGAATTAACCGAATATTTGTCCAAAATTATCTAAAGCTGCCATGCAGACGGCTATTCGTTTTTTCCCTCTGCATCCCCAAGGATGCATTTCCAAAAATTTTGAGATTTATGTCTGAACATGTTTTCCTGTTTTGATCCATGGCCATGGTGGTTACATCTGTTTTTCTTAAGTCTCTGTAAATAAATGATTTAGGCCCCGTCCACACGAAGTCAAAACGAACACAAAACGCTAATATTTTCCAGAACGTTTGTCGTAAAGACGGAGACGTAAAATAAATGTTATCGACCACACGAATGCATGAAAACGCTGCAAAATGTATGCCAGGCCTGTAAGTGGCGCTGTGGTGTTGGGCATGCGTAGTAATATTTATACAACAACCAAACCGGAAAACCGGAAAATGGCCCTGCGGGTCCATTTTCGTGGTTCAGTCAAATTGAGGTGATGAACTATGTGGTCTATATTGCTCTGTTCTTCTTGGAGATATTCCAGAAGAAGAAGATTCTATTGTAAGCCCGACAGCAGGGTGAGTAGCATGAGCAGCAACCATTCAACACAGTACGGCGCCATTGTTGTTTTGATACTGTGTCGCGCATGCGTGTTTAGGGGCGACGCTATGACGCATGCGTGTAAGAAAAAAAATGCGGTTAGAGCTTAAAGATGGAAACGCGAAAACGGCGTTTCAAAATCTTCCCACTCTGAAGGCTTAATAAAAAAAAAATATTGTTTACAAACCCCGAAACGCCGGCTTCGTATGGATGAGAGGCTGGTTTGGTGAAAAATTTGTGCGTTTAGGCCAGGGTTTGACTTCGTGTGGACGGGGCCTTAGTAAACAAAGTCTTCACTTGAGTCAGTTATTTCTTACCAGTAACATAAGTCAACAATATCTTTTTATCTCTCTAATAGTTTGAGTGGATCCAGTGAATGGTTGTGTGTTAAAATTTCAGTCATATAAAAGTATTTTGGAAACAACTATTAATTCAGAGCAAAGATTTTAGTTTGACTTTTTACCTCCTTGTTTAAAACCTCCCTTAAATTACTTATTTAATCAGAATATTGGTTGTATAAAAAATGAATTCTAGCTACTTTTTAACAATCTATGTAAAATGTAATAAGAAAAAAAATGATAAAAAATATTTTCCCCTGTAAAAATAAGTAAGATCCAATAATGTTGATCTGCTTCCTGAGCTACAGAGATATACAATAGAATAGAATTCAACTTTATTGTCATTGCACTGTCACGAGTACAAAGCAACTAAATGTGGTTTGTATCTATCCAGAAGTGCTATACAGGATATACATATTATAACAGCTGTATGTACAATCAAAAAGTAATAGTTAGGGAATGTTAAAGGTTGTGTATAAATATAAATATGAATATGGGAGCTACATGATTATACAGATTGTACAGAATATACAGGAATGTTAGGAAAAAGGATTATATGTATATGTGTATACATACATATACACATACATATAATCTTATCTAAATTAAGAGTACATATTTATTATGAATTTCATCCAGGATCTATTAGCAGCTAAAGCTCATCGATCATTTAGTTTTCTTAATATATTAGACACCGGAAACAATTTTTGTTGTTTTGTGGGGTAGTTCAGACACCACTGGATAGCAAATGTTGCACATCATCTTCATCTGCACCAAACTAAGACTTCTTAGACTTAGTCTCTACATTAGGTTTTGTTTAATTAGTGTTTGCTAAGTGCTAGTGTTGCACCGATGCCATTTTTTGGCCCAGATACAGATACCCCATACCTGGCTGTGCAGTATTGGCCAAAACCGACACCATCTGTTTGAAATTGACGTGTGTGTGTGTGTGTGTATATATATGAAGAACTGCATACTACTTGGATGTAAAATAATTGCCATCATGGCTTTGTCAAGCTGCTGCCTACCTTTGTGAAGCAGGAAATAGACTAATACAAAGTGAATCCAGTAGAACTTTTTATTGCCTACCTAGAATGGGTGACAATAGGTACTCGACGATAGCGATACCAGCATTTTAGTGCTGGATTGGGGCCCCACCCGATACTGGTACCGGTGCAACAGTACTAAGTGCTGCTAACAGTGAAGATGCTGGTTATTTCACCATTCACCATTTCATATCTTTGATGTTTTTGTTGCTATGTCACCTATCTTTTTCATATGTGAAATGACGTCCTCTGCTGAGGGATATTTCTAAGTGGCGTGAGTGACCCTGCTGCTCCGCCTCTTTCTGCCTCCTTTTATCCCAATTATACTTTAGAAAAAGCAGAAATAGTTAAACAGGAGACAATGCATTTAGAGACAGAACTTTATTTCTTGCCAATAAAAACTTTTTCAATCACCCTTTTCTAATTAAGGAGAAGTTCATAAATGAATCCCCAAAGTATGCGATAAACTGTAATAGCTGATTGACAGCTGACAGCAATGGAACCATTTTAAAACATAACTGGAGCATAAACCAGAAACAGATCTGTCTTTTTCAACATCTCCAGGATGCTATTAAATCAAACCACCGCAATCCTGATCTCTGTTTAATGTTACGGAGGCTGTGGGATATGTACCTCATCATCTTATGCCCCAATGAAAACCTGTTTGATGTCTGCTTCTCACCTTCATTTTCTACCAGATGAGTTCATTTCTTGAAAATCTGTGAGCTCCATCTATAATATCACACAAATACAGAACGTGTCTGTGATAAAGCTTTAATGTGAATCTTCCTTATTTTATCCATGCTACCATTTAAGCCAGAACTCCATGGAATGGGGAACTCTGCAAAAATTTTCAAAAAATGAGTAATACATTTCTTAAATTAACTGTATTTACCCTTTATTTGAGAAGTAAAATAAGATGATCTGTCAATGGAATTAGCATTTTTATCTTTGAAATAAGATCATTTGATAATATGCACTTGAAATAAGAGCCTCCAGTTGTTTTTTTCTTACTCTAAATGTAAACTGTGTTGTTCCATTCTCTTACCTGTTCAATTCAAGAAAAAATTCATTAATTTTAAGTAAAATTGACTTTCTTAGATACATTTTTTTTGCATTGCACTTACAGGGTTTGTTTTAATACAGACAAAATCTATTTGTTTGTTTTTTTATTATATATATATATATATATATATATATATATATATATATATATATATATATATATATATATATTTCTACCAAGGAGTGAAGTTTAGCTTTAACGTCTCGCCTGTTTTCGCTTTATACGAAGGTAGTCTTTTCTGATTTTGTTAAAATTTGGTGAGCAACTCCGTCTAATCGTGATAAAGATTTTCAGGTCAGTTTTAACCTTTGCAGCGGCTCTAAAGGTACAAGAACATTAAAGGAGGAACGAGAAACTGAAAGGTTCAAACATGCTTGAAAGGTTACATAGAAAAGGATGCCCTGAGCGGCACAGATGGCTCCAGTTTTAAATGGTTTCCATGCTTTTAAAAAAGGAGCTGACTCCTCTCTCAGAGCACAGCCGTATGAATAAATAAAAACATCTTTGATCTAAGTAAGAAAACATCAAAGATACATCTTTCTATTAAAGCTTTCTTTCTTCTTGGCCACCATTAAACAAACTTCAAGCTGTAGTTTGGACTGAAACAGCTGATAAAGACTAATGAACGTGGGTTGTAAAAGGCCTTTTCATCATTTCTTACCACATTAATAACCCTATGACTGATTTGTAGATATGATAATGTCATGGGATGATAAATTAACAGAGAAATTGGTGGTTAAATCGAGCAGAAATCACTGTAAGGCACCTCTCCCAATGTTTGCACAGACCAAGATATCCTAAAGCTTCAGGAAAAAGCAAATAAAGTAGTAACGCTTTGATAAATGATCCAGCAGCCGGTAATGACGGCTCACTGCGGCTCGTCACAGCAGTCTGCGACTCTTTGTAGTCGGCAGCCCACAGGAAGCTCTGTGAGAGCGAGACACAAATTCATCTGTGCAAACAGAGCGTGGAAACGTCCCGCTGACCCCCTGAACTCACGTCACACATGTTTAACCCCCGTTTCTCCCTCAAAGCAACACCGTTTTTACTTCTATCATCAATCAGAACCATTTCTGGGTCACAGCACCTATTTTTGCTCATCTTTGTCTTCCTGGAAATTATTCCTTTGCTTATCTTGTGCCTTATAAGCTTCCGTAGTTACTGCTTCTTCAAACTGAAGTTGTGCTTTGAATATGAAATATCTCTGTCTTTACCTGAAGAAGGCTGCGAATAACAGATTTCCTTTTTTTTCTGAGAGGTTCCAACAAGTTTTCAAAAGCAAAGCAGGCAAACAAAACCAAATAAAAATGTGGGATGCTAACAGATTCCTACTACCTTGAGAGAGTATTAGCTAATTCCAGGTTAACGAAACTTTTTTATATTTCCTCAAATTAGCATGAAAGCTGAATTGTACAGAATGTGGGACACGTTAAAGGTTAAGAACTGCATGGTAGCCCCTTGGTAGTAGTAATTTATTTTTTTATAGTGATTTATTGTCATGAAAACTAACTTATTGCCACAATGATTGAAACCTAAAAAAGGGTTGAATTCTTTCTTCCCCCCCCCCCCCATCATTTGCTCAATAAAGCACTGAGAAGTACGAGACATGATGAAATCCAGTAACAATATGCATTTTGCTGATAAAAATCACACTTCTGTCTGTAAACAATGTCTTAGGGAAACTTTTTTTTAATAGGTAAATATATTTTTCTAAGGGTGGTGTTTGTGATGTGGGTCTTTGACTACACTAAAGATGTCATTAATTGTTTTTTATTCTTAATAGCACCAGAAAATACCTTAAAAGTAAATTTTAAGTCTGTCGTTATCTGCATGGTTGCCTTGTAGCAAGATCCTACTTCTCTGCATAGAGTTTGCATGTGTTCCCTGTCCATGGGTGCATTATCTCGACCCCACTTTAAACTGCTGACTGCTCAGTAAAAGACAGTGATAAATGTGGAAGCCAGACCAAACAACTCCTCCTATAGATTTCAAAAACAGTTAAAGCAGCTCCACTTTTAGTTTCTGGACCTTCAGATATTTCCATGAGTTATATTCTACAACAGGTGAACATAAAGATTGCAGAGAAGCTATATTTGTTGCCCTGTTTGATGCATTTAATGTTTAATTTGGTTTGAATAATTAATGATAAAACATAGAGCCAGTAACAAGCTTATGTGTACCATTGTTAAGGTGCAAGTTCCAGAGTATTTGGAGATGTTTCCCCCTCTGGTTAGAAGTTGAAATGACATGAGTGTGATCCACATGCCTGAAAGAGGAGGAAAAGCATCATAATCTGTTGCTGCCAGGCACAGGTCTCTGTTTAGAAGCATGCTGCTTTTTAGAGTAAGAAATTTATAATACTGAAGTTAATTACAACAGTAAATCATAAAATTTTTGCAAAAAGAAGACTACCTGCAGGTCTATTTTCATTTCCAATATATGCTTAATCTTAATCCATCGCAGATCACACATTTGCCCTTTCCAATGCACTAAAACAGTGGAGGCTTCCTGGATTTTTCTCTGCTGCTGATAAAGTGTAGCCTGACGTAGTCCTACTTAATTCTAGTCAGAATATGAGTCTGATACTGCTCCATAGAGCTGTGATTATGGGGCGTGTTTCGAACGAACCAGGAAAAAAATGCCTCTGCACTCAATTGGATAGACCTACAACCAATAAGAGCAACGGAGTGCGTGACGTATGTTAAGCGACGCTTCGTTGTTGTCAACAAAAATCAAATAATCACGCATAGAATAAGAAGAGTAGCCTTGATCACGATTCTCTGTTCCTCTTTTAAAATTAATTTGCTGTCGATATCTTCTAGAACAGACCTAATAGCAGAATCTACACACCTCAACTCTCCAGCGGCAGCCATTGTTGTTGTCACCCAAGCGCGTTTTGGTGACGTGGTTGATTACGTTACTGTTGATCATCTGTCCATCATTGTATAAAGCCCGCCCTGACAATTTGATTGGCCCGCCAGATATTGTGCGAGCATACTCGCGCTACTATTGAGCAATGCCAGACCGAACTTCCCGACCTCAAACGTTGTGGGCGGGACTAAGTTCGGAATGGCAACCAGGCTAGATAAAGTGGGCTATGAAGCATCCCCTTCTTACTAAATTTTTTTATGCACATGATGCAAACAAAAAGAAAATCAACCAAAGTCAGCAATAAGGGGATAACGCAAAGTGGTGTTCTGCCATTAAATTAAAATGTAGAAAACATGGTGTCGTTTATAAACTGAGTGAATTAACCAATAATATCTGGTGTAGTAGATGTAAGGTTAAATATTAATAAGTAAATTAATGATTAATGTAGAATTACCTGTAATAAATTAGTTAAATGACATTTCCCAAATGATATTTATTTGGATTATTTCATTGCAATGTGTGAAATTAAACTGCATTTATAATATTCACCACTGTCATTGCTATTTCCCTTTTTCCCTCTGAGCACGGGGCAGCTACCTTGCTAGGACTCACAATGAATCATGGGAAACCAAAGGCTACGGAGGATACAGCGGAGAAGGCTGCATTTGTCAGCTGCATAACGCGTCGCTCTATGACGTAATCAGCAAACGAATCTGGCGTTTGTAGACCCAAACACACCACCAGACAATTTGTCCAGAATTACTCTGTAATTGATTAGTGCATGAAGGCATCCGGTATATTTGGAAAAACTAAATATTAGTTAACACATTAGGATATTGTTACTGTTAAAGTTTCCTAAATGCACCTTTAATATTGAAGCATTCCGTATATATATATATATATATATATATATATATATATATATATACATACATACATATATATATATATATACGGAATGCTTCAATATTAAAGGTATGAACAGTATGGTGTTGAATTGATCAATGTGAAGTAGAGTTTTAAGTAAATTATGGGTATCTTAGTAAAACTAAAATAATAATTTATCTCATTGTTGTTAAAATGTCGTTGAAATGTAGGTTAACTTTACTTTATAAAATGTATGAACTTTTAGATTTTGATTAAATCCACATGTCTAATTTTAAAGATAAGGGACTCACATATTACAAGGTGAACAAGTCCTTCATGCTGTGTGGTAATCGGGTAATTATTTTAGTAAAACATTTTCAGAGAAAAAAAGAGATGGATTTAAATACAACATTTACATTGTATTTATATTTCCAGCGTTTTTTATTGTCATTACCAGTGTTGTATAGTAACAAAGTAAAAAATACTTCACTACTGTACCTAAGTATATTTTGGAGTACTTTATACTTTCCAAGAGTATACATTTATTTTGAGAACTTTCACTTTTACTTCACTACATTTACGAACTAAATTGCATACTTTTACTCCGATACATTTTCAGTGTTTGGTTTAGTTACTAAGTAAAAAAAAACAAAAAACGAGCATGTGTTTTGACCCCACCTACTGACTACAAAGTGAGGTCTTGCCAGGCCTTTTTCATCAACACCAATAGGATACCACTGTTTCGCAAAGCCAGTCTAAATTTATCCTACACTTGGTTGTGTATATTATTTTAAACCTTCAAAGTTTAACAAAATGTTAAAAAGATTTAATTCAAACTGCATTCACGTTTTACTTATACTTTTTACTACATTACTTGAGTACATCTATTTTTACAGTAATTCTTATACTTAAGTACAAGCCATTTCAGATACTTTAAGACTTTTACTCAAGTAACATTTCAGTCAGTGACTTGGACTTTTACCAAAGTCATATTTTGGAGAGGTACTCATACTTTTACTTGACTCCGAGATTTCAGTACTTTATACAACACTGGTCATTACATGCGCACATATACAGAGCAAGGAAAGTAATTCTCTGCTTTTAATCTGGTGGGCTGCCATTGTGCAGCGCCCGGGGAGCAGTGTGGGTTAAGGGTGGCAGTCTCTGGGAGTGGGGCTTGAACTCTGGAACACTACAGAATGTCCTAACCAATAGACCATCACTCCCCAAAGCAGGCATTAGCATGAAGTGTTTCGCCTAAGGACCCACACTGGCAGTTAATTCCCCCCAGGACAGGTGACTTACCACTTGAGCTAGCCAGTCGCTCAAAATTCATTGCGGCTGACTGGTTAAGCTTTTGCTCTGGAACCCAGTGGAGCCTGTGGGGATCAAACCGGGCACTTGCAACCTTCTCAGAGCACATGCGCACTGCTCTAAGCAATAGGCCAACACTTCCCGCTTTGTAAACCAGTATGGAACAACCTGCAGATTTGGGCAAGAATGCATTAGATGTAGGAAAACAAAGCAGGTCTCCTCCTGCGTGGAGGGTATGAGGAACTTTCAGGACGAGGTATCAGCCTGTGCCTGTCTGATAGGGCTGAGGGAAGCAGGGAGAGAGACTGACAGCAGCCCCTTGAAATTGTTCTAACATACTCACCAAAAACAGAGTAAAGTCAGTAGATTTGTGCTTAGTCTATTTTTTTGAGGTTGCTCCAAGGGTCAGAAAAGTCCCCAAATATAGAAACAAAGCAGCTAAGTCGGCAGCACTGCACTGTCATCTCCAATTGATCGATTCTGAAGGTGTGGCAGCTTTTATTTTACAGTGGCAGTGCACCACGATCAGTTACATGTTGAAGAAAACCTGAGACAGGGGGGCTCCAACTGCCCTCCACAGTTCAATAACCTGACTGCTGAGTTAACTGGTCTCTTCTAATTACCCCTTATCACAGTTTCCCTGCATATTTCTCTCACCTGCCTCTGCAGGATATATAAGCATCAGCCTCCCTGCAGGGAAAACCTGGATGAACAATGGATGATGGGAACATCGATCATTTCAAGAGGCTGTTTAATTCTGTTTGGAAATTAGGAATAACCAGATGGTCAGCAGGGAAAGCCTCGTGGGAAGTGGCTTCTTTCAACTTTAGCCTCTACTGCTGCAGAGGAAAACAAAACTATCAGAAAACAGTAATTCTCTTCTAAATATAGGCCAGAGATCCTCACCCATCCATCCAATACTCTGGTTTTCCCACTTCCATCAGAAAAAAAAAGATAACGGAACATTGAATCCAAAACAAATAGACATTAAACACTGTTTTTTCCCTAAAGCTGTGAAAGCAATACGCCACTTTAGTCACACTGACAATTCACCAAAATACATACAAACACATACACTGTACCACTCTGCAGAAACACATATAAGCCCCCCTGCTGACCATCAAATGAATCAACAGCCCATTTCACAGAATACTGCAACAATAGCTGCTAAACGACATAATCTGCATATTGGGGGTAAATCAATACTAGCAAGAAAGAAAGTCATAAAAAAAAATTAAAACTCAGGATAAAAACTTTATTAAAAAAAAAAGATCAAGTTTTCCAGAAGGTTATAACTTCAACTGAAACTAAATTATTTTATGTTATCAAATTCAACTTAAAGACAGATAACAGAGGAGCACAGTGGGTGAGGTTGTGTCGGAATTACATGCATGTAGGATCTATTTTAGGTACACAGGTAAAAAAATAAAAAACACAAATATTATATTTACATCCCAATTTGTAATTCAGAGGGTATCTGAATTAAATATGTGTGGCTCATGCTAAATGGGGAAACAAGAGAGTCACTTTTCTTTGACTGCAGAAACATGCTGCTACAGCGTCTGGCTCAGTGTTTTAGAGGAGGGTGGGGGGCGCTCACTCACTTATTGTTGAACACATGAAACTCAACTGCTTCCATGTTGTCACCAACGTCCTCCAACAAGACAGGAAATAGCCGCTTTATTTGTCGTGATTCATTTCTGAAAAGAAAATTGCTAAAGAGGTCTGAAAAGTTGCTAAATATAGCAACACAGTTTCTGCGGCCATTGAACCCAATAAGACGTTGGTTACTGGCAGATTTCCAATATTGTGGTAAAATTTTCTGTTTAATCAGTGGCTGTGCTGCAATGCTGTGGGGAGGAAGCCCAAATGTAATTCAAACGGTGGTTATGCTCATAAAAAATAAGCTTTTTTCTGCATAACGGTGACGTTTTATACCATTAAGCCGTTACTGGACTCACTGGACTGAATACCACCTGCGACATTCATTTCTCTATGTACACAGTTTTATAATCATGTCTTAAACAACTGTTGCTGTTTTTTATTTTTTTTAAGAGTTAAGGGTGTTAATTTGTTTTTGTTCATTTTGTTTTCTGTGGGTGTCCTATGTTGAGGGTGTCTTTAAAAGGATTGGAGGTAGATACGTCAGCCGGCTGATATTTTTGCACTATTTTTCTTGTTTCTGCATCACTGATACGTTCATCAGCAGTGCATTTAGCATCCATGCCACGTTAAAGCACATATATTGCCACAATCAGTGGAAACAGTGGACAGCTTCAAATATTTTGGGGTAACAATCGACAGCTCTCTCACATTTGACCATCACATCACAGACATTCATAAAAGAAGCCAACAACGACTTTCCATAATCAGGAAACTCAAAGGGCTCTATGTTTCACCACATCTTTTATTACTTCTGTACAAATCAATTATTCAGCCCATCCTGTTATACTGCTCTACTTGTTTTTTTTTTTATCTTCTAACCGTTAAAAACAAAACCAAACTTACAAAGGTTACACACAAAGCTGCTAAAATCATTGGACTCCCCACACCCAACCTCACAGACGCAAACCAACAGGCCATTGGATGTTTTTCACTCTCCATAGAACGGGACCCCACACACCCACTGCAGGACTACCTCATACCCCTCCCCTCTGGATGGAGGTACAGGGCACTCAGGTGTAGAAGGGCCCGTTTTGGCAGGAGCCTGATCTCTTCAGCCATCACCTTTTTAAACAAAAGGCCCTGTTGAGTGTATCATGTCTCGTATCGTGTCTTGTACTTGTGCTGGTGTTGGTGTTTACTGTGGTGTCTTTTTTTTTAATGTCTTTGTGTAAACGAGCTCTGTGTATGTGAAAAAGAATCTCCCCTTAGGGACAAATAAAAAAAAAGTCTAAAGTCTTTCTCCATTTTACATCCATTTGAATGTTTTGTTAGTTAATGATGCTTTTATTTCATTTTCACATATTTTATTTCTGTCTGGGTCTAATATATACATACATAACATTCTGAGCCATGCAGCTCAACAAAAATGAAGTATTTTTTCATTGTGAGTACATACATACATTCTTCATAAAATTATCTAACGTTTTAAATAATGTTTTAAAAAATTCTAAATATTTTTAGTTTATAACTATACTATTTGTTTTTACCCAGTGAATGCATTTATTGTTGCCCTTATTGCTTCTGTTTAATCTAATCCTCATCACCTCTTCTAGTTTTTTTATGTAATACATAAATGGACCTTTTTGACAAAAATGCATGAGGAAATAACGATTCTACAAACGGCGTCATCAGTCCAACATGGCAGAGACTCTGGTGAGTCATTAGGGCAATTTGTTCCTTCTGATTTCAACTGAATATAAATGTGATTTTCTTGACCTTTACAGTCACATCTGGTGCCCTGCATGTCACCCTTCATTTAAAAAGGAGCCTGCAGACGTCTTTAAGCCAAACATGAAGTTCCAAACTCTCAGCAAAGCATCCTATGAAACTGAAGGGGGAAATCTCTGCACAATTTCAAAGTCCTTTAAGAATATTTAGTGATGTAGAAATTCAGGTTTTAAAGACCTTAGCAACACCAGTACTGAAGACTGAAACCTTCAATGAACAAACTGAAATAAATCTTCTATGTGGAATTAGTTTGATGACCAAGATTTCACAAAAAGAAAAGCATAAAGAATCAGGGTGTAGATGTGGGCTCATGATTTATGCATTGAGCTGGAAATGTCCATGTTTTAGAAACTTTTGTGCATCTCTGGTTGCCTTGCATTAACTTTTCCAAATGCTTTCTTAGATAATTTAACTTCTTTTTACCTTCCATCTAATTATTTTATGTTGTGGGCAAACCGGGCGTTTAATTTGATATGAATTATGAAGTTGAAGGAAAGACCATAAATTAATAATAAAGTATTAAAATCAATAAAAACTCAATAAAAGAGTTTATATATATATATATATATATATATATATATATATATATATATATATATATATATATATATATATTTATTTTTTAGAAGGAATTGAATTGTAAAATCAATTCCAACTTGTTGGTAAATATTAAAGCAGCATTTTTCTGCTCTTTAATCAGATATTAATATTGGACAGCATAGCCAAAGCACAGGCTGTGGGTTTGGAGTTTAAGGACAGCAGCATCTTCTGCACTGATATTTATCTGCAAAATAAATCCCTTAAAGAAGAAAAAGACAATTCACCACCACACGTTCCTATTTTCTCTGAGCTGATAAATAACACAGCTTTAAATGTCACCAGCTTTAAAAACAAGCCAGGGAATCTGTGTGGTTGAATAATGTGTCTGAATTGTCCTTGTCTTTGCCCCCTATGCCCCCTGCTGTCTCTTAAGCCTACTTTTATTGCGACGTAAATCTTCACAAACAATGAGCGGGGACAGGATCTTGGTAGACCAGTAAATATAATAGACTGCGTAATGACATGATGACATGTAATTAAGTCTTCACAGGCATAAATGAAGATACCTTACTGTTACTGTGGACCGCTGATGTTCACGACTTCAGCTTGTGCTTCACTCATTGAAACGTAGAGAGCTTCTCATTAGTGCCGCATCTTCTGTGGGCGGACAGAAAAAAAGAAAAACACAAATGAAGAAACTTTCACTTAATGCTCAAAGTTAACCAACTGAAAAATGCACACAGATATTAGTTGGAAATATGAAATGAATTTCTAGTTTCTAAATGCTGGAACAAAGGAGTAAATACTTATTACTTCCATAAACAATTGAAGTTTATATCCACCTAGAGTAAAAGTAGGTAAAACTTTATTTATAAAGCATTTTTCAAGATAAAATTTAGTCATTTTGACATTTAGGCATTTAGTCCCACTGAGGGCGGGATCTTGGCACCACAGAAAAAAAGTCTCAGTCTCCTGTAGTTTTTTTATTTTAAATCGATGACAATCAATAGGGCTGGGTATTTTCGCCAAAGTCCTGAACCGATTCGATTTTGAATCATACAGTTCTAAATCGATTCATTTCGATTCGATCTGTTTTTACGATAATGAAAGTGGTTCAACCGTTTCAAAATACTCATGTATTTTATTTTTTCCTATCATATTTAACACAAAGTGCAAACTTGTTTATGAATAGTGAAAAAGTGAAGCCTCACTTGAGTAAGCAGACGTGACACAGCGAGGACACAGCAGACATGCATGAGCTGCATTATCTTCACTGCACAAACCATATGTGCAGCGTTGTCTGTAACCACTACAGGGTGTTTGCTGGTCAGCCCCCATTTGTTAATGTCTTCAGTCAACCTTTTAGCTATATTTACAGCGATCTGGCTTGAAGTAATCTGGAGTGCATCTTTCCTGCTCATTTGAATGTGTCACTATGAACGCGTCACTATAAAACTAATCAATCTCATTCCCTAGACATTGATTTTGCAAAAATGTAAAGGAATCGATTCAAATTTGATTAAATCGATTTTTTTACCCACCCCTAACAATCAGCAGGTTTTCAACACAGGACCTTAAGGCTCTGATAGAGGTGTACAATGTAAAAGTTTAGATATGTACACGCCCTGATTCCATACAACGCTCAGCAAGTCAAAACTAAAATCTTGAAATGCACTCATTGATAAACCTGCAGCCAATTGAGTTGCATTAAAATGTAATTTAAATCCCTTTATTGTCTCACAATGGGGAAATTCCCACCTCTTTTCTTTGGCTTTTGACACCATGTAGTGTTGATTTTATGTATACACATGTTGATTTCGTGCTATATAAATAAAGTGGATTGGATTGGAAATTCACTCTCTGCATTCGACCCATCCCCTTGGGGAGCAGTGGGCTGCCATTGTGCGGCGCCCGGGGAGCAGTGTGGGGTTAAAAGTCTTGCTCAGGAACCCAGAGTGGAGGCTGTGGGGATCGAACTTGTTAGTTCCAACCTTCTCATTACACAAGCGCACTGCTCTAATCACTGGGCCAACACTCCCCTATAAGTGACAGAACTTTAAAGAGTCATTCAGAGGCCAAGCAGCAGCTTTCTGCACAAACTGTAACCGCTCAAGTCACGCTCATTCTTTAAACATGTACAAAGTGAATGATAAAAATTAATACGAGATAAAATGGATAAATATTTCCATTTCTGGATGAGGGACAACAAGGCTAAGCTTGGAAATATTCTGCAGATGATAGAAACTAAAAGACAAGAAATTGTACATGATTTTTCAGGGCAAAAGTTGAGGTTATCTCAAGGTTTCTGAGCATTTGGGCAGATAAAAAGGCCCAAGGATCTACTTTATCTATATTGTTTTTCTTTTTTTTTTCTGGTGCAAAGAGAATGATCTCAGTTCTATCCTCATTTAGCTGTGGGAAACTTTCAGTCTTCCAGCTCTTAACTGAGGGCAGACAAGTTAATAAAATCTATCCATCATTTGGGAAATCTCAGATGAAGGTGTAGTGCTTTGTTAGCTTCTAATATGTTAATTCATAACATCGAGGGACACACCTGTGAATTTATCATAAGGCAGCATCCCAGACAGGCTGCTTCCTTGTGTAACCACATGATGTCAGTAAATTTATTTAAGCTGATGTTAAGGTCGTTGAAATGTGATTATTGGTCAGGAACTTCCTTCAACCTCCCTGGGAAGAGCCTAAGAAGTATACCATGCTGCAGCAGTTCTAAGTCGGTGGAATCAAACTCAGATCCTGGAGCGTTGCCGTCTCGGTACTTTTAGTTGCCCTTCACACCTGAATCAAATGGTTAAACTAACTATGTTGAGGATGGGGCATCCTCAACATACCTTAACCATACTAATTTATCCTGTAACACAGGAAAAACAACAGCATGAATGCTGATCCTGTTACTTCATAATAAAATCTCTACTGCTCTACTGGAAAAAAATAATGCAACGCTTTTGGCATTTACTTAATCATATTTAGTTACTTTAACACAATTGTTTTATGTCCTACCCTGCTAACATTGCATTATTTCAGTGTATTGCAGCTCAATTCTAGACACTCAACCTGCTGTTTTGATCCTTTTTTTTGTCTTTCAGGAAACAATAAACAATGTAATTCTTAGTAGTAGTATGTAAATCAAAGCTTATGATATGTTGGTGTTTGATATTCAGGTGTTTTGTCACCAGATGACTGTGCACAGTTCATCTAAGATGCAAGATAATTTCTAATTTCTTCAAGTAAACCATCTGATTCAGCAGCTAGCAATTTATTTGCACAGTAGGTCGGATAGAAAAAGACATTTTGTTTTATTTTCAATCCCTCAGTAGTTGCACAGTTATTTAACTTAGAATGCTTATTTTAAATGAAGACAACTTTCTTCCTTAAAAGTTTTGTCCTTACCTTCTCTTTTAATTATATGTGTTTACTTTGTGTAAATCTGCATGCTTTGACTCACCCATCACTTTTCTGCTGATAAACTTGAATTCCCCAATTAAAGAACAATGGATGATCATTATTTATTATTCTAATAGATGGACAGAACAGAGTAAAATGCTAAAAGGATTGTGTGCAGGTCAATCAGATTGATCGACTTTAAAGACGGCCCTCGTTAGTCTTGCCAGGCTTCCTTACTGCCACTGACTGTCACTGGATGTCGGCCAAATGCTATAAAAGCGTCTGTCCTGCAGCCGTGACTTTTAAAGATGCAGGACTTCGTCTCATTTTATGTTAGAAGGGATAAAAAGTGTGAGCAGTCCCAAAAACGGTTACAGTCAGTCATTAAAACCATCAGTGATCAGGATGTTCCTTTGTCACCTTAAAGTCTGTAGGGATCCAAACACTTTTTATTAGAAAAACTCCAGAATAATTAGATCCATTTTTTTTATGTTTTATTGTGTTTTTTATTGTTAGTCATTTACTAACGTTAGGATATGTGTGAAATGTTAAAATAAAGCTCAGAACAAAAACTAAAGACCCTAGGATAAGAGATATGCTCGTTAAATGATTCCAATACCAAGATCGGGTAAAGCTATTACTGCACCAGCAGCACGAAAAGGCAGATCAGTTAGTCATTCCATATAAAGACTTACATTTTAGGAAACGTAGTTTTGTCTGCTTAAACTAAGAAGATACACAGTAAAGAAACTTGTAATCAGGAAAAAATTGCAGCTTTGAGGTGAGAAAGTATGGATTGTGTTTGCTGCGGGAGGTACTGGTAAACTTCACAGATAAGATTACTCGATGAAGTAGTTACTAGGGATGCACAATTGGCCTCAATGTCGGCCAATGTTGGTCATTTTTAACAATTATGGTACCATAATGAAACATGCTTCTATAAATAACTAGTTGTTGCCGTTTGTGTTAGTAGGAGGAGGGGAGGGGACTGGCCATGTTCATTTGGTCATGTGACAGTAATAATGCAGCACAGGATTATGGGTGTTAAACTGAAGGAAAGGAGTGACATTAGCACAGTGGGTATTTTTCCACAGTGTGCAAATGAAAGGACCATCAATCAATTATGGCCATAAAGGCAATATTAATATGGGCCCAGATTTTTGTATCAGTGGATCCCTAAAAAACAACAACAGGTGAAAATAAGACCTGAACGCATCAGTCAGCTTTGCCCAAAAATGGGTCTCCCTAACAACGACCCTAACCAGTCTGCTAAACACAAACACATTTTTGAAGTGCCCATCACAAATTACAGTACTGATCCCAATAGAAAATCTATGGACAGAATAAAAAGGTGAGCAAAGCAGTCAACACCCGACTATGGCTCCGTTAGAAGGAACAGTCCTAAACTACAAAGAGGTTTGATAAGGGAAATCCAAAATGTTTTAATCTTCTCATTGTTAATGTGGAATTTATTAAATTCAAAAGATATTTGATTCCAAAAGAAGAAAATGAAAACAATCCACTGAGCTATGTTACCAAGTTTGAAGATGGTTGGCTTCCCACCCAAGACATTTTTCAATTCAAAATGTCAGGAATAGCGTTTAGTTTGAGGTTTTATACAGTAGCCCAACAAAGCTTTATTTTTCTTTCGAAAACATGCAATTTGAAACAGACGAAGGGGTCCAACCCTTTGGAATGGGGGTCGTTTGGCTTCTTTTGTTAGCCTGCAATGTCCATACCACTCTAAGTGTCTGAAAGGTCGGTCGTTAAAGGGAATTGTTGGCCTGGCTGAATAGACGAGGTCCTTCGCTCTCCTGTAAAGAGGCTGGGGCTGCAATGATAGCGGGAAGGGATTAACTCAATTGCTGCATTGAAGGTTTTTGAAAGCTGAAACCTGAGTCCACCCCCTCTGTTTAAGGTGGGTTTTTCTTTCTTAACATAGAGGGCTTCGTTCAAACCCCTCTCAAACCACCTATTTTCTTTTTCCAAAAAGATATTTGACTGATTCAACTAAATTCAACTAAAACTGAAATATCTTCTTCTAATTTAGTCAGACAGTGAGGATAAAGGGTCTTTAACCACGTAGAAGGGGCCGTAGAAATACACAGCCCTATCAGATATGTTGATGACTAAGAGGCTGGCTCAGCTGTTTGCTCACATGAAAAATGCAGCCAGAGCTCAGTGTTGCACTCAATCTAATCAAATATTTTAATAATTTGAGGAGGATAATTTACAGCCAAGCTGTCGAGGTTTCTGAGCCATCAGGGTTTATTAATGACAAGAAGAAGAGAACAACCGCTTGAATCGGATCTGGAAGAAAAAAAAACGTAGGATTTATGTTTTTATTGTGAAATAATTCCACTGCAGCGGCTTTCACTGTGATAGTTCAACATTAATAAAATAAATAAATAAATACGTAAAAAGTTAACAATTTTTCTTCAGGCTGAATAAATGAGGGAAAAACTTTTTCTATTACATAACCTTGTAGGGTTTCAAATGTTTTCCTGGAAATCCCTTGCAGAGATGAAATGTAGGGCCAAAGAGTGTGGGAAGGTGTTGCATTCATTTAAAGTGTGCAACCTCTCGCATAAAGTCAGCAGAAGGAGTTCAGAGAAACTTTAAATGTGTATCACACAGCATCCAGTCCTGTGGACACAGCCTCCACGGTTTGAACTCTTGGAAAACGCATTAATATTCTGAGAAAAAGAGCTTGATTAGATAAGGAAAAAAGCAGTGAATAAAAAACCCTACTTCCAGCAGTACTGCACTAACTCTCCCTACTTTAATTTCTGTTCCAGCACAAACAAACTTGACATGATCACATTTCTCCTGTATCCAGCTGGGAAATGACTCCAAATGGATTTTCTTCCCTGTCGGGCTGCCTTTTGGCCTCCCACGGTCCACATTTCACCGAATAATAGAGCAGAGGGGAAAAGTAAACAACCGTCATTCCTACCGACCCTGAATCTACCAGGCTTTGTTTCATAACAGAGGAAACAGATTCTTTAAGGGTTCAATGTGCAAAATGAAATCTTTAAGATTTTAATGTGTGCAAATTAAACTGAAGGCGAGAAATGTAAAGATGGGAGCATGGAAATATCTGCCAAACTGGATTAAAGCAGAGGAACCAAACATAACACTATATGTATGATCCAGTAATCTGTGTCCTGCAAACTCTTCTGGAAGTTTCTGCAGCAAAGCCGAAAGTTTACCATAAAACCAACAGTGAAGAAAACAAAAGAATTTACAGTCAAGTTCATTTTTTTAAGGTCCGGTTTCAAATATGCATCTGAAGTGTTTGCAAACCCTATTACATGAACTCAGGTCAAGATTACAGAGAAAGTAAGAAAAATAAGAAAACAGAAAACAAATCAACCCTCTTTTAATGTATCAATATAAATAAAAGTTTATAACCATGAGAAAAGTCGAATTTATGCATTGCAAAAAAAAAAAAAAAACTATAAGAGAAACAAGAATGCTAAATACAACATTTGCCATCATATGAAGGTTAAGACCAACTAAACCGACTCCAGACACTAATAACAGAATTTCTGGAGGTTTTACCATCAACAGAAGCAAATTCAGTGATGGTTCCCTTTTTTAGGAGCATGAGTTGGATCAATGGATCAGATTTTATCTGCAGTTACTCTAGTCTCTTCTTTCCCTACAAAGAAATTCAAAAGTATAAAAGTCGATTTTTGCTTTAAGGGTTTTGTTGTCATTTAGTTTGGACCTGGATTTGACCTCCTTTAGGATTCAGAATGAAAGTTTTGAAAACATCTGAAGATGCCAAATAGTTCCATGATAAACGGTACATGTGTGGTCAGAAAGTACTGATTCTAGAACCAAATCCATATGTAACATGTAATGTGGCTAAACCGCCAACTATGGACTCTTCTGAATGTTCTCCCTGGTTGCCGAGCAGCATCATGTGGGCAGCGGCTCCAGTAACAGGCTGGAGGAGGTAGATAAGAGACAGAAACACTCAGGATGCACTGGGCACTCTCCGGCTCATTTTGGCTTCCTGACGGTGGGAACTCAGCCTGCAATGGGCAGATGTTGAAGGGTTTGTGGAGAAGGTACATGCTGCAGTGTGCATTTTTTAATGCCTGCAGCTCTTCGACCTGCACGCAGTCCGGATGCATCAGCTTTGTAGACACGTTTCAGAGCAGAGACCGTTGAGCAGCCAGCAGAGTTTGTGTCGCAGCGGATTTCTAAATGGTTCATCCTTCATGGTGCATTAGTGCTCTCACAGCTTTAAATTACAACGGAGAGAGATTAGGAATGCAGCCTTTAAATATCATCATCCCTCCACCATAGTGCCTTCCAACTGGTATAAGGTGTTTGGTTTCCAACAAACAATTTTACGTGTTGTAGTCAAACATCTACTTTGGTCTAATCGGTCCAAAAGGGTTAAGGGTTAGGTGTCTTGTTTGTTTGTTTGTTTTTTCCATCAGATGCAGGTTTGCTGACACATTGTTTTCAGAGGCTTTCTCCTTTAACCCTTCCAAACAGCCACACTGGTTCAGCATTAGTTTTCCTCTCATGTCCTTTAACCTTCTAAAAAGGTCTGGAGTATCTAAGACGGAGGTTTATCATGTTTATATCTGTGACCTTGGGCTGGATCTGTTGGGACATTCATTCCCAGGAAGATTAGCAGCCTCTAATTGTTTGCTAGAGACATAAGACCCTTCTAGGCCTAATGGGCAGAACCAATAATTTCTTTAAAGTTATCCCCAATGTCTTTCTTAAGGTCTTGCTGGTTGAAATGCACTGGAACTAAAGATCATCACATGCCAAATCACCAAACCTGGGTGCCTTTTTTCTTTTTAAATTGGAGTTATCAATTGAAAATCGGACTTATCATGTGAAAAACATCCGTTAAAACCTATTTTTTTTAGTGGGTTCTTTCTTCAGACCAGGAAAGCCCAGAAGAGAATGCTCTCCTCTAAGTCTGATTTTGTTCCTCCTCCTTTATGTGCATCATTAATGGAAGGGTGCTAACATTAGCATTAGTTTCCTGAAACGTGCAATTCAAAAATAATCAGGGACTCGTCTGCAGGCAGTCAGTAAGTGTTGCTTGTCTTTTAACTCTTTTACCTCTTGTGTAGGATAGTAGGAATCAATAGTAAACAAACCATGGCTAACTGCTAATGTTGCAAACATTACTGTACATCCACATGAATCAGCATAGACGAAAAATCTAATGCTTGTGCGTAATTTGTGAGAAAAATAAGAAGGTATGAAAAAGTGTCAAACTGAGCATTATTAAGTTTTTGGCTTCTGAAATTGTATTAAACGTGAACTTAAAGACAATTTCAAAAGGATTGTAAATGTGAAAGATGAGGTTATAACCTCCTTAATGTATAAAGGGTGTACTTACTTATCTTTACTGTATATGCACTGGAAAAATGATCTAGAAATAAGTAAAAAAGTTTTAAATGAAGTGTATTTACCCTTAATTTGAGTAGGTGAATGAGATAGTTTGTCAATGGAATGAGTATTTTTACTCTTAAAATAAGAAAATAAGATAAAATGCACTTGAAATAAGACAATGCAATTGTGTTTTTTATTTTTATTTTAAATGTAAGTTGTCTTGTTCCATTGGCAAATTGTATCCTTTACCTCCTCAATCCAAGAACAAATGCACTTATTTTAAGAAAAAAATGACTTATCTAGAATTCGATTTTTCCAGTGTGTATATTTACGACCCTTAAGTCGGGTTAATTATTGATATATTTTTTACTGTATAAACCGAGCCAAACTTCCATTTTCAGAACATTCTTTGGACCGATTCCATCTGGTGAAAAGAAATCCCTACAAATTTCTAAACAGAAACAAACGGGACAGAATATATTCATTTATTAAAGCAGAACATGATGCTGATTCTCAGCGGTTTTCTAAAATAAGACTACTTTCCATTCCAGCAATTAGCACCCCTGTGCATTGGAAAAGCTTCTGAGAATTCACTACCCAAAATAAAAAAATAAAAAAAATAAAAATGCATTTCTCATTTCTAGACTCAGCATGCAGAAATTATCTCCCAGCACAGGGCGGAAAGTAAAAATGAAATAAAAAAGCCTTCAGGCACACAACTATTCATAGAGACATACACTCTGAATTCAGTATGGGGTCTGAACTCATGCGTCAGGAATAACTTATTAAATTAATACAGAGAGAAATGTTAAATGTGAGTCTAAAGAAAGTATCCATATTTATTTCTTACGTTGAGAATGAGGAAGACATTCCTGAGAAAATAGAATTTAGCATCTGATGTATAAACAATAACTCCTGAAAGCAGATGAATGCATAAAAGATGCAAACTGTGGTTATCATCTCAGAAAATGAGGAAACTTTCCAAAACAATATATTTTCCGCTGTTATCCTGGTGGACTTGAGTGAATATAAACACACCAGCCTCCATGATCAACCTGACCCAGTTCAAATATTAACTGATGGTCCCTGTCGAGCCACGCTGGCCTGAACTCCCTTCAGGAATGAAGGAGAAATATTTGGATCCCTCCTCCCACTGCATGCAGGCGGGAATGTTGGCTGACAAGCAGATGCAACACGGGGATTTGTATTATTGATAAAACATCAGCAGCACACCCCTTCCTCTGCTGCTCCCAACTGGAAGACGACAGGAAGGAGCTTCCCTTCGCTCCACCTTTACTTGGCTGACAAGACGGAAAAGGAAACCTGAGAATTAAAAGTGTTTTACCCAGAAGGTGTACTATAAAAGTTCAGCTGCTGAATGAATGAAGAGTAACAGCAGCTAATGTTCTCAGGATGCGTACAGCTCCAGCTGCAGGCAAAGATAAACTGTTTTCTTATTTCCACTGGGAATAAAGGGCTGCTGCTGAGGGACTGTTACCTTATCTGCACCAAGGTAGAGGTATTGGACCAACTTACAGCAAGAAGCCAGCAGTAATTTATAAACCCCACAAAAATCTAAGACTGATGTTAAAATTACACTCGGTAATGTTAAATCTGAAGATAGCATTTATTAAAGACGCATGAGTTGAATAATGCCAGTTACAATTGGATTTTTACTCCTTTAACCTGAAGGCCTCAGTGAGTTAAAGTTAATGACTGCATCTCTGATGAGGCTTGTTTTCATCAGAACTGTCATGAAATTTTGAGCGAACTTTTAAAATGTTAAGAAAAAGCGAATTAGATGTGTTTCCATCCATTAAAGCAAATTAACTACATTTCATTTGGCTTGGCTGTGATAAACAGGAAGTAGAGGTAGCAAACCAGTGCTGACCACAGATCTATAAACCATAGTTTTAATGTGTGGCAATCAGGCAAGTTGAGCTAAAATGATCATGTCAGCTAGTATTAGTAACATTACTCTACATTTCTGTGGAAACGTCAATTGGGACCCAGGCAGCAGAAACAGCTGATCAGTCATGTCAGGCAGGGCTGATTCAAGGAATTTGGGGGGCCCAAGCAAAAGCCACTTGAAGACTTAGGCCCCTTGAGGTGTATTCCGATAACGTTGTCATTGTACTTTTCTGCCGCGACAACCACTGAATTTAAATCTCACTAGGGTTGAGACTAAAGATTTTTTATGAACTTAAACCAGGTGAAACTAAGTAGATTTGAGCAGAGCATATTGACCGATTATTTTTTATTTTTTTTTGTCTTAAATGCAAAATCTTGTATTTTTAATTAATTACTGCTCTAAGTTGGTTGCTTTGTGAGCTAAAGGGGTATTTCACAGTCTCTCTCTCTCTCTCTCTATATATATATATATATATATATATATATATATATATATATATATATATATATATATATATATATATATATATATATACATACACATACTGTATATATATATATATATTTATTAGGGGGGGAATGGTTCACAAGATCGACGGTTCGGTTCGGTTCACGGTTTCGTGGTCACGGTTTTCGGTTCGGTTCGCTATATGTTTATTGTTACACCGAAAATTTAAAAAATTATAAAAAAATAATAAAAATGAATGAAATTTTTTTTTTTATGAAATTAATGAAAAAATCCAAAAAAATTAATGAATTGTAATTATTTTTAATGATTTGCGGAAACCATGGATGATTTCCGCATGTTTTGCTGCTTTGATTTAATCATCTCGCGCATGCCCTCTACGATCTCCAAGGAACTCAGAGCGAAGCGGACGGGAGCCACAGCAGAGGCTGTAGGCTTTGCTTTGCCCAGGCGGTCTGGAGCGCAGCGGGCAGAGCGGAGCGGAGCGCTGATGGAGTATGTGGGATTTCGGGGTTAGCCTGACATGTTGGTCATGTTGCTGTTAGAATAAACAAAACGTGTTGCACAATGCTTGCACACTGTTGCACTTTTATCCACAACTTTCTTTCCGCCGTCATCATAGGTCCCTCTAAATGCAAAGTGGTCCCATACAGCAGACCTATAAAGTGCTGCTGGCGCGTCTTCCAACTCCTGTTCTTTCCCACTCACCATACCAACACAATTCTCCACAACAACTGATTTTTTTCTGCTACACCCGGCTACGCTGCTTCGCTTCTTCTTCTTCTTGTTTACTACTGGTGGTTGGCTTTGGTCGCAGTACCGCCACCTTCTGCTCTGGAGTGTACACGCTTCGCCTATGAGAAAAAGGAGCCGCGCATGAACCGAACGCAACACACGCGAACCGAACCGAGACAGTCGAACCGAACGGTTCGGACGGTTTTCAAAAACCTTTATATATATATATATATATAATTCTTTTTCTTTTTACATGTGTACTATAAGCTGCAACGATTATTTTCCAAATCAATTAATCTGTCCTTTATTTTTTTCAATTTGTCGACTAATAATTGGGAATCAAAAGGTTCCTTAAAGAAGATTTTTTGCTAAATTAACCCACGTGAAAGAAAAATATTTCCACTGGAGGAGGTCTGGAAAGCACATAAAAAGCTTTTTATCTTAAGAGCAAAATGTTTACATATTTTCTTTTACAATTTTGGTATAATTGCTGCTTTACATGAGTTGCTCTGTTAACTAAAGGCATGTTTTAGAGGCTCTATACTAAAGATCTTGATTAATTGATTGCTAAACTAGTTGACAATTATTTCAATAATCGATTAAACACAATATGATTAATTGTTTAATTCCTAGTACTTAATATATCCAATAAAGTTTGTTATATTTTCATGGTTTGTTTCGAAATATTATTATTTTGATTGTTTTCATACCACTTGAATTTTGTTTCCTTTTAACTCAAGGTTAACTGCCAGTGCGGATGATTGAATTAAAAGTTAGATCTTGAAAGTAATGTACATAATCATCATTTTTATTATGAAACTTTGGAGAGAGAACAAAATTATCCAGATTTGGTAGGAAATAACTAAAATAAAACATCCAGTCGTGATGGAAACACATACTTTAAACATTGGTTCCCCACAGGCTTTTATTCTAAGTTCTTCAATGTACACATTGTGCACCTATCATATTGCTTCAAACCCTGAGAACTGAATTACCTATGAAGATGACAAACTGAAAAAATTTCTGATTTCCTCCTATGACGACTCTTAATACAGAAAATATATTGCCTGGAGTAAGAAAAATAGCTGGTTCTGAATGCCACTAAAACCTTTTAACTGGTCTTTGATTTCAGGACAAAGCAATCCCTTTCACCTGTTAGATAACTTGTATGGAGGTGCAAATCATTGAGAGCTGCACATTTCTTTGTGTTTCTTTGACAAATGACCTCAGATGGAATTTCAATACCAATGTGATTTAAAAAAAAGTGTCCACAGCGACATTTATTTCTACCTGAACTCAGATTTGACTGGTAATAAACATATTCTGTTAAAGTTCTTCCTCAGCAGAATAAAAAGCTTTCTCACAAATGCTATCATAGTACAGTTTGGAAATGTTTCTGTTAACAAAAAGGACATTTTTTAGCAAAAGGGTTCAATCTGCCAGGCGGATTATTGGTGAGGATCTGTTCGTCTTGGAGGACAGCTACCAACAAAAACTTTACTCCTGAGCTTTAGCCATTATTAGGGACCCATTTAAATTCTGCCAGATACCTGTTTGAACTTCTCCACCCTGGGAGGCACTATTCAGCTATTTAATGCAGGACATTGTGCCACAATAAAACCTTATTTTCTCTCAATCTCCCGCTTTAAAACAGAATGCTTGCAAATAACATGTTTGGCTTTCTGTTGTATTAAGGTTTTAGTATTTAGTTTCTCTCTATGTGGCCGTCTTGTCATAGTTGATTAGGTGGCTATTATAATGGTCTCTTTGTTTGAGTAAATGTTAGAATGGAGCTACTTGCATCTCTTTACCAATGTGGCTTTTTATACTGCAAATGGAAAATAAAACGAATCTGATTTATGAGATTAATTTGCTCTGGGTTTTTTTCCAATTTTGAGTCCATTTCCTGTTTCCTTCTGATTAGCTATGGAGATTGAGTCCAGTTAGCAGTTCTCCTTTTTCCATATTGCCTCAATCAGACGAGGGGAAACAGGTTCCTGTGAATACGAACAATGCAAGAACCTAGCCAGGTCTTCATCATTAACTGGAAACTGTTATGACACCAGTTTCTCTGCCAACATACAAACCAATTCAACTTTAGCATAAAGAGAAACTCAGCTGATCAGGAAAGAAGCTCCTGAACTAAAATCTGTCCACATAGAAACCTCAGATGTATTTTAGAGAAGGTGTTATAGTCAAATGAGACAAAGATGAACCCTTTTTGGTCATTATTGCAAAAAAAAACCCTCTAGTATGAGGGCAATTTAAACAAAAGAAGACTGACTCCAAGTTTTTCTGAAACATAGGCAGGAAGAAGACCTTTAGAGTCTGTTGAAACTTCTTGACTTCAGGATACAGAACTTTTTTTTTCATGGGAGGACCAACTTTAACAAAACTTTTACTAGCGCTTGTTGTTCTGAACAGTCCAAGTTGATTTCCTTATTTTCAAAGCAAATGTACTTTTTTAATATCCTGTCTCATTTGAGAGCATTAAAGTTAGAACATCTTTTACTGAAATTAGACTTTTTCCCCCAGGTTTGTTTATTAGGACTTGTGATGCGAACCTCACCAGAGTCCCTCCGATCACACCAAGACGACACAAATCTCTTGGCAATTTCAGAGTTCAGTGCGTAGACGGGCCGGTGGCCAGAACAATCTGCCAAGGGCCGATCCGTCTCTGTCAGCGAACAGAGGAGCTTTGACAGGAAAAAGCCTTGAGGGTAACTAAGCAGGGATTTTAGACATCTGCCAGCTCATCTTGATTTAGAGGTTCATCTCAGAGGTTGGGAGTCCTCGGTGTGTCCAGAGTTTAAACTCTCAAAGACTGAAAAATGCTCTGAAGTGCATCTGGACTGAGCTGTCTGAATGTTCTTCCACTAGCTCAGGTCCATGAGCTTGTAACTGATGGGAGTATTTCATCACGGTTGGTCGGCACCAACTCAACATCTCTCCACAGGTGGTCATGTCAATGCTACAGCTGGAACAACCTTTTCACTGCTCTATCACAGATTTATTCATGCACTCTGAATGTTTCCTGAAGAGTCACCAACTATGTATTTATCTTAAAGACAGAATGGCAAAAAGACTAATAATAATGTAAAGGTATGCAGGACCTGCAGACGACTGTACCTTGAAAAGCTTATGAATAAATACATTTATATGTATTTTTGACATTTCTGCCATTTATACTTAATTTTTATCATTTATTGGTCATTAAAATAAATGGTAGTTGCTACCCATACTGTGCAGAGTTAAATATCTGCTAATTTAAATATACTGAAGTCAAGATGCAAAGGAAAGAAGAACCAGGATGTCTTCATAAGCTCGTAAATAACAGGTTTACTTGGTTTTCTGAATAAGGGTATATTTATCTCACAAAACAGAAATCCTTTATGGTCCCCATGTTGTCAGTTTGATGTTCTAACTTATTCATTGCTGCGAAACCCCTTTATTCCATGACAGCCGCAGTGACAGAAACTCCAGTCATTTATCATTTAAAACGGTCTCCTCTCTGTTTATATCAGTGGGCAGAGACACTTGTTTCTGATTTATTTGGGGCAAAATGTTTTGACCAAGATGCAAAGTAACAATTAGCTCAACTTTTCAAAAGAATCACTGTTCCTTCAAGTTATCTACCAGGCATTGCAGCCCCAAAAAACATATTTGAAGAAAATCCCCCCTTTATTCATGTTTTTTTATTATACAGATAATTAATAAACCTACCAAATACTTAGAAATTTCACATGCAAGCTTTTTTCTCTGTTCTATCTAACTTAAAAACTTGTTTGAATCAATAATATTATATAATTTACAAAGTTTTAGAACATTAATTAAAAGCATGATTGGAGCACGTGTGAAGTTTCATCGAACCATTTCTCTGAAGATGAAAGAGTCATCTGAGTCAAGATAAACTAAATTAAGAGTATAACACCAAAGAAGAAACTTTATAAAAATATCTTTTTATCCTGTGTTTGCAGCATTTTATTTCTGGCTGAGTAAATAAAGGCTTTTTGGTCACAGACAGATCAATACAGGAAAGTTCTGTTGGTTCAGATTGGGAACTTTTGTCAAAAATGAAAAAGAGAAGTTCTTGCGGTTTAAGTTTTTGAGATATATTCAATTCATTCGGGGCATAAAAAAGGACATAATTTTGCAAATCTATTAATCAGTTAATTATTTTTTCAATTAATCAATTAATAATCAGTTAGCCAAAGTTTCCTTTAAGAAGAAGAATTAAACCGAGTGAAACTAAAGCCTTTCAATTCGAGGAGTTCGAGATAGAAAATATTGACAGATGAATAGTTTTTATTTTTTTTTTCTTAATGCAAAATTTATTTGATTTTTTTTTACAATTTTGGTATAGTTACTGCTCTAAGTGGGTAGCTCTGTTAGCAAAAGGAGTGTTTTAGGATCTCTTTAATCCAGGTAATGATGGATCGATCATTAAATTAGTTAGTGAGTATTTCAATAAACATGATTAATCCCATTAATTGGTTCATCCCTACTTCCCAGATTGATTACCAGTAAAGGCTGATGCTTTAGGTTAAGGCCTGCCCTCGAGGGCCACCATCCTGCAGGTTT
Organism: Cyprinodon diabolis; assembly: GCA_030533445.1. Lineage (NCBI taxonomy): Eukaryota > Metazoa > Chordata > Actinopteri > Cyprinodontiformes > Cyprinodontidae > Cyprinodon > Cyprinodon diabolis. The sequence continues at coordinate 7,247,069 of CM060068.1, read as the reverse complement.
TAGAGGTTTCCCATCTTCAGCGCAGCTGATTTCCATTGTAAGATGATTAACAGCCTTTTTCTGCAGCTGAGAAACGAAAACCTACAAAATCTGCAGGAGAGTGGACCTCGAGGGCTGATTTCTGTTCACCCTGGTATTGTGCTCACACCTACTTGTTTGCTCCATAACAGTAAAGTAGCCAAACTACTGCTTTTACACACAGACTGATAATGATGACTTTATTGGATCTGAGCAGCAGCAACTGGCTATTACATCACCTCAGTAAACCAATGGAAGATTAACATAATTTTAATAGTAGAGAACATTATGTGTTAATTTTTTAAAACTTTAGAACTGAAAAGGAAAGACAGCTTTCTCTTTTTGCTTACGGCAGTTTTTGCGAGTACATGAGCCCACAGAAGGCATGCTAGCCATCCATTACTGCATGTTAGTCAGAGAGGGATGAAACTAATGTAGGGGAACAAGCTAGGCTCGGCAATGCAAGAAGGGGAGGGGATGACCCAGTCTGCCCAGAACAAACTTGAACAGCAGCCTTTAAAGGTCAGGAGGAGGATGAAGAGAAATGTGTCACCGTGGGTCTGAGCAGCCATTGTTCATGTGTGGGAAAAGGAGGAGTAGTTGCATCAGTAAAACGTTCAAGTTGTTGGGGGCAGAGAGAAAATTAACATGTGTTGATGATGATTATAGAGGAACCATCTTTCAGCAAACTTAAAACATTCAAATAAAAAATGTTCAGAAGCTGTATTAAAAAAACAAAAAACTGAACTGAAATTTTCTCTCCAGTTTAGGTTTTCCTGCTATGGTGTTTAGATGTTTTGTTGTCTAGATGTTTATGGTTATTTAAAATAAGCAGTCAAAGCTCTTTAAAAGTGGATCATGTTTAGAGTCATCTCAGATTATTTCATTTTGAAGAAAGCAGCAATATCACTGCCGTTTTTTGTTTTTTTTTCTTTTACAGTGTAAATCAGTCCAACAAAAAACAATATCTTGCAAATACATCAAGTAGAAAGAGAGCAATGAAGGGACCCCACAGGGCGGTACAGAAATAAACCATTTCTGCTTTAAAAAAATTATTTAAAAACTGCTGAGCGAGCACAAAAATGTTGATGTTATTTTGTTCATGATTTGCTTGGATGTATTTGCAATCAACGGGAGGGGGAAATCTACTCAGGACAGGACACCACCTAATATCTCTATGCTTTCAAACTATTCAGGAACTCTCAGATGATATCATGAGGACTGTGAACCTCTATGTCTAGTTTGTCCTCCAGTTCCCTCAAGCTGCAACCTTTAAATAATATTACTGATAATAATGTCCAGCTATACTATCATTGAGAAAACATGTTAAATGTATAAATTCTGCAGAACAAAACTTAAAACAAAGAAAGATACCGGCTGGTTAGGAGAAATTTTAAACAGCTTTTTCATTCAATTGAAATTAGGGCTTAATCAATTAGAAAAATGAATTCATTATTTAAATGATCATCAACTAATTTAGTAATAATTTAATCGTGATTACTTGTTTACTCAAAATGGAAATTCATTTTTACCCTGCAGCCTGTTTTATGTATTAGACAAGCTTTTACTTTGGTGGAGCATTTATCAAGGTATTAGGAGAAAACTGTCAGCTGTTCTTTGGACCGAGCTTAAGTGCAGCAATTAAATTCTTCCTGAAGAATGATTTGACCTCATCAGTCTCTGACGAGCATCACCCCGGGTCCAAGTCTGGGCTCTTACAAAAACAGACTAAACTGACTTTGTAGGGGGAGCGAGATGACAGAGTTTCTGTCCAGCCTTATTATGGTGCTTTTTCATGAGCCCCGTCCTACAGTATAGCTTTCAGAGCTATTGTCTAAGCTTCAAGGAGAAGCAATTCTTTTACATGCAATGGACATGTGGACAGAAGTAAAGGGCAGAAAAGAAAAAAAGAGAGAGGTGGGTTAAACATATAGAGGGGGGACAGATAGAGGAGAGAAGCATTGAAAGAAGGATGCATACAAAGAATACATGGAAACATTCTGGAAATCTGCTTCTACATCTGCAGTAAGACAAAAATATCATATCAAGAGAGAAAAAAGAGCCCGACCAATACCGATGACGATACCGATGACAATATTGTGGGCTTTAAAAAACGATTTCCGATATATTGATCGATATCAGATATTAGTAAATATCCAAAATATATCAGCCAGAATATTTAAAAAATCAGAACATGGATATACATGGGTTATGCAATGACCAACTATAGTGTCACAGAATTAATATCGGCTTTAATTTGAGCAGCGTCAACATAGGACTATAAATACAATAAATTTTTTGGGTGTTGATTTAGATATTGCCTCAAATTTATGTTTTTGTTGGGTTTTTTTTTGCCTTACTTGTGCTGGAGCCCTGACTAACCTTAATACCACAGATGCTGCATCTATCACCTGTTGCATCCTTCACTAAAGGGCTCCACACCTGACTGTTCCCATCTGCCCGCAAAATACATATATATGTAAACATTTAGTGTATTTTGCTAATTAGATTTTAGGTCAGTAGATGATCTTTAAAATGAAAAGAAGTGGCTGCATACTGCTTAAAGTGAAAACACACTGGCTAATGGGAGACGTTTTGTATCCGATTCACTTTTAAGACTCATTTACAAAGAACACCTGAGAAAATGTCAGAGTTGAAAGGAACTGCAAAGTTCCTCCTCCTCTGATCATAAGGGACTTCTCTACATTTACCAATGCTGCAGTTTAGTTTTAATCCAAACAAGATTACAACTAAATACATAAGTTAGAGCTTTTTAAAAATTAGATTAATGAAAACATTAACTTCTGAATCTATGAGCCCAAGTACAGCTTGCATATCAGCATTAAGTGTAGTGGGACACAATATAATAATGCTAATATTTTTGCCAAAGCTATCCCAACCTAAAGTTCGTTTTTGGAGTAAAGTTACAAAAGAAACCATGATTTTCAGTCAAAAATATTTCAAAAGATTCAAACCCTGAAACAGTGTAAATATGTACGTTGATGTCTTAGTTTGTGAGGCTTCATTTCAGGAAAAGTATGGGAATAAAAGAAACCGAATCTCTATGTTACAGTTTAGCTGTAGTACTTGGACCAGAATCGGTCTTTCAATCACACATGCTCAAGAAAAGAAACTAAAACACCAAATGAATTAGACTATTTAAGATATTGCATGTTTAATCATTTGTTACAGGAAAAAAAAAGTTCAAAGGCACCGGATTTACCATGGTTTGCAGTTTGTGTATATTTTTAGCCACAGGGACAGGATTTGGGTCATTCTGAGTAAAAATTAAACCATTTCATTTTCAAATTGAATCCATAAATAGCAGATTTAGGTGTTCCCCAAATACAAACATATATGGAATCACTTAATATCAAGCATCAGCATTTTATAAATATTTTAATAACAAGCAAAAAATGTAAATGTCCAATGAATGTGTGGCAGAATGACCTTTGCTGTATTATTAATGATTACTGGTCAAAAATCCTGTTAAATAATGGGAAACAGAATATAAGTCCAAGGAAACACCTGTTGGTTCTGAAGTTGTTCATAGACTTATTTGCCGCCATCCAGGCTTCATAAATTGAGTCTAATCTGTAATAATTTATGTTTAAAATGTCACAGAGAACCAAGAAGCTTTAAACGTAAAATCTAGGAATGGAAATGCATTTTTCCATTCTGGGAAATATTGTCACATGTTGGAAAGTTGGCTTGGTGTGATGATAACTGTCACCAGGACTATGCTTGAATCAGACGGTGACACCTCATGTATCAAAGCAGCAAAGCGTGGCGATACAGGTAGGGGTGGTCATGGCTGCCAGAGCAATCTTTAGATAGTGGAAGTGCACTGCTGCCCCTGATGCCTAAAACTGCTTGGAATTCATCCTGGAAACAGAGTCACTTAAATGCCTGGCTAAGCTAAATGATGATAAAGACATTTTAAAACATCCTGGAAGTTTTCTATCTTGCAAAACTGAGTCAATCAAAGGTTTTGACTAAAGTGTGAATTTTGAAAATGCTGATGACTGTTCTGTATCATTGGTTATGACTGAATGCTCCGTTTATAAGCATTTTTAGTTTGAAACTAGTTTTATTGTTGTTGTTAAAAAGCTGACCTGGCTGTTAAAGGCTTTATTTCTTTGTAATAAAAATCAATAAAAACTTAAATAGCCATAACAAAAAAAAAAAAAAGATTTTGTCCACCAAATTGTGCACTATGGTTAAAAAAACAACCCCAAAAAACCAATAAAAAAAGAGATTTTATTGTTATTTAGGGCTGCTCAGTGGCACTGCTGCCTTGCAGCAAGAAGGTTCCGGGTTCCCGGCCCAGAGTCTTTCTGCATAGAGTGTTAATGTTCTCCCTGTGCATGCATGGGTTCTCTCCGGGTACTCCGGCTTCCTCCCACAGTCCAAAAACATGACTGTGGGTTAAAAGGCTTCTCCAAATTCTCCTTAGGTTTGAGTGTGTGCGTGAATGTTTGTTTTTTCCTGTTTTCTCTCCGTGTTGAAATTCTGAGCAAAGCCAGTGCTAAAATGAACCCTTTGTTGTGTTCAAACAGGTTAGATGAAATGCAATAAATACCACAGCAGACAAGCTTTTCTTTCTATTTAATGTTCACCTTGGTCGACCAGGATTGAAGGGAAATCCTCTGGGATCTCATCCTGAGCTGTCAGAGTCACAACTTCTCCTGATTCTAAGAAAAAAAACCTTAAAGTTTTACAAATCCAGCCAGCAAACCGCAACCATGTTGTCTAAACTAATGCTGCCAAGTATCACAAACATAAAAGATGCTTTATGTTTGAGTCAAACAGAAAAACAAAGAAATCCCGCCTGTGTTTGCCCAGAGAGACCCAACTGTGATGAGTCCAAATAAATCCAATTAGTTGTAATGTGACTGATTTTTATGGGGGAAGCTTTCAGAGTGGTAGTAAAGAAGAAAATAAATAGATGAGGTGTTTGCTCTGCAGCTCTGCCTGCAAGGCAGAGATACGCAAACAGAACGAGCAGAGAAATCATCATCTAAGTTAAGCGCCAAAAAAAAGCCAATAAAACTCACAGAACTCAGTTTATTTCTCTGAGTCCTCTGTAATGCAGCCATGTTGTCTCAAGCAGACAAAAAAGATGTTCTCTGCAAAGACTTCAGTCTGGTCTGAGAAATTAATGGCTCTCATCAAGATATAAAAGAGCCATAAACCAGCTATCTGTTAGCAGCCACAAAAGGACAGCCCAGGAAATGAATGGGCAGGATTTATTTTATTCCATGCAGAGCTGCAGGATTAGGACGCCTGAGCCAAATGGCAGCACGGAGGGAAACCATGTGTCTGTCTGATCCATCAGAGCCATCCGCTCTCAGGTCCAGTGACAGCCCAGTGGTACACGCATCATTGTGTTTCTCACTAATGCAACTGTAGCAGGAGATGTGGGGTAAGCAGGGCTTTGTTCCAATGTTAAATATGGCTGGGTGTGTGCAGGCTCTCATAAATAAAACAGGAATGACTTGGTCTAATGGTTCTATTAAACGAGTTATATGCCCGTCAAGTGAACCTCTTCATCACATCAGATGAGCTCATCTGCATCATCTTTTGGATCCTCACCAGGAAACGTTCAGAACATCCCATGCAGACATGCAAATATGCAGAAAACGCACACACAGTGTTTCTATCAGCATAAAATCAAATGTCTATAATTTGATAAAACCTTCAAATAGTTTTCTACATCAGCACTTTATCCAAAAAACGCTCCTATTGGTCAAAACTCTCAGTGTTTGTTTTTTAAGTCCTCTTATCATGACCTTGATATGTCTTGAAATAAAACATCAGACCATCTGTTAAATGTTATCATACATTCTCTGGATGCGAGGTGGCAGTTTGTATCAAGCAGAACATTATGCGATTAGAAGATTATCCTCATTAATGCATCAAAGCATTCATCCAAAAACCTTTATCCGATTTTTACTTAGGTACATCAAAGTGAAGTAAACAAGCTTTTTTTTCCTGATGGATTTGCAGATCAGGAAGAGACAGAAGTTTTTACTTTTACTTCATTTTTTAAAAAGGTTAGGAGGTTTTTCAAGCCAACTGAGGGAAATGGAAAGCTTTAGGTCAATGAATGGTGTGTTAAAGATGGAATGATGGTGGGCGAGGCAATGGTGCAGAGGAATGGTGTGCAACCCGTTTAAGGAGGACCTCAGTCTGCGAAGCAGCTCTTTGTCGCATGTTCTTCGCCCGCTCTGTCCACCCCAATTCCTGTCACATCACATTTAAAGAAAGGGCCACTAGTTGCCAACAAAAATAAATAAAATAAAAAAGCAAAAAGGTTTTTGTATGTAAATTTCATTGTTGAGAAGAAAACTTTTCCAAGAGACCTGCATCTTTTGATGACATAAAATGATTGGCATTTTACTTGGTCAACAAGTGCTAAGATTTAGCACTTGATCTTTGATAACCAATGTTTCAAAATAAAGCAAGCAGCAACCTGATTTAACGAGGAGTTTTAGAAATCCCATCGAGCAATCTTTTTTTAATCAATGGCCTCCAAACATCTCCGCTTGTTCTGCTTACAAGTTAATAAATTGTGTCTGAATACAGGCTATTGTCTTTGTCTGATGCTGTCCTGAGGAAAAGTCATCTGCTGTGGGCAGTGCTATGAGTCTGAAAACATGATATTAAATCACAATTGATATAAGCAAGACCCAATAAACGGATCAGAAAAGGGTGAGACATGGGGAGTGAATTAAGCCATAGATAATTCTCCAATGAGTGCGAAAGGTTTGATAGATGGATAGGGAGGCTGTCTCTACATTAAAAAGCTCTTCATCAGCTGCATCTTTCCTGTATTTCTTTAAGAAATCTGTAAAAGGTATTTCCAGTGTGCTTTAACTCAAGTTTGTCATCACTCTTTGTATACACCAGTTTGCAAAATTATTTCACAAAAATTTTTGCCATAAAATAATAGAAGTGTTGGTCTATGATGATTCAGCCTTAGGGAAACTCCAAATGAGACCCCATATTAAGCTCCAAGCATTAATAACCTCATCTAATGTGTTTATAATTGGTCATCCGATCACACCATGATTGCTCATTGACACTTCTGCTTTTAGACACTACAGATCCTTGAGAATCAAACAATTTTGATCCCATCGCTGGTCAGCATGGTTGATGTCCTTCTCCTGGGTGCTTATTATTAGTGCTTATTATTGGGTGTTTATTGCTTTTGAAACTCCAGCAAGCAGGAAGTGTGTGACTTTTCCTTTTAAACAACCATTTGTATTTATAAATTGTTTTGGTTGCCCACCTTAGCCAGGTAATTGGAGGAGTGACATCAGGTTAGGGCTGGGCGATATAGAAAAAAAGCTTATCGATAAAAAAAAAAAAAGCATATTGATCGATATCGATATTTATTGAAAAGATTTGAAACCATATTTTATGTGCAGCTCTCCCTTGACTTTTTATGATATTGCTAAATGATTATGATATTGCTAAACCATAACAGAATTGTTTTAAAGAAAAATAACTTAAGAGACCTGGGTTATGTTATTAAATACTGACAAAGAATAAACTAAAGTGACCAGAAAAGTGATCAAAATAAATATAACAAATAAATAAATACCCCCCCACCGCCACCGCCGCCCCCGTTTCCTGCTTTAACCTGAGTTATTACTTTGAAGTTGCTGGCCCCTCAGCATTTTTCTCTCAATTGTTAGAACTACGTGGGAAAGTTGGTTGTGTTATCAGACTTCGTTTTCACTGGTTCCCTACACATTTTACAGATGACTGTGGTTTGTTTTTTGTCCGACTTGCCATAACCGAAATACTGCCAGACTGCCTAACTACAAAAACCCTTCTTTGGAACAATTTCCTCCTCGTCTCCTTGCTGCAACATCTTCATGTGCTCTGTGTTGTGGTTTCAGAGGGCGGTGCCTTGTGACGGCGTGCCTGGGTCCGCAATTGTGATTGGTTGGGAGGAAGTAGCGACTAGCATAAACCTACATGCTAGGCTACAATAAGAAGGAAGGAAAACTGCGTTTCTTTTTTATCGACTCTCTTTTTTTCTATTGCGCCACACGTCTATCGATCGATATATATCGTTATTGAATTATCGCCCAGCCCTACATCAGGTGTGGAGCCACTTCATGGAGGATGCAACAGGTGTTGGATGCCGCATCTGTGGTGTTAAAGTTACTCAGGGCTCAAGTACCAGTAATGCAAAAAAAAAAGAAAAAACAGAAATTTGAGGAAATATCTAAAATCAACAAATGGGTTATATTTATAGTCCTATGTTGCCACTGCTCATACAGTTGCTTATTTTAAATCTATAGTTTTATGCTCAGTTTCTTTGTCTTGAATCAGATTTTTTGGTTATTATGAGTTGGACTATAGTTTTCCTCCATTAAGGACATTTCATCCCAGCGCTAACATCATCAGTGACCCCTCACACCCCCACCATGGACTGCGCAGCATTCGCTGCAGGTCCAGCAGGTTCTGTAAAAGCTTTTTCCCTGCTGCCATCAGACTGTTGAACTCTAAACTGGACTCTGCATGGCATCAAATTTGCACTACCAACATGACTGATTTTGTATAACTTCTTTATAGTTTCTTTATAAAGAACACAACTCAATGTTCTATTGCAGTTTGCAACATATTTATTTTGCACTGCACTGAACCTTTTCATATTATTGCCTTTTGCACCATTACTTTTAAACTGGTTTCCTTTTCTCCTGCACTGTCTACATTCTTAATCACTGCTACACTTTATAAATGGTAATGTTCACTTCACTGTTGTAAGCTGTATGCCATGAAATTTCGTTTTTCATACTCCGTTTATACAATATGAAATAAGTTTTTCTAGGTCTAAGTCTCTTTAGACAGTGCATATCCTGTGTCTGTCCATTAGGGTTGTCAAAAGTATTGATACTAAAAAAAGTATTGATACTGAAAAGTTGTATCCGGATACAATACTCATTTTCAAAAGTATCAATACAGTGCTACCACCAGTGGCACCTAAACATCATTCATCTTATGCGCAGATTAGAGGAAAATGCACTTTCTGAACACTGTGTGATTGAATAATTCTGTGCACTTTTCGGTTTCAGACTTTTTTCTGTAACAGGTGCAGCTGCTGAGAATTATTTTTGTTTTTTTAACTGGTTTGGCTAGCGTAATTTATGTGTGTAAAGCATAGCCAAGGAAGGAACACTTAATTTTAATTTTGTAAGTTTTTTATCAAACTTGCTTAATATTGTGCACACCATACAACCTCAAAATATAGTTTATTGTACTTATTTATCTATTTATTGTATTTTGTTTATTAATTATATATTATATAATTATATATTATATATTATTTTGGAGTCTTTGTTTTTATCCTTGTGGTATCGAAAATGACATTGAGTATCGAATATTTTACTTAGTATCGTTATCGAGTTGAAAAGTTTAGTATCGTGACACCCTAATGTCCATGGTCACCTTCAATCAAACGGAAAGTATTTTCAAAACTTTAAAAAGTTTGCTTAAGATTATCACTTTAGTTGGTAGAAACACGGCATGTGTGAGTGAAGGCCTCACTAAGTCAGGACCGTAACCCACATGGTTGTTAGTGTGAGTCCAGCATTTCTGTGGTTATCAGAAAGGGTAGATTATTTCACATGAGCTCTTCAAGCAAACATCCAAACTTTGGGAAATGCAACTGCAACTCTAGACCTCCAATGAAGTTTGCAGGATTATTTAACTGATATAGAAATCCATCATTTAGATTTTCAATGTGTTGAAACACTGTTTTTTTGTCCCTAACCTGGGCAATAGTTGTTGTTTACTAGGTAACAACTTTACTTGGAAGTAACTGGATTTTGACTCTTATGAAGGACAGAGATGGTCTCATGTCAGAGCGGATGGCTTATGTCTGAGTGGACAGCCTGTTCTGCACTTTAGCAGAAATAAATCATTCACGTTTGATGCTGGAGGGTCCAAAGCCCAGACAGCACAGGCGGGAAAGGGACTCAGTCAAAGATAATCCGTGCCTCCTGTAGACAGGAAGTTTTGCACGTTTTCGACCTGTAACAGACTGAGGGGAGGATCGGAGAGGGGGGAAAAAAGAGCAGACTCCCAGTTGATGACAAGCAAACAATACAGAATATATGGGCCTCAAGCTGATTTAACATTCAGTCCAGATGTGTGCTTGGCCTATTTATAGTAACAGATATGATTAAATTTTGATAGGTGTCATGCTAATTGTGAGAGGCCCCGTTTCTCATCCAATTAGCTTATCTCTCACAAAGACAAGACACTAATTCATCAGAAAATTGCTTTGAGGAGATTCCATTAATCAAAACAGATGACCTTAACACCATGAAAGGAGGTCCTTTGACATTCTGGCTTTTCTACTGAGGGAAAACCTTGAAAATGTTAAAATGAAAACTGTTTTAAAAGAAGTGCAGGGAAAAAAAAGCTGATGGATAAAAGGAGTTTTAGAAAAAGCAGACCAAAAAAAAAAAAAAATGAGTCTGCAGGGCCACAGAGAGACCACCTTAGATCCAATCATGCGCTGTTATTTCGTTCTGATCAGAGGAAGTCTTTGGTTGCAGCATAAAAGCAGGAACATAATGAGCCTGATCAGAGTTTTCTTCCCCACAGCTCATCTGCTCTTGTTTCTCCCCATCATTAGCTGCTCTTGTCTCGGCTGTAACTTGCTTTCAAGATCAAACTCACCGACCTCACAGACAAACGCTTCTCTTTTTAAATGTCAATCGCTGACAGATGGTTCCGAATAAAGAAAACATGTCTGAGTTTGTCCATTTTTCCCCCCCCAACCTTAACATCTTGAGACAATTAAAAAAATTATAGTCCCTTCCTTTGAAGAGATTTTTAATAACCTAAGAGTAAAGTAAGGATGGGGGCCGTATCGTTCTAACGATACAAAACATCTAAATGATTTAAGAAGGAAAACAAAATTTAAACTGTGGTTGTGGTTTTCTGCATTTAACAGTGAAACAAATGAAGGTTACTTTTCATCTAGTACATTCATTGACCTCCTGTGTGTGATGAATTTAAATGCATTCCTTAAAGGGCCAAACAGCAACATTGCATTCACGCTGCAAAAGGAAACATCTCTTGGTCAGATGCATGTAGGGAGGAAAACTTTTTTCAGTATTAGTAAGGCAACAGAGGAATGAGAAAAGATGCAAAAAGAAAAGGAAAACTGCTTTTAAAAAAGCACTGAACATGAGCAGACAATAGGAACTAAACATATACAAGATCATTCATTCTGTTTTATCTCATGGATGGATCAGATTTATCTGTCTTTTAGTGTGTCTCACAGAAACTAGATGAATATGAAAATGGGATAGAATGTGAATTATGCATGGCCCACTGGATTACACACTGGTGAAATCCTGTGATCTCAAACTGTAGGTGAAATAACCCATTTTCAGGACATCCAAGGTAAGGTCCTAGAAGAACAAATCCCATGCATCCAAAGATCCACAACCAAGACAGTACTAGACTGGCAAGCTATCACACAGAATCTCCCTCTTTTGGGCAAAGAAACATTCATCAGACTTTTATCCAGAACTTAAGTATGGTCTAATCCCTATACAACAAGCACAGCAGATTGCATAGAAACTAACGGTCTGCATATTTCTGAATTATGTAGAAAGAAGGACTGGAACCAGAGATCATGATGAAACTATTAGCAGAAGCTGCATTCTCCTTCAGAATGCCACAGAGCTAAGGAAGAGTATAGACACTACCTACTGCTGGTGGATTTTCCCCCAAGCGAGCTGCTCTCTCAGTCATGCTGCCAATCACAGATGTCTTCAGAACTGCTTCCCAATGCCAAATGGAAATCCCTCATCTCCATCAGAACAGAGAAATATAGAGGCACATGCTTTAGCATAGAACTGAAAAGTTATTTTCAGATAAAAACTTGGAGTATTATTTATTTAATTGTTTTAATTAAACTGTATTTTCAAAGCCAAATCGAAGAATAGGCTAACAATTTAGCCATCAGCTGCAGTACGCTAGTATTGATCTCAAATTGGTGAAATTTACCTCTGCATTTAACCCATCCCCTTGGGTAGCAGTGGGCTGCCATCATGGGGCACCTGGGGAGCAGTGTGGGGATAACGGTCTTGCTCAAAGACTCAAAGTGGCATTAATGATGGCACTATCCAAGTCTGTGTCAAACCAAATTACCATAGATGAACTATTTAGCCTAAGCAAACAAACAAACTCCCATCTTCACTTCATAATCATCTGCAGCTTTTCCAACCCCAAAAAAACAAATAAACATACAACTGGTTTTATCATCTCTGCAGCGTTTCACCAACAAACAAAGGCATTGCAAAATAGTGCACACTCATAGTGCAATTAATATCTAAATAAATACTCTTATTTAATATTTTTCAAAGTCTAACACTTTGAAAAATGCTATAGAATATTTTTTTTGTTAAGAGAAAGGCACCCATCCACCCACTATTGTGACTATTGGGGGGGAAATGTGGGACGTAGTTAATGGCCGAGAGGCGGGGATACACCCTGGATGGTCCGCCACTGAGAAAGAGACCATGTTATGCATCTTTTGTTGCTTTGTTAATTTGTTTTTATTAAAAATAAAATATCATTTGAATCCCAGCGTTAAGACATCTTTGAGATGATATACTTACATTTTTTATGCCATTATCCTGAGTTGGGCATCTTTTCCAAAGAACAATAGTCTTTACTCAAAATGTTTAAAAAAAATGTATTGTCCAGCAATTTATTTCATTGAAAGAGGCTTTACTTGGTATTTTAAGATACATGTATTCCACAATAAGCAGTATTTTAATGTGTTTTAGATACGGAGAGGGAAAACTCTAACCTTAGGATGAGATGAAAAATTATTTATCTTTTGGGCGGTTTCTCCACCAGCTAAACCAATAATGGAATTTAATATTCTCCTTAGACAATAAACCCTAAATAACTAAGCTCACATTTCTATCAGAGATCTGATTGTACCTTATGCTCCTGACAAGGAAGTTTTCTCTCAATCCACAGGTTTACTATTGGTTCCTAGAATATTTAAAAGCAGAATGGTAGGCAGATCTTTTGATTTTCAAATTCCTCTATAAAGTTATGCTTCTATAGTCTTAGGCTGCTGGAGTACAGAGGGACCACTTTTCATCATTCTGCTTTATTCTGCTTCCCTTCTCCAATTTTGTATTGTTAGTTCAACTTCTAACTTTGTATCCTCTCGGCTTTCCTCATCACAGTAGCCTGCAACTATGTTTAGCTGTTAAGATATTGTAAGGAATAATCTTTATCATTAATAAAAATAAAAGTTAAACCCTGTAATACATAGGTTCTGAAATATAATAGACATGTATACTTCAATGGTTATAGATTATTTTTATTGATAAAATGGAACATATTTCTATAGTTTTAGCATCAAAAGCAAGTAGACACACTTACAGTAGGGATTGGACTACTGATAATGACATAGCCTACTATATAGACACTAACTTGGAGGAAAACATAGTTTACTGACTTCACTGAGGTACCAGAACTGTTTTTCATGCTTATTCTCCATTCTTTAGACGATGGTGATGACTCTCAGACGTGAGCCAAGCACTGTAACATTTCTCTGACAAAAAAAGATTTAATGTGTTAAAGTTTAAGTTCAGTTTGAGAGTTGTTTCTTATTATAAGTTGATGGTGTTATTGAAAGAGTGAAGACTCCAGGCAAAAGAACTGGGAAAAAAGCTTTTAGGTGGCCTTCAGGGGGGCAGAAGCTTTCCTCACACCATCCTGGAGGAAAGCATCAGCTAGGCTGCTGGCGTCAACAAAGTTAATTATATATAATGGAGTTGGACCCATTTTTTTAGTTTCTTTAGACATAGCTATGGGCTGAGCATTCACTGTGACTAACTCTGTTTCAATACAAATTCATCAATTCCCTTTTTGTGCAGGTCTAGTTGCTCAAAGTGCTTTTCAAGCAAAATAGCAGATTTTGAAAAGAAAAGCAGCACTAGTAAAAAGCACATACACAGAAACACAAAAATTACAAAAACAAGAATTGCTTAATTTAATATAACAGGATAAAAGGCAATGAAAAAATATAAAAGAGAACAACTAGTTGCCCTAAAGGGGAACAACCGAAGATATTTGGTTTTGTAATCCAAGTAACGTCTTTCTTAGATTGGGCAAACGACTTGAAGGCACAAACTAATCTGTTCATAATTTGTTCTGTATGGTACGCCAGCATTAATAACATGTATTCTAGATATATATTTTTTATATTTATATTTTTTTAAAACAAAGCGGAGTCTGTATGACGTCATCCGCACGCGCCGGCTACCATTCATTCATCCCGTCAGCTGAACTGCTGCTAGTTTTACTCACATGCCTGGAAGATGTCTATTGCTACTACCACTGATGATCTCGCTCTCGAAATGGATTTGAACGATTCAGATTAGCTAGCCGAATGAATAGAAGGGGTAGAGCGTAGCCGCCTGTAGCCCGGGCTGCCTGTCACAACTCCAGTGCGGCACACGGATGACGTCATACACACTCTGACAATGTCAGAAATAACGTTGATTTCGCGGCTTTATACAGTGGTATAATTGTTTAAAGCCTCGAACTCAACACTATAGAGATATTCTTGCTTTTTAACTTTTTGGAATGTTCAAAGGTATTGTGTTCCAAAGTTTCAAAGCCTTAACAGAAAATTTTATTTCACCCTAGATTTTAGGACAACTAGCAGGAGCTGGTTAACTGATCTAAGGTAGGGCCCTATAATTTCTGCGATCACGGAATTGCGGACAGAATCGCAGAATTGGCAAATTAACACGGAATCTAGTGTAAACGCAGAATTTCTACATTTGACATGAAATTCTGTTTTTGTGCAGGACGTACGTCAGGGGGGAAATGCACACCGGGGGAACGCAAATCTGGGTGACACAACCCCTCCCGCTCCATTTCCGCTAACCCTCCCCCATAAAAACATTGAAAAAATGGCGAAGCGGCTCTCCAAGCTCCGCTTTCGGCGAAAAAGTTGAGAAACACTTGCTTAGATACTTCCTGTATTTGGCCTTGTTTTTTATGCACTTTAATGTACTGTATGGAATAAAATATTCTTTATGAAATACTTTATAATTCTGAAATTGAGAGTTCCCATTTTATTTTTTTACTTGAAAAAGCTAATGGAGCACTTTTATTTATAACCATTGGTTCATAACCATTAATAATTTGTTAGTGGCCTACTTAGAGTGCAGTGTTATGTTGCACCATGCAGTAAAAGTACTGAGTAAATGTGTTTTTTTACCTCAATAAATTTAAGGTCATTCCTATTTTATTTGTGTACATTTGAACTATTAACATTAAAAGCGCAATCTTTTTACGACTGAAATAACAGTAAAGGGTAAAAAAAACTGAATTCCCAAAAATTAAAATAGAATTTGGGAAAAAATAAAACTGATTTTATAGGGCCCTACTAAGGCCTGGGAAGGAAGATAAGGCCAAATTAGCTCCAAAACAGTTTTTTGGTACTAATAACCTAGCAATGAATTCTTAAAAATGAAGTTACTTATACAGAGACCAACAGTTTCTGCTAAAAGTTTAGCAAATAAGAGGTAAGAATAAGATTGACTGCAGACAAATAAAGACTCACTGTCCGTCAGTAGATGGATGATCCTTTTTCTTTTCACCCAAAGAACTGTATCTCTTCATCAATGCTTCATGCAGAGGTGCTTATATGAGCAGATAATTTTTCATTAACCCTAATATATGCATCCTTATTCTAGGCTTGTTCAGGTTTTCCGGTTCAAACTGCACCATCAACAGCATTAAGAAGACCTGAAAGACCCAAAAAAGACCCATTTCCGCTCCATGACGTCTATCACAGATATTGTTTGTTGAAACATCTTCACCTTCAGCCGCAGATTGAGTTTTCTCAGTAGTCATGGAGATCGTTGAGCCTGAACTTCAGCCTCAATCTACCTGAGAGCTCTAATCAATTTCGCTAAAGTAGATTGAAACACATCCATTCTTCTTTTTCATAAACATACTGGTCGTCTCTGTCTGATGCATACTAATGTTAGCATTAAAGCAAAAAGTGTGACCCATTGGAAAACTTTACTCATCAGTGAAGCGAATCATTTTAACTGCTTGACAATCAAACGGGGAACATGTGGGAACAGCAGCTATAACGTACCAAAGCACTGATTGGGCTGTGGCCATAAGCTGGAGGAAACACTAGCATCTCAACATCAATTCAGGACCTTTAATATACGATTTAAAACTTATTTACAGAGAACATATTTCTTTATTTGGTCCTAGGAGGAAGGTCTCAATACACCAAGAATATTTGATGAAGGCATTTTAAAAGCAGTCAGAAATCTGTGAGTGACAGAAAATCTGAAGTTATGGAAAATTCAAAGTCATTGCTACGCATTTCTTTTTTAAAACATATTTAAACATTGCAACAAGAAGGCACTTGGTTACTTGGTTTGCATCCAAGCGTTGGGTCTTTTTGCATTAAGTTTTCGTATTCTCCTGATTGTTAGTATCAGTGTTGATAAAGACTTTTACCTATACATCCATCAACTCAGCCACTTCTGAACGCTTTAGCAGCTGTCGCTCCAGCTTCAGAGGACACCAACATCCATAATGTATTCCTAGTTCAGTTCCAGTCTTATCTGTCCTGCAATCTTTTTTTTTGTGTTTTTTTAAACTAAATATTTTCCTCTTTTCCTCCTTTCACTGGGAGATGCAAACTGGCTTCGATGTGGTTACGTTCCTTCTTGTTAATCCCCTCGCACATGTGCAGTGTTGTACACTTGTTATAATAAATATACGCAAAATACTTTTTCTAACAAACTGAACTAAACAAAATATAAAACACAAAAATAAAAAGTAATTCACCAAAAGGATCCAGTAATCTTTAAAAAAAAAAAAAAGCTCTGTGTGTAACCAGAGTGAGTTACTGGCATATAAATAAAAAATGAATACAAGTAAATGAACAAATGTCAAATAACATGACTATGCATCGTTAAGGAAACAAATGAGCACATAATTCAGGTTAACACGTTTTCTCCTGACAGGCCAGTTAAATGTTTGCTAAGAGACCTGTCAACTGGCTGGCAAACAGAATGGAAGAGGATTGGGTGAGCGACATTTACTAGCCGGGAGGACAGAAACTAGTTGCTATTACCTTTAAATAATTCAGCTGTCATCAGTATAAAGTGGAACAGCAGTGCTTTCATCTGAATTCCTCATCATTGTACCTCAAAAAGCTCCTTTCTCTCCTGTCCGTAGGTCCGACTGAGAGCAACTCAAATTTAAGATCTGTCCACTTGAGGTTTTGGTACTTGGACTACAAAATCAGCAATCCCTGCACTCCTAGAAACTCCAGCTACATAATAAGTTGTATCTAAAGACTATAAGAGTCGATTTTGCTCTGTATTTCTCCTTTAACGTCTTTGATAATTGCTTTCCAGCTTCCAGCAGTGGGCTGCCAATGTGCAGCGCCCGGGGAGCAGTGTGGGGTTCAGTGTCTTTGATCAGAGACCCAGAGTTGCAGTCTGTGGGAGTGGGGCTTGAATTTTGAACCTCTGGATTCCAGGCGCAATGCCCTTACCACTAGGCCGCCACTCCCCGACTTGAAAATTGATGCTCGGTTTTCTAATTGGAGAATTTTCTGTCTGTTCCAGATTAAAAATGATCATAAATTCAGCAGATTTTAGCCTTTCCATAAAGAAGTCAAGGAGATTCATTTTTTTTTTAAATCTGCAGCTGACCATTTCTGTCTCTTGAGGAGAGAGTGCATTTTAGTAGAAAGCATAGAAGAACATTTTCATTTCTGCAAAAAGATGCGAAGAAAACTGATCTGCTGAGAAACAAAGAGGAGGTATCACTCTGCGAAAACCATTGCCATCAGACCCTAAACGTGGAGGTGTATTGATCATGCTGAAAGTTTTCATTAGGTCCAGCTCCTGTTTCCGCTCACTAATTAGGAAGAGTTATTTACCCTCAGGTCATTAAACCTTGTAGAGGAGGAAACCTCTGTCAGACTTAGAATGTCCAGCAAATGTAACTCTGTAGGTGTTTATCTTCTTAGAAGCAGCAACTGCATTGTAGAAATTATTTCAACATCATTAGTTTATTCTTGCAGCAGTAAATATGATGAAAAAACTTGGATTTATTGGTTGAGGTTGTCAGTCTGACTTATTAACTTAGAAAAGAACCGATTTAGAAAGTCTGCAATGTCTCATCAAAAATAATACCACAAACCAATGTTTTTAAATCTATGCATCAGCTTAACAAATTATTGAGTGTTTTTACACTTTATAACCAGGTAAACATCCTGATCCAGATATTTAAGACTGGGGGAACAACCATTGTGCCTGTTCAGCCAGGCCAAAAATTCCTCCTACCGGCCCCCCTTTCAGAGACATAGTCAGGTATTACAGGCTAACAAAAAACCCAAACGAGCCCCATTTTTAAGGGGCGGACCCTTTCGTTTGGTTCATTTTGCATATTTTCTAAGCCAAAACATGATTTTGGTTTTAGTCTACTCTATTAAGCCTCAAACTCAACGCTATTTCTGACATTTTGAATTGAAAAAGCTTCCTGGATGGGAAGCGAAACGTCTTCAAACTTGGAAACAAACTCCAGTGGATTGTTTTTCAACTTATTTGGAATGACTATGACCTGGATGGCTGAGATTCTTCACCAGCATATAGAATGTGCTCACTTTTAGAGGTATTTTGTTGGCGTGTTTGCACTCTGATGTCACACTACAGCTGTCCTTTAAAGCTCGGCGAACCTATCGATGTGTTCAGGAAACCATAGATTATGAGAGTTTTTGAATATGGTGCATCAACCTTGTCTTTACAAAACTTGAATCTAACCTCAGACCAGATAAGGATTTTTTATTCAAACAAATGCTGCACACTAGATGTGTTATTTTTTTTTTCTTTTTTCTGAACTTTCTCTTAAACCTGACAAACCGCCATGAGAGAAAACACAGGTTCTAAAATGCTTGACTGGAACAAACAACCGTGTCATACTCTCTTTAATCTCCTTTCTACCTCATTATAATAGACACCTGCACGTCATATTAATGCATGAGCTGCAGCGAAGCTGTTGCCTTGTGTTAAAAGCAATTAAACTGGTGTTATTTAATAAGGATGATCAATTTATACAAGCCCACAATCTCAAATTCTCCAAACAGACTTATTACTCTATATTTTCAAGTGCAAGTAAATGCAGAAATGCACATCTATTTGCAAAACTCCCTTAACCACATTTAGCTGTGAAATAAGCAGCCAGCAGCAGGCTTAAAACCGAAGTGGTCAGAAGATGCTACATAGCTTGGGTGACCAAAGTTTAAAAAAGCAAATGGGGGTTATCTAAGATGCTTATGAGGGAATATTATGAGGACTACTCACTATAAGTGTTGTCTGTACGTTGGCTCCCCTCGTATCTAATTTAAATATAACTTTGGCAAACATCACAAAAATCCCCTGTCACTGGGCTCACCCAGTTACTGTATAACCCACACCGCAGTCTTTGTTGTGGATGCATTTTGTTTTCTTATAACATAATTTCCATTGTAGTTTGTTTTCAAATCCTTTACCTGTTCTTTGCAGGTAAAGGAAAATACTATGCAGGTTGTTCATGACCTGGGATGCAGGTGCAGCTCTTTTAAAATGACTGCACCTCTGCTTTCTTTAAAATTGGGGAAAACATATGTAATTTTAATTTTTATTTTCATTTTTTTTATTTGACCCAGTCAAATGCAGGAGGATGTTCTGATTTGTGGGACAGCAAGATAAAAGTGAAATATGCAGCAACGTGCCACAAAAAAAAAAAAAATTATAATAATGATAATAATAGTTGGGATATCTAGTCACTCTCGACATTGCATCAGTTCATAAGAGATATAATTAAAAAATCTAAAAAAAAAAGTACTATAAAAAATCTAACCATTAGATAGATTTATTTGGATAAGAAAATCTTAAAAATCATATTTTTCCCACAAAACAATTCCAATTAACACTTAACAGAATCATTTTTATAATAAGAATTAAATGTTGCTTTTTTTTTTTTTTTTTTTAGAAATTCATTAACTTTCTTTCTTTTGGGGATAACTAATCTTTTTTTTGAACCATGACCAAGAGAAAAGATTGCCTCATAGAAGACTCAGGACTCTGGAAAGGTCAAAAGTCTCAAAGTCTACTAAAAGACAGAGGAGTTAAGCAAATTCGAAGCCTAGATTCTAGTACAGTCCTCACTGCTGACCCAGACAGCAGAAGGTACCTGAGGCCTGGGCAGCAGTAGGTAAACCTAAAAGGGAAGCAGATATACTCCAGCAGGATGTGCACAGAAATTGCGAGGGCATCAAGCCCACTTCCACAGAAAAGATCAAATGCTCTGTTCCACGTGTAGGATGCTGCAGCACTTTTTCTCTTTAGCTTTGTAGGTCTTTCAAAAATGATTTATGCTGCTATGAGAGGCACAAAGGCATTGTATTCAGACATCAAAGAACTAAATATAAACTTCCATTACAGGCAGGGACTTAAGATTTACTTACTTTTTTTTTTTTTTCCTCTTTATAGGTCTTAATACGCCATCATTTAAAAAACAAAGAGGCTCCATTAGCAGCAGAGAGAGAGGCTGTGATTAAATGAAACAATACCCATCTCATCAAAAGCCAAAAAATAGTGAGACAAAGGCCTGAGAAAGTAACAGAAGCTGACTCCAACTCCCTGGGCTGCCTCGTCTCTGCCTCATCTGAATAAACCCGCGATTAATTAAGATGTCTAATAAGCGCTCACAGGATTCACTCCATCACAGCCGTGGCAGCAACAACAGCTTTGACATTTGTGGAAGTCAACAGCCAGGCAGGATGAACAATATCAATTTTCTTTCTGTAGCACCTGCTGTACTTCCAGCCTGCAGGAATAATTTCACTTTTCTCTAGAAAACTGAGGCAGGAACGAATATCCTGACGCTCTTGTTCAGTTCAAGGCTTTGATGTTTCTGTCTGAGAATGGCACAGATGTGCAGCTCTGTGGCACCAGGCGAGAGGAACTACTTGTTAATAGAGTTTCTTGTGACAGTGAGGTATCAGGAGCATGAGCTGATGGAGGAGATATTAGCAGTGCCAGAGTGATCGACAACTGATAGATGAAGTGTCTGCAGAATGATGTGGGGGGGAGGCGGAGGAATAACAGGAATAACAGTAACTTCTTGCTCTTTAAGGCGTCCCTGCAGACTCATTTCTCAGACACAAGCAATTTGGGTTCAGCAAACTGCTGCAAAAGCTGAGCAACATTCAGGGTTCATTTAAAGGTCCACAACCTAAAAACAAAGATTTAGGAACTTTACTGTTTCATTTTATGCTGCTCTTAAAAAACAACATTAAAAAAAAACTGCTTAAAAGAATGCTGCATCCAAAATCATAAGTGTGTATATTTTTATATGCGTATGAGATTATACTGATGTAGATATACTGAATACACTTAAATATATTATCAGTTTATAGATAGACATTCATATATTGATACAGTCATTTAGGACGT
Source organism: Cyprinodon diabolis (assembly GCA_030533445.1). Taxonomy (NCBI): domain Eukaryota; kingdom Metazoa; phylum Chordata; class Actinopteri; order Cyprinodontiformes; family Cyprinodontidae; genus Cyprinodon; species Cyprinodon diabolis. The sequence goes on along the minus strand of CM060068.1, from coordinate 7,225,494 downwards.
GTTTTAAAGGCCTGATTTACTAAGTGTTTATTAAAATAATTTTAATTAAATAAGTTATAAATTCTAATTTATCATTATATTTAATAATATCATATTATATAATTTATCATTATAAATTCTAATTTATCATTAAAAAGACATCCAGCATAGACAGACATGAACATTCCACTGATAATGTCTATGAGAAGCGAGGTCAAAAACTGGAAATGTCCTTGAACAATTAATAAAAGATTAATAAAAGAAACACTGGCTTCACGAGGTACAACTCCAGTTTTTAAAGTTGTTAACTAATTATATATATATCAAATTATATAATAGTAGAAAAACTAAATTTTTATTCTTTAAACAATATATATCTCTGCCTCTGTCTCCTTGAACCCCAGTCGGCCTCTGCAGATGGCCGCTCACTCTGAGTTTGCCGGAGGTTTCTTCCTGTTAAAGGGAGTTGTTCCTCTCCACTGTCGCTACAAGGATGCTTGCTGTGAGGGATTGCGTTCGTGTCAACGAGTCGATGCAATCAACTGGGTTTCCTTAGATAGAAAACTTTAAATTAAACATTTCCTTAACAATATCAGTTTATTAAAATATTATTGACAGTACATTACATATTGCAATTAAATCAATTATAATTTCCTAAGAATATACAGTAAACTACCACTGTTAAATTGTAACTATTTAACTGACAACTATATTTCATTGTGTAACAGATTTGAACATTGCTATGTTTTTGTTATTATTATAGAATTACAATTAACCCCCCTCCCTAAAAAAGAATAAAACAAAAAAAACATGAAAATAGCATTTTACATGATTCAGATTTCCAGCCCAGATAAGGAGGTCATCGTTCATTACAGGAGCAAATACTCCTGCAGAGATGTGGTCTGCCAGTGACGGCTAAAAGCGACTCTTTAGAGTTCAGTCTCTGATCTGAGAGGGTCGGCCTGATTGAGCTCAGCAGGTGACCAGCTGGACTCTAACCTCTCTGCCTGATTTCTCAGCAACTTGTCTAATACTGGGGATAAATGTCCTTCTGTCCTCAAATCATTTCCACTTAAAGCTTTAATGCGGCTTCTTTGAGTCAAACTCTGAGATCACATCAAATAATCCTCAACTACTTAAAAAAAAGTTTAAAAAGGCTTTCAGGCATTTATAACTGCTTAGCTATTATTTTATTTTGTGTAATCATGGATAAGTGCATCTGGACCAGCCATCCACAGGAAAACATCAAACAACAACCATGATTCTTTGAAACCCAAAACCAGAAGTGAAAGAGCTGTGTAATGAGTATGGACCAAAAGCAGAAATGATAACAATGATTCATCTGCGTCTTACTGAAACCTAAACAAGCATTAGCTAACAGTTCAAATGCAACAAGATGATCCAGACAGCAAGGTCATCCACTTTTTGTCAGGGCAGGGCAGATTATTTGGTTTCAGAACATAGAGCCACTGTTGCCTTGGCTAAATCCTTGTCTGCTGACCTGTTCTCACTGTCAGATGCTCTGGAAACTGCCAGAAATAAATTGCTTGTTGTCTGTCTATGGAAACACATCTCTTCTCTGTTCTGCATTTGCATTTTACACCATACTCTTTATCCTTCTATCCATCTTTCTTGTGGCATAACTATTGAAACACCCAATATGGCTCTTCCAACTTCAGGCCGTTCTTGACCAGGAATAAATTATAATTTTGTTGGTTAATTTACTATACAAATTCATCACACTCATGATGAACTATTATTGCAAATCTTTAAAATACGTGTTATTGTAAAGACTTTTCTGAATGTGGTGTTTTTACTTTGTCAAACACTTATATTTGTATTTTGTTAACAATTTTCATTATCTAAGGCTGGGGTCACCAACCATTTTAAGGCTGAGGGCTACCTCATGGTCACTGAATCATTGGAAGGGCTACCAACACTGACCTGTGAGCTGGAGAGGTCAGCATTCATCCAAACATCATGCATATTAAACACATTTTTATTGTTTATTTTAATTTCATTTTTCTTTTAGATATTATTTTGAATTATCTATAAATGTTTTAATGCTCTATAAATGATTTAAAAAAAATAGAAGCAACAGTGTAGAATAAAAATTCAAACTTAGCCCACTGTTGAGTTGATTTGATTTCGTGTTTAAGAAGATTCTGGCCCCTCGGTGCCCATGGGCACTGCGTTGGTGACCCCTGATCTAAGGTGATCCTACAGAACATTTTCCAACTTCAGGCATTGACATCTACTACTAACCTGGACTTTTATGTTCAGCCATGCTCCAACAAACCTGAATCAAATGAGTGGCTCATTAAAATGTCTTAAACAAATCTGATGGCATGCTGAGGAGATAATTCATCGTTTTGTTCAACTGTTGAAGCAGGAATGCAACTAAAAGTTCCAGGGTGGTAGATCTTGAATCCTGGAGGTGGAGACCACTGCCATAGAGTAAAGTATCATCAAGGCAATATGATGTGAGCAGTATTATTATTGCAAAGGACTGGAGAGCAAAACTCATTGGCTAATTTATTCCTGGTGTTATGAACTTTCATTTTTCATGCTAATATTAGCAGGGCACGGTCTCACAGCAGCAGATGCTCACACTGGATGCATCCAACATCAAAAATATACTTAAGATCACAGAGTAATGGAAGTCAGCACATTCAGTTGTTTTCACCAACAAATAATATTTATACAAAACAGTTAAGACTATGTTATCTCTGTTATAATGTTCCGATTATTGTTTATTTGTTAAGAGTGCTTATAAAACAATCTATGCGCTGTCTGTTTTTAATGTCACGGTCTACTTATTGTCCTGGGTACACAACACTCAGCTTCACTAATGATTCACAAGACAGAGTCCTGAATCATCTAAAGTCCTAACTTGAAGGTTGGTGTCCTCTAGACAACCATTAAGTTGTGACCTTTCAGTACTGAAAGATGTTATACTAAAAAATCCTGTTCTATTTCAGTATTAAACCTCGATATAACCAGATAAAAGAACCACTGAGAGAAAATATTTTTCTAATGGGGCGATCTGGCCAAGAAATGCAGCAGCAGAGAGCGGAAAAGACTGAAATACAGCAATTAATTCTCCATTTATTGACAATCTAAAGAACAGAAGCCTCTTTTTCTGCAGCCATCCCTTCTTGCCCGCAGCCTTTTTCTACTAAACGTTCATCATACCACCCTTTTTCAAAAGAATGCCAGGAGATAAACTTGCTTTGGATAAATAAAAATTCTCTACATATTACAAAACCAAATAATTTGTTACTGTTTGACCTTTAAATATTTCTTCTAGGTAGAAAGTGTTTCTAATCATTAATATTAAAGTTTAAAAAGATATTTGAGGACATTAGTTATTAAAAACCTGTATATATATATAGTTCATGCAGTTTATTGCCACCACATGTACAAATATTCAAATAGATGTCTGATGGCACAGGGAAGGCTTAGTAAGAGGTCTTTTCAACCATACTGGTTCCAGTACTTAACTGGTGCCAGTTTTTAACCAAACAGCAGCTCTTAATGTTTCCAGGGAGCCAAACTTTGGCCTTAGCACAACAAACTGGAGCTATCCAGGCTCCAGGTTGGTGTTGATCCAGAGGAAAGTAGGGGAGATCTCCAGGGGAAAAGCAGCAAATAGAAACATGGTGAGTGGATTTATAAAAACTTAAGGTTTAAACATGCTTCTTTATAAAGAATACATTTCCTATTAGCAACAATAACAAAAAAAAGACTTATCTAAATGTGCGTTATTTTAAAAATCACAGATTTTAAAGCCACAAAATTTCAAAGTGCTGCTTACTGCTGACCTCACAAATGATAACTTTCCGAAAAAGTTATTTTCTTTAACACCGTGGATTTTGTTCTTAAATGATCAGGAAATTTGAATCAAAGTTGCTATGAAATTTTTGCTGGTCCAGGTAAGAAATGAGCTGGTGAAGTATTCAATTATGCCAGGCTCAAACTGAAGGTGGCGCTGCAGAAATTCACTTACATTGAATTCTGTAACCAGGCTTTCCCTGCTGCTGCTCCAGTTGGAGAAACGGTGCTTGAGAGAAATAAAAACCCACACTGATTCTTGCTCTTTCCAGGACTTGTTGGACGAAACTCACTATTAGTACACGTAAATATCTCTTTGTCCTTGTCTGGTAGCCGCCCATTTCTGTTTTGACTTCTTGGTTCCACTGGTCAGGTTAGCATAGGTTGATTTCTAGCATAGGTTAATGTTCTGAAATTTACCAAACTTTTTTTCTGTCTGCTGCTCGGGTTTTCCTGTTTAGTGTGTGAAATTCACAAATTTGATACGAGGACCACCGAGGCGTCTGGGCAAACTTACTTCTGGGAGAAGCACTTTGTTGATCGGCCTAACCTCGGCAACTGCACCCGCACTGCATCATGACTGATTTGAATGTGCTCATTGATTTTAATGAATTTGGGTCTTTAGGGAACCTGTACTGCAGCCTGTGTTTAGTTTGAACCTAGCGTAAGAACGATGTTCAGGCTATTAATAAATGAGATGATTATGTTAAAGTGACTCTAATATGGGGAAAAAATTGAACTAAAAAGTTTTTGTCTTCAAACTCCATTCGTCAAGCACCAGAAGGCACATTTCCATTAACTGTCAAATTGGTCAAATTATAATTCCGAAAATAAATTCACTAAGTGGAAACACAGCATTTCAGTGTGTGAAAAATTTATGTTTTACATTACAAAGTTTTTTGCGCTTTGATGGAAAGGTTTTCCAGTCATATTTATTTATTACATTTTGCAAAACTGCAACGGAAATACGTTTTATGCATCATGAGTGACGTGATGTACAACTAGACCTCACTGCCTTGTAAAAAAGATGAGGAAGAAGACCAGATGTAGTTGGAGAATGATGGCACCCACTAGGGCCATGGCTGAAATCTGGATACAATTTATGTTATCAAATCCATTATTGCCTGAACAAATGTATTTACATGCAATTTTGATTGTATAAGAGATAAGATAGGATAGATTTTATTGATCTCACCGTGGAGAAATTCCCTTGTCACATTGGCTCAATAGTCTAAAAGGAGGAAAAGGTGCATGGGGTGTGTCCCCACAACACATACGCACACACACACCCAAACATACATACATGTATACATACATACATATATATATATATATATATATATATATATATATGTATATATAAAAAACAGCTGAAGTCTCTTATTTAACAGGATTGTTGCAAAGGTTATTACTGCACAGGTTAAATAGTGATTGCGCATTAGTTATTGCACAATTTATTGCAGTTATAGTGCCACATTGTAAAGTCTGATGGCAGCAGGGATGAAAGACCTGCGGTAGTACTCCTTTTTACAAACAGGGTGTATTTGCTCTTTAATGGAAATACATCAATAGAGGAAATTCTTGTTTTTTTTTTTAAATGTTGCAGAATATCGACATCGTTTTCTGCACATTTTAATGAATGTGTTGAAACAAAAATATCTAAATATTACCTTAAGGATTTGAGTTTGAGACAACCCATGTAAAGCCATCACCAAACTAGCCTGCATCCAGCAGCTGAACAGCAAGGTAACCTGTAGCTGGATGCTTTGGAATTTGACATGAATAGGTTTGTGAGTTTGACTGGTTACCAGTTGGTCAGGAATACTTCACTATATCCAAGGGTCAGCTTTAGCATCAGCTAACAGCCTTAATAAGAAAATTATGGTTTATGCCTGAAGCAGATCAATGAAAGTCTATTTAGCAGAAGAATTGATACAGGAAAAGAAAAACAGAAACATTCACAATAAGAGCCTTGATTAATAAAAAAAAAAGCTCTGAACTCTAAATAAAGCACATATAAGCTAATTAGAACAGGTAATGGTGCATTCGGGACCAGAGGCAGTAAACGCGATGAATTCTGCGAGCCCCATAGGTAGTTCACCGTTCTGCATTTCAGATGCCGTGTTTACACCCTTGACCACATCCCCAACTTAGAGAAGCTTCAGCTGCATGAAGCTGAAACCCAGCTGACATAAAAAAAAAAAACTCAGTAAATGGTTATAGCTTCTTTAGTGCAGGTTGGTGCATTTAAAATAGTCATTAGTAAAACTGGAAAAAAAAAAAAAAACTAGAAGAGGTTCACATGTGCTGCTGTTTTTTCAGAGATATTAAAGGTTATTTTTTTAGGTCACCCTGAGGTCAACTACCCCCCATTAAGCTCTGAGTTAAATCAAAATTATCTAGTCCTCTTTTTCGGTGCTACTTAATTTATGCAGGTAAAACTATAATCTGTGCTGACTTGGTTTTTAAGATTAGAAAAATTATTTTTAAAGAAATTACTATTTATTACAGACGATGATGTCATCATCCCAGCAGACGTTACTGCTGAGTGCATTTCTGATGTAAAGTTATTGCATAACATCACATGTCATTCCTGTGCTGGTGTTAAATATAAAAGATGTTATGTTTACCTTATTTAGTGGCTGAAATTATTGTTTAATATTTAGTAAATAACCCGCCTTCCAGACCCTTCACTTTGGACCTGTCATGGTCTCGCTGTCGGAATTTCACAATAAAAGCACAGGTGGAACTTATCATCACGGACTTGTTTTCTATGAACAACTTTTGAATTACCTTAGGGAGGCCATAATCTTTCGGCAAAGCCCCAAAAGCTCTGAATAAAAATTGTCCACTTTGGGTTATCAAGAGCTACGTCTGGATTAGGGTCGGATTCCGTGGAACTTCCATGTAAATCTACCCCCTCAGAAAGAACTGTGGCTGGGCAGTGGGCAGTGACATAACTGGGGTCTGTGCTGGAGGTAAGTGAGGACAATTAACATCCTTTCTAAGACTAAATTAAAAACAGCTTTTTTTTTTAAAGCCACCTAAAGACCTCTAGACAGTGCTTACTTTTACCTTTATTGAATAGTTTTCTCTATATTCAATTTTAAAAGAAAAAGGCTTCACCTACAACCAGTCCCTGATCGGTTGCCGTGTCATGATTTCATAGAAAACTTTGGCTCTTTTCAACCTCAGCAATCACCGCTCTGCTCTCTTTGAGAATACCTCACCTCTATCTAGTAGCACAAGGTCAGGGTTGAGGAGTGAATGCTCCAACTGCGTAGAGTTCACTGCATCCCCATCCTTCACTGCCCTGTTTGCATAGGGATGTGAATCCACCGCAGTCACCACAGCCATTGCGCCCGGTCTGAATGCACCATACAAGAGTCCTTAAAGTTTGTGACAACACAACTGTCTGTTTTTTTTTTAGAAAGTGGGGGTGTTCAAGCTGCAGGAATTCAAACTTGGTGAGTTCATGCAGCAGATGATGACTCTGTGTGGATTCAGAGCAATGAAATCTTTTTTTTTTTTTTTTGACAAATCTATCTTTTGTTGTTGAGCATTCATCCTTTAATTTAATTGAGGCAAGAAATAAAACATCAGGGGGACTGAAGTCTTAATCTCAAATAGAGGATGAGACTCATTGAAATACATTTTTGAAAGACATTATGCAAGAGTGTAAAAGAAACTACTATTTCCTCTAACAATAACAATAATAATATATTCATCGCACCCCTATAAGAGACAACACTGCCACCTCCCAACACGAAGCTTCCATCTCCTAGAGCATTGTATTCAGCTGCCATCACCACCCAGGTTGTTGCACACATCTCACCGAAGCGTGAAGGAGGGGTCTAAATGAGTTGTGAGTGTGAAAAATCTGTCCGAAGCCATCCCAATGTTGGATCTACAGGGTTTTTGTGAGAAGACAGTCAGCCTCTTCTCAGAACCGATGAGGTTATTAAAACCGTACGATCACCTGCTCCATCACACGATCCTGTAACACTAGGATTCTTTGGCTCTTTGCTGCTGTCTATTCCTAACTTTATACCAATAAAAACATTGATGTGCCTTTAAAGAAAAGCTGGAGCTCTAATAGAATCATCAGTCATGCTGTTTGCTGGGGATTTATTTGCAAATAATCTATTTTTTAGTTATTTCAGGATAATGTTTATAATATTGAAGGCTTTTGACATTATGCTCGTTATTAAAACACTTATTTTCTACTATTGTTTTATAGTTACTTTTCTTCTGCTCAACTTAGAGACGAAAAAACGCCTCCGTTTGCATCTTCCCTGAGTCATGGGAACAAAATCTCGTTCATATATTTATTTGGTGATGAAAAATAACACAAAAAAGGTCTGACTATTTGCTGTTGGGATAATAACACTGGACAACTCCAAGATGCACATGCAAATATTTGAAAATACAATAATTTGCCTCTAGATTTGATTGCACTTGCCTTTTAATATTTCCATTGCAACAGTGCAGCTTATCCTACAAGACACTATATGCATCTATATTTCAAATAAATGCATAATTCCATATTTTAAAGATGCACTACTGACCTTATCATCCATTTGGATGTGCAATTAAACCCCATCACCAACACTGCTCTGATCATGTGTGAAACATCAGAGAGTATGTCTTGAATCAGCAGAAGCCCTCAGGTGGAACTGCTAATGGTTTTAAGCAGAAAACTAAGCCCCAAATCTGTCCTCGCAGATTCAAATCATTTCACAGCCTAATGAAATGATTCAGATCACTGAAAGCAGAAGTCCAGCAGACGAACAAAACTGAGCGCGTGCAGAAAATAATCAGAAAATAAGCACAGCAATCATAAAAAAAAAACCCTGAAACATCTCAAAGAACCTTTATAAGAGTTTCTTACTCGCCGCATAAAGGAATGTTTCCCATTTCTAACCATCTAAGGCGATTATTATTGGAACAAAGTGGACTTCTTGTTCCACATGCTGGGATTTACATTAACAGCTGACAGAAAAAGTCTACAACAAACCAACAGTTGCGCGTTATATTCAAACATTTTGCGCCACAGAAAGAGCAATAATCAGCGCCAATTTGGAGCAGTTTTCTATTTTTAAAAACACAGCATAGGAAACGGGTTCGCACACATACAGGGGTCTAAGATAAAACAGTATTTTTGAGCTAAACAGCCAAACAGATCCGATTTTAGCGGAGGCTGTCCGAGCTGCACTTTGCAGCGACTTGCGCAACAAAGTTTCCCGTTGGGTTCGGGTGGCCCCTGCGTCCTGATCCAGCGGACCAACTGAATGTATGAGATCTAAAAACAAGCGGATAAACAAACAAACAGAGGATTGTTTCCAGCAGCCGGAGCAGAGCAGAGCAGCGCGCTCATGTTTCTGCACCACATGTACTCACAGAGAGAACAACAGCAGAGGTCCGAAGAAAATCCAGAAAGCTCCACATCCAACCTCTCATTCCCCTCCTCTTCTTCTTTCTCCTCTTCCTCAGCTTGCCTACACAGCTGCTGGAAGTTTACTGACGTCAGTCGGCTCTGAGCGCTATGGTCCAAACTGGAATAATAAGAGGAAGGGGGGGGGGCGGAAACAATCAGGGAGGCAGGGGCCACTTTAGGGCCACTCATCCAATACATGAGACATGTTGAAAAGCAAACATGAAATCTGTATCATGCCTTCAAAGAGTCCCTGGAGTCTTTTAGTGAAATTCATCCCGAAATCTCACCACCAGGGGCGCTGTTAGGGTTTAAGCGGGTTCTGTTCTGGAGATTTTATTGTATGTTTGTTTTTTCTTGGTTTGGGGTTTTTATCTCTTGCTTGAATGTAGATTTAACTTATGAGTAGATGTTATTTTTATTATTATTTGCCTTGGAAAATCAATGTATTCATTTTTTTTTTTTTTTGCACCTTTCTTCCAATGTTGTCCATAATTGAATAATAGGGGATGGTGGGCAGAGGTGGATACTAATTAGTTACATTTACTCATATACATCTTCTTCAGTAATATTTGAAGAAAAAAAATCCTCTCAGAAGTCTTTTTAATGTACCATACTTCTTAACTTTTAGAAAATAAGTTTTTTTTTCTTTTCTTTTCTTTTTTTGTTGCACTGTTTACATTTGATCACTGCTCCACTTAAAGATTTGGAAATGTCATGATATCTAAATAAAACGAAATTTCGCATTACAAAATGACAATAAAAGTTGTCAAAGTTAAAGAAAGAGTCTAAACTTTTAGTTGATTCATATTCTTGTGAACTACTCTGATATGAGTTTAATACCTTACGACTCTGTCTGCTGTGAGTTAATAGAGATATTTGGCTGAATATACAGTAAACAGTAGATATTGTAAGTTAATTTTTTACCCTCCCCTATATAAATTAATTACATTAAGTCCTGTTTTTACAAGCTTTATTTTGATTTGGAAAAGTATTCCTTCAGCAGGAATCTTTTCATTTTTAATCAAAATGTATGTAATGTATATTTTTTTTGTATTTTACTCTTTAAAATACCTGAACTTTCACATAATGACTGTCTGACTGCGTCATTTCTAAACAATAAATAGGATTTGATGCATTTTAAAATACCTCAGGTGTCTTTTTGCCCAAAATACTTTTTAGTCCTACTTGAATAATTTCTTGAAAGATGACTTTTTACTTTTGTTCTACCCACCTCCAGTTTAGACGGTTGTAACACATTTTTTATTTTCCATTAGTCGCTCAGAGATAATTGGACCAAGACTGACCATTCATTTATATATTATACTTAAATCAATCAGTTTCCATACTATTTGAAAATGATTAAACAGGACATATTTTTGTAATATTTATAAAGAATAAAAAAAGTTTGTCAACGTCGACATGTCATAATGAATTAAATTTCCCAAATGAACCTTTGTTTTGGTCTCAATGAGTGTTTTATTCTGAAAATTGTATCTCTTTCTCTGATACTCAGACATGCATCTCAAAATTAAACATTGAAACTGTCATGCTTTTGCATACGCAATGAATTACCACTGCAAATTAGCAAACTTAGTAACCAAACCAAATCTTATTAAGATATTCATGACATTCCAAAATCCAATTTTGAAACAGAAATAAAAAATAAACAGAAACACTTTTCTTAAGAGATTAAGCTTATTAAATATTTAATAAGTTTTTCTTGATATTGCATTTTTATAATTTTAAATGACATCAAAATGATTATTAACTAACAATTGTCTCTTCCACATCAGTCACTTAGAAAGTTGAAAATCACCTCTAGCTGTGCAATCTTTATGTGCCCAGGATTTTCACTTCCAGCACTGCAGCAACACTTGTCAGGATTTTGAGTAGCTGACATTTATGACAGAAAACCATGTGCAAGTTTGACACACAGATTTTAGCACATGCAAACCATGAAAAAGTAAACCAAACAATACTTCAATCCAACTAAGTTGTAACTAATTCATACAAACGGTCAGGATGGTATGACAAAACTACCTCTCATGGAAGAAATTGCTTTCACACTTCAAAAGCACATTTTTTCCAATAATCGAAAAACTTTTTCTAAAAAGTCAAAAATGCCCACCCCCCAATAAATTAGATGATGACATTGAACGTGTCTTCGTTCCAGCTGGGTAGAGGGAGGGTCCACCTCAGCATGAGCAGCATGTTTCTGATTGGAGACAAATAAAATAAAATAAATTTAAAAAAAGGAAATATTTCATTGTTAGAGATAGTAAGAGAGCTACAGAAACAAACTGCCTCGTCAGGCTTTGGAACTGCAGGTTGAAGACCCATTATCTAGCAGACACTATGATTTCATCTCATTGTGATTGAAGATAAAAGTGTAACACCTTCATTGCTAAAGTAAAACTCTAAAGATAAGGAATAAAACTGGTCCAAGAAGACTGTCAGATACAGTTTCCGTTTTATTGGAAATCACCAGATAATGATTTAGAGTTATGGGATATATACAGTATATACAGTGCGTCCACAGATGACAACTTTTTTTTTTATAGTGGGTATATATATATATACATATATATATATATATATATATATATATATATATATATATATATATATATATATATATATATATATATATATATATATATATATATATATCAATAAATAAAACTTCTTTTCCACCTGTTAATGCTCTATTCTCTTTCCTCCAAGGTACAATAGCAGCACAGTCTTCATACTGGAAGGAGAACACGGTAGGTTCTCCATCAATTACAAGCTGTTTTGGAAAGTGTTTAGACAAAACTTTAAATGCCTTTTCATTGAAATCTGAGATGCTCTTGGTGTGTAACCCAATTTTTTTTTTCGCTCATACAAAGGAAATTTTCAAAAAAATCCAAACTAATTCTCACAAACATGCCCATAAACTCCCCTTTAATGCTTTGCCCCAACTCCAGATTATGTCTAGTTACTGCAATATTTCTAAGAAATTATGCTAACACTACACAGCCAACATGATGGGCCTTTTAGACTCTGCTTCAGGGCAGCATGGCCAGAACGTACTGCATAAATACGCTGCTATTCCTTCTCCCACGCTCCACTTAGGTACCCTTGATATACAGTGAAAAATTATGATAAACCACCAACAGACCTATCAACATCTATCATACATAATGACTAAACCACATTACTAACAATAAATAGCAGCATAGAGGTTTACACAGATATGAGGATATCTGGAAATGCATTAGCTTGACTTTAAAAGACTCCAGCAAGCATTCTGAAAGGTTATTAATCAGCCAGCAGGACATTTGATTGTTTATTCAATGTCACACAATATCCAGGTTAAAATAAACAAAACTCTTTGACAATAAAAGAGAAAAACAAACACTTTCTCCCAGTTGGCTGTATATGGTGTGAATATTACACAGTGGATTAAAAATGTGTTTTATGAAAGCTGGCAGTTTGACAGTTTGTTCCTAATCACCTTCTGTGCTCTAAAGTTTAAGGGGAAAAGGTCTCAATATCAGAGGAGAATCACCTCGGAGGCTGACACTGTATTTATAGACCGACTCCAGGGACAGTTCTGATGACACTGCAGATAAATGATGTGCCTCCAGGTTTCTCTTAAAGAAAGCACTGTTCTCCAAGATCACCTAAACAAGTTCAAGACAGCTAAAAACACCAAGATGGATTACCCTAACTCTATAGATATTATTCCTGTATGATTTTTCTGTCAGAAATTGTTTTAGTTTTCAGCAGCTGAACTCTGGATTTAAATAATAATAAATAAATAAAAACCTCTTCAAATAACACGTGTATTTATCCAAAGTAGTGGCTCTACAGTCTTTGTCGTTTGTTTGAAGAGCATCCAGAAGGAGCTTTGGACTGCAGTCTTTAGTCATCACACCTGGTTCATTTACTGATCAACTGTCTATTGTTGATGGTTCTGGTTGTATCTCAGCATCATCCTCTCTTCCACACAGTTTTAAATGCAAGTCTGTACGCACAACTTATCGAAGCTGGATTTATAAAGGCTGTTTTTAAAATGTATAAACGTTGGCAAGTCTGGATTGGATTGGAATACTCCTCTTTATGGGTCAACAAATGCAGCCTTCTATTTGCCTGTTTTGAAAGACAGGTCCCATGTATCCTGAGTAGCTTTGGGTATCCCGTGATTTATTACGAGTCCAAGCAAGCCGGCTCCCACTTGCAGCCAAGACTGGCATCTATGCCTTGGTTTTTATTCTGCTCCAGGTCCAATGGGAGATTGTGTTTCAAAATATATAAAAAGAAAATTAAACCTACTTATGGTGGCCCTGAAGTGCAAACTGCAACTACAAATCTAAAAGCGCAACTACATTAAGAAAAACAAAACTACATAAAGCAAAGCGCAACTACATTAAGGAAAACACAATTACATTAACCTACTGGAAAAGGTAGGTACCTGTGGTAAACATGAGACATCGCTGATTGGACGACGGCGCCGTTTGACCCTTGAACCGGAAGTCATTCTGCCTGCTGCGGCTTTTGAAAACATGGATATTGTCGGCGCCCCAAACATAGCTGCAGTTATCCAGGAATATTTGAATCAGGACATACGTACGAGGTGATACTGGATAAGCTCAAGACTAATCACGAAATTTCAGTTACTTTGCGTACACTGAAGACACACTTAAAAGAAGCTGGACTGTTCAGACGACGCAACTTTCGGTTCAAGGGTCAAACGGCGCTGTCGTCCAATCAGCGATGTCTCATGTTTCCCACTGGTACCTACCTTTTCCGGTAGGTTAATGTAATTGTGATTTCCTTAATGTAGTTGTGCTTTGCTTTTTGTAGTTGTGATTTCCTTAATGTAGTTGCGCTTTTAGATTTGTAGTTGCAGTTTGCACTTCAGGGCCACCGTACCTACTACATCAAGAAAAGCTCTCTCTATTAAAAACGTGTTGCTTATGCAAAAATTACAGTTTTAGGTTTAGTGTATTTTGGTGTCCAGTCAGCAGCTCTGCTAGTTCCTCATAAGTATCAGACACTCGGATGGTGTTTCCTCTTAAGTTCTGTGCTTCATGCAACCGTTTCTGATTAAGAGCAAGCCAACCTTCAAGGCACATCAGGGCTTAATTTTAAAATATATCTTATCATCAGTAAGATGAATTTGCCTGTTTGTAATTGAAGAGATGAAGCCTAACATTAGGAGTGCAGCTGAAAAATGGCCCACTTATCTATCAGTCCTACAGCCCATCAGCACCACTGTCACCAGAGAATTATTGACTTGAAAAGGTGTAAAAGATTTGAATGGTGCTCAGCCAGAGCAGAGATAGTAAGAAAATAATTTCTGTCTGTTTTGGAAATTGTCTAGAAATGGACTTTAAACAGAATATTCTGTTTAAAATTCATTCAGGATTCTGTAACATTTCTGGTGGCTAATCATCCTTCAGCTGCTAAAATATTCATACATAGAGCCCTCTCTAGAAAAGTGAATATTTAGTATTAAAGAACATCTAAAGCAGGGGTCACCAACCTTTTTAAGGCTGAGGGCCACTTCAAGGGTACAGAGACATAGGAAGGGCAACCATTACTGACCCATGAGCTGCAAGGGTTAACGTTAGCCTAAACTTTGTACATTATCAACATATTTTCATTGTTTCTGTTAATTTCTAAGTTTATTTAGACATTGTCATTTTTGAAATCTCTATAAATGATTAAAAAGAAGAGCAACAGAATAAAATTAAAATTCAAACTTAGCCCACTGTTGAGCTGTTCTTTATTTAGAAGACTCTGAGGGCCCCCCATGTGGTCCTTGAGGGCACCTTGGTGCCCACGGGCACCGCGTTGGTGACCCCTGATCCAGAGCATAGATTCACAAAGTTGGGATCATGGTCCCACTCAGAGGTCACCAATCAAAAAGAATGGGGTTCCACAGCACTTACATTAAACAATGAGGAAGCACATTTATGTGTTTAAAATACATGAAAAAATTCCTTTGAAATATAAAAAAAGATATGTTTTGTTTTATCACTACTACTACTTTGTTATTTTATGTTTTTATTACTATGGTAACTATCTTATTTTTTTTTTATTTGTAATCTGATAGCTTGGAACGTAAGCTGAACAGTTTGGAAACCTCAAATGTAATGGAAATAATGAGAAACTATTAAAATGCACTGAAAAGACAAGTTATTTCCATTTGTATCAGTGTCAGGTAACCTTCTATTCTGTCAGCAGGATATTTTAAAGTCTGCAGTATCTGCTTCTGAGATAAATAAAGCTGTCTGAGTTGATGTTATACTGAGGAAAAGTTTAGGAAGTAAGCTCTAGTGGCTTTTACTCATTTGGGGGATTTCTCTTTGCAAGAAATGTTGAGACCATAACCTACCTTCTATTTTCTAACTTGTATTAAAGGTTTTATTCTATATAGAAGTTTCCTGGAAGTGCAGATTTGTCTGTCTGGGTTGTAAACCTGCTAATCAGAGTTAATAAAACCAGAGTTGGAGATGTTATTTTCCCCAGATAGTAGCAGACGGGCATGGAGCTACATGCCAGGCCCGGTGGCAAGATCTTAATAGCTTCACTCGGCATGGAAAATGGCCTCCCATGAATCACAGAGGAACGGAGAGTTACAACACAGTAGCAGTACCATAATAGAGTAGTTAGGAGACGAGCTGGAGGAGACTTGGTGATCGCCAGCATCAGGATAAACAACATCATAAAACCTCATTCAGCCTGCAGGATTCTCAGATGTGCACCATGATCAGTCTTACATCATAAACAATGTCGATGGTGATGCAATAACTCATGAGTTAAACTTATTACCGGTCTCAGCTGGTTTCAGTTCTGCTTTATGTCTGAACTCTTCAAACTTTGAGCAAAGTAACTCCAAAGAATACATTTTATTTTAAGCACATGGAGTATTAAGTAGTGTATGTTAGTGCACTTTGTACATGCACTAGTGCATTTTATCCAAATGACTTTTTCTGCAGAATTATTTTATCTCTGCATATCTGAAAGGTTCTAACCAGTCATTTCAATCGTTACAGCAATAGTTGAAATGTAAGATATACTAATGCCAACTCTTAGTTAAACCCCTGTCACCCCTTGAGGATTTAGACAGCGTATGCCTGATGTACAAAAAAATCTGGCAAAAATGCTGACATACGTTGGATAAGTTATGAACATGCTGAAGCATGTAATTATACATGGGGCATAAGTTCCAGCTAAGTTATTTGATCGCTGACATACGTTAAGTGTGAGTTACTCATAAGTCGTGGTGTCTAGCCTATCCAAACCTATAAGTAACTTATGTATGACATATGCGTAACTTATCAAGAACTTATCTCCAACACATATCAACGTATCTGATGTGTTCTGGATGACAGCTGAACCTGTTTCTAACTTCCAGCTACTGTATAATGGCGTAATGGCAGCATTTTGGTATAAAAGGGTGTTCACAGGAGGAAACCGACAGTACTCCTCCACACTTCATCCCCATCATAGTGTGAGCAAGAAGGTGAGTGTGATGGATCCTCCCTGCGTTCAAGCCCACAGGCACAACCAACAATCTTCCTAGCAGACATGATGCTGAACCTGCTGTGACTTTCTTTGTTTTTATTTTTATTTTTTTTATTTGCCAGGCGGTGAAGAGCAGCCAGGGTAGTACCACGATCAAAGGAATTTATTTGTTTGGTTTTTTTTTGAGTTGTTACGGCACTATAGTGGCTTCTCTTTGACAGTAGGCAAACATTAAAGGGGGTATGAGAGAGGGAGAGAGACATGCAGCAATGGACCACAGGTCAGATTCGAACCCCGGTCGGCCACGCCGAGGACTAAGGCCTCCGTACATGGGTCGTGCGCACTGCCCCACCTGCACGCTCGATCAAAAAAATCTTTTTAAACATACCGGGTGTCTGTGAGGCTGCCCCTCTCAGGACACTGGCTTGTGACATTTCATGGGCATTACAATGCTGTGCGTTATGCATAAGTTAGGCTGTCGTTGGACATAAGTTCTGGACTTGTGATGAATACGCTATATACACGCCCAAAATTGAAAAAATACATTGAAAGTTGGGCGTATGCCAGCGTTTAAGGAGATTCTGGGATGTCAGGCATATGGTGCTAAATCGACATGGTGTGTTTCACTAATTTGCCTGAAATTAACCCAAAGCAATCACTGAATTCTCTTGGTATTCCTGCTTTTTTGTCCTGGTTAACAGCTAAGGTGAATGTGTGTGAGCTCAGGTTTCTGAATGCACAGAACATGGCTGACAAATAAGTTTCTGCTCTTAAGTCCATCTCTCTTTCTTTCCTCTGCTGCTCACCACTCTCATTACTTTATTTTTTTTATCTATAGATTTGATTTACATATTATTTGAACAGATAAAAGAGAGTAAGCAAAACTGACACAAAGAAATCTAAAAGTGAGAAGTTTTTACTTCTATTCCCTTTTCATCAGCTAAGGAACTGAGGCATAACAGGCAAATAGGATGTCTTAGTGCCTTATTGATTTGTTTAGCCATGCTGATATGTTTTGCTGAATATGCTTCATTGTCTCGCTGTCTAGCTGTTGTTTTTTTTTCTCCAAAGTGTCTAATATAAAACACTTCTTTTTCACATTTTCATGATGATCCTACATACATGATGGATCTCATCTTGGGTCTCTACAAGACATACCTCGATCTGACTGTATGAAAACACACATGTGCTAGAGGTCAAACGCTACTCAACACTACAGCAGTATTGTAGCATTGCACAAGTAGCCCAAGCATAACCCCACCTTTAAAACCATTTTAATCTATTTCACCTTTTGGCATGCTAAAGGTTAGGTTTATATTAGCACACTAACATTGTGAAGATAATTAGCACTCTGACATTTATGCTTACATTATAATTAGCATCCTTAAAATGACAGTGTGTCCAAATCATGGACGTAATTTTTGGGGGTGACAGGGGGGGCATGTTTCCTGCACTTTTTCAAATGTCCCTTTTTTGTTCCCTGCACTTTTTAACTGTCCAAAATGTATGTTACACATAAGTACACAGACATTCGCAGAGCACTAGGACCAAGCGGAAGACCACAGCTCAAGCCCCCTTTCTTGAGTTTGGACCGCCTACAAGCTCCTAATTTGCCCACGTCTTTTCTTGTGAATCTCGGCTTCTGTCTCCTTGAACCCCAGTTGCCCTCTGCAGATGGCCACTCACACTGAGCCTGGTTCTGATTCAAGTTTCTTAAAAGGGAGTTTTTCCTCTCCACTGTCGCTACAAGCATGCTTAGTGTGAGAGATTGTCTTCGATTCGATGCAATCAACTGGTTTTCCTTAAAAAGAAAACTTTGTATCAATTTGACTGTATGATCTGGTGAACTTTAGGGTGCCTTGAGACGGAATAGAAAGCAAACCAGGATGGATCAAGTTGAAAGTTGTGGGAAAAATAAAAAAATGGTGCTCACAGTGCTGACTGTCCTTGCTAATAGACAGTAGATTTGTTGAAGCAGGTGTATGAAGGCATCTTCAACTCCAACTCCATGACAATAAGCAAACTGCAGGGAATCCTCGTAGCTGCTTCTTTACTTTTTCAGGTGGATCAACTCAGCTCTCTCTAGGACCTTTATGATGTCGGATGAAAGGGCAAAAGGTTTATAGTCATTGAAAACTGATGGTTGAGTCTTCTTTGGTACCAAAACAAGACAAGAGGTCCTTCACATCACTGGGATCATCTGCTGTGTCAGATTTAGGTTACAGAGGGCTCTAGAATCCCACAGAGCTGCTCTGCACAGGCATCCGGTGTCTGACCGAAACCATCTGGACCCAGTGCTGTAGTGTGTTCAATCTTTCCAGTTGCCTGTTCACTTCAGCTCTAGAGATGCACAAGGTGAAGGGGAAGGGAACAGCAACATCTTCTGATTTTGTTGAGATGTGAGAGGGAGACTTTGGGTCAAAGGAGGATGGGATGTCTGTTTGACTGGGCTGGCGAAAAGAAGCTGGGTTTGTTTCTATAAAATAATTTAATCTCTCCAGACTTCCATCCATCTGATCATCCTTCTGCTCAAAGCCTGTGATCTTCTTCATTTCTGACCACACATCTCAGGTATTTTTCTACAGGAACTTGTTTTCTAGGTTCTCCCAGTATACCTCCTTGCATTATATTATCTTGACCTTTAGTTGCTTCCCTATACTCCTCAATAATTCAAAGTTTTCCCTGCTAATAGCTCTTTTTTTCTTATTTAAGGGTATCCTCCGATCACTGATGATGCAGGGTTTATTTTTTAGGGTTCGACTGGTGTGGAGTTATTTTCCAACATCATTTATCTATAAATTCTTTTAAAAATCCGAAATTGTGATTTCCTTGATTTCTTTTCTAATTTTGTCCCTTACATTTGTGGTGTAATCATGATGAAATTACAGACTCATCTCTCAGTGGCTGACTATATAATTTTTGCCCTGCTGTAGCGCAAGGTTGTCCTGAACTTGTCAGTGTTCCAGCTGCTCCATATCATGTTTATATGTAAATGTAAAATCAGACCAATGATGGTGTTGTCTGCAGTCTTTAGGAGTTTCACATTTTAGTCTTGATCATCTTCCTCCAAGAATATAGATCTACTTACTGACGCAAAGTTATTAATAAGATATCTCAGCTGCTGCAAGTGTTTAATCTCTGGTGGGAATTGTGGCCTAGTGGTTGTGGCATTGCGCTATGGTCCCAGAGTTCTGACCTTCACTCCCACAGACTGCTACTCAGGGTCCCTGAGCAAGACCCTTAACCCCACACTGCACAATGGCAGCCCACTTCTCCCCAAGGGGATGGGTTAAATGCAGAGATTTAATTTAGTTGCTTTGTGCTTGTGACAGTGTAATGACATTAATTTGGAATTCTATTCTAATATGTGACCTGAGATCTTTGATAAAATGAATTCTCTTAATGAAGTGTTGAGGTGTTCATGAGGTCCATTTTCATTGTATTTAGCATTAATAAGAGATTTAGCATTATTGCTGCTGCAAGTCTCCTCAGTTAATTCTAAACCTGTAAACCAGAGGCCATCTGAGATTAATCTATACAAGGAACACAATACTGTGAGTCACTGAAGGCTTTAAGTAGAAGAGGATAGTCATGTTGTTTTTTGCTTCTGAATTGTTGGGATCTGGAGCTGTACCACCTGTCTCCAGCAGAGTTCGCTGTGGATCCTCCTGAGCTGAGCCTTCGACACACCTGAAACCCATCTCATCATCAGGAGGATCCTCCACCATATAAGCAGCCCTCAGACCTCGCATCAACGCCGCAGTGTTTATCCAGTTTGGTTAGCACCTGAGCCTCACTTCCTCTGTGAAATCTTTGTTGCCTCTAGTCTCCTAGCTGGTAACTAATTACCTTTGTCTCTGCCTACAGGAAACCTGTTTTTGTCCTGTAAGCTCTGGATGAGCTTAACCTGTCGAGCCTGCCCTTAGAGCCAAACCTGAAGAACCTTCTCTGGATTTCCCATGCTGCTTTGGACTAAGAGCTGGAAAACCAAGGTCTGTCCTATCGTTAGATGCAAGACGCTGAAGCTGAAACTGAACTCTGCTGAATCATACAGTCTCTGGAACCAACAGTGCCTCTCTCAAAGCCAAACCCGGATTCTTCAAGGTAGATCTCTGAAGATAACATTTCCACATTCACCAGCTACGTGGCTAACTGAACTGTCATCCCTACAGTCTCCTGTGAACCTGTCCTCCAGAAGCGAACCAGTACCAGACTCATTTCCATGTGCTTTATTAATAAACTCATTTAAACCTTTTCGCTGTTTCCCGTGGTGTTCTGCATATTGGGCCTCTCTGAACCAATCATGACATGAAGCAGGCTTCACAAATATTTTAATTCTGTGGTGTTTTTGTAATTTTAAGATATATCCTATTTTTTCTAACCTGACTCCGCCAGATGGATTTGCTCTGCATATCCATCTGGAAACCTTCCGTTGCAGTAATTTTGGGAAGGGGTGAAAATACTGGTTAGCTGATTGGCCTATGTTGGTGATAGACGGGCCAAATAAACCAATCAGATCAAGGAAGCATATGACATACTAACAGACCAACTGTCATGATGTGGCAGGTTTACTAGCCCAGATGCAGAACTCACAGACAAAGAGGCAGGTTAAAAGTCCAATATTTATTGGAAACACAGGTTTCCTCCTGGGAGGCAGAGAGGACAAGCAGGTCAGGTTCAGGTTTACAGACAGGTAAACACTTACAGGTTAACAGGCAAACAGAGGTTCAGACAGGCAGGGTGGCTCAGGCTTGCTTAACCAAACAATCCGGCACAGAGTGGAGCTCTACTCCAGCTTAAATAGGGAGAGCTCTTAATGAGCTGATGGGAAACAGCTGTCCATGCTGAACCCAAGCTCCCCAGGCATGGATCCACGGCGCCCTCTGGTGGGGAAGCCTCTGGATCCTAACAGAACCCCCCCCCCCTTAAGGGCGGATACCAGACGACCAAAACAAAAAAAAAACAGAAACAAAAGCAACCCACCCAGGGCGGGCGGAGGGGGAAACAGGCAAGGAGGGCCAGGCACAGAAACAGAACAGGGTCCAGAAATCAAAAGTCTCAGGTGACCGGCCGTGGAAACGGAGCTGAAGCAGATGCTCCGGAGGCCGGCCGCGGGACCGGAGTCTCAGAAGCTGCAGAGGCCCCGGAGGAGAATGCCACCCCCGCTCCAGCAGGAAGCTGCGAGGAGTACGCCGCCTCCGCTCCAGCAGGAAGGTCCGAGAAGGACGCCGCCTTCGCTCCAGCAGGAAGCTCAGAGGAGGACGCCGCCTCCGCTCCAGCAGGAAGCTCCGAGGAGGACGCCGCCTCCGCTCCAGCAGAAAGCTCCGAGGAGGACGCCGTCTCTGCTTCTGCAGGAAGCTCCGAGGAGGGCGGCGCCTCCGCTTCTGCAGCTCAGCAACAGGCTCAGACCGGGCCACCCACTGTGGCTCCGAATCAGGAACTGAGGAGGCCACCGATTGCGGTTCCGAATCAGGAAGACCGGAAGCCACTGACTGTGGCTCCGAATCAGGAGCTGAAGAGGCCGCCGACTGTGGCTCCGAATCAGGAGCTGAAGAGGCCGCCGATTGCGGCTCCGTATCAGGAAACGAGGAAGCCGTCGGTTGCGGCTTCGCATCAGGAACACCGGAGGCCGCCGACTGCGGCTCCGAATCAGGAACTGAGGACACCACCGACTGTGGCTCCACATCAGGAACAGAGGAAACCACCGACTGTGGCTCCACACCAGGAACAGAGTAAACCACCTACTGTGGCTCCACACCAGGAACAGAGGAAGCCACCGACTGTGGCTCCACACCAGGAACAGAGGAAGCCACCGACCGTGGCTCCAATTCAGGAGTCTCTGGAAGACACGGAGCAGGCTCAGGGGTCTCCAGACGGCTCAGAGCGGGCCCAGGGGTCTCCAGACGGTCCAGAATCTACAGCCATCGACGGAACGAAACCAACCCATGTGGTTCCGTGGAGTTAGTCGGTTCCTCCTTCCACATCCACGGGGGCAGCTCCAGTGAGTCTGCTGGGCTAGTCTGTTGGCCGGATTGTTCTGTCATGATGTGGCAGGTTTACTAGCCCAGATGCAGAACTCACAGACAAAGAGGCAGGTTAAAAGTCCAATATTTATTGGAAACACAGGTTTCCTCCTGGGAGGCAGAGAGGACAAGCAGGTCAGGTTCAGGTTTACAGTCTTACAGGTAAACACTTACAGGTTAACAGGCAAACAGAGGTTCAGACAGGCAGGGTGGCTCAGGCTTGCTTAACCAAACAATTCGGCACAGAGTGGAGCTCTACTCCAGCTTAAATAGGGAGAGCTCTTAATGAGCTGATGGGAAACAGCTGTCCATGCTGAACCCAAGCTCCCCAGGCATGGATCCACGGCGCCCTCTGGTGGGGAAGCCTCTGGATCCTAACACCAACGATGAAAACGCAACCACAAGCCAGGCTACTCTTACCGAAACCAGTCGGGAGAAGAGCAAAAACATCTTTTCCTCGAAGAAAAGCCTCCAGAGCAGTGTTTTGCTCTTCTTTCAGTGAGGAAATACTCTGTAATTCCGATAAAACTTGCTTGAATGCTAGCATCATAGGCTGAAGCCGCCATGTTCTTTAGACTGAACTGTCGCGCTTCTCGTTGCGTCACACCTCAACCCGCCTCAAAGCCAACGCTGATTGGACGTTCGTTTGGCGAACGGCTCCAAATTTTCTTCAAAGGACAGTCTCCAGACTGATTAGTGAGTGAAATCTTGAAAGCTCGCGAGATCAGGATGGTCTCACGAGGCTATATTTTTTCAGCTTCAAAGCCTCTGACTTTCTCTGTCAATTGTGGACTAATTTTCTTTGGTTGTTTTAACTCTGAAAAACGAAGGTTTGTTCTCTATCTCTGCACATCAGTGCAGTCCCATCGGAGTTAGAGGGATATTTTCACCTCAAATCTATCTTTAATTTGCTATATTAACCAAGCCAGTTTTCTTCCTCTCTTTGTGACCAGATCTGTACTTTTGTTCCCCTGCACAACCATAAAAAAAGTAAAAAAAATTGCCCTTTTTTGTGCTGGAGATGAAATACTTGTGCTGCTCTTTGAAAATAAAGTATGAAAAAATTAAAGGAGAGAGTAGAAGCCATTTGTTTCCCAGTGAAACACTGGCCTCAGGCAACACAGACCTAGAGGGCAGATCTGAGTAAATCAAATCTCTATTACTGAACTGAAGAGCTATTGTGCTGCAGATGTCATTACCCTCGTTATTGTGCTCCTTGACAAAACATAAAAGGGAACAAGCTGTAGGTCTGAGGCTTATTTTAGACTTTATAAATCGAAAAAGGTAAGGAAAAAACTTTTTTTTAATTCAAATTATGTAAAAGCCTTGATATTCTAATCAAATCTCACCTTATTGCCTTTTCTCTCTACATTCTGCTTCAATTCACATTTTCCGCCAGTATTTTATGTATTTTTTGTCTCCTAACAAAATATATACGAAACTTACTTTTCTTCTGGGTTCGACAAGTTTACTCTCTGCCCTTCAAATAGCAAATCACACTGAAGGAAAAACTCGGAGGGAATGATTTAGTCCTTAGCTATGTAATTTTAATGCATTGTCCTAAAGGAAATGACTAATCTCTGCTGCTGTTATCAGAAAATGTGCAGATTTGAGAATTCGTGGAAAAGTGTGAAAGGCTTTCTTAATCCAACTGTCTGGTTATACAGCTTTTGTATAGCTAGAAAAAAGAGCCACTGTCATTCATTACATCTGGTTAAGAAATAATGTAAAAAGAAAAAAAATCAAGCATAACTGCTGTAAGTGCTGTGAAGTCCTTGATTTTAATGGACTGAGAAGATATAAAAATAGAGGCTTTCTAAAGCCATAGGGATATTAGCATCAAGAAAAAATGAGCAACCCCCTTTTTTGAATTTTGTTGTTTTATGCTCTTTTCATACTTAACTGTTTCAGATTCTCAAATAAATGTGAAAGCCATACCAAGATAAGCTCAGTAAATAATACTAGTGGCCTGTCATGGGTGTACCCTGCCTCTCCTCAATAGACTTCAACCCAGATATGGACTAAGCGGGAGAAAATGAAAGGAAGGATGGATGGATGGATGGATGGATGGATGGATGGATGGATGGATGGATGGATGGATGGATGGATGGATGGATGGATGGATGGATGGATGGATGGATGGATGGATGGATTGATTGATTTAGTTGTTAAGGGAAAACAGTGCTTCGGACAAAGAATTCACTGATATCATTTAGTCTGGAAAGGGATAGCATTCCTCATGTTGACTTTGAGATTTTTTTCCCCATATAGAAGAGTTTAGAACCTTCAAAGAGTGGCTGATCTACCAAAAGTACTCCAAGATTTCATCAGTGATACATTCAGAAGGCCATAGAAGAAGGCTAAAGCCCCACTGCCTCGTCTCAGGTCAAGAAACAGATTGGACATCTCCCATTTTACCAAAAGTTTTGGAAAAGCATTTACTTGGCTGACCTTTTTAAAAGGAGTGTCCCCTTTAAAGGGCAGTAAGTAATAATGACACCAGATGGTTGAAATCAGGAGAATACACAACAGATTGCTGGTAAAGATTCTCAGTCATCCAGGTCATAATCATTCCAAAAAAGTAAAGAAACAATAAACCAGACTTAATTTCCAAGTCTGAAGATGAAACCAAGTCCAATGGATTTTTTTTTTTTTTTTTTTGCTTTTCTGGAATACATGACAGAGTTTTATGAAGTTGAGGAGAAACTGAGATTCTTGCAAGAGAATGTTCAAATTTATCTAACGCCCTCAGACGGAGAGATAGAGCTCTGATTAGGGCAAGCTCAGTTCATACATTTATACAACAACTCCCAATACAAACACTCTCCCTTGGAACTATCCCACCCCAGCATAAAGAACTTTCTCAGATACGAACTTTTGGAGAAAAAACAAATTGAGTTCATCAAGGCCATTCCCTGTTAGGTTAATATATCTTTCACTGGCCAGATGGATCCCCTCAAAACAGCAGTCCTCCCCTTCATGGAGGCTATGTGAACTCATTCTTACCTCTCATGACCAAGAACAGACATATCTCAACATTTTTTTTCCTCCACAGTTTCGTGCAGGTGAAGACGACCTGGCTACAGTAATTGTGAAAATACTTTTATAGGATGCCAAAGCTTCTTAGGTGTTATTTAAACTATTTCTGGTTCACTTCTTTTGACGGCTTGCATGTTTGCAGGCTGCTGCTCTTTTGCCATCATAAAATACGAAATGCTGCGACCTGTTTTTGGCAAGGAAGTAAACACAGGCTACACACTAAACTGTACTAGTTCCACTCCATACCTCTAGCTTTAAAAGAAGAAAAACTAAGACAGAGTCCTGAAAGACCTGCTGCAATTGCAAAAGAACAATGATCCAAAGTAAAGCAGGAAACTCACCTCTGAATAGCTCCAATTTCAAAAGAAGAAAACTTGACAGCTGTTGCTTCCTTTTGGTAACAATTATCCAGTTATTCAGTTTGAGGATAAGATAACACTATTTATATAGGATCCAGTTGGTTTTGGAAGCTTGTTTTTCCTTTATTATTCAAATCATAGGAATTCGGTAAAGGAGAAAATACTATATTCCCATAGCTTTGGAGCTTCATTAGAACCCAGAAGAACATAGTTTAGGTCCTTTCTTTTTTCACCAAAAGTGGAACAAAAGCCTATCAGTGAAAGAAGCACAGTCATGGCTTCTCTCTCTATCATCCCATTGTAACAGAAGGATGTTCTTCCAGTTGTGTGCTGAAGGTTTGAGCAAGCTGGCCGCTGCCCCTGCTGAATCAGGTGTTCTGGCGCGCCCCACACCTCTGCTAAAAGCTGGAGAGCCTGGATTAGAACCGACGATTAGATGAGCTCAGTGCTGTTTAGCTTCAGGTTCAGCTCTTGATCTCAGCAGGAGCTGCAGCTTTAAATCTTTGCAGGAAAGTGTTATTCAAGTCTTGAATTAAAGCAGCGACCCATCAAAGCAGCCAGAGAAAAACAAACCTGAATGTGCAGCTGATGTTTAGAGCCACCATACATCACTGCAGGGATCAAAATAAATCAGTGTCATTTACATCAGAAAGGTAGTAAATTCAACAATATTATTTCCTAGTCTCTGATTCTCATTAGTAGATGCTTTAATTCAAACTTGATAAAAGCACATAACCATTCTTCTAAACTTGTAGTGTTAGTTTTGTTGTAATGGAACCACCTAATTGTGCTGCATCATAATTTTGCTCTAAAGATGATTGAAAATGTAATCGAAAAGAAGGTATGTGTCTTAACCGCTCTTCAAAATTGGAAAGATAAGAGAACATTATGTTCAAAGATTTTAAATGCTGGTTAATCATTGGATGTCAGTCAGAGCAATAATTAACATGTTTAAACCGACTGGGAATAGTACATATAAACCTAGACAAGAAATCAAGCTTGCTCTTTTTTCGTGTTTTTGGTTTTTGTTCTTTCTTTTTTATTCTAAATTAAATTTCAGTTTGTGTATTGTACGTAAAAAAAAGGTTAAATCTATTCCTTGGTATCCTGGCTGTCCTGGAAATGCTTTGGTTTCCCCTCCTTAGCTGGAGGTGGTCTTCTGTTGCCCCCATGACCTGATCAGTTATAAGTGGAAGACAATGAATGGATGTGTGTGATATACCAGAAATATAAAATATTTAGCTTTATTGGCCACCTAAGGAGAAATTATCTTTGGACACAAGGGTCAATTGTCCCACACAAATATAAATAATAATACTAATAAGACAATAAAACATATAACAGATTTCAAATTAAACAATAAAAAATACCAGTAATGATGAATATTCAAAAGCAAAATCAGTTTGATTCTCTTAGATTAAACCAAATATTATATCAAATTAACGTGTAAGAAAGAAAGGAAAAAATTATATATATATATATATATATATATTGACTTACTCCACTACCCCACACCAGTGAGGTGTAGTCACAAACTTTTCATAGAAGAGACTCAGAAGGTACCAATGTGCCCAGATCATTACTCCTCCTCCACTGTGCCTGACAGTTGCCAGCAATGGATACTTGTTGATAAGTTGCAGTATACGTTCTCTCAACGTGATGCTGTTTAATGCATATTTGCTATAAAGATCTGTACTTAACATTGTTTTTTATCTGGTTTTTCAAAAGCTGCATGTTGTAGACATCTTGCGATTCCCTCTTTAGCAACCTTAATCTTCATAACCATTTTCACCTTTAGTCCTGAATAAAACTCTTTAAAGTGTGTTTTTCTAATTAGTTATATTTAAACAAGCTTTAAAATGAATAAAAACATAAAACTTTTGGAAAAGGGATGGATACATCTTGTTTCTAGGTGTTGTTTATATTTCTGCAAAAAAATAACAAAAAAAGGTTTCTAAACTTATAACCAGAAAACATTGATCTGATCTGAATATTGTTTGCATTTCCTGCTATTCTATTGTCACAACTTAGTGCATTTGGTCCAGTTGAAATGCTGATTTAAAACCTTAGCAGGTTCTTTTCTTTAATTTTAAGTCAAAGCCCAAAAAATCAGTCAATGTTGCGGAGTGGCAGGTTGCAGACTCCTGTCTGATCTGCAACATTTAAAAATCTGCATCAGTTCTGTGAGATAGGGCCCCTTTTTTTTTTACATTTTTGGTTTCACAAAGTGCACTTTGCTTTATGCTACTAAACTAATGTGTCATTATATGCAAGTCTGGCAAGGCCAGTTTATTTATACAAGTTATGTCAGCAACATCACAGTGCTTCACATGATGAGAATATAATTTAAAGATGCAGTTAAGGATAAAAAAAAAGAAGAAGTACATTACGGTTGCATAATAATGCAAAGTAAAATAAAATTGGATTATAGAGGTAAACTAATAAGGTTTCAGTTAATAGTTTAAGTGGAGCAGCCGAATACAACTCCAAGGAAATAGATTTTTAACCTTGTTTTAAAGGAACATGTTTCAGTTATTGCTTTATTTGAGTTTAAAATAAAAGTTGCTTTTACATGTTTGGTCCTGGTTTTAGGGGATGCATATTCGAACCAGGATAAAATGATAACAACAGACAATTAGATATGATGGTGTCAGGACATTCAGTTAATAATAAATTATTTTAGAAGCTTTATTCTGTGATAAAAGGATCCATGAGGACCTTAGGTTGGTAGGACGTGTTCTACATCCGTAGTTCTCATAAAGGCAAATACAGCTGAGTTGTGGATCAGCTAATAAGATCCAGTTCTCCTGTCTCTTCTGAGGGTTTTTTCAAGCGACAGCATGGGGATGCGTTGTAGAAGCAGCACTGATGGGATCCTGAGCACAATGACAGTAGGGGAGCCCTCGTTGAGCTGTTCAGTCATTTAAACTCTCCTGCTACTTTTAACTCTGCAGCAGCCTTGAGTCTGTCAGGAACTGAAGCATCTGAGCTGTAACGTTCATCCTGTGTTTCTGCATGGCTTGATTCCACTAGCAGAGTCATATCTGCCTCAGAGGGACTGTGATTCACACACAGAGATACGGAGCAGAATCATCCACCTCAAGTTGCTCTCTGTAATGAATCCCTGCCTGTGAAATGAATCCACTCCAGGATGCAGGAGTTGAAACTCACAGGATGGATTCTCCATCAGGATGAGAGAAATACCAGAATAAATGCCACAGTAGGATGACCTCTCATCTAGGTAAGATGATCAGTAGCTGTAAATTCACTTCCTCCCTTTATTTTCACTCCGGAATATATATAAAATACATTGTGCACAGAAGTTTCAAAGATGCAGGTAGTCAGCACATCAGTGGTTGTAAAGGTCTAACGTGGATCACAGAGTACATGTTTACCTGTGCATCTCTGTTAAGTCATTTGACACTTTCCTGTTTTTTGTTGCAAACCGATCAGCTAATAATCTATTCTTTCTGGTTGATTTGTTTCTTTTGATGCGCAAACATCAATTCAAACAAAATGATTTCAGTGTTGTTGTTTTTTTTTGTCTTTTTTCTGCTTCTCTTCACCAGCCAAACTGCAGCTGGTTGGGATTCAAACAGCTCTGCTTTTGGAGACGTTCCCCTTTTCTATGTGGGAAATTTGGCCCGGGGAAAAGAAGCAGCGCTCTGAACCCTCTCCATCTGGGCCCCGGTGTCCTCAAAAGAAAGCAGAACCGCTTTTACAGTGATTCTATAGGTTTAGAAAAATGGCAGCCTGTTCCGCTATGATTTATAATTTGACTGGGCAACAGAAAACAATCTTCACAGACTCTTTTATTATTTATAACAATGCGCTGTGGGATTTGAACCAGAATAGAATAAAACCTTTAATTATATGTTAGTAAGAGGTCAATACCACATAAAACCATGTTTTTTTTAACAATACAGAGTCAGAATGGTTGATTTGTATTTATTTAGAAGCTTATATCCACGTTTGCAGGCATTACATTTGAATTTGAATTACAGTTTATGTGTTTTTTTTATGTATTTATTCCTACAATATACCATTGGTTTAAATAAATAAAGCGCTCTATCAGGGAAATACTGTAACTAAAAATCAGCAACACAGCCTCATTCTGTCATAAAATGAATCCAAACACTGCGTGTTCTGACTATACATACTTTTGACATGATACATGCGTGCATGTGGCTAACAGTGGCTCTTTAACTAGACCAGCTGAGAAACAACGCAATGTGACTGTTAGGATATCATGAGGGTACAGTTTATATCATAATGCATCCCTGACAGAGAGCAATGGAGATCTTCAACTGGAAGAAACTGTTATGAATTATCCAAATGAAGAAGAAAGAAGGAAAAAGAAGATAGAGGTCTGTGAAAAGCTGTGAGTTTGTAGAAGGCTTTAACTCTGCCTCCATTGCTTCGGGCGATGGCCGAACATGTTCCCCATTCTGGGGGGGGCACAGAAGAAACCCGTGGAACTGGAAATCCCATTAGGAATGATATGGGCGATGAGTGCATAGTGTCATTCCCAATTTCACACCCTGATTTCCATTTAGAGCTAGGATGAGAGTGAAGGGCTGAAAGCAGGGAACTACAACAGCTTCTGTTTCAGAGAAACAAACTCTTTAGAAGTGGCAGATAGGAGAGTTTGCTGCCTGTTTAGAGAGGCAGCTCTAACAGCTGCATATCAAAGATGATTGATAGTTGTTAGTTTTACACTGAGATGGACAGAATAGTGAACTATTTATGAATTATTTATAAGAACTTATGAGTAAAGCAGGTTATGCATGAGCTAAAAATCTCTCTGATAAAAAAAACAGCTTTAATATCTCATCAAAGTGGAGATAAAACACTAAAAGACCCCAAATGAAAAGCTAAGAGCAGGCAAATTAATCTCCAGCGATTTATGGCTCTAAATAATGTCTTATGGCCTTGATGGAGCAGCTGAGACAGTTTGTGTAGAACAATTATGATAATGGAAAACTATTTCCGCAGATCATAGATCTGGCAAAGCTTTCAGAGGGTTGCAGCTTTGAATCTGTCCCCCGAACAACACAATTTCTGCCGACATCATTATTGGCAATACAACAACTCTACAGCCTAAACAGTTAGAATGCATTTTGCAAACATTGCATTTTCAGACAGTTACTGTGTGGAGAAATCAGATGCATAACTACGAAGTTTAGAAATTTCACATCATAAAGATCAGCTAACCTTATGTTAGTACTGTCACACTTGATTATTAGCAGAAGTGGGACTATGAAGGAGTCCTTTGAAATCTATCTGTTGATCTAACCAGATTGATTTGCTAAATTCACTGTGTTTTTGTGCAAGCATTAGTTGCCTTTCAAGAAATTCTGCAGCATAAGAAATAGCATCGCATGCAGAAAAGGATACTGCAGAGAAAATTAAAGCTGGGAGAAAATATTTACCGCAGAATAAGAGTTCAACACACTCTACGGCAGGCATCCCCAAAGTCGGTCCTCGAGGGCCAGTGTCCTGCAGGTTTTAAAGGTTTCCCTGCTCCAGCACAGCTGATTTACATTAATAGTTGATTATCAGGCTTTTGGTGAACTGCAATCATCAGAATCAGCTGTGCTAAAGCAGAGAAACCTCTAAACCCTGCAGGACAGCGGCACTCAAGAACCGACTTTGGGGATGCCTGCTCTACAGGATTATGCTGCCACCGGTGCAGAACCTTTTACAACAGTGGCAACAGGTGAGCCACACAAAAAGAAGGTTCTATTAAATTCTAGAGCTGCAATGCTGAATCCAAACCAGATTTAAACCTCTCTGAGAATACGTTGGAACGTATTCTCAGAGAGAATACGTTCCAACGTATGCAGTAGCTGAGAAAAGAACAGGCAAAAAAGAGGGAAACAACTGGGATCAGCACTTGAATGTGTTTCCATTATAAAGGATCTAGTGGAGAAGTTTAGCTGAATTAGTCAGAGTCATGCAGCAAGCCAGACGCCAAGTTCGCTCTAGTTCTGCATATCCTGCTTAACAGAAAAAAAAAACAAATACAAAAGAACAGACGAGTAAAAGAAGTCAGCAGAAATGAGATGTTCCTCCTGACAGTTGGGAAACTTTTCTGCCTTGACTGCAGGGCAAATGATGCATCTCACTGTAACAGGAATTAATTTGTCCTGAGCCAAATCAGGGGTTGTTAGCCGGGGGGAGCTCGCTGTGTAGATAGCGTTGTCATGACGATGGCGATCTCAAAAGGGTGAATTATGGCTCATCTCTCTGAGGCTAAATTGTTTCCCAGCACAGAATGAGGACCCTTTGTTTCCAGCCAGCCGCTCCTCTAGGATGCACAGCTGGCAGTGCCACTGTGCACCCCCCCCACCCCCTGCCCCCCCCCCCCCCCCGCAGGCCAGCAGTAACTCATTACTTTGGGTTAGCCATCGATTTTTCCTCCTGCCTCTAAAGATGCACCACAGCAGATATCAACAGCTTGCCAGCATTCTGAGGAAACTTCAAGGACATCTCAGCGTAATATTTTTCCTCACCTCAAACTTTCTCTGGAGTCAGATTGCTGCTGCTTTTCCGTTTCACTGCGTCCTACTTCAGATGCAATGCTCCTTTGTTCCTCAGCCACAACAAGAACTGTGAGGCTCTTAAATATTTTACAGCCTAATCAATCAAAACGGCAACAGAGGAGCCATGTTTTATCAGGACTCCTGGGGGAACCAGGTGAGAAGTGATGTGGGCTGACATTTGTGCTCCTTGACGCCACATTTAGTGTGATTTTTACAGCAAGGTGCCACAGATTGCCTCGTTAGGAGCAATCATGGCATTTAAGGCTTCATCAAAAAGAAATTTGCTTTCACACCTTAGAAAAAGCCTCCATTTGGGTGCAGGGAAACTTCCAGATTTTTTACTGAACTCAAGACCTCATGACGTCCTTGTGCTAATAGTCACATGAGAGTAAATCCGCTTCATAAAATCTTCCTACTCATCATCCAGTTTATTAGATGTGATGAAGCAGCTGAAATGCTTA
Organism: Cyprinodon diabolis; assembly: GCA_030533445.1. Lineage (NCBI taxonomy): Eukaryota > Metazoa > Chordata > Actinopteri > Cyprinodontiformes > Cyprinodontidae > Cyprinodon > Cyprinodon diabolis. The sequence continues at coordinate 7,192,299 of CM060068.1, read as the reverse complement.
TTAAATGCATATTTATTCAGGTCAACAAGCGTGTGACGACGGCGTGATAATTAATCGCTAGAGCTCATTTGAGATTTCACAGGAGTAAACACCTCATTTTCTGGGCTAAATGTTGTGGAAAGAGAAAAGGAAACACAACATGCCGCTCAGCCTTTGCTCCGTTATGATGACAACTTCATGACAGCTCATGAGGATGTTGAAGACAAGCTACAGGAAGGGCTGGTTTTATTTCTGAGAACAAAAATTGTGACTCTTGCCTTCAGGAATATTTAAGAAATCCAATGAGTAATAAAGCAAATAAAGAAAAATATCAAGAAATAAATATTTTTGTCTTTTCTTATTTGACTTAATCCCTAATTTAGCAGTTATACCAAATATCCAGCTAATACCAAAATATTTGGTTCCATTCTTTCTGCTTAGTTCTCTGAAGGTTCCCTTCTCAGGACTTCAATTCGATTAAGTTCTGGACTTTGACTAGGCCACTTTAACACCTACTTTTTTTCTCTTTTATCTATGTTGTGGTGGATCTACTATTGTGTTTGGAATCATTGTTCTGCTGATGGTCCAGTTTGGATCAAGATCCAGCCGTTGGACAAAAGGAGTGATTGATAACTCTTTAAGTAGACCAGGAACATGCTTTTTTTTACTGTAAAACAAGCACAGATCATCATCCCTCCATTGCCGTGCTTAACGGTGAGGTTCCTGTGCTGATACCATGTTCCCATGTTTGTTTTTGTCAGACACTCACAGCTTTGCTTTGGTTAGGTTTTCCTTCCTCCTGGTTAGGTTAGGTTAGGTTTTCCTTCCACCTAACCAAAGCAGGACTCCTGTCTGTGTGTCTGTGTTTCTGTGTTTGTCTCCCTTCCTCCACCAGGAGGCTGGTTCTGGTCCGCCTCCTCACACACCTGCTGATGGTTTCCTCCTTAACACAGTGTTCTTAAGCTGCTGACTGCCACTACCTCGACGCCATAGTGTTTGCCAGTTTTGGGTACTCTAGCCAAGCTGAGTTTTGCTGAGTCAAACTAAGTTCTCGTCAACCTGAGTTTTAACATTGTTTTTGTCTTTGCCTCTCGGCAGGATGTCATCCTGCAAACTGGATTTTTCGGACCTTCTCTCCCTGGAAGGATCAACTGAGCTTCAAGCTGAGCTGGGGTTACAAACAGGAGGTTTGGACCCACTTTCCCCAAAAGATCATTTGAGCTTCACACTGAGAAAGGGATTCATCCCTGCTATGACCCGTTCAAGTACCACAGGAAATCTGAGTGGCAGTCAGCTTCTCCGTTTACCTACAAACAACCGCATTCTGGGTAGACCCTGTTCCGCCCCCCACCGAATCAGACAAACACTGGAACAACAGCATACAGAAGATTCAACAACTTCTCTGGAAACGTGACTCAGCAACCAGATTGTCTTTTCCAAGTTCACGATTCAGATTTCCCACTGAGCCTGAACTAATCGCTGTGTCTTCCCCTCACTTTTCAGTTCTGGTTGAGCAGTGTTCAGAGCGACACTTCTCTCTGTATTATCTCTTCAATAAAACCTGTTAAACCTTTTCTCCTGGTCTCCCTGTTTGGTCTTCAGCATTTGGGTCTGAACTTTAGTAAAATTATGATAGTTTTTTGGGTGCAGGAGTCATTATAGGAAAAATCAAGAAACAATATTCCAGATGTCTTCCTCCTTTATCTAGATGCAGATTTGCAAAACTAATCTTGCTTTTAGAGAGAAGAGGCTTTCTTGTTTACCCGATTGGAAGAATCATACCTGTTCAGTGTTCTTCAAATAGTCCTGCCATGATCTTTAACCTTTAACCTGCTAATTGAAGCCAGTAGAATCTGATATTGATCTTGTGGTGTTTTTGGTAATTTCTCTAAGCTTTGTGCTCTTACCTTGGGCTGAATCTGCTGGACGTGCTCTACAGGCTGGGAGAAGTCTGATGTATTTTCCAATTGGGAATAATCCTTATAACCCTTCCAAGGTTGACGGCTTCCTTATCTCAGGTCATCGTAACTGGGTTTAAAGACTTGAATTATTTTGATCTCAATAAGATTTTAATTTTTTCTTGAAAAAAGTGCATTTCTTCTTGAAATGAGGGGGTAATTGAGACACTTTGCCAACAGAACAAGACAATTTACATTTAAAGTAAGAAAAGTAATATTGCATTGTCTTAGTTCAAATGCATATCATCTTATTTAAAGAGTAAAACAACTCTTTCCATTGGTAAATAATCTTATTTACCTGCTAAAATTAAGGCAAAATCATTCAATTTAAGAAAGTTTTAATTATTTCTAGATAGTTTTTGTAGCGCACTATCAAAATGTTTGATTTAGGACTCTCTTTGATGAAGAATAATCAATGCTTTTGATTATCAGCAGCTGATTGGGACTTTTTAAACTCAAATCTGACAGAAGCAGAAAGGGTTTACTTAGTTGTTTTTTTTGACTTCATTACAGAAAAAGAATGATCGCTCGACAAACAGTTCATCTTCAGCATCCTCAGCCTGACGGCTCATCAAGCATTGAAAACCTCCAGGCTATTCTCTGTTTGTTGGAAGACTGAATATCTTTCTGCCCAGAAGGAGTTTGTCTTTGGGGAAATAAAATAACAAATGCACAGTTAAATAAAAGCCTTTCTCTACATATATTTTTTTGACCGATAGTCCCTCTTTTTCTTCCTGATAAGGAAAAGTTAGCCTTTGAATACTGAATACAAAAATAAAAGGGACAGATTTCTATTAAGTTTATTCATTTATGGGCAGAAATCATCTCTTGGTTCCTTCAGATCTGTCATTTTTTCTCTCTCTCTAAGTCAGGCAATATCTCTGAGTCCTGATTCATTGTGATATCTGTTATCAGGAGGTTGAAGCTGGGAATGTCCAGAGGGGGAACGCTGGAGACCCTTCCAGTGTGATATCTGCTAAGTGCAGCTTCTATGGCAGCTATCATCCAGGATATCTAACTCCCTGCCTCACTTAAGGGATCAGCAAGGGCAATTTTCCGCTTATAGACACTCCTCTTTTTTGTGAGAGCGCATCTTGTGACCCAAGTGAGGCAAAGCCTGCTGAGCTGAAACCCGAGGCATAGAGGTGGAGGAGAAAAGAGACGAGGAGGAAGGAAAACCTAACCAAAGCAAAGCTGTGAGTGTCCGACAGACTGAGGAAGAAGCAGAGCTGGGCTTTAATGGATGCTGGCGGGTTACCAGGAGAGCGTGGACTGACCCACTAACACAAACAAAAGAGTGATGATTTGACCGTTTCCTTTATTCCCCCTCAAGCTAAATGCTTCGGTGACGGCCCAATTCTGAGAGGCTCAGATAAATGAAGCATTCAGGCTTTTAGCAGAGAGCAACAATCAGTTTGTCTCTCACAGCGCTGATTATCATTGTGCAAGACTGGAAATCACCAGTTCCACTACCAAACTGGTTCTCTTTCTGCTTCAGCCAATAACAGCACCAACTGTGGTACCAAAGAAGCTCATTAACTAAACAAAACACAGAACTAATTAAGAGTTGAAGACAGATTCACTAAAACTGACAGTCGACTCATGTGAGCTCCATAAAAACACCCGAGACAGTTTTTCATTCAATCTGCTCAGTTTGAAGTGGAAACAGTTAAAGTTCTGAGCTCACTGTTAATAAAATATCTCAAGCTCAGAATAACTCAGGGCTCATTGTTCCTCAGCTTCCTGGTTTTTGTTTTGACTCTTTACTCACAGTCGCCTTTTATAAACAGTGCTCAGGACAGATGCGGGGATAGGAGGCTGTAATGCAGCTGCAGGAGGAGAAAAGTTCAGGATTGGTGGGAGGGGGGATCTTAAAGTGTCTTACATTTTGCTAAATATATATTAATATATATATTTTAACCACAAGAAACTCAAACAGTAAAAGTTGCTATGTTTACATCCAATCACCAGAACAGTTTAGGATAAACTTCTCAAATATCAGAAAAGAGATGTGAAAAATGTGACTCATGCTTGCTTGCGTCTGTTTAGTCTGAATCAACCTGGCTACACAGGGTGTACATTTATCAGAAGTTGATGTGTGTGGAAAATGGAGACGGAGCTGGGTTTTCGGGAATGTGTTCCTATTGAGCAAATTATAATTGTCATATAACTGTTATAGCAACTAGCATTAGCACTGTAATCTGCCGTCTAGTAACGTAGGGAAAGAATCTCTGTTAGAATGGCCATTAGATAAAGACAGCCCCTCTGCACAAGAGACAGATGATTAGTCATGTAAGCAGGGGCGGATTTAGGAAATCTTGGGCCTTAGGCCTTAGGCCTTAGTAGAATAGACATACATTATTTGTTCTAGGTTTTGTCCCTCTTCTTCTCCCTGTTCTTGTTGTTTTCCACTTTGCATGCTGTGTCAAAAGGAATGAAATTTTGTTCAAGTACTAAACTCAGTTTCCAAAAAGAAGATGGCAAAAGTAAAAAAAAAAAAAAAAAGTCCTTTTCACTGTAGAAAGGTAATGATCTGCTTATCTGTTCTCCATTTTTATCATTTGTATGAAATTATAGCTGCATGAATCATGACAGCAGACAAGACAGAGGAGAGCAGGAGGCGGGGTTACCAATCTACTTGCTCTGGAGAGCAGAGTTTGGTGCTGTAAAATGTTGCCAAAGTCTCCAGTTGTCATGATGTTGGCACTGATGGTTTGCCAACCCTCCTGGATTCTGCTGTGTTCTCCGTGAACGGACTGAACTTTAAATCAGAGATCCGCCCCGCAGCAGACGAGCAGCCTGTAGACCCGCACCTGTTTGTTAAATAAACGCTTTGAACTTTCCCACTGCCTGTCTCGCCTTGAATTCTGGGTCCAACATTCTGAGATCATTACACCAGTAGCAGAAAAAAGTTGCTAGATTTGGTACTAGGCGCTTTTTTTGAAATTAAAAATTTCACTAAATATGGCAACAAAAAGCGCTAATTGGCAACACTGCTCTGCGCAGCTTTATAGCCACACCAGCTGTGTGGGTGAAAAAAATAGGTATGAAAGTAGAAAACTCCTCAAAGTCAGAGGAGACTGGCAGCTCAAAATACCTCTGGCTACTACGAGGGTATTCAGAACATTTTCTCCAAATGCACAACAGGTGGAACCTTGTCACATATGTCTGCAGTAGCTGAGGAACACACCTCATCTAACTCCTGTTAGCTAAGAGCAGCTAAGTTGAGCAGAACGTGGTAAAACAACGTCTTGTCTGGGGAGACTGGATTTCAGTTACATTGTTCAGATAGTTGGGATCAAACTTGGTTAAAAGACAATCAAATATGGAGGCTTGCTGTTCAGTATTAATGGTTCAGTCTACTGGTGGTGTTTTCATAGGCGGGGATGTTTCTTGGAACATTGTGTGTCTGTTGGTTTCAGCTGAGTATTGCTTTAACACCACAGCCTTCCTGAGTGTTTTCACTGACCATGTCCATCATTTTGGATTCAGCCTCTTATCTCTTCATCCAGCAGAATGATGCACCACATCACAAAGCTCAGAACATCTCTAACTGGTTTCCTAAACACGGCAATACATTTGCTGTATTCACACAGTCTCGACGGCCACCAGATCTCAGTGGTGGAACAGAAGACCGTGATGACAGAGGTTCAACCAACAGACCTTCCTCAACTGTGTGATTCTATCAGTGTTGTGCCTGAACGCGTTCATTGAACGAAAGTTCATGAACTCGTTCATATTTTGGGCGAAGGTGAACTGAACGTATCGTATTACTGCCTGATGAACGTTATTGTGAACTCATTCATTCTGGTGTCTGTGAACGGCACGCTCTCTCAGTTCAACTCCCTGTCAATAGGTTGCCAAATTTCTATAGAGCCCTCCAGGCGAAACCCCGGCTAAATCACACCGTAAACAGGCCTTAATATGTAGCGGGAAAAACACCCAATCTGGCAACACCAGCTACCAGTGTCGTAGCCTACAGCCGCGTGCGTCATCAAAACAAAATGCAGCGTGGAAGCCACAGCAGCATGGAGGCGACCGTGGAGGCGACAAAGCAGCAGTATGATCACTTAAAACAGGTTTATGACCAGGTGGTCGGTGAGGATGATGGCAACAATCTTACATTTCTCTGCAAACTTTGCCCGCCGGCTTTCAGTAAAGAAATCCGCACTTAAACCTGCCTGGTATAATTTTCCAGGATTCCAGTATTCCTTTTTAGTATGTACTGAAATGGGATTTTCAAATGGAAAAAAAATATAAAAATTTAAAAAACATTTGCACCTTAAAGACTACTTTCCTGTTTTTCTTTTAATAATTCCTCATAAAAAAGACCATTCAAGCAGCACATTTTTCCTGATGTTTTTGAGAATATAATGTAGGGGTGAAAGCTGCAGCTGCTACTAGTGTGAAGTGAATGGACAGCAACAAAGCATTAAAGCAACAATGGGGAAATGCTGTCCCCTCAATGCTAATGTAAATCCTGGTTGGATAAGGATTCAAAACTGGATATGAAAATGAAATCTGACGCACTGTTTCAGTGTTACAACGGATAAAATAATTGCTGTCTGTGGTTCTACAGTAGGCTATGGTGTAATTGAGCAATATATGGAAAAAAAAGAACTGAACTAGTTCATTTTTTGGAACTGTGAACTTAGTTCAAAATTTTGAATTATGAACTATGAACTGAACTAGTTCAGTTTAAAATGTGTGAACTGAACTTTGAACTAGTTCACGTAGAAAGAGAACTTTCCCAACACTGGATTCTATAATGTCAATATGTCAGAAAATGTTAGAGGACAGTTTCTGGACTGTTTCGCTTCTTTTCATGAACACTGCAAGCATGAGTTTTGTTCCAGTGGAGTAAAAGTAACAAAAGCACACTTACATGATGTTTTTAGAAACACAAACCAACAGGATGTCATTGCCTCGTCCCCAAATAAATAAATAAATAAAAATACAAAAAAACTCATATTGAAGCAAACAGGTCATTAATGTCCCTATTTTTAATGGTATAATAGCATACTCAGATTCAAAATGTTATTGCAATAGATAGTTTCTATAAGAATATTTATTCTTATGACAGACATACAGGACATGTTGCTGCATATTCTGTCACCTGTTATCAGCATGCTGGAACCAACTCAGTGGGACATTGATGATCCCATTAGTCGGGGCTGTGGAAAAGGCTTGACAACAGCTACATTTCCCCTGGAAGACATCCCACAACAGAAATGGACTGAAAGATCCAGATTCACCTGGAGCTGATATCGTCCAGGTGGGTTCAAACGGTTGGAATGTTTGATGATGAAAAACCCAAAACACTTCTGACCCAGAAGACGCATTTAAATCCGCTGGTTTGCTGTCAAACAGAATCGGCTGTATGTTCATCTGACCGGATCTGCAAAGTTTGATTCTGAATCAAGCATTTTCATGACTTTAATATGTGGAAGTCAGTGATTTTCTTTTGTGAATACTTTTTGAGAAACAGCACCTCCTACAGTCTATTCTAAAGTCCCATCCAAGAAGCTGCAGACACCATTTATTCCATGGCTCCAGTTAAAGAGAAGGTTGTCTCTGGGAAGATGAAATATCCAAGGATGAAATGCTCCAGCAGTGAGAAAAGAAAAAAGGGAGTGGCGAAAAGTCGAATGAAGTTTGCAAAAGAATGGACACCATGTCCAGTATGAAAGCTATAAAGGAACTAAACACATAATTTACGACTAAAATATGTAAGAGAAACTTTCTTCTCTGAGATTATCAACACAAACATCGGGATGTGGAGCGCCAATGATTTTCTCTGCTGTTCTCCCCACTCTTCTCACCTTCTTCCAGTCTGAGGCGCTGCAGCCTCCACACCACACAGTGAGACAGCTGGTCAGAACGCTCTCCATGGTGCTTCTGTAGAAGTTCTTAAGAATGGTCCCAGAATTTGGTGCCTGTCTAAAAAAGAAGTAATTATTCAATTCCCTGCCAGGGTTGTTATAATCCTATTACTAATGTTATACAACAATTAGATTACAATTAGATTTATGGGTACAAAGTAATTTAAAAAACAACAACTCTGATTTAATTTTTTTGAAATTTTCTTAACAAATTCAATTAACTCTTTTTTTTCCATCTTTAGTTTCAAAATGTCAGTTCATAAACCATGCATGACCCTATGATAGTTATCTATTTGCACCACATTACATAATCTGGAGTAAGTTTAGCATCTTGTCGCTTTATTCACAGACTGGATGTCCCACTCTCCCCCCTCTCAGCATCAATCTGACACATGCAGCAGCAGCTGGTGAAGTTTCTGCTTCAAGGCCTTGTCTGCCTCCCTCTGTCGCCCCAGGCAGCAGGTATATAATGGTGCTCTGCAGGAGCCACCTGGTCTATGTGCTGTGACAAGTTCCATTGCTCCTCACTGTGATGCTTTCACAGCCAGAGGTGAAATGTTCCCTAGAATACTCATGGGGAGAACATCGGTAACAAACAGACCCCTCTAGGGGAAAAGCTCAATTCGTTGATGTTTATCACACAACGTCAGCACATTGCTAATGTGATCTGAAAGAAACTTTACCACACAAACATATCATAACTTGTGCAATATGGTTTCTTATGTAGACAAAATACAGCCTATTTTAATTTGACAGAATGCTTTTTAGCCAAAATGCAACAATTCCAGTTCTTTCAGATCCATTCCATCCATATGCGACTTACAGAACCACATTTTTACAGACATCAAAACTATAGTGAAGAACAGCCCAGCTTGTTACATCCAGCGGCCATTGGCCAGAGGCAACAGACTGTTTATGGGCAACGATGGGACTCACTGAATAACAGAACAAGCAACATTACAGACCTAATCAGCCTAACAACAACCAGTAGAGACCAGCTGGCCTAACAGTTATGTTCTTTAGCTTTGGAAGAAAACTGGAGAACCTGGAGAGAAACCAACGCATGAAAACATTCAATCATGCAGAAAAACTTACGCTCAGATCCAAACCAAGCTCCTACTTGCCTAACTGAAACAGGGCTACCAACTGCTCCTTTGCAGCCCTTCAAAAAAATGAAAAACCTTAAAAAAATACAAGAAGGTTTGGATTTATTAAAGTAATAACACGTTCCACCCAGGAAAATTACAGCAGGACAGGTGTAGCTTCATTGGAGAAAAAAATAATAACAGAAAAAAGTACACTGAGCTACTGAAATATTTAGCATTAGAGAACAGTACACTACATCATTTGTCAAAAAACTGATTCATGACAGGAACTTTGCAGCCATGCCTGTCAAGTCACTGCACTGCCAGGTACAGAGCCTGATCTATCATATGAGATGGTCAGTGAATAATAATGAGTTTCTCAAAGCAATTTAAATTTCTGATGGGGAAATTGGGGTCCTCCAAATTTTCTCTCTAATCGCCACCGGGTTGTTAAATCAGTGTTGGGCGCCAGGAAAAAATTTATAATTTATTGTTTTTACTCTGACTTAAAGCACCATGTTGGGACCAAATTGTTAATGAAGACGCTTATCAGAACAGTGATGCCCATTAAGTAAGGTCAGTTGATTTATGTTTTGTCAGCTATATCCTCTGCACTGTAAATATGTACCTTATTTAACAGGACAAATATACTGAAAAACATATAGCAACACAACAATAAGGAAGACTAGAGGTGAATAGAAATGGGTCAGGTTTTGGGTCAGGTCAGTATGCTCGGCTTTATTGCCCTGTTTACCCAGAGAGATCCAAAATTTTCCCTCAGTCAGAAATTACAGTGGATTCCTCTAGCTTTGTTTAGGTCTAAATATGCATCATTTTCGACATATTGCTGTCAGAAAACCTCAATGAGAAAAGCATTTGGAGGACTTCCTAATATCCAGCAACATGTCCATGTGGCCCCCATACTGATTGTTTTGTTTCAGGTTGGATACGTGCTAAATGACCCTGCGTTCACACTGGGACCCATTTAATTTGACTTGATGTGACCTTTATATAAAAACAAACAGACAATCCTGCATTAGATCAACAGTATGTGGGTAATTAATATCCTGTGGACTCCATTACTCTGGTTCACATCATTCACTTCAAATCCACATGTGGTTGAATGTATTCTTAAACCATCTTAGTAAGGAACTACTATAGAAGTATTTCAGACATTGTACTGTGTCTAATCTGTTTTTTTTTTTTTAAAGAAAATTAATTGCAGTTTTAAATCTGCCTCTTTGACTCAAAATCCAGTATCCTAACTGAATGGTTGGGACAGGAGGACCTTGGTAAGTTGGCTGAAAATTATTTAAATTTCATTATCTGCTCCAATGTCCAAACTCATGTGAAATTTTAATAGGGAGGAGCTAAATGGGATACCATTGATGTTTGCTACTTTATCCAGAGATCCTGTAATATACTTCAACCAGAGAAGATGGTGTCATGGTGGGTTTCAGAAAAGCCCAGTATGCAGAACACCACGGAAATAGATGAAAAGTTTAACAAGATTTATTGAGCACAAGCACATGGAATAAACACTGGTACTGGTTCAGGCCTGGGGGCAGGTTCACTGGAGTCTGTGAGGATGACAGTTCAGTTAGCTTGGAAGCAGATGAGTCTGAGTTTGAGAGTTTCAGATTTATACCTTGAGGTGTCCGGGTTTGGCTTTGAGAGAGGAACTGTTGGGTCCAGAGACTGTTTAGTTCAGCAGAGTCCAATAACCGCTTCAGCGTCTTACTTCTAGCGTGAGGGCAGACCTTGGCTTTGGGTTTCCAGCTCTTAGTCCAGAGCTGCATGAGAATCCAGAGAAGGGTCTTCAGGTTCGGCTCAGAGGGCTGGCTCGGCAGCTTAAGCTCATCCAGAGCTTACAAGGAAAAACTGGATTCCTGAAAGCAGAGACAAAGAGGGATTAGAATCCAATCAGGAATCAGGAGCAACAAAGGTTCTCAGAAGAAGCTAGGCTCAGGTGCTAACCAAACTGGATAAACACTGCGGCGTTGAGGCAAGGTCTGAAGGCAGGTTATATACTGTGGATCCTCTGATGATGAGATGCGCCTCAGGTGTGTCGAAGGCTCAGCTCAGGAGGATCCACGGCGGACTCTGCTGGAGAAAGGTGGAACTTCTCCAGATCCCAACAGATGGATAGTTTTTATGTGCTCTAGATCAATACTGAGACGTAATTTAAAAAAATAAATGTTGGGAAATCAATCAAGATGAAAATGTTGAGGCTGTTTTTTTTTAAGGTATCACAAAACCTTCTTAATTAAGTTCTTAAAACCCTGTGGTCATTAGCAAAAACTCTTACCTCATCAATCTGTAGAAGACACTAGAAGGTACTTTGGTCTTTATTAAAACTTTGAAAATTGTGAAAAGATAGAAAGAGGGTCTTCTGTCACAGCTGTACTTCCACCCAGGAGGTCTTCTCCAACCCCAATTGAGGATTTCAATAGTGTTTCTGTCGGTCAAAACAAAGAACTAGCATACCTGTATTCTGATTACCTGATCGTGACCTGTACTGCCTCTTGAATTATGAGCCTGCCTGTTTCTATTTGATCTGTTTGCCTGACTTGTCTTCTGACTCCTGCTGGATCTCTGCCTGTCTCTGTACCATACCTGGAACTGGAACCCGAGACCGTTCTGGATTTTCCCTTCACACCTCGCTGGATCCCTGACATCCTGGCTCTGACAACGGAGCGTGCCACAAACTTCTGCTTTTGCTTCGCCCTCTGGATTACCTGCCTAACTTTGTCTGCTCTGTTCTGATCTCCTGCCTGTCCTCCGACCACTGATACATTAGCCTCTGCGACTCTCTGTATGGTAACCGCTGCATCACATTAGCAGGCAACCTGCTTGAACCCTACCTCCCCCTCTGGGCTCGGACTGAACTATAACACCAGGTAGTGACTGACGTTCGTTATAATCCACTTTTAGAAAGACGTGGTCACTAACCTGTTGTCTCCTCCCCCGGAGGTTCCTGCCTCAGACGCAGATGCTGCTCACTTAGGTTCAGTTTCCAATAAACGTTTTGAGAAATCTGTTTGACCGCCTTCAATATTGGATCCTGCTGTTCTGAGCCTGACAAGAACACGGTTACTGAATGCATTCTCTTTATAAGGGATTGCTGCAAAGTCGATGACACAATACAAGCAACTTTTACTACAGGCTCATCTAGGAGGAGGGAATTCTGCAATTGCTGAATTTCCTCTTCCTTTTATCAATCTATCTGGTTGATTTGATGAAACTGACTATTTGAAGTGCCTTGAGATGACATGTGTCGTGAATTGGTGCTAAAGGAATAACGTGATTTGGTTTGATTGATCCAAAAGTAGATTATACCTTCAAGACACAATTGGCCCTTGGCAACATATTACAACCATTCATGTCTGTTTAGTTGTCTGTTTCAGTCCCTTGAGCTCTGGCAGCACAGGTAAAAGTGGACCTGCGGTGTGAGCAGATTGCCGTTATTGCAAAACTGACAATTTATCACTCAGCATTCACAAGGACACAGTAATTTCACATAATTCCTGGAGAGAAATCAAAACATACAGTACCTGCTACAGTAGCTGCTCGGATCATCTAAAAAATCTCGTAGATGTAGGTTTTTCTAAAAGAGCATCAGCATCTCCTCTGTAATAAGGAAAACAATATTTCCTCCAAACCACATGGTGCACCCTGTACAATAATTTGTCTTATATGTCCTTTGCCATTAGGAGTGCATTAGGAGCCATGCATCTGGTACCGGTAAAATGAATGAATGCTCTTATTCTCTTAAAGGACATTTCCAAACTATAAAGCAAAATCCAAAAGAAGCAATGGTGATTTTTCACTGAATATCAGTGAGGCTAAATCTCTCCTGCAAATTTCTTGAAATGATTGGTAAAATATAAAAAAACTGGCCTATCCCTCTGAAAAGGGGAGTCGTTAGGGACAGTTTTGCAATAACAGAGACCCTAAAAACTCCCCTTTTCAGAGGCATGGGCCAGTATCGGGTATTGCAGGCAAACAAAGACCTCAATGACTCCCCATTTCTAAGGGGTGGAAATGTTCTTTAGGTTCAATTTGCATGTTTTCTAAGCTATAACAAGGTTTTGTTAGGCTACACTCTTAAGCTTGGAATTCTAGGCTAATTCAGACATTTTGAATTGATGAAGCTTCCTGGATGGGAAGGGAACCGTCACAATTGGAAAACAAAGCCCAGTGGTTTGTTTTTTAACTTTTTTAAGTTTTCTGGAATGACAATGACCTGCATTTACCAACATTATTTCAGAGCACTTCTCAGTTACTATATTCACCTGTTTTTATGATTATTTTAATGTGTTTCATTTGTTGATACAATACGTAACGTTTGGATTTAATTACCACTTTTGAGCCTCCCCTGTTTCGGAGGGCAGCAGCTGCCACTGGCCAGAAGGGACTATATCAGTGCTTCTACATCACTCTCTAAGATGAAATCTGTAGGATATTTTTCACTTGGTTCTAAGCCCGTCATCAGGGCAACCTTTGATGCCTCCTGCCTGGAACAGCAGGACCCCCCCACTCTCCTACCAAAGACTGAATTTCTCTCACTGATTGTTGATTCTCTGTTGAAAACAGTAAACAGTGTTTATGTTGCTTCGAACAACTAATTTGTGCTGCTCATTCCACTGTTGCCTGGATGGTTGGTTAAAAAAAAAAAATCACAGATTAAATTCAATGTCATGGTTTTCTACTGTATATGTAAGTGCGTCTTTATATGTGTAAGGGAGGGGAGACGAAAATGTTCATCACAGCAATCTGTTGCTGTAAAAGAGAATTCAATTACTTCATCTTGTTCTCTTATTGAATTTGTTTCACCTTGGTGTCAGATTGTGACAGGCGGAATGAAAAAGAAACTTGTTTCACAAATTAGACACAAGATGAAGCCCCTCTTTGTAAATAAAACATAAAAATGTTATACCAAAAAATCAGTCAACCATACTTTCAGAAAATGAACCAACTATGAGAAGCAGATCTGCAGGAAGTCTGAAAAGACAGCATAGAAAATAAGACCTGATATCAGGACTGAAGGCCAGTCTAAATTTGAATCCTTTTCGGGGACTTTCTGCAAATCATTGCCCTGTTGGAAACAGCTGTGTTGATCTTATTATTGATTTCATCCAAATTTTAAAATTTGGAGGGAGTTGCAGTTCTTCAATGACAATCGATATTTTAAATATTTTGCACAAGTAGAAGTAGAAAATATTCCTTCATGAAATAATCTGTGATTTTAAAAAAGTACTTGTTAAAATGGCGACTCAAGTACAGAGTAACTGTTGGCTTAAAGGAATAGTACACCCAAAACATGATTAGCCTTCATTTTCTACTCACCCCCATGCTGAACAACACTCTGGAGTACTTTTTTGATATCTCAAATGCATCTGGAGATCTGGGAGGCTTCTTACTGTCTGCTGACATTCAAATAATGGAGGTTATGGCGCCCGAGGCAGAAAGGTCCATAAAAGTCCACAAAAAACGTGTCAATATTCCTCCATACTGCTCGTCCAATGTATTCCAAGTGTCCTGAGTGGGTAGGGTCCATAATTTACTCGAAACGAAGTCATTTAGAATGTTTTTAGAGCATCAAGAGTAGTGTATAGGATTTCCTAAAAGCGCGCGCCTGCGAGTTCACAACTCTACGGAAACCGCGGCAGACCAAACCAGATGAAAGTGCGCATTCAGCGTCTGCTCTGCCGATAATGCAAGCGTAGAAGAAGAAGTTCCGCTTTTCACCTGTTTATTTTCTGCCATGAGCCAGGTGAGCACGAGGTTCTTTGCACAGGTAAACAGCACATTTCTTCTTCTACGCTTGCATTATCGGCAGAGCAGACGCTGAATGCGCACTTTCATCTGGTTTGGTCTGCCGCGGTTTCCGTAGAGTCGTGAACTCGCAGGCGCGCGCTTTTAGGAAATTCTATACACTACTGTTTAGGCTCTAAAACATTCTAAATGACTTTGTTTCGAGTAAATTATGGACGCTACCCACTCAGGACACTTGGAATACATTGGACGAGCAGTATGGAGGAGTATTGACACGTTTTTTGTGGACTTTTATGGACCTTTCTGCCTTGGACGCCATAGACGTCCATTATTTGCATGTCAGCAGACAGCAAGAAGCCTCCCAGATCTCCAGATGCATTTGAGATATCAAAAAAGTACTCCAGAGTGCTGTGCAGCATGGGGGTGAGTAGAAAATGAAGGCTAATTATGTTTTGGTTGTACTATTCCTTTAAAACATCTTATTTTATGTTTAAAATTATCTAATCGGACAAACAGTTCTGTGTATTTCCTGGTATTTTTAAGTATGAAGAATGAAAATACAAAGTCATTATAGGATTAGAAAATAAATTCAAAAAGAAGAAACACTTTTTTCAAATATTTTCTTTAACATAAACTTACAGCTGAAAATAATTATATGAGACGAAAATATAAACAACTTCCAGCTTCAATGTCTCCTGTATTTTAAGTTATTTATAAATAGTTTAAGTTACTCATGGTATTTGAGTAAAATCAATAATCATACTCAAATAAATGTAGCGATACTCTCATGACAATATTACTTCAGTAAAAGTAAAAGGTTCAATAAAGTAAAACTACTCTTAAAAGTAATTTATTTTCAAAAAGTTATTCAAGTAAATGTAACTGAGTAGATGTAAAATTATAAAAATATGTAAAATTAGTAATTTAATAACATTTAACCGTTCTCAGTTGGTCGGTTTAGATTTTTATTAACTTATGAAAAATCACTGACCATCAGAAGGATGCAGTGCATTAATTTGACATCAAAGCATCACAGTTTATGTTCAAAATAGTATTTTCTTATACGACTGATTCAAAATAGCCTTCAGCTTCTCTACTTCAGGATGAAACTTAATTTAATGAGTTCAGCCCTCCTGATCCAATCACTCCAGTGGCAATTGTAAAAAATATTTGAGAAACTGATAGATAAAACACCTCAACATACCCCCAGGAATACTTTTCCAGAATACACATTTTTTGTTTGTGTCAGCAAATTTGAACTTGCAATGATGCGTCTTTGCATTATCTGAAATGTAAGTCCATTCCTTTATGTTTCCATGTTAATTTACAGGAAAGCAAATAAGAAAAAAAACATTCAAGAGGAAAGAAATGTTTAATTTCTGTGTGTGCCATTTGCAAAAACTACAAACTAGTTTCAGTAGGAATATATTTGACACCACAGGGGAAAAATTAAGTGTTATCTTCACAGAGAGACCAGTCCTTTGCATGAGCTCCAGCTGGTTCAATAACAGCTTCTAATTTAATTCAGGGATGGATTTTACAGGCACTTTATGACATGTTGGGTGGAATTTGAACAGGTTATCATGGAAAATAATACAGCCTCAAATCGTCTCTATCCAGTCCTCGATGCTTTCAAGCACTTTAAAAAGCTTCTCTTTTCCCATTTAACTTCTTTACTTAAAGTAAGAGACCTGTCGCTAAGCTTCATATAGACACAGCTGCAAAATAATTTCTTTTCAGTAAAGGTTTCCCAGCTGGTCTTCCAGTCCCACCCTGTTATTTATTATCTTTTGACATTTACTCCACTTGATTTTCAGTCAATGCTGGCTATTTTATGAGGTTGCTGAGAGAGGATAAAATACTTGATGCTGGAGGACATTTATGAGAATCAAAAGGATAATGATCCTTTAAAGTGCAACGATCTTGGAATACAAAGCATCTTCTCTATGTTAAAGGAGGATCCAGGAACCGCCAGTATCAGCTGCCTTAAATTGAGACATATGAGAAGCTTCCAATATTTTCTCCAGGGTTTCCAATGCTTGTAGTCCAAGTGTGATGTATGAAGCTCTCTGACTTAATAACACGAGTGAAGAATCTTTCACGCCTTCTCATACAGGGTGTGTTCGTGCTTTGAACAACTCAGCAGACAGGTACAAGAAAACTTCTCCTTTCATCTGCCTGCAGCCTCCATCAGCACTGACAGATTACGTCTGGTTGCAGAGTGAATGTTTCCCAAGGTCAAAGCACCAGACGGCATACATCCACATCATCAGGACGGCTGAGAGACGCAATTTAGTATGAAGTACATAGGTCTCAGCTCTCTGTGTTAGCTGGGTACATAGGGGGAGATAAAACATAGCAATGAAAAGTGAGATGAAGAGATCAGAAATGACATAATTAAGCACCTCTCCAAGACCTTTCAGTCATGTTCTGCAGTAGAACACAGACCTGATACAAACAGAGCAGTTAGCGAACTGGTTTTGTTCTGATTTATGGAAATAACATGGATTGTTGTACTGAAACGTCTCATTAATGAGACATTAGACATGAAGCTGGTGAAGGAACAGACAAGACTTTAGCAACATAAATCAAATATTTCTGTATTTCATGAAGAAATTAGACTAATTTCAAACAACATTTTAAATTAATAATAATCCATCATCTCTAACAACTTATTCGTGCAGGTTTCAGGCAGTCATTATTCAAGAGGTGGGGTTAAACGTTAACACATCACTTGTCCTTCTATTTCTAAGTACAATTTAGAGAGATCAATTAATCTTGCATTCGTTTTTTTGCACCTTGAGAGAAAGCAGACATACTTGGTGAGAACATACAGAAACAACCGAGGCTGAGATTTGATCCTAAGACCTTGGAATAATATAGTCAAAAGATTAAAAAAGTCCAAGTTTAGCCTTTATTATAAAAAGCCCACATAAGATTGAGATTCTGTTTTTGTAATTTTTACACTTTCTTAACTAATTTAAATTAACTTGTTTTGGTAATATTTCAGAACTTGTTCATTTGTCATGGTTTGTGAAGGTGAAGGACTGAAATGGTGTGCAGACATCAGTAGCTCTGCTGCAAAGGGAGAAGAAGAGGCATGTATGGAGACCATATTGATGAAGGAATATTTATCGAAGACATCAGGAACTCAGAAGAAGTCCTTGATATGACGACCAGACAAGGGGGCAACTGGAAAGCACAGGATTTACTAACAAAGGGAGCAACCAAAAGCAGGTGAGGATAATTTGTCTAAAACCCAGACAGGTGTAAATCATGACAACATCCAGAGTTAAAGCTGAACACTACATGGAGGTTGCTGAAGGCTGGGGACGTATTTCGCGCCACAGGAGAACAGGTCTGCTGAAAGCCGATAATCAAGACGGTGGAGAGGAGACATACAGCAGCAGTGCACTACATCCTGTGAAGAAATTTGCAGGGTGGTGATGAGGACAACATTACCCCAGATGCGGATGACCCACCTGCTGAGCTGCTGATTGGTTCAGATAGATTGCTCCAGATGTGCAAGAAGAAGAATTTGTTCTATTTTTCATTAGTCTGTTGAAATATGTTATTTTTGTTTTGCTTTCATGTAGAACCTCTGCATGTGATTGAACATTATGCCTTTTCAGGCTGAATTAAAGGTACACTATGCAACCAGTGTTGATTTTCCAGCGAGGCTCCCCCCAGAGGGCGAAAGTAAAAGTGCACTGTCGTAAATATGCACAGCTGTTTCCTGGTTTCTCCGTCAAGCCAGGCGCGGTTGTTTTGAGCTTAGCAGACAGGCGAACGCAACAAATGACTAACACAGTAAAAGTATGAACATGCACACAGAGAGAGAGAAACCATTCCAATGTTACTTACAATCGCATCAGCAGAAACGCGAGGTCCGCGTCAGCCTTGCAGCCTTCTTTTTATTTTAGCTCTCGCCATTCGGAAAAAGCTTGCCCGATGTTCACCCGTGTACGACTCCTCTCTCTGTCCGGAGCCCTTTTCCTCTTTCTTGCCTGCTCCGACATGGGCTTTCGCTGTTTTCACGCTGGTTCCGCCATGATAACTGCACAAAGATCGCCACTGTGCTAGCAACGAGCATGCTTTTAACTGAGGGGCGTGTAGCAGTTCTCGCCGTAAAGCAAGACCGACTCTCGCGAGACTTCTGAGCCTGTGGGTGCGGGCTGAGGGCTCCTGCAATTGCAAGTGCGGTATTTCCCCCACAGACCATCAGGGCGGCCGAGAATACCTTTGTTCAACCTGAAATGACTCATTTAATCATCCAAAACGTTATGGAACACATTAATTAACTGAAAAATGTTGCATAGTGTGCCTTTAAAGCTGTTCCACTTTGGCATGTTTTTATGAGCTTTCTAATCCTTCTGTGTTTTACCATTGGGCATCAGTGTGTTATTTCAATAGCAGATTTATATTTGAATGCAAACTCTCAGTTTTCAGCGTAGTGAAAAGATGGGAGAAAAACCAGAAGGGAGCAGAAACTAGGCTCCGCCAGCTTTAATAAAGCTGTACACGTTCAAGTCCTGAAGGGAATTTGGCCTCATTGGCACTCAGGTTTTCATCAGTGCTTATGAAGGCTCAGATGTAGAAAAATATCAGTAAAATTTATCAGTGGTTATTCTGGTCAAATTCTAACTGTATGCTTAACCAGCTTAAAGAATATGCTTTATCACTTTTTATTTGTTTTTAAATTAATCACTTTTCTCACTGTAAAAAGATGATCATGCCTGTACCCTGTCAACTTGCAAAACATGCATTTCAGCTGACAAATGACAGTTTATAAAATGTAAAGGAAACATTGACTTCACTGCTGGACTACCGTCATCCATATTGAACTGTGTTTCCTCTTCCTTAAATTTGAATCCTTTTCGGGGACTTTCTGCAGATCATTGTCCTGTTGGAAACAGCTGTGTTGATCTTATTATTGATTTCATCCAAATTTTAAAATCTGGAGGGAGTTGCAGTTCTTCAGTGACAATCAATATTCTTTAATATTTTGCACAAGTAAAAATAGAAAATATTCCTTCATGAAATATTTGTAATTTAAAAAAAAAAGTACTTGTTAAAATGGTGACTCAAGTACAGAGTAACTGTTGGCTTAAAACATCTTATTTTTTGTTTCAAATGATCTAATCGGACAGACAGTTTTGTGTATTTCCTGGTATTTTTAAGTATGAAGAATGAAAATACAAATTCATTATAGGATTAGAAAATAGATTCAAAAAGAAGAAACACTTTTTTCAAATATTTTGTGTAATATAAACATACAGCTGAAAATAATGATATGAGATGAAAAGATAAAGAACTTCCAGCTTCAATGACTCCTGTATTTTAAGTTATTTATAAATAGTTTAAGTTACTCATGGTATTTGAGTAAAATCAGTAATTTTACTCAAATAAATGTAGCGATACTCTCATGACAATATTACTTCAGTTAAAGTAAAAGGTTCAATAAAGTAAAACTACTCTTAAAGTAATTTATTTTCTAAAAGTTACTCAAGTAAATGTAACTGAGTAGACTTTTGGCATGTTTTTATGAGTGTTTCCTCTTCCTTCAGATGGTGGTCCTTTCTCAGATCCAACTGAAAGAGATGCGGGTGGTTCCGTCGATGTGGGGAAATCAATAAGAGCGAGAAGCTGCTCCATGCTGACACATCAGAAACAACTTCATTTGCACACTAGAAAAAATGTATCCTTCATACTTTGATTCTGGAGAAACTTCTGCACATTTTCATCAATTTATCATAAGGATGCAGCAGGATGTTATTAAACAAATATGAATAACAGTTTGATTTTTTTATTCAGAGGAGGAACAATATTCATTTTTAAGAATCTTAGTTTTTGTTAAAATGTTGTACAGTTCTGATAAAAGTTGTGCACTATGCATTTATTTAGATATTTTATATATTTTCATGGGACAATGAAAACATATCACTTTAACACTATGTAAAGGAGTCAGTTCAATGCTGGTATGAGATTTTATACATATGGTAAGTAAGTGAAACTCTTGAAGACAAAAAAATGTCCAAAATTGTCCAACTGATCATTGTCCTTCATATCTGTGACTTGTTGATGTTTTTTTTGACTGGTTTCCACATATGCGTCTTCTCCTCTCTCTGCAGCAAAGTGGAGCAGACCAGAGAGCTGTCAATGTCAATCCAGACTGAAACAAATGGTGAAAAAGTGCGTGGCAGAGCAGAGACACCATCAGTGTAAATCAAGCGGGTACTGTTCGTTCTACCTCTGTCAGAAACTCCCCTTGGTCAACACCCCCCAACCTTCCCCTGGATGATCTGCAACACTCTGCAGACCTTTCAGCATTACTGGTAGGGAATAAATTATCATTGTGGAGTTGAAGAGGATTGGGAACAGCCTGAAAGTCAGCTGCATCACAGGAAGGTTCAGCTCACCAAGGTTGGTCAGAAAACTTCAGTAAATGTGGTAAGCATAATTTTCCTAAAGAAAACATATTAGATATGTTATCAATGCAGATGTTGAAGAAGAAACGTCAAGGATCTTCTAAGATATGGAAGTGTGTGAGTCCCTCAAGGGTCTGTTCTAGGCGCCCTTTGATTCCACACCTATATGAGTCCACTAGTTACAGTTAGAAGCTACTACCATCTCCTACCATAGGTAGGTGAATATGCTGATGAAGATTCTCAGCCATCCAGGTCATAGTCATTCCAAAAAAAGTAAAACAATCCATTGGACTTTGTTTCCAGGTTTAAAGACGTTTCGCTTCCCATCCAGGAACCTTTTTCAATTCAAAATGTCAGAATTAGGATTCAGTTCTAAGCTTAATAGAGTGGACCAAAGTTTTTTGTCTTGTTTTTTGGAATGGCTTAAGTAGCTGAAGAAGTTGAGCTTGCTAAAGTCAGTGATTGTATACTACTACTCCATCACCACTGAGTCTATCCTGTCCTTCTCCATTACCAGGTGGTACAATGCTGCCACCTCCAGGTACAAGTACAGGCTGCAACATCATCATTTGTTTTGTAGAGAGGGTTGATTGGCTGTATCTTCAGTCTATTCGGGAACTGTACACCTCCAGAACCCAGAGGCTAGCAGATAAGATTGCAGCTGACCCCTCCAACCCTGAACGATAACGATTTTTGTCTGTACTCTCTAGCAGGAGCTTAAGGTCATTCAGGACTAAATCATTCCACCTTCAGAGATTCTTCCCATATGCTACAAACCTCATTAACAAGGCCCCTGACAGTTTTTCCACTGGAGGAAAAAAGGTAAAAATTAAAACCAACAAGCAAAATTAAACAACTCAGGAGCCGTTTATGATTAATATATCGTCTGTAATCCTATGCAGCTGTTTATGTTAAATATATGCCACGAGGCATGTCATGTAAAACTTGCATTTGTTCATTCTAAATATGTGTATTGTTGTATTTATCTAAGTCATCTATATGTTTATGTGTAGCAAATTAACACTAAAATCGAGTTCTTGTACGTCTAAAAACGCTACCGGGCAATAAAGTTGTCTTGATTCTGATGTTATCTATTGACAAACAGCTTTATCTCTGTTTGGACTTTGCCTACATGGGACTATCTGGGGTGCATTTTCCTGGACATGCACAAAATTGCAGAACTAAAAAAAGCAATCAAATGTATGAATGTATTATGAAATAAAATCTCTATACATATTCAAAATCGCCTCTGAAAGTAATTAAAATATAAGACTAATATTTAAATTCATTTAAATTGAGTTTATTATCATAGCGCCAATTTACACGTTTACTCAAGGCAGATCGTACAGTCGGATGGTTCAAAGTTTCCAATCTAAGCAAAACCAGCTGATTGCATCGATTCATTGACTCGAAGGAAATCCCTCAAACCAAGCATGCATGTAGTGACTGTGGAGAAAAACAAAATCCCTTTTAACAGGAAGAAACCTCCAACAGAACCAGACCCTTTGCAATTATCTGGCTGTATAACCTGCTCCTACTCTGATGCTTGTTTAGAACCTGATGGGAGAGGTAGATGACGTGGTTGGCACAGAGGAAGGACGTCAGGTTTGGTCGTGTGATGTGTTACAGTTTTTAGAGACCATCAAATCCACAAAAAAAGTTCTATAAGCAAAGGAGGGGTAAGGAAAACAGCCCATAGAAGAGATATGTAGAACATACAGTATAGATTTAGCAAACATTTATCTATTGAGCTAACAACAACCACAATGTTACAACATTGTATTTTTCTTATTGTAGACATTTGATTCCACTATGCACCCACCCTCGCTAGATGTTTAAATAACACATGAAACAGTAACTCTTCACCTTTACCAATTAAATTTACTTTTGAAACTTGTCCAGATGAGAAAATATCTACCATGTCTGTTTTATAGCAAGACCCAAGTCCACTACATTCACTTATGCACAATATCAATGAGTCTCTGGTTGAGATTTTTCCCCAGCTTAATGCAGACAAGACAAGAAATACATTTTTTGGTCCTGGAAATATGACAACAAATGTCAGCAATAAAGACTCAGTATAGCCACAGAAACCAGAGGTGGTGGGGGACCTAAGAGCATAGCGGTCATGTTTTGTATTTAGATTTCAATTTCATAGAGTACATCATATGTTGGTACACTAAGAAACTATAATCTTGTATATTGCACAAAACCCTTCTTGTCAAAAGAGAAAAATAGTGTCTGCCTTTTTTTCCAAGAGGAGAGATGCAACAGACTTTTTACTGCTCTACTAACTTACAGTAATTTTTTCAGAACCATAACTAAACAAGGTAAATTGGCATTTAGTTACTATTATCCTCCACTGTGGAACAAACTCTGAGGTGTACAAAACTTTAATTCCTTTTAATTAGAGCTAAAAAACTTTGGTTTTTTTTGTACTGCAAGCTTAGATGAAAGAATATGATGTTTGAAGCATTAGTTGAAAGATTTTTTTTAATATTTGTACTTTTATGCCAAATCTTTGGCTTACCTTGCCTATAAAAGGGTTATAGAAATTAAATATGCTGTCCTTTCTCTTGTCTTTTAAGTTTTTAACCGAGGTCATTCTTTTGAAGTCTATTTGAATTACAGCTTTAACGTTTACTGGGATTTTAAAGGCAAAAAGTGTGGAAAATACAAGTTCATTCTTAGGTGGAAGAGGACCTGCAATATAATAATGCAATCAATCCTATATTCATCTTCCTCTAACAGCATGCTTCCAGTCAAAGTTAGAACTCTTTCAAGCATTAACGTTTAACAGGTCAGTTCCATCATAGAATAACGTTGCCTGTGGGTAAAGCTCAGAAAAAGAAAAAAAAAACCTTTTCGTTTTGTGTTTTATATCAAAATACTGTATTTTACCCAACTTTTCTATTCATTTGACATATATCAAATGATTTTTCAATATGCATGTGACCCAGAGGGTCACTGTGACTCGTATATGATTAGACATATTTTTTGTTCTCAGATGTAGGATTTAGTCTACAGGCTAAATGTGGCCTTCTCTTTACCAATATGACTTCTCATTCTGCATGTCCAAAATGGTCTCCTCTTAGATTCTAAAACAAGGAGGGAAACTTTTTATAGGAGCAATAAGTTAGAAATCGATTGTAATACTTGGGATGCAAGTAACATTTCCAATAAACAACCAGTGTGATGACCAGTAAACTGAAGGCCCAGAATTCAAGCAGATGCAACTATTGCATCATCGCAGGTCAGAATCGATTAAACTGGAACTGGATTAACTGGAACTTCTGGAAGGAAATAAGGACAGTTCAGTAACCAGGCAGAAACAGAGGGACATTTTTCCAATGTTGAATTCTTATTCACTAAACTTCTCAGAGTTTGGGTATAAACTTTGAGAGTTTCTGAAGAAGCCAGTTGGAGTGTGACATCACTGATGAATCTCTAAGGATTCTTCAATTCATTCAGGTTGAGTTTGGAGGAATCCTTCTTTGACAGTTACTCGTTTGTCCAGGGAAATGTAAAGGTTCAGAACCATGAGAGCAACGACAGGCAGAATGACTAAATGGACAAACCGGAGAACACAGTCGGAGAGCCGGTGTTCTGTCAGATCAGCATACCTATAGTCAATACCCGTTTTTACCTTTAGTTTTTCTCTTTAGTTAATGCTTTTAGTTTTGTACGATAAACTTAAAACTCCCTTGACAGGTGTGTATCCCTTTAGTCATGTACAAAAAAAGTATTTAATTACTTACTTTTTGGTGTTTTTTTGAAGCATGACTAAAGGGATACATGCCTGTCGAGGTAGTTCAAAGTCAATTTTTGTAAAAAACTAAAGGGATAAATGCAAATCTGACATCTTGCGCATGCGTATTGAGTATGGGTATGCTGGTCTGAGGGGAATGCTCACCTGACAGAACACCGGTCCAGAGTCAGAGCCAGGGGAACCGAGATCCAGAGACAATCCAGGGGAGAATCTGGGAGCAAGGTGAGGGCACAGAAAACAGCTCAGAAATCCAAAAAAACAATTTGCCATCCGACTGGGTTCAGGCAGGCTCAGAGAATCAGGCGGCAGAATCAGAAGAATCTAACAAACAGCTTAGTAAATTAAACTAATGTAAAACGTAACAAAAGACCAACAGCTACTTTACACTCATTCTTTCAAAATGCATTGTGTGCAGGCAGAGTTAATGCTCACTACGGAAACATGAATCGTTGTGCACAACCCTGCATATTAAAGATGTAACATAGTGGCCTGTTACACAAGTTTTAAAGATTCTAACATGTTCCAAAACAGGAGCTACTCGATTTTTAGGTTTTCATCTTCGAGCAGGAGCTTTTCCTGCCTTCGGATCGATTTAGTGTCAAAGAAGAACTTTTAAAAGAAGGCAGCAAAAAAGTTGTGGATTTTCCCAGTTGGACTAAACCACGTGGAGAGCACAGAGATTATAGGTTCTTCTCTCTCTCTCTCTCTCTCTCTCTCTCTTAATATATAGACTTGTTGGAGACTGCAGCGCCTCGTGAGAATAAACATCCTTTTAAGTTGCTGCTGCAGACATCCTGACATCTCAAATCTGGACAAAGATATTTCAGATGATGCTGACTGGGGGTGGAGGGTTGGTACTGTCGATTTAAGACGAGAGACTTCAAGAAGAAAAAGTCTGGAAATGTCTGCCATGGAACATGTGTAACAAATCATTACAGAAGACTTAATAACTAAAACACTGGATCAGGGGATGCCAGAACTGAATCAGAACATTGATTTGTTAGTAGAGGAGGATATTTGATTTCCATCGACTTTCTCTACAGTCTGTATGTTTCTCCAGTGTTTGTCATGCTGAGAGGACCCCTCATACCTCACTATAATGATCTGGACACAAAGTCCCTTAAGGAAAGATTACTGAATACAGGGACATATGCATGTCTTCCTTCATCTCTGAATCATCCGCTGAAGGCTTGAGGGAATAACATTTTGCTATGACTTATTTATTCAGAACATTTAAGGAGACAGCAGATAATATTTGAGTTCTTTAGGAATGTTGTTGAGACGTTTTGCCCAGAGGTCAGAAAAAAAAGTTAAGAAACAGAGATGCATTTTACTTTTTAACTTAAGCCAGTGTTTACCGTATGTCCAAGGCCACTGACCCTTCTGATCTTCAGCTGCTGCACACCAAGCCCTCTTAAGTGTTCATTACAGACTCTAAGGGATCTTTGGAAGCCCTCTGTGAAAGCTCTGCTCTAAGGTCAGCTCAGCCCTGTTTGTTGGCTTTTATCTGATAACACTGTTTATCATCTTCCCCATTTAACTACAGCTATGCTTTCCTTTCACTCTTCCCAAACATAAACGTATCAATTCGAAGGATTTTAACTACTTATTTGAGCTATTATTTTTCCAAAATGTAACTATTATGAAATAGTGCTATCTTAGATTGATAACCTTTATTCAAAATGCTCACAGTACCGCACATTATTTTCCTACTTTAGACCTTTTGCTGACATATGGCATTGAATGTGAAGAAATTATAGTATTTCCTCACAACCCTCTCATATTTAACCGCTTTTTACTGACTTTCAGACTTTTTTAACAGTGTTACCTTCTCCTAAATGAAGGTTTCACTTTAGCATGTCTTTATCAAATAGTGCAGTAAAAAATGAGAATGAATCTGTTCCATCTGTTTTAATGTTTTATCTATTCTGTATCAATGAAAAATACTGCAAGGAGCCAGCATTTCATTTGTTCCCCCTCACAAACTGATGATTTTTTGCTGTTATGGTTACTTCTACTTCTTACACTGCTTTAGACAACCTACCCCCTTTGAAAAAGAAGAACTTTGTTAATAGGAGGCTGGCTCCTTGGTTTGACACAGAGCTGTGTATTTCAAAGAATAATGCTAGGAAACTTGAAAGAAATTAGCTTTCTACATACCAAAAGGAATCCTATCTAATTTGGAAAAAGGGTGTACTGCTGTATATTTTTATTGAATATGCTGCCCTTGTTTTGCAAGGGTAGCATCTTTCTCTTTGTTAATAGAGGAGAATTAGAATAATCCTAGATTTCTTTTTAATACAGCTGCAAAACTCACACCATCCATTCCTCCTGCTCTTAGCAGTGATGATTTTATACTAAATGACTACATGTGTTTTACTTGGAAGCAATTTTCCATTTTATCAGGCTACATTGTTTTATATCATGCAACTTTGCAATTATAAATTACAATTTTATTTGCTGATGACAGAACTATCGGTCACTACACTTGCAGCTGGCATGTTGTCATTCTGCGAAATAAAGAACAGTCAGTGAGTTCTACGTAAGATCAAGATATTATTGAAATAGATAGAAAGCTCAGAAAGAAGGTTCAACATGTTGCTGCCTTAAACTTTAATGATATCAGGTTGAGTGGAAATTTGAGAGGTCCTAAATGCAGAGACTGAAGCTGAAGATGGTTTCTTGCAAATACAAAAAGGTGGCAAAAGAAGCAAAAAAAACTAAAACCATAAATTCACAAAATACTGAAAACCATGAATACTCACAAGAACGGCAAAGAAATGACAACAACGATGAACCAGCAAACAGTGACTGAAGAAGAGGTTTGTATATGGGAAACAGAAACAAAGCCCAGGCTAATGAGCCGATTGGAAGCAGGTGTGGACAGAGGAATCTAAAATGGAGCTAGGGAAAAGGAGACTGACACAAGACGGTAAACAAGAAATAAATAACCACTCAAATACAATCAAAGATAACTAGAATAACACAAAATGGAAAAAAAAAATCAATAAAAGCTCAAAGAGAAAATATAAACAGAACCAAACATGACAAATAGTGAGTTCTATTAATAAGAGATTCATTCAGTTCATTTCATGGTTCCGCCTTGACTTTATCAAAACACAAAATGTGGAATATTTGGGTGTGTCTGAACTTGCCATGGTTTTGAGATGTGCAGTAAACATGTGCATCTTTTTTAAAAGGAGATTTTGCAGAATGTTGTTTCATGTTTGTTGATGGAGAACTCATATTGTACATTTATATCATATGTTGTACCTCTTGCTTCCAGCAGTAGTTTTTATTGATTGTCTACCTTTTCCTAGACATGTTTTTCATACCTTATTCGGATAAAACTTTTTTTATTTTTTTATTTTATTTTTAATTACATAACAGTACCACTTCATTTACAACTCTTATGATTCATTTCCCTGCTTGGCTTTGCAATTCCCATGAACACTCACTCACTTATGCACAGGTGGACTGCATCACAATTATGAAGATCATTTAGAATTAATTGCACATCCATGCTCCCAAATTATGTTATCACACATCCCCTTTTGGGTGGTCCGAGTTTCACCACCCAGCGCCTAGAAAAATGTATAACTATTCTGATAGCTCCACGCGGAGAAACAGGTGCACAAACTACATCTCCCACTGGCGAGGGTTTACAAATACACTTAGAGGCAACATTTTATTTGGCCTATAGATATCACAACAATCAAATTATTTTGAACAACCTGTGGAAAGAAATTACCCTCACACTTGGATAAGGCTTCTACATTTTATGTGGTGTCATAAGCTTGAGGTCTGTGCTGTTCAGACCCACAGAGAGGGCAAGGATATTAGGTATGAGGGAAAAAGCCGCATGAAGTATAAAAACTACAAAAACTGGCTCAATTTGATTACCTCAAATAGCAAAAGACACTTAAGCCTCAGCAGATGAGCTGGTATTTAGGAGGGAGCTAGAACCATGATGCACTATGCTTTTTGGTGGAAATTAAATTAGCATGGGTTCCTACTGACATCCCTAGCTATCCGCACCATTTTTCTTTGACAGTTCATGTAGGCATATCCAACCTCACAGACTTGAAGAAAAATACATTGCTTTGTCATTGTACTGTGTTTGACACATGCAAATGTACATGTCTTCGTGTGTTTTGGATGTTTTAACTGTGAACCTTAGCCATTTGTGTAACTTTTGATTTTTGTAGTTCTTTTGTGGAAGTCTAAGACTCCAAATTTGACCAGAGTCATTTATGTACATATCCGTGTTGTGTAATGATGTCCATAAGGCTGAAGGCAATCTGGATTTATAGCACAGCAGTCGAGACCTCTTTTCCTACCCTGGGTAGTGATCTAACTGTTGACCCTGCCATCAAAAGGTGAAGGGATAAAAGCAAGCAACAGCAGGTAGAAGCTACAATTTGAGGTATTTAGATTGAGCTGTTATATATGTGCATCTTATTTCCTCTTGGATTGTACAGTCATCATGCATAATTGAGCATTAAATAGGAGAAATATGTGGTTGTCTGCTCCCAAGAACTGATACTATACTACCCATCTTCATCTGCCTTAGCATTGCAAATTAAATTTAAAAAGTCTGCAGCTGGGAATGCAGAATGAAGACAGGCAACATTGTTTTTATTTATTAAACTGTCGCTTCAAGGCATGACATTTTTTGTCAGTTGTTTTATATTCTATGTTATTACCTTCATCAACTACTCATTGCAGCCCTAAATGATGTTTTCGCTCCTTTTGCTGGAAATATTTGAACATGCACTAAAAACAAGTTTTACATGAATATTAAAGAAACGTGTGGTTGTAAATGACTTGATCACTATCATGTAACTCTTCTAATGGAAGCACCCCTCTGTTTCCAGCATAAAGTTTAGTTTAACATCAGAAATGCCTTAAAAAACTGAGAAAAATATGTTTTTACTACCCTGACACAAGTAAATAACCTGTCATTTCATTATCGAAGCAAAGATCAGTAGGAAGTAGAAAGTGTTATATAAATAAGACTGGAAACAATGCTATGGTATGTACTCTTATGAGCAAAGCTTTTAATTTCAAAAATGAATAATGATGTTTTAATTCAATAGTTTTTTTTTATCTGTTAAATTATCTTCCCTACTGTTTTAATGTCAGTAATTCCAAAGAATTATCAATATATTTTCTCTTCACTTGCCAGTGATTCTAATTTCATGGCAGATTTAGGTGTGAACAAAAAATAATTACATGCTGATCACAGTCACCTAAAATCACGCATAATTGGGTCTCCGGGAAAAAGCAAAATGCATTAGATGCATGAAGGAAATCAAAATATTTAAATTTAGTTTGCACTTTTGCTTCATCACATTCTGTTAAATAAGGAGAGAGACCAGGGATGGCTTCTTTTTGTTGATGTTCTTAATTCCACTAATGTTGCAGACACCTCTGATCTGACTCTGATGCTTCCCATTGTACAGAGTACAGCTACAGCCTCTATGATCAGGAATCTTTCTGCTTCCAGGCAGATTCACATTATCCATATCTCATTAGAGTGAGAAAAAACAGTAATCATCACTGGCGGGCCAACAACTCTCATCAGTATAGTCCTCAGTCTTTACTCTGCAGCTATATATTTCAATTTATGAAGAAAAGCAGGCAGCACAATGTTAACAATGCAATAAACTTTGTATCTTGATTTATAAAGGATCGGCAATGAAACACTCTTTAATATCCTTTAAGTGAGTTATACTTAAAATACTGAAGCAGGGACAGAGAAAAGACAAGCATACCAAAAAAGATGTGGCGCTGACAACGCTTCTTCTCTGTTAATTCAGAGGCCATCATGGAACAAAATGACTTCCACAAGGTCTGCATCACCTATCGTGTCAAGTGATGACGAGGTTTGTTTACATAGATAATTTTATAAATAATATTTGGTAGTCTCTGTAGGGTAGAACAATTTTTTTTATTTATAAAACTTTGTTTTTTGTATATGTGTGGTGATAGATAGTGCAGTACTCTATATTATGAGCTAGGCAAAACAAACAGGTGTCAAAGCAGCCCTAGATTGGACCAATGAGGAACTCTGCAATTTTTTTTGTGCAGCCCTTAAATGGTGTAAAAATTATCTGTGAAATACTGCAATATCTGAACCAGTTAAGCCCTATACCAAAAAATAACATCCATAGTAAAGTCCATCACTATATATGTATGTAACCTGACTCCGCCAGATGGATTTGCTCCGCATATTCATCTGGAAACCTTCCGTTGAAGTAATTTTGGGAAGCGCGAAAATACTGGTTAGCTGATTGGCCTATGTTGGTGATAGATGGGCCAAATAAACCAATCAGATCAACGAAGCATATGACATACTAACAGAGCGACGACGAAAACACAACCACAAGCCAGGCTACTCTTGCCGAAACCAGTCGGGAGAAGAGCAAAAACATCTTTTCCTCTGAGAAAAGCCTCCAGAGCAGTGTTTTGCTCTTCTTTCAGTGAAGAAATACTCTGTAATTCCGATAAAAACTTATATAGCCACGCTAACGCTAGTTTCATCGACTGAAGCCGCCATGTTCTTTAGACTGAACTGTCGCGCTTCTTGTCGCGTCACCCACCTCAAAGCCAACGCTGATTGGACGTTCGTTTGGTGAGCTGCTCCAAATTTTCTTCAACGGAGAGTCTCCAGACTGATCTGCAAGTGAAACCTTGAAAGCTCACGAGAACGAGATGGTCTCACGAGGCTAATATGTATGTGTCATAAGCTGTAAAACTAAGATAGAAATTCTAGATGCATTATGTACATTGTTCAAACTTTTACTAATTTGTTATTGGTGTTGTGGTGCAGTCTAAAGCTTGATAGAAACCACTAAATATTTATTTATTTATTTATTTTATCATACAGGGTTTAACTTGCAAAAACAATAATATGAAAGTTGAATTGTGAAGTGCCTTGAGATGACATGTGTTGTAAATTGGCGCTATATAAATAAACTGAATTGAATTGAAAGCGCTCCAGACCTTGAGTCCACACAGGCTGAAATATGCCTTTAGATGAGCTGATCATAAATGTTCTCAGGTAATTATTTTAGACTGAAAACATGAAAAGGTCAACCAAGTCACAAGGCAGTGTCTTACAAAGTAGGACATTAGATGCACACATTTCTTCGGGAGCGGCCTAAACCCTCCGATGCTCTACATTAAATACTTTGTCTTATATATTAATTACACTCTGCCATCGATGCCCTGGCCCCTCGTGCTCCAGTGCCTCTTTGATAACGTCAGGCTGTCAGCAGCTCGATCCGAGTAGGTGGCACAGGTGTGAGGAGGTTAACACAGCTCCACAGGCTGTGCATTAATCACTGAAAGGTCAGGCATGGAAAGGCCACATGCAGCAAATTACTTCTGGGCAGACATCAGGTGATCTGAATACACATGAACTGTGGAGAGGTAAGGCAAAAATAATAGATTCAACAACACACTCATTAAACAACTCATGCAGAGATGACCAAGTGAATATCTATGCCATTTTTCTCTCTTTTTTTATGCGCTTTGCAGAGCAGAATCAATGCACAGCCATGATTGAAAGAACAATAAGGAGGTGAAAAGCAAAATGTACAGACATGGTAGGTAGAAATTACACAACTATTCAATTCTAAGATTTCAGATTTGTCATGTTGACACATACAATGATCTGCTGTTTTTCAGGTAAATTATTTGAATGTAATTTTCAATAAATGACGCACAAGAGACTGCATGTAGTCATAATTTATTAAATAACTCAAAGCCTAAAAGGAAATTGCGAGAGAGAAGCCGAAATACAGTTGTCAGTTCTATTAGATGGATAACTGCAGCCAGTTTCTGCTGATAAAATGTTCAATCACTTCAATCTTTTTGTCTGCTGTTCATCAACCTGCAGGCAGGAAGTATATTTACAAAGAAAGTTCAGAATCTACCCAGCAACAAAAGGTCCCTACAAAAACACTCAAAGGTCAAAGCATGAATTTGCTAAAAATCCAAGATCTCCATCTCCATATCTTCAGGTAACACAGAGTACATGTCAGACTTAATAATACTACTTCAGCGATAGTTTCAAGATGTTGCTTTATTGTATATCTCGTACCATGTCTTTCGTTTGTGCTGTTCTTTTTACATCTCGTTACAGGTGATGAAGCAGACTGAAAATGTTTTGTCATTGTCTCCTTTCTATCTCCTCTTTCTTTCATCTTTTCTCTTTTTTATCTTTCTTTTTTTTCCTTTTTCTTCTTCTGTTTTTCTGCTCTATTTACATTGCAGTGTCCATATAAACTGTAAAACTCCCTGCATAATTATAATAAAGCAATTTATATGCATGAAACAAGTGGAGCAATATGGCAATTGCCATACTGCTACACTTGTGAAAGTAAAATCTGTTGGGCTCTTTTTGGCATCAAGACAATTATTCTTATTGCCACATTGCCAGACAGGACACTGTTAAAAAAAATAAATAAATAAATAAAAAATTTGCTGCTGTTTTGTACATTTTAAAGAAGAAAAATCATCACTGCAGAACTTATTTTTACAAAACTGCATCTGAAAGAAGACAGAACCCAATTGTTCAAGAACAATGTCCTTTAGACAGATCAAACAAAGACTTTTAGTCATAATACACAAATATTTCATTCCAAGTGCCTCCCGTATTGATGGAGGAATTATAATTTGAGTATGTTGAGCAACTATAGAACCACAGTTCTTTTGTTCAACAACTGAAACTTGCTTAGCAGAACAACTACCACAAACAGCAACTATCCTGCAAGAGAATGTTTAAAAACGAAGGGATCAAGATCAAATGGCCTAGTCAAAGTCCAGGCCTCAATATATCTTTCTTCACTCATCTTTAAGAATAATTTTTGTACTTTCTTACACTTAAACTAGATTAAATCATAATTTGTAGAACACATTAAAACAAAACTGTGTCACATTTATCCACTACAGGGACTAGACCTGTAAAGTGCAGGTTTAGCACCCCTGAAGGCGACTGGTAATACTGCACTTAAACAAAGTTATAGAGTCTCCCATTTTTAGGAATTTGATTGCAGACTACTTTGGTGTTTAAGACAAAGCCACATTCACCCCCCTGGACTAAATCCTACAACAAGTAAAAAATATGTATAAAGCATAAAGAAATGTTTTTATTTAAGCTAACATTGGGACTGAACACTACACCGCTTTAGAGAACAGATTACTTCATAATTTTCTGATCTTAAACAATGAAGGGGGTTGTAGCTTTTTTTTTTTTCCCTGAATGCACTTGATTATTCTGAAACACATCAGAAACCATGACATGCATTCATACTTTATTCCAAATTTAACAGCTGAGTTTGGAGCAAATATTTTTGTACAGCTGTCAGCACTAAGAGCTGCTCCAGCCTTCGTCTGAATGAGTGATTTGGTGTAAATTGACATGAAGTCAGAATGTTCCCCAGAATGTTCGCCTAAAACCTCCTGCATTGCTTCCTTATTTTCCACTGAGCTGCTCTGTCTCGGGTAAATTATTTTCCTCATTTTAACAGGGATAGAAAATGATAATAAAATAGCTGGAAGGTAATGCCTCCAGGCTGAAACTCTCTCCACAACAATCAGCAGAAACAAATAGAAACATTCATTTCCAGAAGGCTCCTTAGTTGTTTTTCTTTCTTTTTTTTTCTGATGCATCTTTGTTTGTGTGGGTGTGTTTTTTTAATTGTTCAGAAAGTGTGTTTCACCTGGTTCCTCCTAACAATGCCGACTTGACAAACACCCTTCACTAATGGTTTTAGAAGGGAGATCTTATCAGCCATGCATCTTGCTGTTTGCTTGTGAGTCTTTGGTTCTGTGCTTCTGTATTTCAGTCTTTGTCTCCTGTGTTTAGCTTTTTTAAACCAGCCCTTATTGCCAAAACAACATTAAACGAGAGGCTCAGATGTCTAAAGTGACAACCTGCTCATGGAGATATATGGATCTCCACTACATGGATGTCTCTGCAGCGTTTCCATTATGGAATGATGAAGAGGCTCAAGGACATGTCTGGGAGACAAAAGTTTGAGGATAGAAGTAATGCAGCATTTTATTAGCTACTGTAAACATTGTGCAGCATCATAAAAAAGACAACTGTTTTTGTTGTAACAGTTCCTTTTAAATTGTCAAGTAACTGTTGTGTTCTGCTGAAAAGGCAACTTAAACACACACACACACGTACATATACATATATATATATAAAAAATAGGTTTTAGGTGGAAAAGGCGTACTGTACCGCGCCCGAGGTAAACAATTGACGTCACTTGGCGGAGACCGATTGGGGAGAGAAGCCAAAATTTGGGACACCACAGGTGTGTTTGATTTCAGCGGCTGAGTACTTCAAGGACCCCGTCTATTTGGACTAGATCTATTGGGGGTCTTGAAAATATGGAGTTCGGAAGAAATTTGGCTGTGGATTTGAGCAGGTCCTTCCGCGGGTATGCTCTGTTGCCTAGCAACCGTGAGTGTTGACACACAAAGCAGGCAAAGAATTGATACCAAACTTCTCGCTACTGTTTTTGGTGCTAATAACTATTTTGAGGAGCTTCAGCAGCAGTACCGTCATCACGAATATTATATTTATAGTCCCCACAATGATAAAACTCATTTGCACAGGGACAGATAAAAACCTTTCAATAAACCAAACATTACCTGCCACATACACTCACCGGCCACTTTATTAGGTACACCTGTCCAACTGCTCGTTAACACTTAATTTCTAAGCAGCCAATCACATGGCGGCAACTCAGTGCATTTAGGCATGTAGACATGGTCAAGACAATCTCCTGCAGTTCAAAGCATCAGTATGGGGAAGAAAGGTGATTTGAGTGACTTTGAACGTGGCATGATTGTTGGTGCCAGCAGGGCTGGTCTGAGTATTTCAGAAACTGCTGATCTACTTGGATTTTCATGCACAACCATCTCTAGGGTTTACAGAGAATGGTCCGAAAAAGAAAAAACATCCAGTGAGCGGCAGTTCTGTGGGCGGAAATGCCTTGTTGATGCCAGAGGTCAAAGGAGAATGGCCAGACTGGTTCGAGCTGATAGAAGGGCAACAGTGACTCAAATAACTACCCGTTACAACCAAGGTGGGCAGAAGAGCATCTCTGAACGCACAGTACGTCGAACTTTGAGGCAGATGGGCTACAGCAGCAGAAGACCACAACGGGTGCCACTCCTTTCAGCTAAGAACAGGAAACTGAGGCTACAATTTGCACAAGCTCATCGAAATTGGACAATAGAAGATTGGAAAAACGTTGCCTGGTCTGATGAGTCTCGATTTCTGCTGCGACATTCGGATGGTAGGGTCAGAATTTGGCGTCTACAACATGAAAGCATGGATCCATCCTGCCTTGTATCAACGGTTCAGGCTGGTGGTGGTGGTGTCATGGTGTGGGGAATATTTTCTTGGCACTCTTTGGGCCCCTTGGTACCAATTGAGCATTGTTGCAATGCCACAGCCTACCTGAGTATTGTTGCTGACCATGTCCATCCCTTTATGACCACAATGTACCCAACTTCTGATGGCTACTTTCAGCAGGATAATGCGCCATGTCACCAGATCTCAATCCAATAGAGCATCTTTGGGATGTGGTGGAACGGGAGATTCGCATCATGGATGTGCAGCCGACAAATCTGCGGCAACTGTGTGATGCCATCATGTCAATATGGACCAAACTCCCCGAGGAATGCTTCCAGCACCTTGTTGAATCTATGCCACGAAGAATTGAGGCAGTTTTGAAGGCGAAAGGGGGTCCAACCCGTTACTAGCATGGGGTACCTAATAAAGTGGCCGGTGAGTGTATCTGACTGAATAAATCACGGGATACCCAAGGCTACAGAGGATACACCAGACCAGTCCTTCAGAACAAGCAAAAAAAAGGCTGCATTGGCAACGAATCTGGCCTTAGGTGGATGCAGACCCTGAATTCAAACTCAGTAGGTGTGTTTACTTTCAGTCAGATGTAACATGTAAACAGAATAGCATAAATGGGACTGTTGGCCTAGTGGTTAGAGCAGTGTGCTTGTGCTCTGA